>CM031234.1:507847870-509095370 GCA_018340775.1 Taxus wallichiana var. yunnanensis
CTTATTTTCAGTCTGCTGCAATAAAAATCAGATCTGAATAATTTTGGTGTTTGGCTAAATTCCTTTGCTTTTGGTCTAAACCCTTGAAAGGGTCATTACATTCTGTGAACTCTTCGATTCAAACTCTACGTTTGAAAACCTGCACCGACCAAGTTGTCTTCAGCTGTCTTTTACTTCCACTTCACCAAATACTTTGGATACTCATACCCTCGTCTTTTTTATCATTCTAGAATCAATCACCATTTCCACCTCCTCTCTTACTGTTCTAAAGTAGTTTTTGTACCCAATCTGCCATCGATGATTCTGAACCTACACTTTCCGTGCTTATCCCTCATGGAAAGGGTACAAATCTGCAACATTGAATGCCAAGGAGATATCAATCCCTTTTAGGATCTCTATCTCATACACATTGGCTGCAAACTTCCTTAGAACCTTACAAGATTCCAATCTTCTTCCACTTCAAGTCATACGTACCTCTTGGTAACCTTTCATTTGTCAAATGAACCGAATCTAGCTCTCAAACTTCGAATTCTTGTTCTCTTCTCTTGAGATCAACATGTCGCTTGCATCTCATGGTATCATTCTCTAAGTTCTCCTTCACCTGCTAATGTACCTCATGCATGTACTCATCAAAATCTTCATCTACAGAGCTTCGTCTTCCCAAATGAGCTATTTGTCTCAACTTACCAATGCCTCTAGCGCTGTAACTATATCCAATGTGGAAAGGACTCTTGGTTATACTTTTGTTACTGAGTTGTAAGCAAACTCAGCTTGTGCTAGAGTAGTATCCCATTGTCTTGGCTTGTTCCCAACCAAGCATCTCTGCAAGTTCCCAAGGCTTCTATTCACAATTTTTATTTATCCGTCCGTATGAAGATGGAAGGTGGAACTAAAACTCAACCTCGTATCTAATCTTCTGCACAAAGTTCATCAAAAATATCCCTCAAATTTTGTGTTGCTATCTGAGACAGCTCTTAAGCAAACCATACAACCTTACTACTTCCTTAAAGAACAAAGTTGCAACATAGGTTTCATCACTAATCTTTTTGCAAGCTAATCTATCTAGAACAACATAGATAGAGTTATCACCTTTCCACGTTCTTGGCAGCCCAAGAATGAAATCCATGCTCACATATTTCCATGGTCTTTTTGGTATGGATAATAGGCTAATAGCTGATACAAAGCTGTAATCTGACTTTTCCTTTGGCATGCTGGAAAATTCTACAACTTTGTATAACATTCCTCAAATCTACACTCATACTCGTCCAATAGTAACCCTTACACAGCTGCACCAATGTTTTGTCCACTCCAAAGTGACCAGCTAGACCTTCAATATGATTTTCTCTCACCAAACTTTCTCTCATTGAACCATGAGATATGCACAAACACTACCCTTTGAACAGAAAACCTTCTTGTATGAAATAATCCAATTATGGAATCCTATCCATGTTGGTTGGGCTCTTGCATGCTTCCCAAGCTTTGCTAAAATCCAAATTCTCTTTACATAACTCTATCATGGATTCAAACACAACAATTTCCACTCTCATCTCATCCAACAAAAGACACCTTCTACTTAATGTATCGTCAACCTTCATGGAATTTCCACTCCTATGTTTTAAAACAAAATGAGTAACTTTGTAGAAACTCAACCCATTTTATTAAAATAGTTTAGGGATATTAGTTAATACTTAACGAACTATTAGTCATCTACAAACTAATGTTCGGTTGTAACCTCCTCAACTATATTGTAACTACTAGCATAATAAATAATGAACACAAACTCCTAAGTGTGCATTCCATTTTTTCTTCACTATTTCTCTATTTACATCTTCTAACATTGGTATTAGAGCCATTGGTGCTCGAGAAGTATGCAGTTGGAGGAATCCAAAGCATTTGGAACAAATTATGGGGGAGGAAGAGGAGGTTGTTTTTATCTAAGTCTGAAAATCATGAGTGGAGGAGGTTAAATACTAAAATGCGTTCTCAAAGGGAAAAACACAAGATAAAACACGAATTCGGGGATTTTCAATGGAGATTTCTGCATATTTCTATGAAGCAAGGGCTCACCCAAATAAAACATGTATTTTTTGTCAGTCGAGGATTTGGACGCAGTAAAGAAAGTCATTTAGGGCACAGCAGTCACGGTTTACGATTTTTAGCATTCATTTAGGGCACAACAATCACGGTTCACATTTTTCTTTTGCATTTTGATCCCCTAAAGACCAAATCAGTTTGCAAAGCAATGAAGACCCAAATGCTAGGCACGACAATCTTTTCTGGTGTTTTATTCTAGAAGAGAGTCAAAATCCTTCATATTTGCAAAAGTTCACAGAGATTTTCAGACATTTGCAGTATTTTAAAATTAGCTTCATATGTTGTCTATACCTACACTAATGTTTTGGCTATAAACTGGGTTATTTGAAAGATGTGTGAATCTCCAAAACTGTTGTGTGATTTTGCACTCAATTTTTTTCAAATTATGGTAAATATTCAAAACCTTGTTTTACTAGGCACAAAAGTTGGCAGGTCAAAATTATAATGTTTGGAGTCATTAAATTCTGACAAATATAGAATTTTGGGGTTGTGATAAGATCATCCTTAGCAATGAAGGAAGTCTTGTTGTCAGCTTTGTGGTTATGATAAGCGTCATAAGGAGGTCTTGTTGTTGTTGAAGTTGTCGATGTCGATGATCTCGATACCTAATGTCCAAAAATCCACTAAGGCAAGAGTGTCATGGACCAATTTGAAGAACAAGTATCAAACTTTGGAGAAAATTCGGATTTTGTACCTAAAACATTTGTTATTTTCAACAAAGATGTTTGAGGGTGGGTCCCTATCAAAACACCACCTTCGGATGAAAGATCTCTAAGACCAGCTCAGTGTGATTGGTGTCCCCAGATTTAACCCTAAATGCGGGACTACCCATTTGAAAAAAAAATCGTTCTTTTTAAAATAACAAGTCTTTTTGTGTTTTATTGCCAGAAGATGTCTATATTATGTTAGGATATTCCCAGTGTATCATATGAGCCAATTTTGACAAATACCCAGATGCCCAAACTTGTTTTATCCCTCCGCCAAGTTGTCTACAGGAATTTTTTTATTTAATTATTTATTAAATAAATAGTGCCCCGTTTGAAGTAAATTGTGCTCCAGTTGAACCCTGTTGAAGTTTCGCATGCCAGTATTCACATATATCAATAGGGTTTTCATCAGAAATGAATCCTGAGCTTTGTCTGCAACTTCTGGCAACGTTTTTCGCTTTTATTTATTTCTTTTGCGTTTTTCTTCGGTTTTCTCCTCGGTTTCTCTGTGAAATTCCCCTAGGTCAATTCTTTCACCAGTATAGTCTATTTAATTGCCCGAAGCATCTGGAGATCATCTACCAACACAACGCCAGAAGGAATCAGCCTCAAAATGCAAGCTTCTAACCAAAAATGATGAAGTCATGCACAAAAAGCCTCTCTAGGCAAGTCGCACTTTTTGGGAATGAATAGGTTTAAGCTGCAGTGGGATTTTTGGTAGCAGGGGGTGGGAATTTATTACCTACCTTGCAGGTGAAAATTCCCATGAAGTCAAAGTCACTTAAGCTACGATGGGAAAATTAGAGGCGGCAGGCAGGCGGGAATTTCTTACCTGCCTTGCAGGGTAAAAATTCCCATTATAAAATAAAGAAAAAATCACTTAAAGCACCGATGGAATTTTCCGCCTACCTAGCAAGCTAACTTTTCCCATCAGAAGGTTTTATTCACCCAAACAAGTCACACTTTTTCAAAGGAGGCTAATTTTAATGCAAGTCGCACTTTTTGGAAAGTCACTTAAGTTGCAGTGGGAAAATTAGAAGCAACAGGTGGGAATTTATTACTTGCCTTGCAGGGTAAAAATTCTCATGATGAAAGGCAAATCACTTAAGTGGAAGAAGGGATTTTTAGAGCTACGGTGCAGGGTGAAAATTCCCACCAGAAGTTGACTTTTTAAATTTAGAATTCACTCATGTCAAAAAGTGCAACACATTTAGTGATTAAACAATGATATTAATGGTATTTATTAATAGCTGCTTTGCCTAATTTTGGCGCCCAGGATGAATAGAAAGTCAATGCATGAGGATAAGCCAAAGTGAACTGAAGGTAGCATGCTAAAAATAAATAAATTAAATTTATTTAATGGCAGCCAGCAACATGCAAAAATAGGCGCCCAATTTGGGTGAATAAACATGTTTGTTTATTAATTAATTGTCAAGAATAGGGTGGACAATTATTAGAAATAGAATGTTGAGGGTTATATAAGCATGGGCTGCCATAATGAAGATGTAATTAATTCTTTTTGCAAAGGATTGCAGCCCGGACAATTTTGGCGCCCAAGGAAGGAGGATTTTTGCATCAAAAAGTGTTTTTCATTGCCGGAAAGCTTCAAAGTTTGGCACCTAGGGTTGAAGGAGCTTGATTTAAGCCTTGTTAATTATCTACATGTTGGTATAAGTGCCCAGGTGAAGTTGAAAATATTTATGCTTGCTTTGCATGCAAGCAAAGCCTCAAATTTTAGGGCAGCGGGCTTTATATGCAGATTTTTGTGATAAAAATCAAGTGTTCATGCTTTGATTATATCTTTGTCGAATTAATTGCAGGTATTCATTACAGGTGCTTATATAAGTGAAAGGAAGTTCAAATCAATGTCAGGTACATTGAATATATCTTCCGAATCTGAAGAAATTACTAGATCTGCACCAATTGCAAAGAATTCGGCAAGATTAAAAGGAAAAGAGTTCAAACAAAGGTTTCTCAGATAAAGATTGCTTCGGCCATGATGAAGCGGGATGAAAGAGAAGGATCAGCGGAATCATGCATTACTTCCAAATTTGTTGATATCAATGACACAGATTTAGGCCCCGAACCCCTCTCCGAATTGATTGACAGATCCAGGGCTGGAAAGACGTCTCTTATGCGGCAATAAAAAGTAGTGGAATTATTCGAGCTTCAGCATTCCCAGTCATAGCTCAGTTGCCTGAATTTGTCATGGAGTGTGCAAGGTCATACCATCTCCTATCCAGAACAATCCGGGATGCTTGCAGGAAAGACGATAATCAGGTTGGATGCACAATTTATCAATTATTGTCTGAAGATTCCAACGCGACCGGTGGTGACTACAATTAGCATGTTGGACGCTGGCAACAGATGGGAGAAGCACAAAGCAGACTGTGTGGGCATAATGAATAGCAGATATATGAAGAAGCTCCAGGTCTCCATCAAAGTTCCCGAGGACTCTTCCACGATCCAATTTGGTGCAGGAAGTGGATGATATTACCAAATTGCTATGCAGATAAATGGAGAAGCCAACACTCACAACTTCCGCTCATGGATGTATGCCTTCATTAGAACCATTGAGATCAACAAAGTTGATTCAATAATCAATTGGGCGGAGATCATCAATGATAACATCGGTGAGCGGCTCTAAAGTGTGAGGTAGACATACAGCTTCAAGATGACTTCATACTTGGTATATGCAACAACTTCTTTGCAGGTATATTTTCCAAGCTGGATAGATGGGGCATACTCTCGAAGGATCCCATTTTTGAGTGCTACCCGCAGTTGACAATTCCTAAATGCCATAAAGATTACAAGGTGGTCAACGATGGATTCTTCTACGGATTCATTTGCAAATTGAACAGTGATCTGAAGACCAACAGGGTGAGCAAAGAAGCTTGGGAAGTTGTATCCCAGCATGGTTGTATTTTCATCCAGTTTGCAAACTTCACATACCTCAGGGTAACCGGCTTTTGGGAGAACCAGTCAAGTTGCCAAGATATCCAAGCGACAAGTGGGTCATCATGGAGTTGTGCAGGCAGCTCGTGGAGATGCATGACCTACAATCAAAGCGGCACAAGTCTACAGGTTCCTTTCCGATCACAGTAGGCTATTACAGCTGCCAGAGCATCCACAAGGCTAGAGGAATCGAAGCTGAAATGTTTTCTGAGTATGAGCATGAGTTCTTCCCAGCACACGTGAACTTCGATCCATATGGGGTAGCAAAGAAGACAATCTCCCAGGAATACTCGCATGTACCTTCATTATAAGACTTCGGATGAAGTGCGAAACAAGTATGAAGTCGAAAAGAAAGTCTTTAGCAAGTTATCGACCTAACAAGTGTTTGATTATGGATTAGCTCGAATACCTACAGATCTCACGAGATGATGGACTGTGTTACTTGACACTTATCATCGATGGGAGGGGATAGAAAAACTGCTCTTCAGAAAACATTGGTGGCTAATTAACACGATCGAGGAAAGATCTATATTGTGGTGTCCCTGCGTATTCAATAAAGCGAAATCTAAGATACCCCATGTCAAAAAAACGTACTTTTAAAATAAAAATGGATCATTTTGATTTAAATTGCCAGAAAATGTACTATTGTGTTAAGATATTCCCAGAGAGATATTTAGCCACTTAATCTGAGTTATCAAATACCTAAATACCTCAAATGCATGCCCGAAATCGTTATATTCTATCGCGGGGTTTGCTCTACTGGAAATTTTATTTAATTATTCAACCCCATTTGAGGCAAATTGTGCTCCTTTAACCTGTTGTGGTCTTACATGTCAATATTCTCATATACCGGAGGGTTTTACACCAGGAATGAATCTTTGGGCTTTATCTAAAGGTACTTAAAACATTTTGCATTTTTGGTGTTTTCCCATTTTGTTTTAACTGTCAAAAATTTCTCTAGAGTCAATTCCTTTGTCGATTTAGTCTAATTTCTTGCCTAGTATTTGGAGATCATCTATGGACATTATGCCGGAAGGAAATTGTCACACGAGTCAGTTCTCTCTGAAAAGACGAAGTCATGCATGAAAAAGCTTCTTCTTTTTCTGCAGTCGCATTTTTGGGAAAAAGAAGGTTTTAAGCTCATGGAATTTTTGGAGTAGCTTCGAGAAAGGTGTGGAATTTTGTACTGCCAGTGAGGGTACTTTTTTCCCATGGAAAAAAGCAAAGTCACTGGCAAAGCCACTTAAGTCATGATGGGATTATTAGAGGCAAAATTTAATTACAAAGGGAATTTCTTACTGCACTTGGGTGAATGAGTGAAAATTCTCATTGTGAAATAAAAGAAAATCACTTAAGGCATTGATGAGAATTTCTTACCTGCCTTGCAAGGTAAAAAATCCCATTATGAAAGTCAAACAGCTTAAGTGGATCATGGGATTTTTGGAGCTGTTGTGCAGGGTGAATAATCTCATTAGAAATTGACTTTTAAAAATAGAATTCACCCTTGCCAAAAAGTGCGACCCACCTTGGGTGAATAATAATGCATTTAATAATATTTATTAATATTTATTCACCCAATTTTGGTGCCCAAGCATGAGGAAAAGTCAATGCATGATGAAAGGATAAAGAAGATTGGAAATAGAGTTCTAAAATTAAATAAATTTAATTTATTTAATGCAGCCCCCTCTCATGCAAAAAAGTGTGACCCATATTGAGGAGAAATAATACTTTTTAAAGTATTAATTAATGGAATTAATTCCTATTTTTGGTGCATAAGGTCAAAGCACACTGTGAAGTCAATGTCTAAAATTAAATAAATTTAATTTATTTAATGGCAGCCATGAGCATGCACAAAATAGGCGCCCAAATCGAAGAGAAAAACATGTTAATTAATTAATTAATTGCCAAGAATAGGAGAGGCAATTATTAATAATAGAATGGTGAAGGTTATATAAGAATGGGCTGCCATAATGATGAATTAATTAATTCTTCAACAAGGAAGTGCAGCCCAAGCAATTTTGGCGCCCAATTAAGGAGGAATTTTGCACATAAGGTGTTTTTACTGTTGGAAGGCTTCAAAGTTTGGCACCTAAGTTTGAAGAAGCTTGAATTGATTCACCCATTAATTGTCTGCATAGTGGTACAGGTGCTCAAGTGAAGTTGACAAAATTCATGCTTGCTTTTGCATGCAAACAAAACATAAAATTTTGGGGCAGCATGCTTGATATATGCAGATTTTATAATTAAAATCAAGTGTTCATGTTCGGTTGCCATCTTTATCGAATTAATTGCGAGAATTCATTACGGTGTTTTTATAAGAGAAAGGAGCTTAAATCAATGTCCATACATTGAACATATCCTCCGAATCTTAAGAAATCTCCAGATCTGCACCGAATGTAAAAAGAATTCACTTAGAATAAAAAAGAAAAACAATCCTAGAATTTCTCGAGACAAGATTTAATACGGCCATGGCGAAACATGATGAAAGAAAAGGATTAGCGAATGAATCATGCATAAATTCTTGAGATCCATATCCATAATTGCCAAGGCTTCATCCTCTTGTTTCAATGCAGCCTGAAGAAGTCATGCATGGAGAATTCCTTCCAAATTTTGTACATGTGCTCTCAATCTGCATTAAAGCCTTCATTGAATTTGCATTCCCCTAGTGCTTTCGAAAATTTTTAAATTGCTCATATGCAATTAAAAATAAAAATGATGAGTTATTTACTGACAAACATTGCCTTGATGCATGTACTGGAGAAGAACTACAAAAGTTTCAAGGATAAGAAGGAAGACAAGTCAAAGGCAATACCCAAATCCAAATGCCAAATCACGATCACTTGCTTCTAGATCCAACTTTCTTCAGATCCATTTGGTGAGAATCAAAGGCAAAAGAATCAAATTGCGCATGAGAATATGAAAAAGGACAAGACTGCTTTCCTCTTCTTCTTTCTCTTATTTCCTCCGACAAAGTAATTGAGCGATCAATTAAAATATAAACTTAAGTGATCGGTTTAAAAGTCATTACTTGAAGAAGTCAACTACTTGGAAATATGTGGCGGCACATGCAAAATAGAAGGTTCTATCTTGATTCGCAAATCATGTATGTCATGCGAAAGAGGAATTCCAGGGAGGGATATGTCGGTTGTTTCCTTTCCGACTTCCACATGTGTCAATTCACTAAAAGCTTCCTATTTGTAATTTCCCCATTACATGCTATAAGTAGAGGAAGAACCTACGGGTTAAAGGATCAGAATTTGTAAGCAACATTCTTGTATTTCAAACTTTGTGCTGAAATCCCTGATAGCTATTTGAAGCAAAGGAATAGAAAGGAGCAGATTTCCGAAGAACTTTGTGTCATGGTGCATTTTGTTTCTAACTTTTTTCTCAGATCTACTTATAAACTTTGGGTTATTTTAAATCTAGGTCTAAAGTTGCCTTTGCTTATAATTTTGTGTTGATATCTATTGGTTTCGTCTATGTGCATGCAATCAACTCTGTTATCTATTGATTGGGTTGCACATCTTCCCCATTTCTTCCTTGTGTTTTATTATTTTCTTCTTTAAATATTTCCTTTCTTTAATAGTTGCTTCTTTAAAGACTATAGATGAAGTGCAAAAGGTATACTGGTATGGTTCATGAAGACTTGCGTGGTTAAAGTAAAACCCATAAATAGATACTAATTATATTTTATTGACAAATCTTACACGAGATGAGCCTCACCGGTAAATGAGGGATATTTATCTCATGATGGCCTAGGTTTTCAGCTACTCTTCAGAAAACATCTAGCCACACAACTGCGCATAGTTTTCAACACTCAACACCTCGTTGGTTGATAGGGGTATTGCCTTGATGAAGCTTTGATGAATCGGATCATCGCAAACCTTAGCGCGAGAGACTCCATCAAACGAAAGCATAAAGGTGAAAGCGTAGAAGGCATTGAAAAGTTTAAAGTGCACAAGAAGTCTCGGAGACATAGGAAAAGGACACTTCTACGGCTATGGTCCTAGTTCCAACTTCTCCAAAGCGTCAACTCACAAAGACTTTTACCTACCCTTTGAACTTCAAGAAGATCTTGTCATTCCTCCGTTGAATCCAACAACGTTTGTGTTTTCTCCTCAGCCACTCCGATCTTCACCTCTTCATGAAGAAAAGCTAAAGTTGCAGATGGCAGAGTTTGAAAGGGCATTGGCTTTGGACAATTCAGAAGATGGCAATCACAACACTGTAGCAAACTCGGATGGAGAGGAACCAGAACACGAGATGGTGGTGCATTCAATGACCTCTCATTCTCCGAGAAGCAATTTCTCAAAGTGGTTGGCTTTGCAGTCAATCCCAGAAGCTAGAGAGGAGATCAACTTGGAGGAACATGACTTGCAGCTGCTCCTGAGTTTGGGCGGAAAAGATAGAAAACCTAAAGTTGCTAAAGTGACTTCTAGGTTGATTATTGAAGAATCGAGGCAAAATTTCGTTGAGGTTTCGTTCCAAAGAGAGGAAAGCGAGAAAGGCAAGCTTACGGCGCGAAAGATATATCAATAACCAAGGTGCTTAATAGGTCAAACTACCACTAAAGGATTAAAGTAAGACACACAGACACTACTAATAAATGCTTTATTCCTTAAGCTTGACAAAGAGAAGGCAAAAAAGCTGAACTTCAAAAGCAGGTTTCCCAGTTGTGCGAGATCATTGCTAAGGTTGCCAAACCTTTCTCTCAGCCAATTTCAGCACATGAGCAGGTGAGTGATCATCTGATGCAGGAAGTGGAAAATGCAGGTAACCAAGTTAGAGCTATCGACGAATGGAAGAGCCTAATCATTTACCAAGCTTCATACGAGCTTCGGGAGGTGCCAATTGTCTAAAAGTTATGAAGGATGCATTAGTTCAGCTGAAGCAACTAGTGGTGAAAGAACGGTAGATATGAATACAGTGGCTGAAAGTAACCTGGGCACTTTGGTCGAGATAAATAAGGCTTGCCGAAGGAGGTTTTGATTGCGGAACGAATTATGCTTGATGGATCGGTTGAAAAGGGGAAGCAACTTGAATTCACAGTCTCTTTCCGCTTGGAGATCTTCAGAATTATGTTGAAAAGAATGCGGGTGCTCGAGGGTATGGCATCGTCACTGTCAAGCAATGTAATTGCTTTCACCAATGAGGAAGTGGTTGGGAACGTTTCTTCATACAAAAGGACCATTCCCAACAAAGTGCCTGATTCCCTGGAAGGCTCTCTTCTGATGATTCAAGAGAGGATTGATGAAGTTGTTAGGCCTTTCACGATGAATTCAATCAGTAAGTTGGTAACGCTGCAATCAGACATTAAGAAGTTTGGGCCTAGTTTGAAGGAGGTGGAAGCGAGCATCGAAGTTTTGAGCGAAGGATTGCTGCAATTCAAGACAGAGAAAGAAGCTGTGGCTAAAGCGGATGGGAAATTGCTGAACTATATGTTCGAAAAGTATATTCAGTATCAAAACAAAAAGAAAGTGTAGGACTTACATGTGTGATCTTCCTTCTTTTTTCTTTCTTCTCTTATTTCTTATGTCCCCGGATGTAATTGTAAACTTAAAAGTTATTGGTTTGAAAACCATTACTTTAAGTTATTTGGAATGATTCTTTGAGTTAAATGACAGATGTGCACAATTTTGACTTGAACTCCTGATGCATGTCACTAAGAGAGGAATTAAAGGAAGATGATTGCCAGATGTTCTCTTTACTTCTTGTTTATGATCTAGTTCAGTTATAGTCTCCCATTTGTAATTTCCCCTCTACGTGCTATAAGTAGAGGAAGAACCTACGGGTTAAAGGATCGGAATTTGTAATCAACATTCTTGTGTTCCAGACTTTGAGTTGAAACCCCTGATTTTTACAAGCAGAGGAATATAGAAGAGATTTCCGGAGAACTTTGTGTCAACGGTGCATTTTGCTTCTTACTTTCTTTCTAGATTTGTTCATAAACTTTATTTTAGATCTAGATCTGAAAGTTTCCTTTGCTTTGAATTCTGTGCTTAATGATCTATTTGTTTTAATCTATGTGCATGCAATCAACTCTGTAAACTATTGCTTGGGTTGCACATCCTCTCTACTTTCTTCCATTTCCTATTATTTTCCTCTTCTGCAGATTTTTCCTTTCTTTTATAGCTGCTTACTTGCTGCAAAACCGTATAGCTATGGTTCATGAGCTACACGGTTAAAGTAATACCCACAAATAGATATTAGGATATATAATTGACAAAATCTTACACGGAGCCTCACCGGTAAATGAGGGAGATTTATCTCATGACTGCCTAGGTTTTCATTCTCAGAAAAATCTAGCAAAGGTGTATGATGATAACTTGGTTATGTTTGTTACGAAACAGCTTTATTGCCCTCCTATGAGACATTTGGGTAGACCTTACATTTAATGGCGGAAAGCCGAGACCTTGACATTTGATCAAGTGAGTTCTTATTTGCAGCAAAATGAGTGCATGAGAGAGACAAAAGCAATTGAATCTAGTTTTGGAAAATCAAAGAGTGTATTCACTCCTCGACAAAGGGGAAGTAGAAATCGACACTCTAGTGAATCTTCCAACTACCAGTGAAATTCCATTACTACCATAAGATTAGGCATTGCAAAAGGAGTTCTAGAAAAAATGATATGATCTTTCCCAACGGATCAAAAAGTCACGAGATGAGGCAAATGTGGCAGCAATTGCAAATTAAAGGGATTACAAGAATAGTGTGCTCTTTATGCTCTTACTGACATCATGCTTGAACGACAATGCTACCAATTAGTGGATCATTGACTTGCATCCGACATTTTTCATGTCGATGGGGCCGATGATGTAACATTTATTGCAATTTCTGATTCAGTTTCACTAGTAGATAGAGAGTCACTTGATGAGGGGGATAGGACATGTATGCATTGTGATGAATAATGCTCGAAACTATTAGTAAGAAATGTTATGTATGTTCTTAGCTTCAATAAAAATATCTTATTTGTTTTCAGCTAAAAGCGAATCCCAACATTGTCGTAAATTTCTCTAGGGAGAAGTGTCTTGTGTCGATAAATAGGGATGGGTGATTGCCCTAGGCATTGGGGGTATGGTGACCAATATAGGCCATTTGACTCTCACCGTAGTCACCTTAAAAGCACGAGCGGAAGGAGACTCCACTATATAGGATGTCTTGGAGGATGCAATTCCTCGTAGGTTTACTAACCTTGCTCCATCAACTTACATGCACTAGTTGTGGAGGGAATATCCACTAATGTGCGGGAGGTTGAAATACTTCATGTGCGGGAGAATGAAATGCCCAAAATACAAGATACGTAAAGGCATGGGGTGAGATGGCAAACCTTTCTATCAAATTGCCAAGGCCTTCCCAATAATACATGACAAATATCCATGGGTATTAAATCACACAAAATTTTATCCTTATATGAAACAATCTGAAAATTCACCAAGCATTGCTCGCTTACCAAGATTTGATGTCCTTTTTGTAATCAAGAAACCTTGTAGGAGTTTGGATGTATGATTTTCTTCAAACCAAGCTTCTCTACCATCTCACTAGAAACCAAATTGTCCGTGCTACCACTATCAACAATAACCTTATAGCACTTATCTCCAGCTTTGCATATGGTTTTGAAAAGGCACTTTCTTTGCACTAGTTCATTCTCCTCCTTGAATGGTTTCAGCAGCAGCACTCTCTTCATCTTGAGAGCTTCTCCATAATCTACTTCGCCATATGATTGGGTGAAGCAACACTCTCCTCATCTACTTGTGCGATATGATTGCTAGCTTCATTTCTCCTACTTAAAGTTGTTTTTCTGTGCTTTTGGGAACTTAAATGCTCTATGTCCAACATCTCCATACATGTAACACATACCCATGTATCTTTTACTAGGGTAGCCTCTGAGGATACCCTCTTTATCTCGGGTTTTGACTGAAATTGTTTTGAGAAGTACTTGCTTCTCCTTCGTGAACATGATGTCCTCTTCCGGTGTTTGCTTGTCCTCTACCTTGTGAGAACCTTCCTTTTCCTCTTGATGTGTTTTGTTATCTCCTAGACAACTTCTCTTCAGCCTTCAAAGCACGTTGGTAGGCTTCTTCCACCGATATCAACCTTATCATAGCAAACTAGTATTCTATAGAAATACAAAGACCATTCACATACCTTGAGACCACCTCTTCACCATCTTCCATGTGACCAACCCGAATGGTGAGCTTGACGAACTCCGTGTAGCCTTTGACACTCCGCTCCTTTTGTATCAAGTTTAAAAAGTTCTTGAATAGATTCAATCATAGTTTGCATACTCGTACTCGGCAAATACTCAGCAGACCAAAAAAATTTGACTTGGCAAAAACTCGGCAATATTCGGCCAATACTCGGGAATACTCGGCAACTTAAAAAATACGCAAATTTCTTTTAAAAACATAAATTTTAAGCAACACATAGCTACAAAATGTATCAAATGAGCCCATAAAATGTTGGAGAAGTGTTTTCTATTAGATTTGAATACAAATACAATACAAAATCGCATCATCATGCGAATACAACAGCCGGCTGATAAGTAATATGAATTTATGATGATTGACATTGAAAAATACTCGGGAATACTCGCCAAAACTCGGCGAAAACTCGGGTGGCGAGTTTTTCAGGAGAGTACTCGTTTGGGATTTTTTTTGGAGAGTACTCGCCAACTCGGCGAGTACTCGCCAAGTATGCTATGGATTCATAATATGAGGGAAATAACTTACCCTTTAACTTGGCAGCCTTCCCATCCCATGACTTGATGCTTTCTTTGTTTCTTTTCACTCTTTCGATCTGCACATGATCACACCACAAGGATGTGTGGCCCTTCGTTTTGTACAAGAAAACTTCACTCTCTTGGAATCCTTCACTAACTAGTCAAAATATTTCTCTAACTAAATGATCCAATTTATGAGATTCTCAAAACATAAACTTCCTAAGTAGTAGAGGTGTCCTAATTGGGAGCTTAGAATGGCCTTCGAGAACCTATCTTATGGTTCATCTACCCGCTCTTCAAATTGAACCTTACGTGATGTTGGGTTTCAGATTTGCACTTGGAATGAAACCACAGTCAGGGGACAAGCAAGTCCCTCCTCTTTAATGGGAGAGGTTCCCTTATTGAAAGCAGGGCAAAACCTATGTACAAATGCACAGTCTTTCATTCAATGGTGGTTTCCCAATATCCTGAAATGTGTTTTAAGCTTGGAAAGTTATCAATACATGAGGATAGAAGACTTTGAAGAGAGGAGGGAGGCAGAAGAAGACAATACTTTTAGGGAAAAGAGATGGCAGAGAAAACCCTTATATGTATTGTGCAAATGAGATACAGAGTAGAACCATCCACGTTTATAACAGACACAATTCCACAGACTCAAAGTTATGGAGATTGTACAAACTAGAACACGAAGTTTCCAAGCACGCAAGGATTAGATGATTCACAAATCAGAACTAGAAGGAAAGAGAAAGCAGAAGAAAAAGGGAAAAACCTTTGTATTGATTTCTTCCAATTCGAAATTACAGTTCCAAAATAATCAAAATTCCAACCCATACAATGGCTTTGAAAGCTCATGATATAGCTCGCAAGAAACGGTTACAACTTCCTCGAGCAAGCAAGAAACAATTACAACTTATTCCAATCATCCACGCCCTTTCAAATTCTTGAAAACGCAAAGAAACGTTAATGGCGGAAAAACCAGTTTTTAAATATACGGCCGTTACATTATTTTACCAATTAAAACATGGGCCATTCGATTTGCTTTTACAACTTCAAATTTGGGCCACCCACGTGGGAGAAATTGATTGGAGCGGGCCTACGAACACCTCTTGCATTCTTTGCCTTTGAAGCAACGCTAGGCTGACATGTGGAGAGCTCCGCCGGTTCCTTTATACTTACCGATTCGGGCCAATTTTCTTGCTTGACTTATGTTGACCCCTAGACACGTGGAGGGTTGGCGCTCATTTGAGTTTCTAGCTTTGAAACGCCCCCTGAAGCTGCGCCGAGCTGACATGTGTCTCCTTCTCCGGTCTTGGACTTTTCAACGGCCAACTTCGTCTTCATATTAACTTTAACCACGTGGCGAGTTGGCGCTACTTGGAGACTGACCCTTTGATTTCACTTCCGAAATGGCGCCATTAAGGCACGTGGCGGCTTCCGCCAACCCACCCATACTTAGTCAATTTTAACGATCGGCTTTGTCCCTTTTGGACCTAGGACACATGGAGGACTGGCGCAAGTTTGAGAACTACCCTGCCTTGACTCTTGAAGCTGCGCTGATGAGGCACGTGGTGTCATCCGCTGAACCTTCCATACTTAGCCGATTTTAGCTTGTTTCTACCTTTCATTTTGTACCTGGGACACACGAAAGTTTGCGCTTATTTTGAGGACTGTCCTTGGACCCTACCCCTAGAGTTGCGTCGTTTGGACACGTGGAGGCTTCCGCTGAACCTTGAAATATGGCCAAACCGCATCCAATCAAAGATATTCACGTATTACCCGTGGACTCTGGGGCAAAAATTAACGGGGAAAATACGCCTGTCATTCCCGACTGGGAAGAAAATAAAAAGAAGGAAAGGAACTTCACCATACGCCCAACTTTCAAATTGTTCTCCATGAATAGGAAAACTGCAAACAATGCCAGGCTCGACGCGATTCAATACTCCAAGGTACAGACTCAAAAATTTTGAAACTTGACTTCAAAAGAGGGGAATTTTGGGGCCGACAACAGTGCTTCAATATCTTTAGCATCTAATCTAGATCTGATACCTCTAATCATCTATGCCAAGTCTGCGACTCTTGGTGGTCCTCCTCTTCCAAGGGGAACTCCTCTATGTGCCATGTCTTTCTCTCACAACTCCCTACAATTGAAGGACTCTTCTCACACTTACGCAACAAACCCATTAGAGTCTCACAAGATTTGATCCACCAATGCAAACCTTTCTCTAATACCAAATGATGTCGACAGGAATAAAGGGACCAAGTTAATGGCTTCTTTACTCCCTAACTTAAACACCCTAGAGCTATAAGACACACTCAATGCACGTACATAGCCAACTAAAACCCAAAATTGCTCTTCTTATTAAAAATGAATGACTTGTTACAAAGATTTCCACATACACACACATGCACTTGCTTTATGGATTCAAAAACATGAATATAAACATACGAATAGTCCTATGATGGACTCTACTATTGTTCTCCTATACTAGACTTGGACAAAACTTTTCTCTTGCAAACACTCCCTTGGTTCTCCTATTCTTTTGAGCTCTTTCTTGTTTGTTGATGCATGTCCCCTTGTACTTTGAGTTCCAACTAATTCCCACAACTGAACCTGCCTCTTCTTGATCACTAACGGATCCCTTTGACAATTTGACAATCCTCAAGGCCTCTTTGTGTTCCCAAGATGCTTGAAAACGCTTGAAAATCTGACATTTCTTGTTATGGGTTGTTAATCTTTACGCCAAAGGCCGTGGGCGAAATTGTCACCTTGTGTAATCTAGCGATTGCAGTAACCGCCGCCATTATCATAGCTAGGTGATTCTGTATCCATCGCTTTGTGTAAACTAGCAATTTCACCATCTTCTACTAAAAAGGTCTTTAAGAACATAACAAATGATTAAAAGCACTCCCTCAAGCCTCTTCCGAGGTAATTGACTTTTTGAGTTGTTTTTGGCCATGTTGATCGTCCTCAACACACGCGACAAAGTCACAAGATAATAATTTGCCACCACAACACACATATCAAACACACTTTGTTTTTGGGTGATGCAAGATTGCTTATGGACTAGGATGCTCCTACATCACATTGCCATATTTATTAAATAGTGATTGTATTTTTGAGCCTATGATCCAATCTTATGGTTGTTTAAATGTATAACACTAATGAATTGTTATGGAAGTCACACTATTTCTTATGACTAAAGTTTTTCTCTGGAGCCACACTATACCTATTTGCCACATATAAATGGGGAATTGTTTTTGACATATAATTAACTATTATACACTTATCTATCTCGTGGCCTACTTACCACAATAAGGAGATATACACTTATCTATTCTTGTTTACTTGTTCATTGAATACGGAGAAGAAATAAGAAAGATTGTGTAGTTTTTCACAATGACAGACCTACATTGTTGGTTTCGAATCCATCATGTAAAGTGAAACAAATTCCAATGTTTTGGGTAACTTATATGTGCCTATCCTCGGAAAGAAAAAGAAAAGTCAATCTTATTCCAAAGAAATATAGCCCCTTAGTTTTTCATTAATAAATCTTGTCAATTATTCCAAAGTTGAAAAAATGTAAAACAATGCTTTTGTTTGTTGAAACAAAATAAAATTCATTATTTTATCCAAAATGATTAACAAAAGTAATTAATAGATTAACTAATTGAATAATTAAGCTAATCAATTACCTTGCGAAATAGTTCAATTTTGGAATAATTACCTATTTAGTTTTTCATGTTTTGTCATTCGAAATATAAATTATCGGAAGCTATGTGAATAACTAAGCGATTAATCAAAATACCCAATCCGATTAATAAATCAAGTTAATTAATGGATGGACCAATTAAATGAATAATTAAACCATACCCACTTCCACTAACATTGGTGTATCTTATGATGGTCTATGCCTAGTCCAATATTCCCGTTAGGAGTGTCCGATCTCTTCTCAATATCAATAGTTTCCCTAACTTTTCTTCACCAATAATGATCTTCCTTTACAATCAACTTCACTTTTTCCATAAGTGGTGCTTTGTGTTATGTGAATGTTGCACCAAAGATGAGGCTTTTAAACAAGAACCCACTAATGATGTAATATTCCCTTCTCGGTCGAAGACCCTTAGCCCATTTTGTCTCCCCGATGGCTAAGGAATAAACTCAAGGGGGACTTAAGTTATAATAATTTATTATAAAGTGCAAATAAAAAAGAAAATATTATAAAGGCACTTATAATAAAGTTATTATAGACTTAATAACAAAATAAAATTAGAAAAAAGCTAAAGCCACATTATAAAGTCTTATTTTCCCTTAGAAAATGCAACCTCCTTATGGGATGGATCAAAAGAGAAAAACATTAAATGAGGGGCTAAAATTTGATTGGATGTCAAGGAAGGCAAGTTAGTCCCACGTCGACTTGCTTAAGGAGGACATCACTTGTCTATTTTTCAAAAATCAGCTTTGTAAGTTGAGCTTTGAACTTGCATCTTTAATCTTCTAAGGACAAAAACCCTTAGAGATTCACTCTTGAGGACGAAAACCCTCCAAGAGATCTAGAGGACAAAAACCCTTCTTCTAGTTAAAAGGATTCTCCACCCTGGGATTTCCATTGCAGATCACTTGATAAGTAGTATTTTTCAGTATTTTTCCAACAATTGAAGTGGGTAAAAGTGCAGATTTGGTCCAAGGGTTTGAAGAGGAAAGTGGTGGCTGAGTTTTCTCCTTGTTCCAGCTGGTGCGACTTGCATAGTGGACTATTTTGAGGTATTTTGGGGCTGCTACAAACCAGATTTGATTGTTGTTATGATTGTTGATTTTCTAGTAGTTTTCATCTGAATATATCTATATGTTTCTGCTGTAATTTCCAGCCTAAAACCCTAAGGGCGAATTGGTGTTTTGGCTATTTAGGGCACTTGTGGTGGTCATTTGTATGAATGGGTAACATCATTGTATTATCCCTATTTTTGCGAGTCTGTGCATAGTTTATTTTTGTCGATCGGAGCATTTTTTAGTAAGTTATGAATTTTGAAGTTGCCATAATTTTCTACAGACTGGGGTTTCAAAATAAATTCATTTCAACTATATATGGACTTTAAAAATTCAAATCTTTGCACGAATTTATTAAGGGTGAAATATTATAAGTTTATGCTCAATTTATGGTGGAAAATATCATGATTTATTTATGATTTTTATAAGTTTCATAATCAGCCCTAGTCGCATTTTCTATAAATAAATCATATCTGCATCATAAACAGTTGGTATATTTCTTATAAATTGCATTGGGTGTGTGGAATTTCCTAAAATCCATGTAGGGCAAAATTTGTCCATTTGAGGACACTACTGAAGAGCCCAAAAATGGCTCACTTTATACAAGATTTGACATTCTTTGCATATAATACATAAAGTGGATTTGAGCGTAATTTTTAAACTTATGGTTTATTTAGAATAAAATAGAGAGTATATATCATGGTTATTTCTTTAGAATTCATTGTTATCTTTCTATTAGCTATTTCTAATGATTATTGGAAAAAGATGTCAATTTGTGCATATGCAGTCCATACTTTGCTATAATTGTTGAATAAGGCATTTTGAGCACTAAGCACCAGCTACAACCAGCCTTGGAGGATCTTCAAAATCTCTCATATCATCTCCAGAGATTGTTATTTCATCACTGCATTAGCTCCAGAGGTTCCTTCACTAGCTCCGGAAATGTTCAGCAATTCTATGAGCGGCTCCTTAGTATAGGTTTGGGGAAAAGTGAAAAACAGTTATCAAGAATATACCCAAACCCAAATCTAATTGCATATTCAGTTTCCTCTCGAAAAATTATGCAAGTTCAAAAAAACATCTTGATTCGAGTTTATATGCAAAAGTTATAGCCGTTTTAGTTTGGCTTTGGAGTCTACCATTCGGCCGGAGTCTACCATTCCAGGCTTCGAGTCTACCAAGTATATGGCTTCGGAGTATACCGGTATGGCTTCGGAGTTGAACATTATAGCTTTGGAGTTGAACATTATAGCTTCGGAGTTGGACATTAGAGCTACGGAGATGAATACTAGAGTTACAGAGATGAGCATAACTCCAAGGGTGGTTTGAGAAGAATCATTGTTATCTATTTTTGGAAGTCATTCTAAAAATGGATATTTCTATGTGTTTTATTATTTGTAAAATAAGGAAGAATCAATATTTATTTTGATTGTCAACGATAACATAAGAGAGTTGGATTATTCGTTAGAGTTAAATAAGCTCTCTCCATATTTTTTGGAGATTGATTTTTTTGGATAAATTGAAATCTTAGTTGATAAGATTTGATTGAGATGTATGCCTTAAAATAAGGAGTGGGTTGGAAGCATGAAATTATAAATGCAACCTTCCACACCAAAGAATGTAATCTCCATTTTTTTATCAATTCATTTTGAGGTTCCGTTTCATCCATTTGTAAATAAGTCTTGATTAAAATCCTCTTCTGAGGAATGAGTTGGCCACTCATTCCAAGGAAGATGGATTTGTATGTTTATGTTTGTTTGTTTTTGTTGTATTTTTATTTGTACCCGTAATTATTCCTTTGGTGTGCGGTTTGTTGTAAACTGCAAGTGTATTCTGTGTTTATCCTTTCTTTCCAATTCAGCAATTTCCTTGCAAGTTTTATTTCCTTTCATGCAAGTGTGTTTCAATTTCTGCAAGTGTGTTTCTAATTCAAACAAATGTTTTCTTAATTCATGCAAGTGTGTTTCAAATTCCTACAAGTGTGGATTTTGGGTAGTGGGGACCGTTGCCAAATATCTCTTTCTCCTATTGCATACTGCCATGGACACCAACCCATGATTGACATTGTTTAGTGAAGAGGATTGACAACCCTCATCACCCACAATGTCATTTGTATGTTCCTCAAGTCTAGTCTATAGATATCTACTTGTATCCCGATGTATGGTGTTACACATGAGCATGTTACCATAAGGATCCCTTTTTGTAATCCTAGATCAATAGGATCCTTTACTGAATTTAAGGATGTGGGTAGGGTGTTTTGAGATTTAAAGGTCGTCTAAAAACCATCCTTCCTCTGAATCCTCGTGAACTTCTTTGAAACTCCTTTACACAAGGGACAAGAATTCTGGATCCTTCTTTATCATTGTTTGAATGTGTTCCTCATTCCTCTTTCCTCTTTTGTTCCATGGAATGCTCTCTCAATGTCCATTCTCTTGTATCCAATTCACATTAAAACCTTTACAAGGAGTTTTCTCTTATTCTGAAATGTTCGGGTTTTCATATCCTGGTTGCACGTGTTGGCATGTATGAAGGACAGCTGCTTCGTTGCGTGGGTGGCGGTGAAAGTTCACTTGTAGATATAGATCTATATGAGTTTTATTTATGTAAACTTCATGGGCCAAGGCATAGTTGAAAAAATCGTAAATCGGGATTAATCGGCAGGGCAAATTTTGAATCGGAAATCGGGAATCGGCAAAAAATCGGCAAAAAATCGGCAAAAATCGGCAACTTTATCGCTACTTTTAAAAACATTTAAATTCATAAAATATACTTAAATTAAATGTAAAAACAATGTTAAATGATGCAAGAAGTGACAATGTAAAAAAAATGTTAAATGAAAAATCGCTGTACAAAATGGAGACGCGGACAGGGAAAAATCTCTGTAAAAACTGTATACGCGCCGCGCGGACAGGGAAAAATCGCTGCAAATAGGTATAAACCCGCGCCCAAACAAGTATAAAGTTTAAACCGCGCCCGAACAGGAAGGAGGACGAACTGGTAAAAACGACCACGGATCAGTGAAAAACGCGCACGAACAGGTAAGAAATGCACACGATTTGATTAAAAATACGCGCCGTATTTTAGTGCTCTCACGCGCCGACGGAAAGAGAAAAAAAAACAAATCGATTTACTTTATTTTCGTCTTGCACCCTAGCCGCGTTTTTTTCCACCGATTTTCTCCGATTTTAGACGCGATTTTCAACGATTTTCGAGGGTTTTTTAAAGCGATTTATCGGCGATTTATACCATTTCGAAAATCGCGATTTTTTGCAAGTTTTATCGTGTGGCAGGCTGGACGCGATTTATCGCGATTTATCGGCGATTTTTGGCGATTTTTGAATCTATGGGCCAAGGTACCATCTGGTTTCTTTCATACTAGTACATCTAAGAAATAAGAAGGTCATAATTGAATACTTTTGCAAGGTATATAGTTGTGTATACTGCTAATACCACCACCATAGACAGTATGACTGATATGGTTTTCAGACAAAAATGAACAGTGGTTCTGGATGTGCTGTTCAGAGGATGAAGTTATGCAGTCATTCATAAAAATGTCATCAAACTTGGTCATGGAGCTATGTTTCCATATTTACTGAAAGAAGGCTCTCTTAACACGCAATCTTCTGCTGATGAATAGGAAGTGAATGGTTCAAGATGGACTTCAAAGTAGCCGTGAAGTTGTGCTCAAGCTTACAGATCAGTAGGCTCTTGAACCTACAAAATCAGAAGGAATATCCAACACTTCAAGGACTCTACAAAGCATACATAAACATGATTTAAAACACTGAAATATAAAATCATAAATCATAAAAATTCATGAAAAACAATCCATTCACAACCATTGCATCCTTCTTGACAAGCATCTCTCTCTTATCATTTCATAAACCTCGACATATTATATGAATGTAGAACAAAGCAAGCGAGAAAAAACTCGGTGGAGTGGAATACTCTGGTTTCTTTTGGACTCTTAAAGAACTCTCTTTCTAAAAATAACAATGCAAATGGCAACACAAGGATAATGTACAAACCTCAACACCTGTCCTAGCTTGAAAGGCAACAAATGAACCTTCTTCTGGTGGAATGCAATCTCGTGCTGCAACTTTGACAAGCCTTTCAGCCTCTTCATAGTCTTTATTTAAGGTAATCTCCCTGATACTGCAATCATGCAAATATCAAGAATATCAAGCCCCTAAATAATATTCAATGACAAAGAAGCAATATTTTCATGTTATTGCTAATTTGCTACAATGGAGCTTAGTACCACACCATACAGTCATTGAGGAGGAGATACTTAGAAGATGGTGAGCACTGTTAAGTCTGTCACGCGAAGCAACAATAGGTGCCATCAAAAAATTTGCTGTCTTTTTTTTTCTGTGCTTTCAACCATTCCTTAGGTCCTGCTGTCAATTCAGAAGAAGATCAAATTTCCCCTCATTGAATATAAGTAGTAGATACTACAAAATCAACACAATCACATCACTTCAAGAAGTATAGTAGAAAACTGGGGAAAGATTGATAAATAAAACAGAATCAGTCAATTGAGAATTCCAAAATGAATGCACGATGCCCATGATGGAATTACATGCAAACAAAACTGAAGTATCAGAAAGACTTCTGATGGAAAAACTTTCATAGACATCATGTGCTAGGAAACTTTTCTCCAAGGGAAAAAGCTAAATACTAGAACACTAGGACTTGAATCATAAGAAATTGAAGATAACGAGAGGGCTAAATGTTCATAGAAAATTTTAGAGGCATACACAAAAAGTCAATCTCTAGCAAACACTCTATTTGTTAGGACCCCCATTTCCTCTAACAACGTATGTTAACCAAGGGAAGGACAGACGAGAATCATGACAGAATGGTCTGCCAAATCCTCTTGAAACCATTAGAAGATACTATTTCATCAGGGACAGTGCAGATTTTTTTGTGAGGATCAAAAACTCCCAACATGTACAACTAAGCAGAGGGACCAATTTGAAATGCATATGATATGACTCAATATTAAAGACACAAATTATTACGACCACTAATTAGAGTTCAGATAATCTCATGGACTCCAAACTTTAGATATATTACTGATCTAGGTGGCAGATCAACAAAAGGGCCTTATCTGCACTCATTGGCCTTGTCTTCTACGTTAAGTTGGGTGCCGCTGAAGGTAGAGCCAATCACACATTGGAACATGCAGTCGGTGACTTTGTCACTACCTGCCACATGATGACAGTTACTTATCACCTTCAGATGAGATACTTGTTTGATGGCTCTTCAGGTTCTTGAGACCAGTCAATTTTCCTTCGCTTACAAGTCGGTTCTTCTCTTTCAATTCTTCATTTATACATTACGGATCGATAAATGCATCTCTTATGGCCACGTATGGCAGATCAAAGCAAAAGGGATTTCTCTATGGTTGGTTTTCCCCACATCATACCATCAAGTAATTTCCTAGAGATTTCCCCTCAAGCGGTGTGTACAAGTATTCTTTTTCCTAAGTTAGATTGAAAGCAAGAACTACCACCTAAAATAGTTCCCTAACCTAGCTAGAAACAAGAAAAGAGTACCATCAAGATGAATAAATGAACAAGGCCTACACTAGCATCATAACTTTGAAATAGTGAAATCAAACATAATGCAAATCAAGAACTCTATTCTTCTAAATTGCCTAATTAAATCAAATGGACCTATGTAGTCCAATGGCAATCAACAATATTGCTTGCTTTGATCCTTCAAGGATGCTTGGGTGTGAGGCTTAGCTCTTCAAGATGGATGATGGAAGGGCTTGAGAATGGCAAAAGGCTTTTAGTGCAAGACTATGTGCTTTCTTTTGCTTTCTCAAGGGAATTAGGTGTAGGTATAAAGGTAGAAGGAGGGCTCCTTATATAGCCCAATGGATAAAGGAAACACTTCATCCCTTTGCATGTGGGATAAAGGTAAAACATGATTAGGAATGGATAAGGTTGCTTTATTAAAGGTAACCTTACTTTAGAAGGGTTTAATTTATGTTTAGCAAGTCATGGGAGTTGGGGGGTGCTTTAATTAATCAAAGGTGATTAACTAATAGGTAGGTGTAAGCTTATAGAAGCCAATTAGAGGAATATTAGTACGATTTAGGCTATTAGGAGGGGATTAAATCAATTAAATATTGATTTATTAGTTAAATGAAGTGGAAGGCTAATTAATTAATAATAATTAATTAGTCTAGATAGAAGGGGTAAATAATTAACGAAAGGTCGTTAATTAGGTTGTTAGCTGGATAGGCGACTTAATCAATTAGCGTATTGTAATTAATTAACGACAATAAGAGGGAATATGAGCGCTTTTTTACGATATGTCGTCGATTTGCAGAAAGGGGATAATTAACACAATTTAAGTATTTAAATTGCTTGGGCGTAATTATAGGTGTCTACATTTTCCCCTCTTTGGGGTGGCATAAGTGACGCCACTTCAAAGATAGTAGACGGAAGAAAATTTTGAAGGGATAGAAGAAAAATTAGTAGGAGAGAGAGATGCCCCTCAAGTGTCGATGGGGTGATGAAAGAAGCGATCGACGATCGAAAAGATGAGAGAATAGGCGTAAAAGAATGGGGAAGAGGCGGGATGCCCCAAAGAGAGAGAGAAGATTAGGGGTGAAAGGAAGTGATGTAGAAGAAATATGGAGGAGGAGGAAGAGCTTAGCCTCTAGCCACTATTTATTGGAACAATTTGATGTCATCATATTGCCACAAGAGCTACGTCATCGGTCCTTATGAAAAATATAAGCATACGACAAAGGTAGAATGACATGAAAAGCCATACTACGAACAATTGTCCATTGCTGAAAATACCAACTCCACGCAACATACAACAATGCAATGCAATACGAGAAGGAAACAAGCTCATTTAACAGGAAAACAAGTACAAACGCACATATCCAACCCAACAACGGTCAAGACAGTTGTACAAATGTTTTGTTATCAGTGTTGAAGAGATCCACAAGTTCGTGATTGATGACAAGGGTTAAAAATGATGCCCCGAGCAAGGATACATGCAAGGGGAAATGATAATGGACATGGGGTCCATGAAAAGCATTTGTGCAACAAAAAACAACACCAGGCAACAAACGTGCCCCAGAGTACAGACGAAGCAAGCAGCTAGCTTTGTGAATGGTTGTGAATCCGTGATCTGCGAGTCATATTAATCGGGAAGATGTGAGACAAACCAACAAGATATGGAGAAAATACCATGCGCAAGACACAAGTTTCAGCCATAATAAGCAAGTTACCATTTTTGTAGGTTTTTTTACTTTTTAGGATTTTTTGAAAAAATTTGCCCTATTTTTGGATTTTTGACATATATATTGTTTTTATTGTTTTTGCTTTCCAAATTGTGGTGAATAGTAGAAGAAAATAGAAGAAGAAAGTGAAGGGCCTAGGGGCAAAAAAGTGCCCTAGGTGGAAGAAAGAAGAAACAAGTGACAAATAATGTCCTTGTTTAGTGGAAAAATTAAGAAAAGTAATTATTTGAAAAATAATTATTTACGAGAGTGTGGAGAAGAATAAAAATCACCAGGGAGCAATAAAAATTGTCTAAGGGAGAAGAAAGGGGTATCGGACAACAAAAATGCCCCAATACGGTGAAAAATAAGAGAAAAATAATTATTGAATAAAAATAATTATTCCACAGTGAATAGAGGAGAAAACGGCGATCGAAACGGGCCTCCCGGCCCTCTTGACGGTGAAAAAAATGGGTTAATATACCCCACCAGGGGGGGTAAAAACATCGCGACCAATTCATTTTAACCGAGTGTTTTAAAAATTTTACCGTGAGGCTCTGATACTGACGAGAACCATGGTGATCGCACACGAGACCAATTGAGGCACGCGCAGATGCAGTCCGAGGGTACCAACGGCACGCAGATGACGGCCCCTTTGTGAGTATCGAACCCTAGCTTAGTAATTTTGGTCATTAATGCATTAAATGAGGCATTTAGCCCTAGGAAGTCATGTTGGCGCGCTGCACGTAGTGCAAGCGTCGGATAGGATAGGGCGCAGTGTGTCCTTTGGGGCGCATGCGCCAAACACATGCATGCGCGCACACGCACGCAGCACAAAGCACACACACACACACACACGCACACACAAACACATGCGCACACACACATGGGAAATGGGCGCACACGTGAAAAGCGTGGCGCAGACATGAAAAAGCGGGCGCACACACACGGGAGCATACGCGCACAAGCAAGCAAAGCACCAAATGTGTGGCACACACGCAAAAAGGGCATGCAGCACCTGAAAGAGGGCGCAAGCACCAAAAGACACACGTGCAAGCGCAAGTGCCAAAAATGAGGCGCACACGCCCAAAAGGGTGCGCAGGTGCCCTGCCTAGACATGTGAGAGAAAAGATAGGAAAGTGTCAAAAACATGACACTTAGAAGAATTTTTAGGATTTTTGGGTTAACCCTAAAAGGGGAGATAGATTTTTAGAAGAAATGTTAGGAACTGACTAGCGCCGTGTTATTTTGCAGAGACGATTACCAGTTTTATAGACATGGGAGCGACATACCCGGATAGCAGAGCTAGAGGGTAGTATGCTGCCAGCACGACCGGTGAGCCATGGTGATACTTCTCGAGGCGGTGGGGCTAGCCCCGTGTCTCGATGTCGTCCATCATACTGGATCACGGCCTATTGACTACGCTAGCCGAGCGATGGCATAGCGAGAGTCAGTGCTTTAGACTAGCCGACAGAGAGATGACTATGACCATCGAGGATGTATGGCGATTCTTCACGTGCCGATGATGGGCACCTTGATCAAGTACAACATCAGATGCAGGGATGATTAGAGCAGCTTGCAGTGCCCTTTTTGATGTTGATGATATTCCGCATGATGGGATGACCATAGCTTTGCACATGAGTGTATCTCCGACCCCACATTGCATCGGGGCCTCTCTACATCATGTCTCTTATCAGTGGGTTCTTACTCACTGATAAGACAGGGACCTCATTCCCGAGAGGACTATTGCCCTTGGTTCATGGCATCTTTAGCGGCGAGATATTGCTGGGGGCAGTGCATATTGGCCCACCTATACTTGGGATTTACATTTGATCACATACCACGGTCAGAAGACCATGGGTCCAACCTCTTTATTACAGATATGGTCATGGGATCATATTGCGATCGGACGCCCCATGGGCACTTTGCGTGTCCGAGATCCTGAGGAGCCATCGTACATGGCATGGGTAGCAGATGGTGGGGATGTACATGGCCATCTTGGCAGCCTATTCAGATATAGGCGAGAGTTTGATGAGCTAGTAGAGATAGATGTTATCTGGCAGCCATACAGGCATTTCCAGTGGCTAGAGGATGCCACAGAGCTCGCGTGTGTGCCTGTGGAGCATTTTATCATTGGCAGCCATAGTTATATTATTGAGTTGTATCGAGTAGACAGGTGTCAGCGGTAGCTTGGCAGGGTACAGGGGGTCCCCCAGCCAGATATCTGCATGCACGCAGGATTCAAAGAGGTAGACCATGGGGCCTCGCATACCGGTGGCCCGAGCTAGGCGAGTTTCACGCAGGTGGTCCCACAGGTATGGGACCCAGTACGACAGGTGCGAGATCCAGGGACCACAACCGACTATGCAGCTTGGTATGCTACAATGTTACCCCGGTGTCTCACCATTCCGAGAGGAGGCTTGGGCAGCAGGCACTCGCCCACCTGTAGAGATATGGCATGGTTCAGAGCGCAGGGCGAGGGCAGTGGCACAGGGGCTAGACCCAGAGGATCCTTTCATGGCACTTCACATGATGGGCAGGGTGCCTCACAGCACAGGGACCGAGGCCGCCCCAAAGATAGCAACAATGCAGCATCCATCAGGCGGGGTCCTAGAGCAGGGACAATCATCCAGAGCACCTCAAGGACCAGTCCCTGAGGCACAGACAGCCTCCTAGCCAAAGTGGCACAGATAGCCACAATACAGTTGCAGTTACAACAGGTCATAGCCGAGAGACGCGGCCAGAGCGGAGAGAGATGAGGCTCGAGGCTGGTGTGTGACTACCACAACAGAGCATGATGAGGCCCGAGCTCACATTGTTACTTTACTTTCAGAGCGGGATCAAGCTCGGGCCCAGGCTAGCCCAGAGATGATAGAGTGGCATGGTGGAGCCAGATTCGGGAGACAACGGCACACAAGGGGCTCAGATATTGAGCCTTCTTCATCAGTCCCAGTCACAGTGTGGATGGTTGTTGCAGAGAGATCATGTATATGCACGATCACAGCACTCCTTGCACAGAGGGACCAGCCCACGCCGAGCTGCAGATGCTACTTAGAGAGAGAGACCGAGAGGCTGCTTCCTCTAGACAAGCCGAGGCTGACTTGGGCCGAGTGACAGTGAGCGAGATGCTGCCCTTTCAGGCAGCGCTCACCTCCGGAGATGCCGACCTGATACGTGATGCCACCAGGCTTGGTGGTGAGGCCTTATTTTACAGGACTACCTATTACAGGGTAGTTCCTCCAGAGCAACGAGTAGCACTGCCGCGACAGTCAGGGTCGAGCGTGCATCAGAGCTCTCGATCACAGAGATCAGGCCAATCCACTAGATCAGTGAGACAACCCATACCAGAGCAGCCAGGTTGGACCAGCGCCATCTCAGCCTCCAGTGTTCCATCGACCAAATGACAGATCCGGGAGCCCCAACGAGGGCGAGAGCTGCGGTTGAGATCCGCATTTTTGTTGTATAGATTATTTGTATGTATGCCTCTTATGAAGGCCGATTTTGATGTACAGTCTTGTATACTTGTATTTTGATGATGCCTCATGATGAAGGCTTGATTCTTTCTAATACATGCCCCTTTTTGATGGCATTTTGTATCGATGATGTATCATGTTGAGTATCGATCTGATAAAGTATACTTGTATAGATATGTGGACATTTTTGATGTAGCATCTTTGTACACCTCAGCTGAAGGCATTTTTGATATAGAGTACTGATGTGTATCCATTTTTGTTGATATAGATGTATATGACACACATGTATATATATGAGGATTACTTTTTGGGCTCAGATACACATGTTTATGAGATGATGTACTTTATTGTTTTTGTGTCCTGATGCATGTGACACGAGTGGGCATAATTCTATGATGTAAAATACCCTTTTTCAGAAATTACTCTATGTCGAATCTCATTGCACGTTGCATGTTTTGATTCAGCACTTATGGATGCGTTATGATGTTATCTGATTTTGTACTTTGTATGTATCTGATTTCGATGTTTGATGTATACATGTGCTGTGGATGTTAGATGATAGATCCTTAGATGATATCAAATGCATTTCTCATGTGTTATTATAGATGTATATGGACGGGATGATATGATGATATTGGTGCGGGGGATAGATTTTTGATCATGCGCAACCCCTCTTGCCCCCATTGATGATACGATATGTGATGATTAGCTTAGCCTACATGCATGATGTAAAACTTAGCATTTTGTTTATATATGATGTATAGATGATGTTAGATGTGATGATAATGATGGTAATGTGATGTTAATGATAACAAAACAATGCACATGCAATAAACACAACCAAATGCTAACAAAGAACACCAGAAATAATACAATACACCATGATTCACCATGCTTTATTAACATGTAATAAACACAATCAAATGCTAAGAAAGAACATAATGAATTAACACATTACATCATGATTTCCTAAGATTCACTAGCATGCAAAAACATACCGCAATATGCACACGCAAAGAATAAATCTAATCTAAGCAAGAAAAGATGAATCCTAACAAAGTATGCCCAAAAAAACAACCCAAAAAGTAAAAAACAAAAAACAACAAGCAACAAGAAAGCTAAAACAAGAAAATGCAAGTAAATGTTTTTGTAAGATTTGTTTTTATGCACCAATTTTCTATTGTTTAGGTTTTTGTGAAACAATTTTCTATTGTTTAGGTTTTTGTGAAACAATTTTCTATTGTTTATGTTTTTTTGAAACAATTTTCTATTGTTTTTGGGTTTTTGAAACAATTTTCTATTGTTTTTGGTTTTTGTGAAACAATTTTCTATTGTTTTTGGTGTTTTCTAACGGTTTTCCAGAGCTATGTGCAGGTAACCAAGAAAGCGTGGATGCCCCCAAGTGTCGATGGGGAATATACAAGGGCAAAAGCCACGCGTTTATGAACAAGAAGGTGAAGTCATTGAATTTGCCCCTAACGTAAGATGGGAAATAGCGAAAGACCATACCCCTCATGAATAAAAGAAGACAAAGCCGGATCAAGGCTTGATAGGATGGGGCTCACAGGGAATCTCGAAGGTAGAACTAGGGCTAGGCCAAGGAAAACTACCCTCCAGATGCAGGATGCTTGTGAACAATGAATCCTCCCGAGGCACCGAAACTGGTTTTCACCCAAGGACTTGTCCAAAGTGCCACAATTGCGTGGTTTTCACTAGTGGATGACCTGTTTTCTCTTTTTTTCTTTTTCTGATTTTTTTTTTTTTTTTTGTATTTTTGATCATTTTACCATTTTTTATTTTATTTTCTCACTATTTAACCTCCTTACGCCATGTTTAAGCATAGAACCGCTTAAGATGCATGGCGTTCATGGGCTCCCGAGCTCATCACCATTGGGGTGAGCCAATTTGTATGCCCTTATGCCGTACTTGGCGACTATAACATAGGGTCCCAACCAATGTGGTTCGAACTTCCCTTTCTTTTCTCGTTTTGCTCTGGTGTTGAACTGGTTCTCCTTCATGACTAAATCACCAACCTCAAACTGACGAGGGATGATTCTCTTGTTGTAGTTTCTGAGACTCTGTGTTGATACACTTTCAGGTGATTAAGAGCGCGAATGCACCTCTCATCTAGGAGCTCTAATTTAGCCAGTCTTGCCACTCGATAATCCTCATCCTTATCCAGATAGTCCCGAAGAGAAATTCTCAGGGACGGAAGTTCGATCTCTAAAGGGATGATAGATTCTGTCCCGAACACTAGGGAATATGGTGTCACACCCGTAGGAGTGCGAATGGATGTTCGTAAGCCCAAAGGGCTGGATGGATTTGTAGGTGCCAGTTATGACCTATTTTGCTAACCATCTTCTCCATTATCCTTACCAAAGTCTTGTTTGTGGCCTCAACTTGTCCATTACCCTGAGGGTAATATGGCATGGACCATTTTAACCTGATTTGGAACCATTGACAAAGACCTTTCACAATTTTGTTCTTAAATGACTTCCCATTATCTGTAACGATGGTTATGGGAATACCATATCGACAAATGATGTGATTCATGATAAATTTAGAAATCTGGGCTCCTGTGACATAGGTTAAAGGGATAGCCTCCACCCATTTTGTAAAGTATTTTGTAGCCGTGATGATATGTGTATGACCATCAGATGAGGTAGGAGTAAGTTTTCCTATTAAGTCAAGTCCCCACTTGGAGAATGGCCATGGGGTAGTGATAGGTTGCAATGGTTGCGATGAGCATGAATGAAATTTCCATACTTTTGGCAAAGTACACATTTTCTGACATAATTGCAACAATCAGTTTCCATGGTAGGCCAATAGTAACCTACTCTTAACAATTTCTTAGCCAAGACCATTCGTTTGTATGTGCTCCACACACCCTTCGTGCACTTCTTTGATTGCTTGATTGACTCCGTCACATCCAGACAACGTAATAGATTCCCATCATAGCCACGATGATAAAGTGTACCTCCCAAAAGGGTGTAATGGGCTATTTGGTGAATCAAGCTTTACTTTTCAGAACGGGAGATATCGGGAGGGAACGTGTTGTCCTTAAGATAGGTAAAGATGGGTTCGTACCACGGGGAATTGGGACCAACAACATCACAAGCTAGGCAAGATTCTGGCATGTCATATGCGGGCTGGCGTAGATTTTCTACAAAGAACGGCATGTCATTATTCCCTGGTGGAATACGAAGCATAGAACCCACTTTGTTGCCATGGCATCTACCGATCTGTTCTACGCTCTTGGGATTTGTTCAAAGGTAATGCGCACAAAGTACTCCTTTAGAGTTTCTACTAACTTTTTGTAAGGTATGAGCTTGTCATCCTTAACCTTGTATTCATCATTAACCTGTTTGATAATTAACTGCGAATCACCCACAACCTTGACATGATGAACATTCCACTTGATGGCTAGCTTCATTCCTGCAATAAGTGCCTCATATTCTGCAATGTTGTTTGTGCAAGGGAAGCCTAGGTGAAAAAGCCTACGGTATAGGATCGCCAAAGTAATAAGGACCACTCCTGCACCTGAACCATGAAACGTAAAGGATCCATCAAAATGTATCTGCCACATGACATGATTCTTCAATGTAGAGCAAGGAGGCATCTGGCAGATCCAGATTCAAAGGTTTCGTGCCTTGCAAAGGTGCTTCCGCTAGCTGGTCCACAAGTACTTGTCCTTTAACCGATTTTTGATGTACAAATTCTATGTCAAACTCACTGAGTAGAATGATCCAATTAGCCATTCTACCTGTGAGGGTGGGTTTAGACAATAAATACTTGAGTGGGTCAACCTTGGATATTAGCTTGGTTTTAGTATTCAATAGGTAATGGCAAGTTTTTGAAAAGTAAAAACAACAACCAAGCAAGCCTTTTCAATTTGAGGATAATTGAGCTCATAGGCGATGAGGGTGTGACTCAAATAATACACCACTTTCTCCTTATGACCAAGGTCGTATTGGGCGAGCAACACACCAATAGAAAATTACGTAGTGGAAATATAGAGCAAGAGTGGCTCTCCAGAGTGGGAGGCATGAGGACAAGTGGATTAGCCAAGTATTGTTTAAGCAAAGCAAAGGCTTGTTGTTGCTCAGGTCCCCAGATGAAAGCGACGTCTTTTTTAAGCAAGTGGGTGAATGAGTGACATTTATCTACAAGTTGGGAGATGAAGCGGAATGGCTTGAATTTTCCCTGTAAGTCTGCGTAGTTGCTTGATATTCTCAGGTGGAGGCATTTCAGTGATAACAGACACTTTAGCAGGGTCTACCTCAATACCTCATCTTGATACAATGAAGCCCAATAGTTTCCCTGATAGCACACCGAAGACACACTTCTTTGGATTCATCCTGACTTTGTATTCACGCAAGTGTTCAAAGATACGCCGCAAAATGACAGGGTGATCCTCTCTTGTTTTAGACTTTCCCAGGATGTCATCCACGTAGTCCTCCATGATATCATGAATCATATCATGAAAAATTACTATCATTTCCCACTGATAAGTAGCTCCTACATTTTTGAGGCCAAATGGCATTACCTGATAACAGAAGGTGCCCCAAGGAGTCATAAAAGTTGTTTTGTGTTGGTCTTCTTCAGCTATCTTGATTTGATTATATCCCAAAATCCATCCATGAGTGATAGCATCTCGTACCCTGTTGTTGAGTCAACAATCATGTCAATATTTGGCAATGGAAAATCATCTTTAGGGAAAGCTTTATTGATGTCCCTAAAATCCGTGCAGATTCGGATACCGATAGGTTTTTTCTGGACAGGAACAATGTTCGATATCCATTCAGAATAATCAATTGGCCTAATGAATCCTGCTGCAAGCAATCTTTCCAACTCTTCTTTAACCAATAGGGCCACTCTTGGGTGCATCTTTCGAGCTTCTATTTGATAGGCTTAGCGTCTGCATGCACGACTAGGTTGTGCACGACCAAAGTCGATCTAAGCCGGGCATGTCTTTGTAAGACCATGCGAACACATCTATAAACTCTCATAGCAGCATAGTGAATGTCTTTTGTTCTCTAGCCAAGAGTGATGCTCCCAATTTTACTATCTTGGGATCCTCTTCTGTACCAATATTGACATCAATGGTTTCTTCGACTAGTAATTTTGATAAGTCCTCCATATGCGTAGGATCAGGAGGTAGGTTGAGATCTTCATCCAAGGATGTCTCCACGAGATTTTCATCCTTGGCGTGGTCACTTTGTTTGTCCTTTGATTTTTTTATTTGTTTGTCAGCCAGTGCCTCAAAGAGGTTTTCACTATGCGACTTGGACTTTGATTTTTTCCGAGGCTTTACTTTGGAACTTTTTCCCTCGCTTTTCTTTAAGTTTTGCTGACCACGAAGTTCAACCTCCTCACCAAAGTAGGCAGGTATCTAAGTCGATAAAGAAACCTTTCTTGTGATCTCCAATGGGAATTGTATCCCTTATGCCCATGAACTCTGCGATAGCTTCGTCATTCTCGAATAAATCTAGTGACATGTGATGTTGTTGGTCCCATTCAACAAGGGAAGGGTATACAAGGTCAAGGGTTGGTTCCGTGGGGGTTATGGTTAGGACAACGTTGTTCATGAAAAGGTTTGTGGAGGCCAGATCCTCATATTGGCTACAATGGGAATCCATATCACTGTCTAGATAGTCAGAGCTATCCTCACGTTCAGAACAAGTAGCATCTTGATCATTGGGGTGTGCTCCATAAGGGTGAATCCCAATGCCTAATCTTTCTATTTTGAAATGCGGAAGAGGGACTGTTCTCTTTGTCCTTGTTCATTTCTCCCACATCCTAGGCCTTTGTAGCCCATGGAGTACATCATTTTACTAGATTTTTCATATTCTGGGGTTCGATAACAGGATGGCTGAGTATCCTCAGGGACCCAAGTTATAGGTGGATCAAGCAATTTTTCCTCAGCTAACAAGCCTCCAGGTAAGAATGACCCAATAGTGTGTTCCTTTCTAGGTCTTCTAAGTGGTAGTTGGGTCGACCTCTAGTCTTGGGTGACAATGAGAGGTCTGAAACCAAGAGCTTGTTGTACATTATACTCCCCAACCATATTCAAGGATTTTCATCTCCCATGAATCAAATGGAGATGTTGAAGTAGACGCACCATGAGCGCAAGAACTAAGAGAATCCGAATCCACCCGGATTCCATGGCCTCAGATTGGAGAGGGACAACTATATCTACGGAGGGACATGCATATGTACCCTTTCGTGCAAAGCTATTGAGAGCTCTACAATGAGCAAAGGGCTCAGAATCTCCTTGTATTGTAATGGTATGTCCCTCATGCTTCAACTTAATGCATTGATGAAATGTTGATGGCACGGCCTGCATGGCATGAATCCATGGTCGGCCTAGAAGCATGTTATATGGAAGTTCCAAGTCTAGGACATGAAACTTTGTCTGATGGCAAGTGGGACCCACCTCCATGGGCAACGTGATGGTGCCTGCTGACTCCCTTTCCGTGTTGTCATATGCAGTGATAGTGATAATATGGGACTCAAGATCTTCCTCTCATATGTCCTAACTGTTTAACCAACTTGAGTGTGCAAATGTTCAACCTAGATCCATTATCCACAAGCACCCATTTGATCTTCCTGCAGGTGACAACTACCTCAATGTATAAGGGAAGATTATGTGTTGGATTCTCAGTAGGGATCTCCCTATGGTTGAAAGCAATATGTTCATTTGGTACGATGTTTGCCACCGCGGCTTGAAGGTGTGTAGGATCGACTTCTAAAGGCACTCCCGACCCCTGAAGAGTTTGGTACAGAATGTCTTTATGCACATTGGATATCTTGAGAAGATCTAAGATCAAAATCTTAGCAGACGTCTTTTCAAGTTGTTCTAAAAGGTTATATTTACTGGTTTGTGGGGTCGAACAGAGAAGGTTCCGAATCACGAGGCGGGCATGCCTTGTTACCACAACGCAGTCCTTTCCCTTGATTCGATGGTATTGACATGGTCAGCAGGAGAGCGAATACATCCAATAAGTGAATCATAATGATTGTTGTCTCTTTTGGTGTACAAGTAATTCATGGCTTTATAAGTTTGGGATGACTCTCCCCGATCCGGCTTTGACTTTTCTCGACTTATCATGATTGGGGAATGGTTCTTTATATATCCCCATTTTCTCATTAGGTGTTTGTGTTTTTCCTGGTTATCCACCTCTATCTCCCCATTGTCAATGAGGTCCTGAATATAATGACGAAGCCGCATTTTTGTCTGTCTTATGTCCTTTGACGCGATGCATTTCACAATATTCATGCTCCTTGTACCATGAAGGTTTTGGAGCATTGTCATCAAATGGTTGCGTTGTAGGATAGGTCATCATGTGGGCCGCATCCAATTGTTTTAGTATAACTGACAAAGGTTCATTAAGAGAGGTGAACGTTCTTCACTTTGGTGGTGGTTGAATTGGGCCCTTGGTCAGTTTAAAAGGTTGACCAGTTTGGACCATTTGAACACGTTTGGAATCAGTGATTCCGTCTCCCACCACATTTTTGTTTTTGTTAAAGATCTTCAGCTTTTCCATGGGTTTGACATTTTGGTTGTCTCTAGATTGGGTTTTGAGGGTGCCTTTGGCAATGAGAGATTTTTCTATCTAAACCCTTTCTCGATAACCTCCTCAAAAGTGCAACACAATGCATTTGGAGGTGGAAAGCTATATCCGGGTTGAGGTTGGGAACGAAAATACTAACCAGCTGTTTTTCAGGGAAAGCGCAAGGGAAGCGACTAGCTATCCCTCTCCACCATTGGAGGAAGCTGGCGAAAGTCTCATTAGGGCGTTGCTTGGCACCACATAAGTCTGCCATGGTGACATCACTCTCTATGTTATACGAGAAGTGACGCACGAACCTTTCTACCAATTCTGGCCAGGTGAAAATTGATCCTCGTGGTAAGCGTGTAAACCACTCCAAGGCTTGACCTCCAAGACTCTTGGGAAAAATCTATGATGAGATAATTGTCACTATAAGACACCTCTTGACATGCCATGTAGAAATCTTTAACATGATCCCGTGGATCTCCTTTCCCTTTATATTTGTCAAACTTTGGCATATCAAATTTCTTTGGAAAGGGTTGAAGGGTCATTGTCTTGTCAAAAGGATAGGGGCATAATTCTTCGTATTGATATTTCCTAATGCTCCCTATATTGCTCTCTTGTAGGCTCATGCGAGCGTCACTTTCATAGACTACACCTCTTGTGTGAGCAATTGTTCTCTAGTGGGAGAAGCGGGGATGTATACACGATGATACCCTGTGTCTTCTTCTCCTTGGTTTTCTCGATGGAGTTCATTGATCTTAACCTTAGGCCTCAACTTTTGAACGTTCTTGTTTGTGTCCTTCTGTACATGGGAGGTAAGCAAAGCTAGTTGTCGGCTTAGGTTACTAATTTGTTGTTGGATTGTGGCTTCTTCTTCTAAAGGTTCCTCCTCCTCGTATTGTGGAGGTTCTTCACCCATCTCATGTTCTATCTTGTTTCTTCATGGCACTTTGATAAAGGGTATTCTATGCCCCACCACTTTATCATTCCCTGCGTAAGAGGTAGAAGCATGTCCATGCATTAAAATATCTTCCATATTGATAAGGGGACGTTCTTCCTCAGTAGCGTTATTCGCAGGTGGTATTGTTTCATTTTCGGTGGGCAATTTGGCCCCTAATTCTATGACCCGTGCCAACACTCTATCTTTGTTTCTGAGAAGAAACTCATCTAGTAAAGTGGGGTCAAAATCAAATTCTTGCGTGTGGGGATTCTAATTCATTTCCACTATGATCGACCATCTCTTCTGTTTCTTTTTCCATAGAAAAAAAGTGGTCCTAGATCATGTCCAATGAAGGGGTTTGACCCTTGTCTATTAGAGGTTTCCCAAGCTTGCGCTTGTTGTTCCTCGTATGTCTATTTCTTTAATCCTAGTCATGTTTTAGGAGCCATGTTTTCGTGATAGTTTCACTAGGGTAAGTTGTAAATGTGTTCAAAGCTTAGTGACCACCCCTAAGTGAGATGCAAGATGTATTTGTTAAGAGTATGAATAAGTCAACAATGTGAGAATACCAATGTGATAGAGTGATAAATCACCAGTGACACAAGCGTTTGGTATCTAAACCTGTTAAATGAAGTACCTCCTAGACTACGTTTCAAAAAGTAGTTTCGCGTCGCAAGATGATTAACAAGATGTTTTCACTTATGCCAAGTTCAAGGGAATGAACAAAACGTAAGTAAATACAAGAAGTCAATGCGACCTCCTAATCAAGATATACTATGAGCGAGCTCAAACTCGATTAAGACCTATATCTCAAAAAGTGCCAATTACAATTCATGAATGACACAACAATATCACCAAGATATGTTAACCCACTTTGCAGAGAAAGTAAGGTATTGATATCAAGGTGTTATTGATATAACACGCACAAATGGTAACACCTAGCACTCTTCAAAATCGAGGTAATAATAGAACCGAACTAAAAATCTCAAAGTATAGCTAGGAATAGTTAAAAATGTGTGCAACAGTAACCTTACAATATAGATATTTATGTCGAGTTTACAAGAAACAAGATAAAATATCGAAATTGTAGTGATACGATACAAACAAGCTAACTCTTCTAAGGAAGTCCATGGTGATGAACCACGCCTAACTACAATGACGATCTTGACATGGGTATCAAGATCACAATGGCTACCAATGACGTGAATACGCCTCCACACACTTTAGACATTTAACTTACCCACCACAAAACATGGATGGGCGTAAACGGACATAAAAGTGACAAAAACAGTCGATTGGTAACACAAAGGTAGTCACCCTTCTTCTGATCAACAAAGTGTCAAAAGAATGTGAAGGAAGCAAATCAAAAAAAAAGGATGAAAAATGTTGGCTTCACTTTGCAGAGTTTCACCTCACCCTAAGGCAAGTAAAAACTAGCGAAAGTAACGCGTCACATGTTTCACAATGAAAATATGGTTCACAACTCAACACTATTTTAATGGTCAAAGTGGGCTCCTGGCCAAAGTATATTTCCTAGGTGGTTCTCTCATCCTAGGTGCTACAAAGATTATCCACGAGCGGGATGATTTACCCAAAAAGTCACACTGACTAGTTTGGGAGTATCTCGACTTTGCCCCCTTCAAGCACAGTGGGCATCAGATGCATCCAATTGTGTACTTAAAAGGGTCACATAGGGACAACTTGTAACTCTATCTCACAAAGGAATTACTAGTCAGATAGGTAGTGCGGAGCACTTCCCGTTTCATCCACAAGGTTCCCTCTTGCGTGGACTACTTTGGGGTTCCTGAACCACCCCCATTGTTGTAGCTTAAGGCGTTATGCCAAAGGGGTTATGTTCCAATTGAGCGGAGAGGGACGTACCCTTTTTCAAAACCTAGCAATATAGTGTTTTGAATATGTTGTTCATTTTATCTTTTTTAATTAGATGTGGTTTGCTCGAACACCATTTGGCAACCTATATAACAACTGTATTAGTAGTTTTCTTTTACTTTTGTTTTGATTCCTCCGTTCTTTGGCAAGCGATGGCATTTTGGTCCTGTATGATGATTTTTAGTAGTTTTCCATCAAAAGAGAAGGCATCATTTCTGATTCTCCAGATCATCCAAGGACGCAAGAGAAGAGCATACGTGATTGTCTTCAAAAATCCAAAAAGATATCAAAATGGAAAAACACTTTTAATTCAACTATGCCAAGTTAGCCAATTCCCACTCAAATATTCCTAACAACCTCAAAGCATCAAAAGGACTTAAGAATCATTTCTGATTCCCAAGATCGCCCCAAGGGACGCGAGGGAAGAGCATACGCGATCTTATTCCTATAAGTAAACAATGCAAAATATTACCTAATCAAATACAAACATGTAAAAATAGCCTGCAAAGACAAATATATGATTAGATAAACCTACAAGAATGTTAGCACATCAACACCTTAATTTCAAAAATACAAAAGGACACCTACGCCCCTTTTTTAGCGCCTACGCGGGTTAGGGCGTATATGCCACTCTACGTTGTTTCGGATCATAGTGCACCTACGCCACCCGAGAGGTGTGTGCACCACGAAAAAATAGTATATGCGCCACCACTAAAACAACGTATGCACCACTCTGTGGATTTTTTTGACTTACCATGCACCTGCGCCACCAGAGAGGCATGTGTGCCACAAAAACAGCGTATGCGCCACTCCCGAGAAAAATAGACAGGAAAAAATAGATAAAACAACTACGTCACCGAAAAAAACATGTGCACCACTAAAAAAACATGTGCTACTACCGGCCGTGTGCGCCACCGCTTTTAAAACAAACTGATAGATTTCGAATGAACGTCTCACGTCATCAAAAATGTGTCTGCACCACTAAAACAACATGTGCACTCTGTTAGGGCATGTGCACCCGATCCGACAGTTTCAAAATGCAGTGAAGGTACAGTACAAAATGACTTATGCGCCGGTTAGTGCATCTGCACGTTGGTTAGGGTGTGTGCGCAGAGTTAGCGCATGCGCTACCAAGTCGAAAAAAGAGTAACAAGTTTTATCGAGACCTGCACCACCACCAGAGAGGCGTGTGCACCACGAAAAACCGTGCCTGCGCCCCTAAAAATGTACCTACGCTAGACCTACAACCAAAATACGGCAACAAACACAAGAAAACTCACAATATCTCAAATTTTGACAAGTTAGCTTAAGAATGGCAATAACCCATTAAAATTATGGCTATGAACATGAGGTTACACATATCAAATGAGCAAAAATTCCAAGAAAATGGACATTAATTACTACATGTGTATATCAAAAATTAGCCAAAACAATGAAACTTAAACTAAAATGCCATGGGACTAAGTGTCCCACCGGCATGCCAAATGTGTACAAGTATTCTTTTTCCTAAGTTAGATTGAAAGCAAGAACTACCACCTAAAATAGTTCCCTAACCTAGCTAGAAACAAGAAAAGAGTACCATCAAGATGAAGAAATGAACAAGGCCTACACTAGCATCATAACTTTGAAATAGTGAAATCAAACATAATGCAAATCAAGAACTCTATTCTTCTAAATTGCCTAATTAAATCAAATGGACCTATGTAGTCCAATGGCAATCAACAATATTGCTTGCTTTGATCCTTCAAGGATGCTTGGGTGTGAGGCTTAGCTCTTCAAGATGGATGATGGAAGGGCTGAGAATGGCAAAAGGCTTTTAGTGCAAGACTATGTGCTTTCTTTTGCTTTCTCAAGGGAATTAGGTGTAGGTATAAAGGTAGAAGGAGGGCTCCTTATATAGCCCAATGGATAAAGGAAACACTTCATCCCTTTGCATGTGGGATAAAGGTAAAACATGATTAGGAATGGATAAGGTTGCTTTATTAAAGGTAACCTTACTTTAGAAGGGTTTAATTTATGCTTAAGCAAGTCATGGGAGTTGGGGGTGTTTTAATTAATCAAAGGTGATTAACTAATAGGTAGGTGTAAGCTTATAGAAGCCAATTAGAGGAATATTAGTACGATTTAGGCTATTAGAGGGGATTAAATCAATTAAATATTGATTTATTAGTTAAATGAAGTGGAAGACTAATTAATTAATAATAATTAATTAGTCTAGATAGAAGGGTAAATAATTAACTGAAGGTCGTTAATTAGGTTGTTAGTTGGATAGGTGACTTAATCAATTAGCGTATTGTAATTAATTAACGACAATAAGAGGGAATATGAGCAAGCAACTCATTCTTAATGACTATAAGCATAAAACTAATCAAGCAAGAAATGCAAATTGCGTCATAAAATGGTCTGATTACCTCGTTCCTCCAAATAAAGTAATCTGCACATAGAGTAACGTGGAGAATAGATGTCACCCAATAAGTTGTTTTACTCGGTTGCATTTTATAATAGTGCATAAAGGCTTATACAAATTACAATGGAAACATATCCTTAGTGAGATAAGCCTGACCTTTTGGCTTATGTTTAACCTTAAGTCCACCCTTGGTACATGTTGGAATACATTAAAAGGATGTTTGGCAACCTGTAAAACCAAGGGGTAATGTTTTCTTGGAGTTGTGTATCGCTTAATAACAGACAAAAGAATATTATTTGATCACATGATCGATCTCGGGTTCAATAGGGATGACAATAAAATACATGTTTATAAAAATTTCTTTTGATCACATGATCAATATTGGGTTCAATAGGCACGACAGCAAAATATCTGTTTATAAAACTATTTGGCTCCATCAAACAGTTTCAACAATTGTTTATGCAATATTCAAAAGGTGAATACCTCTTGCTATAAAATATTGATTTTATCATGTGCATATTGATGATTTGGTCACCTATAATGCCCCTTTCCGGGCTCTAACTGAAACAAAAGGGAAATTGCACAAACCCCAATAGATAGTAAATTGAAAATTATGACAACCAACTGAAATTTATGACAGCAAGGTACAGCAGTCTGATTTTATAACAGCAACAAGGAAAATGCAATATCTCTCCAAAAATGCATCTTTTACACAATCCAAAGCATGTAGGGAACTTTAGAAATATTTTAGAACAAATATAAACCAAGAAATGAGCCTTCAAACCCCAGCTGGAATTTATTTAATTAAATATAATAACAGCAGTGAACACCCTTACAAATATGGCTGGAAATGAAGGATTCCAAGCCCCAAATTGAAGTACAAATGTAGATTCCAGCTGCTAAAAATAGGAGAAACACAATGATGGCTGAATTTGAAGTTGTCATGCCCTAGAAGACCCCAAACACCACCTTAGGGCAAGTCGCCACCCTAGGAGAGGGCTGGAAATGCCTTCAAAACTGAATACAACTCCTTATGAGATCACCTTGTTGCAAGCTTGAGGGGTTTCATCCTCAAACCAGCCCATTATTAAGAGGTTTCATTCTCAAGAGGATTTCCAAGAGGGTTTTCATCTTCAATGGAAGAGATAGAAAGCAAGCATGCTCCAACTCCAAGAGAAATAATTTCCAAAAGTATGCATAACCTCCTCCATGCCAAGCAACCCCTTTTTATAGCTAGATGTGGCGCCAAAGACCAAATAAAATCCTCCTAAGAGGACCAACCTCCTTGGGGACATAATAGTTCTTTTTCTTTTATTTTTCAATTGACTTTTCTCCTTTTCCCAACCGACCTGACCATACTAAGGAAATTACTTAAAAAAGAATGCAAAGCTCACAAAAACAAGCGAAAAACATGACATTAACTTTCCTTGCTCATTCCCTTTTTGCCCACGGGAAGTGGAATGAGCTCAAGAAACACTTCATTTTTTGGTGCCCTTTGTACTATGAGATCAGAGAGAGGTTTCACTATCTATTCCGTGAACGTCCAACGTTCACGTCCTTCTTAAGGTATTATGATCAGAGGTGTCTCACTCTCTACTTACAGGAAGCTCTTAAGCTCTGTGATGGGGTCCTCCATCCCCCTTCCAGGAGACTACTATTCGACGGATCACATCTTTCTTTGTTGTGCTCCCGGATGGGAGGGGCACCAAGCGGGGACCTGGTTCCAGTGGTGATCTTCAGGTTAGATCTGTCAGGACTCGAGGAGCTTCTTCCCAGACCAGAGGCACCCGGACTCAGACACGGCCAAGGGCCCCCTCTCATAGGCGGCAGACCACCAATTCCACTCAGAGAGCTCGACTTTCCACGGATCATAGGCATCCCAGACATCTCACAGTTCCTGATACCAGACACCAACACATCACCAGATTCTTTCCGGCTGGCCTTGGGCGACAGTCTTGAGAGTTGGTGTCGAGGCTTCTCCCTCCACCTCCTCTCCTTTGTTCTCTCTTTCTTCTTCTTTTGTTGTTTTCGGGGACCTTTTTGGGTTTCCCTGTTGCTTCTGTTTTGCTTTGTATGGTGCAGTCCCATTGACCTATTTTGTGGTCATTTGTTGGACATTTAATATAATTATCTTATCTTATCAAGGTCTTCAAAGTGAACTAGCATTGAGAAGGGGACATTACAGTCCTCCCCTCCCAAAATTGCTTGCCCTCAAGCAATTGCAAGCTCGCATGCCCAAGTACCATGCCCAAGAGATGAAACATGTTGTGGTGCTCCAAACGCTTGGATCTCATGCATGTCAAATGAAAGAGCTCTTGCAAAAACAAGCTCATACACCTGTTGTCTTCATTTTCTTCTTCAAAAACAACACTAGCAAATTTGTTATTTGCATACTTAGTTGTACTCAAAACCTTCCAAACTGTTGTAACCTCAGACATAGAGCAAAGAATTGATGAATAATCAGCAACAAGACAGGCTAAGTCATATTCTAATATGGCATCCTCGCTCTTCGTTCTAATGAATGCAGCTGAAATAATGTGGTGATTGCCAATGATATTGCAGGTTGTTCCTTTTAATATCTGATAAAAATCATATTGTAGATGGGTTGGAAGTGAGTTACAACGGCCACAACACACTTGGGTTTCCACCCAACTAAGTACCTTGGTGGTTGTCATAAAAATTGTCTTCAATTGAACCTTCTTTCCAACCTTTTTCATCAAGGATTTTTCCTTAATTTGTGCAAACTTACAGCTGTCCTTAGCTGGGAACAACAGTCCTATACCTGTTATTTTCATGCCCAACAACATGAAAAAGGTACAGCAGATACCAAAGTGGAATTTTCTTGCAAAAATCAACAACTTAGGCAATGTAGGGGCTGGGAACAACCATGCAAGCACTGAAAATCCCATACTAACCATCACCAATCGAAAAGAACTCCTCCCCATGTTTGAAGGAACTTGTAAACTCCTTTGTATGAGAGCAAAAGGAGTAATCAAGTGGCTGGTGAAGGTGATGACAACAATACCAAAAATCACTCTCATTGTTGCCCCAAATGTGTCAAGCAACTCTTTTACCTTGGTTTCCGTATCAACTTCTTTCGGTGTGCTTCTTGGGCTTGTGGAGACATCTCTTCATCTTCCGTTGCAATCTCATATTCATTATTACTTGCTTGGGTTGATAACAAACTCAGCTGCTCTTCCTTGTTTCCTTCTTTCTTCTCCATTCCTGGGCCTGCACATAGAACAAACACATTAAAGAAAACAAGAGTTTTCAACATCCCTCCTTCATGCCTCATAGACATGATGGCAAGTTCTCTTTCATTGCTTGCAACCACCTCCCAATCTTCATTCAAGGGATGGATTTCCAAAAATTCAATCATGCTGCCCCAAACACAGTTGTAACCATGCATTTCCTTCCTCAAAATCGAGATGACAGTGACTGGAATCCAACTTATGACGGCATGCTTCAAAACCCATAAATCAATGCTCCTACTACAAACAATCATACCATCATTGTCATGCTGAGTTATAATGCTTTGGACAACAAGATAACATCCATCTTGCTCACTTCCAAACACTGATTTCATGAACTCAACATCTACTTTTATCGGAAGGCTTCTTCTAAGAGCATGTGCATTGATTAGGAGCTGAAAATTCCTATGAAGTGACTGTTGTTTTAAAACTGAAAGTGGGGAGTTTTTCTTACCATGTGTTGCCCATATGTCTTTCCTTTTTGCGGAAATTCTTTCCATCCTTTTTGTTGTAGCAGCTTGAGGAGCTTTATTTGTCATGCCTTGAAGCACAACTTCTTGGCCATCAAGCTTGAATTTTAACTTCATAAATCGTAAGTTTTAGTTAAATTCACTCAAGGAATGCAACCATTGTATCTCGAGTACCAAATCCATATCTCCAATACCAAAATAGAAATTGTTACTTACCATGTGCCTTCCCAAGGTGAGTGTAATGTCCCTTTTGGGGGACTTCCGGAAATGACCCAAAGCTGGTTGTGAAGGTCTGAAATCAGAACTAGGGCAGACTGTAGATGACTGAAAATTCACTTTGAAACCCTTAAACGCTGCCAGCACTTTGCTCCTAGGGTGGCGACCTCTTAGGAGAAGTCAAACACACTTTTCTAGGCACAAATCTCACTCAAACTTTTAGGAAAAATGCTCAGAATTTATAATAAATAACCAGCAATTGTTAAATGCAAGAAAACTGATTTTTAGAAACCCACAAGTGTTATTTTTATTTATCATGCAACCCATCCACTGCAGATTTAAATAATAATTTCCAAAACTAAAAATACCCATGCTCCACAGGGATGCATCCCAAAGATATTTAGGCCCATCCCCAATAAGGGACGCGGGACGAGTAGGAAACATCCCCTACCCATCCCCAATTCACACAAAAAATGGGTGACGTCCCCGGGATGCCGAAAAGGGGGACAGCAAGGGGCGCCAAACGTCCCCGATACGGCCACCAACCGCACCAAGGACGTATGAGCATCCCCTACATCCTAGCAAAGACATTCTTTGTTTTTTTTTAAACTCAAAGTTAAAAAAAAGAATGTGGGGCCCACAAGGACCCCCACACTCATTCCTAACTAACCTAAACCTAAAACAGCCTCTTACAACTAAAACAAAAAAAGAAGCTCATTTTTGTCATTTCCCATCTTGTGAAGGAGAAGACAAAGAAAGAAAACAGCAAAGAGAAGAAAAGAGAACAACAAAGAGAAGAAAAGAGAACAACAGTGAGAAGAAGGCAAGAGAGCAATATTCTACACCATTTGAGGTATGTTTCACATCCTTTGTTCATTTTGCAAATTTACACAAATTATTTTTCATTTGTGTTTTTTTTTCAAGGTTTCAAACTTCAAAGACTTAGGGAGGTTTTATTTTTTGTTTGTTTTTTGTTTGCACTTGCAGTTGCAGTTGGGTGTTGCATTTTCAATAAAAAACAATGAGCAGCAGTGAGGGTAGTGAGGGTGAAGAGATTCAAATGCAACATAGAGGTAGAAATAGGGTTTCTTCAGGGAGTGAGAGTGTTGTAGCAATTGTGGGTTCAAATAATCCATTTGAATGCCCTTCTCAACTCCTCAAAATCTATGCAAAGGGCCCATTCAATCCTAAAAAGCCTCTTTCACAATTTACAACAGCCATTGACAAAAAAAAAAACTCAGGGGGGAGTAGAGTGTGGTTGTGTCATATTTGCAACAAAGATTTTAGGGGCAACTACACAAGGGTTTATTGTCATCTTTTGGGCATAGCTGGACAGGGGGTAAAAGGTTGTGAAAAAATAACATTAGCTGAGAAGGCCGAAGTGACTAGGTTGCACATGGAGGGTGAGGCAAGAAAAAAAGGGATGTCATTGGAGACTATGCATGGTACACAATTGCCTACCCAATCCGTGGATGTTGAAAGTCAAAGGGGAGAGGATTCTACCAAGGGAAAGAGAAAGGCTACTACTTTGTTGCGGGATGTTCAATGTGCAATCATAAGAAGTAGCCAAATCTTCTATTATCAAATTCTTCTTTGCCAATGCAATACCATTTCATGTGTCACATTCCCCTTACTTCAAACAAATGTTCAAAGATGTAATTGTTGTTGGTTCCTCGTATGTCCCTCTTGGAGAACATAAACTACGGACCAACCTCCTTGATAAAGAATATTCTAAGGTGAGTGTGGTGATGGAGGAGATGAGGCAAACTTGGATACGAGTGGGTTGCTCTATCATCATGGATGGGTGGACCGATATTACACATCGGACATTCATCAATATCATTGTCATATGTCCTGCTGGCTCTTATTTTCTCAAAGCTATTGATTGTATAGGGAAGAGGAAGGATGCAACCTTCCAATTTCAAATTTTGAAGGATGCCATAGAGGAGATTGGGCCCTCTAATGTTGTACAAGTGGTGACTGATTCAGCCCGCGTATGTAAGTTAGTTGGCTTGATGGTTGAGGGTGCTTACAAGCACATTTTCTGACTCCATGTTGTTGTATTCATCCGTTGAACAATGCATTGGAAGACATTGGAAAGAAAGATTGGGTGAAGACATTGGTGGTAGAGGCTAGACACATACGAGATGTTCATTTGTAACCATCACACCTCATTTGCTCTATTCAAGTTTTTTTCAAGGAAGGAATTCCTCAAGCCTATGGACACTAGATATGTCAGCTATTTCATTTTGTTAGAGAGGATGTTTGAGGTGCAGGAGGCTCTACAATTAATGATGGTTAATCAAGAGTGGGGTAGATGGCCAGAGGCAAACACTCATTGAAGGAAAAGTGAGAAACACCTCGACGATGATTGGTGGTCCACAGTGAGGTAAGCAATTGTTGATTTTATATATTTAATATTTATATTTTAATTTTTAATTTTTAATATTTTTATCCATGTTTCGACTTGTAAATTATTTTAGTTTTTCATTCTTTGTGATAGCATTCTGATTCACTCTTTGAGTCTTAAATTCTTAATATTTTCTGAATTTTTTGTAACTTGTTTGCAGATATGTTTGCTCCATCATCTCACCTGTTGTGGGGGTCATAAGATATGTTGATACAGACTCTCCTAGTCTTGGAGAGATTTATGAGACATTTGATTTTAGTAGCGGGATCCTACTTTTAGATTTCATGAGGAGCATATCGGGCCCCTTGTGACACGACGGTGGAACACAATGAACACCCCCGTGCTTCATTGGCGGCCTATGCTCAATCCCAAATGGTTTGTAGCGCGGCTGCGAGAATGCCTCCATCTGATGATGAAGAGGTGAAAGAAGGGCTCATGAAGGCCTTTCGAAAGATGTACACTAATGAGGAGTCCACTTTACTACGAACACAATGGCTATCCTTTGTCAATCTCGTGGTCCAACATTTAGCAAACCAAAGGCGAGGACAGATAGAGCTACATTAGCTCAAGTAGACCCTATTGGATGGTGGACATGGCATGGCAAGGATGCACCAGACTTGAGGATTTTTGCCACTCGCCTCCTTTCACAGTTGTCAATTCCTCTGCTGCAGAGAGGAATTGGTCCACATATGGCCTCATCCACTCAGTTAAGAGGAACAAGCTTACCTCTCAACGAGCAGAGAAGTTAGTAGCCGTGCATAGTGCCTTGCGACTTCAGGATCAACAGACTCTTGAGTATCGTCAGACTCCAGTTGCACGTTGGGATGTTGATCCCGAAGATGCCACACAAGTTGATGAGGAGGAGGCATAGGTGGGATTGGTTGGGGTTCCATTGGATGAGGCAATCCCTCATAGTTCCAGTGACTCGGACTCAAGGTTTGATTTTGATGCCATTTTAGCAGATTTTGATTAGGGGCAGCAATATATTTTCATTTTCTATGTTTTTGACATTTTGTAGTTGAAACTTGCAGCCCTTGGGCATTTCATTGTAATTATTATTGTAATTGAAACTTGAATCTTATGTGAAATCTCAATTCAGCTCCAATTTTATGTATTAGTGTTTTATAATGTGTGTGATGAATATTTTATCAATGTTACCATATGAATATTTGAAATTCCCTACATTTTTAAATTTTCCCTTATTTTTTTACAGCCATCCCCTATCATCCCCTAAAAAAGGCCTCCAAAAAAATCCATCTTGGAAACACATCCCCTGTCGTCCCGTCTCGAAACTTGGTGTCACATAGGAAAATATCATTCAAATACACTCAACAATTGACAGAAATGGAAGATTTCACCTTTAGAAATTATAGAGCATCTAATCATGTAATTTGTTTACATAAAAACCAGCCACATCACCCAAAACACTCTCCCAAGCAAGTCGCTTAGGGCATAAAGTAGTTTGTTAGGTTGTGGAGCCTATTTTCATGTGTGAAAGTGTTGAAGACTGTACACTAAGAGTGAAACGTGCCCGATATAAATGTGTGAAATTTTTGGGCCTTAAAACATGCCCGATATATCGGGAAACGTGATTTTCTCATATGGGCGGGATTTTGACCCATAGGTTTATGGGACGGTTTTTGCCCATGGTTTTGATACCCACGGTTTTGTAAAACTGCTTAAGCAGTTGTCTATTTATATGGTTTTATGCATATGATAGATGTATGAAAAACATTGCAGATGTGCTTTGAATTCAAGTGTGAATTCTGTAGAGTTTGTTGAGCATAGCTCCAAACAGATCTGGGTATTGTATTGAGAGAGTGGTGGCTTGTAATAAAATCTGAGCAAATGATTCTTCATCGATGTAGCCCAAATTGGGTGAACCACGTTAAATACTGTCTCTTTGTGTTGTGTTATTTTATTCTGCACTTTTATTTGAGATCTGTAATATTTTCTCGCATATTAGTCTCTCTTATGCGATTACGTGAGGGATTATTCCGCATATTTTATCCCTTATTTCCTAACAATTGGTATCGAGCTTGGTTTGGTTTGCTTTGAAGTGTTGAATCGCAGGAAAGTTTTATCTTGAGTGGGAGCTATGCAGATGATGAAAGATCTAGGGTTGATAAATTCAACGAGCGAGAATTTCGAGTCTTTGGAAGATACGGATGGAAGATTACCTTTATTAGAAGGATCTCTATACTCCGTTGTCTCGAGAAGGTGAACAAACCCTCGAGCATGACAGATGCAGTAATGGGATTTGCTAGATAGGAAGGCACTTGGGACAATCCGGTTTGTATCTTGCATCTTCGGTATTATTTAATGTTTTAAAGGAAAAGGCTACAAAAGAATCGATGGATGCATTAGGAAGTTGTATGAAAAACCCTCTACCTCTAATAAGATATTTTTAATGAAAAAGTTGTTTAATATGAAGATGTCTCGAGAATAGTTCAAGAAAGAGATCATCTAAATGATTTTAATACGGTTGTAAATATGCTAGCTTCTTCTGATAAATAGAATTTGATGAAGAAGTTAGGGCTTTATTAGTTCTGCTCTTTACCCGAGAGTTGTAATAGTCAGTAATGGCGGTAAGCAACTCGGTTCCTGCTAACTCAAAGTTGAAGTTTGAGGATGTTGTAGGGGTGATTCTAAGCGAGGAAATGATAAGAAAAAGCTCGTGAATCTTCTACTTCAGGGAATACTTTGGCAAAGGAAACTAGAGGGAGACAAGAATAGAGGAAATTGTGGAAAATCAAAGGATCGGGCAAGGTCAAAATCAAAAAGTAAGATAGTATCTTTGTCGCACATGGAAAGTTTGGGCATGCAAAGAAGGACTGTTGGGAGCTTCGGGACAAGACGAAACAACAGGAAGAAAACAAGGAGGCAAATGTAGCAACGGGTAATGTATGTCAAGATGCTTTGATTCTTTCTTTGCACAATATTACTGAATCTTGGGTTTTAGATTCGGGGCTTCTTTCCATGCTTCTCCACATAGGCATTATTTTGTTGATTATGTTCAAGGAGATTTTGGGCATGTTTTTCTTGGTGATGATGAGCCTTGTAGCATAGTTGGAAAAGGTTTTATTCGGGTTAAGATGCAGAATGGCAATACTTGGCTATTGAATGATGTCAAACATGTGCCTACATTAAGACGAAATTTGATATCAGCAGGGCAGTTGGGAAGTGATGGTTGTACTGTGATATTTACAGCAGACTCTTGGAAGGTTACCAAGGGTGCTCTTGTGGTGGCAACAGGTAAGAAGGTTGGAACCTTGTATTTAACCACTTATAGCACTAATATTTCTAATCTTGTGACTTGAGAGGTAGATCTGACTTGTGGCACTATAGGCTCGGTCATATGAGCCATAAGGGCATATAGATCATAAAAAGGATTTGCCTGGATATACAGAAACAGGTTTGGAGTTCTACGATGACTCGCATATATGGAAAACAAAAGCGAGTAAGGTTTTTCAAGGTTGGACCTACAAGGAAAGAGAGTTAGAGTTGGTGCATTCTGATGTGTGGGGGCCGACTCAGGTATCAACTCTTGGGGGTTCAAGTTATTATGTTACTTTTGTTGATGATGCAACAAGGAAAGTTTGGGTTTATTGTATTAGAAACAAATTTGATGTATTTAACACTTTTGTTAAATGGAAAGCCTTAGTAGAGAATAAAACAGGTCTTAAGCTAAAATGTCTCGGTGAGATAATGGAGGGGAGTATTGCAGCGATGAATTTGATGATTACATTTCTAAGAATGGAATCCGCAGCAAAAGACGTTCCAGGAACCCCGCACAGAATGGGGTATCGAAAGGATGAACAAGACAAGAATGGAATGTGCTTTAGAAGAATGAGGTTACATGCGGGACTACCTCTTTTTTTTTTGGGCAAGCGTGCGGTGAGCACAAATGTACTTGATAAACAGAGGACCCTCAAGTGCCTTGGATGGAGGCATACCTGAGAAGGCTTGGTATGGTAAGAAAGTTGATTATTCATTTCTTAGAGTCTTTGGATGTGAGGTGTTTGTTCATATAAACAAGGATGATAGGACCAAGCTAGAGGCTAAGTCAAAAAAATGTACTTTCATTGGTTATGGTGGTGATGACTTTGGATATAAATGTTGGAGTATTAAGGACAAGAAAATCATTCGATCTAGGGATGTGGTCTTTAATGAGAAAGTTATGTATAAGCAGTTGCAGGGAAAACAGGGAAGAATCCAAGAAAGAATATGCAGCGGTAGAGGATCTTCCGGATGGAAAAGTGACACATGAATCAGTTCAGGAACCTCCTCAACAGGAACCCCAAACTCCTATATTGAGGAGGTCTTCTAGGGTAAGAAGAGAACTTGAACATTTTTCTCCTTCTCTTTATTATTTATTACTCACTGATAGTGGAGAACTAGAGAGCTTTGATGAAGCAATGCAGGTAGATGCCAGGAAGAAGTGGGAGCAAGCCATGGATGAGGAGCATCAGGCTCTCATGGAGAACCAGACATGGGATTTGGTGAAGCTACCCGAAGGCAAAAGAGCATTACAGAACAAGTGGGTGTTCAGAGTCAAAGAGGAAGAAGGAGGCAAGAAAAGATACAAGGCCCGGTTGGTGGTCAAGGGGTTTGCATAAAAAAAAGGTATAGATTTTGATGAGATTTTTTCTCTCTGTAGTAAAAATGACTTCTATTAGAACTGTTCTAGGAATAGTTGCAGCAGAAGACTTGCACTTAGAACACTTGATGTAAAGATTGCATTTCTCCATGGTGATTTAAAGGAGGAACTATATATGCAAAGAACCAGAGGGCTATGAAGTCAAAGGTAAAAAGGAGATGGTGTGCAAACTGAAGAAGATCTTATATGGCTTGAAACAAGCTCCACGTCAATGGTATAAGAAATTTGATAGCTTCGTGATGGAGCAAGGTTATATTAGATGTCATTCTGACCATTGCGTGTATACAAAAAAATTTGAGGATGGCAGTTATATTATCCTGTGTCTATATGTGGATGACATGTTGGTTGTAGGTAAAAACATGCAGGAAATAAAAGTACTTAAGAAGCAACTAAGTGAATCCTTTGCTATGAAGGATTTGGGGGCAGCCAAACAAATCCTTGGTATGAGGATATCTCGAGATAGGAAGGAACAGAAGCTGACTTTATCTCGGGAAGAGTACATTAAGAAAGTCTTAGAGGGATTTAATATGCAGGATGTTAAACCGGTTGGGACTCCTTTGGCAGGCCATTTCAAGTTATCAAAGGAGCAGTGTCCCAAGACAGAGCAGGAGAGAAACCAAAATGTCCAAAGTACCTTACTCATCAGCAGTTGGCAGTTTGATGTATGCCATGGTGTGTACCGTGCTGACATTGCCCATGCAAAGGTGGGAGCGGTGAGTAGATTTATGAGTGATCCAGCAGAGTTCACCTGGCGAGCAGGTAAAGTGGATCCTTTGGTATTTGAGAGGGACCATGGAGACAGCTTTTGTGCTACGAAGGATCGAGACACCACTTTGTGTGGTTGTGTAGATTCGAGATATATGGTGGAGATGTCGGCAGCGGGAGCACGACGAGTTATGTTTAAAAAAAAAAATTGGGCCTTAAAACGTGCCCGATATATCGGGAAACGTGATTTTCTCATATGGGCGGGATTTTGACCCATAGGTTTATGGGACGGTTTTTGCCCATGGTTTTGTAAAACTGCTTAAGCAATTGTCTATTTATATGGTTTTATGCATATGATAGAAGTATGAAAAACATTGCAGATGTGCTTTGAATTCGTGTGTGAATTTCAGAGAGTTTGTTGAACATAGCTCCAAACAGATCTGGGTATTGTATTGAGAGAGTGGTGGCTTGTAATAAAATCGAGCAAGTGATTCTTGGTGGATGTAGCCCAAATTGAGTGAACCACGTTAAATACTTGTCTCTTTGTGTTGTGTTATTTTATTCGCACTTTTATTTGAGATCTATAATATTTTCTGCATATTAGTCTCTCTACATGCGATTCTCGTGAGGGATTATTCCGCATATTTTATCCTTTATTTCCTAACATAGTTATGACCAACAATGAAGTGTAGAAACCAAGTGTGGTGTGGGGTTTCGTCCACACCAACTTGTCCGCAAGTTCATCCTTGGGAGGGTCTCAATTAAGGGTTTTCGTCCTTGAGAAAGATAGAAAAGGTGCTTCACAAGCAATCCTTCACCAAGATATGAAAATTCACCAAAAGCATGATTCAATAATGGCCAAGTGACCTCCTTTTATAACCACAAGAAGTGTTTTACAATACAAAAATGATGGTCGACCCCTCAAGATAAGTGGTTTTAAATATCTAAGAGTATTTGGAGCCTACATGCTCAAAATACTTTTATTTTCTATCTAAGTCCTATTGGAGCGCTAGGCTTCCCAATAGGATACATGAAAATAATAAAAATAGCTACCTAAACAACAATAAAAATGTAATCCAGGTCTTCCCCTCGATTTCTTCCTTAGACCCACAGGGAGAAGAATGGGTTAAGGTCTTCAAAAATCAGCCTCCAAAAAGTGACATGACGGTGAGCTTGAGTTGTTGGATCCTCTTGGTGCAAGGGATGATGAAGCCATTTTGTAGCATCTCATCCTTCACAATGAGGTTCGAATGTACAACAAACTTTATATGCATTCTCATAATTTTTCTTCCATTCCAAGTGCAAGAGATGACATTTACCTTGATCCTCCAAAGACCACCCATGCCAAAGCAATCTTGGCCTTGAATAGAAGAAGCAACATGCCCATAGTTGCAAGTTGTCTCTTTGGACCTAACATGCTTCTTAAAATATTTTCCATGATGACAAAAATATGGCAGTGACATAGGAGGAAACAACAAATCGGAAATATGGTCATCATTGTCATACCTTGGCTACCCATAAGGAGTTCACCCTCCTTTGCCTTTGCTTCTTCAACAAGTGAAGATCTTCTCGCCTTGACTCCTTCCATATTTTGTTGACACATGTATGGAACATCATCATGGTTCTCACCGAAGTCAAGAACACCATCAATTTGCTTCTTATTGATTGTTGTTCGGAAAATTCCAACAAGCTAAACATCATCATTATCAATCGGAGATTTGGCTTCAACCACCAAATTCTCTCCACAATTTTGCAAATCAAAATTTTCTTCTTTCCTTGGCTCATGCTCCATGATTTCTTCCTTTTTCTTTGGAGATTTGGTTGCATCTAAATCTTTTTTTGGTTCTTCATCTAACAACACCTCTCCATGTCCTTCAACTGTCACATATGGCTTCAACTTCTTTGAACATTGAGAAATAACATTTTTAGCTAGTGTATGAGTAACTAGTGAGGCTTCATGTTCAAAACCAGCCATTAGTAAGGATAACAAATGTTGTGAAGTATCATCACTCTCATTCAAGACCAAAGTCATAATGGTTTGCATTGCGGCTACTACATTTTCTATATGATTTTTATGGACAACAGCAAGGAAATGTTCAAACATATGGAGGATAAGATCATCACATTCTAGATCTAGCATTAGCACACAAGATCTGATTTTTGCCATAGTTTCTAGGATTGTGACCCTCTTAGCAAAAGGACTTGTGATGTCATCAAGACCCTTAAATTTGTCCACCATCAACTGAAATATTTTCATGGTGTTGTTATCCTTGTAATTTCACTAATACAAGTGATAACTACAAATCTCACATCCGGATCCGAGTGTCTCAAAAGTTTGGTCTTAACCAGATGAGTCATTGATGGATTCACAGCCAAAAACACAGACCAATATTCAGCTTGTCGCATCCTCCAAAATACCGAGTAAAACATTTTTATATAAGATGGTTGCTCCAGTTTCCTTCCTGCTCTGCAAAGCTTTGTTCTCAAATCATTTTTACTCATTAACTCCATGCTACCCAACAGCTTGGCAAGATCTATGCTTTGATACCACTATAATGCCCCTTTCCGAGCTCTAACTGAAACAAAAGGGAAATTGCATAAACCCCAATAGATCGTAAACTGAAAATTATGACAACCAACTGAAATTTATGAGAGCAAGGTACAACAGTCTAATTTTATAACAGCAACAAGGAAAATGCAATATCTCTCCGAAAATACATCTTTTTTACAGAATTCAAAGCATGAAGGAATGACTGGAAGTAATAAGAGTCTTGATTGGAGGATTTTAAAAGATGCCGCCATAAATGTTTGTCCTGTTGTTATAGACATTCCCAGTTTTTCCAACATTCTATTTGGTGCCACACATAAGAGGACAATCATGAGAAGGGATAGTTTTCAAACTTTCGGAGCATTTTCAGTCGATAATGACTTGTTCCCAGCCCCCACTACATTGTTTTTGAGGAGATTCATGAAGGGTTTTCAGTATGACAGTTGTACCTTCCTTTCACTTGCTGTCATAAACATTTCCAGCCCCCTTTCCATGTTGTTGTCAGCTGTAGGAGATTTTCCAGCCATTATCATCTTGATTTTAAGGAAGGGAATGCATGGATACAACTGTGTTTGGGACAGCATGGTTGGATTTTTGGGATTCCATCACTTGAATGAAAATCATGAGGAGAATGCAAGCCATGGAAGAGAGCTAGCTTCCATACCTACGAGGCATGAAGAAATGATATTGGGAGCTCTTGTTTCTTGTAATGTGTTTGTTCTTTGTGTAGGCACAAGAATAAAGGAGCAGTTGAATTTGTATACACGCGAGCATATGGTGACGAATATGGAATTGCAGTTGAAGATGAAGATGCCATAATGGAGGAAGACAAGTTTGTGATTGCAAAAGGTTTCATTTTGCATAGAAATAGAGTCCCTCCAATACTTGGATTGGGAGTGAATCGTAAAGGCTTTGAGGAAGGAACAGCCCGGCCTAGGACAGTGGAAAGAGGGCAACCTGGACCACCTTTTGGGAAGCCAAGGAGGCCACTACAGCAAGGTAACTCTAGGTTTTTGACTTTGGATCAGTTTTGCATGATGCTCAAGTTTGATTTTCCGAGTTTGTCGTTGAGTGAAGAATGTAATCAAAAGTTGGGGAATGAAGTGTTATCTACCCCAAGTGGGAAAGGAAGAATTTTTATGGCAGCCATGAGCCCAGCTGCCATCATTGTTACTATTGTCATCATTTCTAGCAGCCCCCACCTGATTTCAATTGCATTTGTATTTGGGAATATGGAGTGTTCTGTCACCTTAGTTAACAAGGATGGAACGAAGAATGAGAATGCTACATTGGGGCATGGATTAGTTTGTCAAGCTGCTGATTATTCATCAATTTCTTGCTCTATGACTGAGATTACAGTAGTTTGGAAGGCCTTTTATACAGCTGAGTATGCAAAGGAAGAAGTTGTTACTGTTGTTTTTGAACTTGAAGATGAAGAGGACTTCAATGAAGAAAGGGGCAGTGGATTTCAGAGTTTGTTTGGGAAAAAGCCCCTTCATTTTACAAACACAAGATCCAGATTATGTGAGCACTACAGCCTATTCCTTCACCTTGGTATGATGGCACTTGAGATGAGAGCTTGCATTTGCTTGAGGGAAAGCAAATTTGGGAAGGGAGGACTGTAATGTCCCCTTTTCTAAAATAAAGTAATTAATAATATTTTACGTTGGACCTAGTCAATTTTTCATTTAGGGGCAGCTTAACATTATAAAGGTATTTTTAATACTCATTTCTTTTGTCAGCAAAAAGGATTAAGAAATAAAAAGAAGGAATGGGAAAAGAAAAAGAAAAAGCTTATATTTTCATAATGAGGTCGGTCTTGTGGAAAACATATGTTGAAGATAAAGGAGAAATAACTCTCCCAAGGAGGTCGGTCCTCCAACAAAGAGCATGCATTGAAGTTGGTGCCACATAGAGGATATATAAGGAGATCATTTTGGCTTGAGAAGGGTATGCATCATTTTATCATTAATACTTTCTTGAAGTTGGAGCTTGTGAAGCTTCTCTTTCTTGCCTTGAAAGACAAAACCCTTTCTTGGCCTTGTTTGAGGACGAAAACCCTCATTCATTTTGTGGCGATCTCAGAAGGAGATCACAAGTGAGCTACTAAGGAGATTTCTTCTGCAATTCCTTCGTTTCCATCCCCGGGGCGACTTTCTTGGGTATTGTGTTAAGTGCCTTCTAAGGCACATTTTGGCATTTTGAGTTGATGTAATTGTTCCTCATAATTTATGAGGCTGAATCCACACTTTGGAGTGATTTTGGGATTTATTAATCATTATTTCCAGCCCCGTGTGTTGGCTGTACTTCTGCTGTCATTTAATTAATTACAGTTGTGATTTATCTCTTCATTTCTTATTTATTTTGGAGTGTATTGGCTGGATAAATATTTCCATGGTTGAATAAAATATTTGGAAGCATTCTATGTCATTTTCAGCTTGTGTTGCATGGGAATTGATGCCATTGAAGTGCCATTACAGTTCACTGCCCTAGGAGAATAAATACTGGTTCGCAGCTAGGGTTTGTGTGGAATCATTGTTGGCTGTCTTCACAATTCAGTTGCTGTCATAAAATTTCAGTTTCCTTCTTGTTGCTAATTGCATTTTCAGTTTGTTTCCATAAGGGTTTGAAGTAAATTATTGGTGGCTGTCATAAACATCAGAGTTTGTTGGTTGGGGTTTGAGCCCAAACCCTTATCTTCAGTTTCAGCCCTAGAAAGGGACATTACAATGTCCAAGAAAGATTTCCTTGCTTGAAATCAGTGCTATAGTACATAAAACTACAGAAAATAAAATTAAGGATTTGCAGAGGATATTATTAATCAGAGTTTTAAGGTTCTTTCCACATTGCTGCATCTTTGGGAGTTTTCTGGGTTCAGCTGTGTGTGGCAACATAAACAGGCGCCAGAACCCTCTCCAGCATCCATTAACTGCACATGGATCCTAAATTCCTAAGAGTAATTAAGTCGATCGCCTTTCTCCGCAGCAGGGGAAATAATCTTCAGGGGCAGAACAGTGGCAGGCTTGTGAATTAGAGTTCAGCGTTTAAGTTCTTCTCCTTTTTGTCAGCTTCTTCACTCTCTTGTTATATTTTTGGTTCTTAGGGTCCTATAGACTGTTTTAGTCTCACCAACGTTATTAAAATCTCTATCTATCTTCTCTTCCATGCAGAATAAAGGTTGCTCAATGTTAAAGAAATGATACTTTTGACCGCTGGCTAAAGACTTCGCTATTTTTATAGAAGTAAATTAGCCAACGCTCGCTCAGTTCAATGTGTAATTTAGCGGCTAAAAAAAAAACTACAATTAAATGGAACGAGAGTGGGATGTGAAATTCAACTTACAAATGCCTAAAGAAAAGCTTTTGCAGGTTTACAATCTGCAGTAGAAAGTGTGAGCCCACTCAACAGTGTTAGCATCAGATTTCTTCTAGTCTGCAACTGAGTAGAAATCCGTTCACCGTTAGTAAAGATGGTAGGAAAACTGGACAGACCTTCGCTTGAATTACATGATTTGGTTGTTGACGAGTGACAGAGAAGAGTTGTAGCTGATATACTTCCCATGTTTCAGTACTGGAAAGATGGATAAGGCTCGAGTTCTGTTTGGCTTTTCAATGAAATACTGGCAGCAACTTGAGTGGCTTTAATCACCCTTCTCTAGGCTGTCTTTGTAGCGTCGCAGACGTTAAACTAGCAATTGCACATCAGTTGCAAGTTACGCCGGATAAGATGTAAATGGAATTCTCTTATAATTTGGTTTTATTATGTTTTGAATGTCCGTGTACTAAAACTAATTTAGAAATTCATTTTCATGTGATAGTAAGAATTTAGTTGAAAAAAGGGGGGAAAAACAAGAAATATCTAATCATAAAGGAGACAAAACATATGAGGATATATCATGTTGCATATGTAATATTGAATGTGTAATGCAATCCCAAATGACAGACATAACATTAACACAATATAATGCAATTATTGTGGATAAAATGGCCATATAAATAACTAAAATTAGTGCAGAGAACCATCAGTTTTTCATTTTTCCTTTTCTCCACCTCCAACAACTTATCATCACAGACATGTACATAAATTTATATGAAACCAACGATTGTTAGTAACCTCTGGATTTTGTGCGTGGAAGAAAAGGGGCATTGCAAAGGTGGAAGACGTGTTCACAACTATTAATGGTTGCATCGAAGTTGTCAGCTTTGCTCAAATCGGCCTTGAAAAGCCTCGGCCTTTCCTTGGCTCCAAGTAGTGAAAGCAAATGACAAGTCTTTGTGGCATCCATGTTCACAAAGAGAAAGTGACTTGCATATTTGAAGTATCACCGTGATTTTTTAGATATATCTATATGTAAAATATACTATTATATATTAAAAATAATGAAACATATATACAATAATTTTTTATATATTTTATTAATAGTATAAAAATAACACTATTTTATATTTTTGAAAGGTAATATTTGAAAATAACTGTCATCTAAAAATTGTTTCAGGCATAGGTGGCCATCAAATTTAACCCCTAGGTGAGGTGAGGCTCAAATGATACGGAGATTGATGAAAGATAGAGAAATTAAGAAAATATTTGGATGTAGTTGGATTGAAGGCCAAGAGACATATCATAAATCATAGATTGCATTTACAGACAGAGGAGATCTTTGCAAAGTTGGAGAACATGGCTTGAGAGATGAAGGCAACAAGTTATTTTTCATATTAAACACATTTACTTAATGATGTGGAAGTAGAGGAAAAAGAATTATTTCTCCCCCACAGTAAAAAGTTAGGAACTGCATTTGATTGGTTAAACACGCCCCCTTGGAACCACTATTACACTTGTCAAAAACCTTTCATGATGTCCTCATTTCCACACTACGACGAAAATTATCTCCAAGATTATTGCAAGAGAAATTGTTGTGAGAAATGAGAACCATTTCCTTCATTTTAAAAAGGGAGAATGTTCTTGTGGCGATTATTAGTAATGCTAAATGAAGCAATCTTGAAAAATAAGTTTGCACTATAATAATGTGCCACATGTTTGATTATTCTCACTTTGTAGAAAAAAAATTGTTTAGTTTTAAGTTTGCATACACTTCGTTGTAAATTACAACTCTAACAAACTTAACATTTTTATCATCTCCGACGTAATTTGTAACTCATGTGCAATTGCTAGTTTATATATAATAGTATAGTCTATATCCATACTGCATATATTTACAATTTTTATAAAGAATAGATAATTTTTTAAGAGTTAGAGAGTATAAAGATAATTGTTTATGGTCATACTCATCTATGTGTAGATGGCACCCTTTGAGACCTAGTAACAAGAAGTCTAACAAATCACTTAATTAGCATCTCACTATCCTTAATCTAGACTATGCTAGCCACAAAATACAAGACATCAATGATTGTATACCAAATGATGAAAAAAAGGGTGAAGAGAGCCCTAAGGGAGTCTGTGTTATTAGGCCCACTGAATTTGTTGGACCTTGTTTGGCGTGGGATTGTGGGGAGTGAATCGGGGTCGCCGACCTTTCTGGTGCAAGCCAATAAGAGCGACATGAGAGACATGCCATCCCCTAATGAATGATGCACTCTCAAAACTAAGTTGGAGGCCGCCTCTTCAGATTTCACATTTAACAGATGAACTTGCGATAATGTCCTGAGGCCTCTAACGGAGGGGAAGTGGTCAATTTGGATGCAAAATTTTCAACGAAATCGGGAGTTTCATTGTTTACAAGGTCAATGTGGGGCACCAGAACATGATCATATATGTTCACTTTGGCACCACCCAAATCAAAGTTTTGTTCGGTCTTGAAACCCGATTTTATAGCCTTAACGTTAATCTGTGTCTTGATCAAGATGACGATCTCATTCATTATGGCGGGATTAGATTAAAGATTGTATACATGATCAAAAGTAGATAAAATTGTAGCCTCAAAATAAATCTAAATTAGAACAATCGATTGCTAGATATTATTTTAGGAAATATCTAAAATTTGTGGATATCTAGGATTTTAAATATCTAGAATTGTAGAAAAATATCTAAAATCGGGTAACCCGTAAAAATTGGAGCTACCTAGATTTGACACTTTCCACCAAGACATCTTCAAAGGTGGAACGCTCATGGCGAAATATTTTGTTCTTCTTCTATTACTCTAATTTTTATTAGCGATAATGAAATAGAGCTATATTGCTTTAAATTAAAATATTACATATTATTCACACAAATAAAATTTAAAAAGTATGTGGTATGAAAGCATGTTTCTAAGTTCATTACATTAAGTAACAATGAAAAATCTTACGTAAGTTAGAACCTAAAAATAAAAGTAATTTTTTTTTAAATTGGTCTGGAAATTATACTTCTATCAACACTGGGGGTGGGAGCTTCAATTTGCCCGAAGGTAGGCCCCACACCTTGTATGGACTTAGTGGGGTTTGAACCTAGGTGGAGCATGAATGCTCAAACTTATGGGCTACCAAGTCACCTAAGTCCCCTACCATTATAAAAAAAAATCATTTTAGTAATTTTTCACTTCTAGATCAACAAATTATTATAAAACAAGAAATAAGTTGTCATAACAAAGAGTCTAGTAGTGTGTGGAGGATTTGGATATCCAATTTGTTCCAATTCATATCGAGGGCCTCTCTTAAACAAGAGATCACATCTAGTGTTTGCATTATTCATTGTTTTCATGTTATCTTTAACTATTATTTGAGCACATGTGGAGTCAAACCTATAAATTGATAGGCTAGAACGTGTATTTGCTTATTTTAACCATATATTACATAACATGCCAATTGCAAAATGTAGCCTTATACAACCCTTAAATTATACAAACTGTAAATTTAATAGCCATAATTTTACAAAAACCATTAATATTTATAATAAGGAAACAACATGGGGTCCACTTTGTAATTTAACTTTGATTTTACACTAACTAAATTTTCTACCTTGCTTAATAAAACCTGTTTCAATTTCTATGTAAAAGTGGATACAAACTTTAGTGTGTGATATAATGTAATTGAATTTGGTATATTAATTTTCACTAGCGCAAATGTACCCATGTATATTTGGAACTCTAAAATTTTAAAGATATTTCAAAATGTGTACACCAATCTAAGTCATCGACTCATCAAACTATGTGATTGTACACATCTCACATATAGAAACATGGGGTCCACTTGTAATTTAACTTTGATTTTACACTTACTAAATTTTCTACCTTGCTTAATAAAATTGTGTCAATTTATGTGTAAAAGTGGATACAAACTTTAGTGTGTGATATAATGTAATTGAATTTGGTATATTAATTTTCACTAGCGCTAATGTACCCATGTATATTTGGAACTTTAAAATTTTAAAGATATTTCAAAATGTGTACACCAATCTAAGTCATCGACTCATCAAACTGTTTTTTGTGTGCACATCTCACATAAAGAAAGAGGGTTCATGGAGGATGTGTGTTGATTATAAAGCATTAAATAAAATAACCATCAAAAATAGGTACCCTCTTCTTGGAATTGATGATTTGTTGGATCAATTACAAAATGCTAAATATTTTACAAAACTTGATTTGAAATCATGTATCACCAAATTCGAATAAAGTAAGAGGACATCTGGAAAATAGTGTTCAAGACTAGGAAAGGGTTGTATGAATGGTTGGTATTACCGTTCGGGCTATGCAATGCACCAACTACCTTCATGAGATTGATGAATGAGGTATTGAGGTCATTTATTGATTCCTTTATCATTATGTACTTGGATGACATTCTAGGATCATATTAACCATTTGCATCAAGTTTTGCAAGTTCTAAAGGAGAACCGGTGGTGTTGAATGAGAAGAAGTGTGAGTTTTCTCAACAATCACTTGTCTTTTTGGGGCATGTGGTTAGAGATGGAGAGTTGAAGATTGATCTCGGCTAAGATAAAGGTCATTCTGAATTGGCCTACACCATCTAGTTTGACCGAGACCAGGAGTTTTATTGGTGTAATTCAGTATTTGAGGAAGTTCATCAAGAACTTCTCTTCCATAACAACGCCGCTACATTCTATGACAGCAGGTGGTAAGGATTTTGATTGGGGTAAGAAACAACAAGATGCTTTTGAGTCATTTAAATACAAGATTAGTCATGCTCCAGTTTTGGAATTACCTAACTTGTAGCTTCCTTTCAAAGTAGAAATTGATGCTAGTGACTATGTTATGGGAGTTTTCCTACTTGAAGGAGGTAGGTTCATATGTTATCATTCTAATTGTTTCATGGAACCATTTTAAATTGTTGTATATATCATAAGGAATTGTATGCTCGTGTCGCAATGGCCAAGAAAAGGAAACATTATCGATGGGTAAGGAAACTATCATACACACGGATCACCAACCTCTTCAATATTTTCAAGCTCGAAATAAACTTCAACAAGCTAGACACTATAAATAGATGGGTTTCTTGCAGTAGTTTCATTTTATTATAAAATATAAGAAAGGTGTGACTAACCAGTTAGTTGATATGTTATCTAGACCTCCTTTACTTTCAACTATAGGAACATTAACTCTTCTTGAGATTTGTGCATGTAAAGCATATCGGGAAAGTTATGATCGGGATGTAGATTTTGGAGAAATCTTTTAGCGAAACCTCCCAAGTGAGGGCTTTGCGCTTAGGGGAGAATACTACTTCAGACGGGTTGCTCTACAAGAACAAGAAACTTTTTGTGCCTAAGGGGGAAAGAGTTCAGTTGATGAGGGAAGAACACACTTCTAAGGTAGTTGGTCACTCACGGTGTGACAAAGATTGTTTCGCATTTACAAATGTATGTTTATTAATTAAACATGCAAGTATATGTTTCAAATTTATCGGGATTTGTGTTTTATGTAGTACAAGAAATCCTAGTAATAGATAGTTGGGTTTATATATGCCATTGCTAGTTCCTTCTCGGCCATGGGAGAGCATCTCCATAGATTTTGTGGGTAGTTTGCCTACTTCCAAGAAAGGGTATGATTATATTTTTGTGGTAGTGGACCAGTTTAGTAAAATGTGTATTCTCATTCCTTGCAGAAGACCATTAAATCCAATGATGCAACTGAGTTATTTTTCATTAATGTGTGGGTTCATTTTGGTTTGCCTAATTCTATTGTGTCGACAAGGACTCAAATTCATTGGAAAGTTTTGGTCTAGTTTCGGGAAAAGATGGATACAAATCAAGAGGGTTATTGCTTTCCATCAACAAACGGATGGGAAAATGGAAGTGGTAAACTGCACCTTGGTTCAAATTTTAAGAGGGTGTAACAAGAAACATCCAAGGACTTGGGATGAGAATTTGGTATATATCCAACATTCTTATAATAGGGTAGTTCATGCTTCTACCAGTAAGAATCCTTTTGAAACATGTTTTGGTTATTTTTCTAAGAGTGCATTTGATGTTGTTTTGAGAATACCATGCAGAGACAACGAAAAGTGGATCTAAAAGTCCACAAAGCTAAGAAGTTGTTTGAGAAAATTCGGTAGATACGTCTCCAGTATATGAGAGGTTGAAAGAGTCACGGGCCAAGTACAAAGCAAGGCATGATCATCACAAAGTTGGGCATTCTTTCTTTGTTGGTGACAAGTTATGGTTGTACTTGAGCAGAGAAAGGCTACAAGGTAAAGCTAATAAACTCAAACCTCTTGATGTGGCCCATTTGAAATTTTGGAACAAGTGGGTAAGTATACATTTTGTTTGGATTTGCCTCATTATATGAGAATATATTTAGTTGTGAATGTTGAGAACTGTAGACACAAAATCATGCACTTTAGACAACCTTTAGTCTCGGTCTCGTACTAATATTTAGAGGGTTTTTGAGTAAAGAAAGTACTAATTAACCCCGTATTTTTACCATCTTGCTTTATTTTACTTCGTCATTCCCAACCTATACCACACATACCCAGTCTATTTTATCACTTTTGCGTTATCTCAGCCTTAAGCTGGAGCGATCAGGGCTAGTCTTGGGTCGCCAGGCGCCCTAGTCCCACCATGGGCGCCCCTGTCCTTTTCAACTTTTCCACCACTTTTTGGGCTCTTTCTAGCCATTTGAGGTCTCTATATTTTTAGTGGTCAGCCATTTCGGGGTTAATTACAAAATTAGATCAAGAGAACCCTATAAATATAAAGTTATGAGACCATAATGAAGGACTAAGCACTAGTCACTACTATCATCCACCTAGAGTTACATCCATTTATTACATTGGAGATCATTTGCATCCACATAGCTCCATCACAATGCACACGTCTAGGACATCTGCATCACACACATCAAAGGGGTAGGATTCTATTCTATTCCATGCACCATATATTACATTTTTCTACACATAGTTAGCTCACTACATCACAAAGTGTGACTAGCACAAGAGCAACCTAGGGCATGTTTCACACACACACACAAAACTACATTTGGGTTTGGAATGTAGTGTAACGCTCAACTAGTAAGACCACTATTGTGGCAACTGAGGTTAGAAAAACCCTATCATATGCAATTTTTTTTAGGGATTGATGCTTGTGTTATGGTTTTGCAGGTCTTTCTATTCATCTTGGAATAATAGCGACATCTAAAGTAGTGCAACGAACTTGATGCAATACACAATACGAAGGGTTTGAGACCATATGCCGAACTTGTCAAAACCAATATTAGAGATTTTATACGAGACCGGTTTGAAACCAGAGTGCCCATAAGCACCCCAATCCCTTTCTAGGCATTCCAGTCTAACCATATTACCCAGATATATCCTTTTCATGGTTTCTGCATAGTCATTCCTACTTCCAGATTCCACAGTCATCTCTGCGACATAGTCCCGTGAACATCTTCTATTCAACTAAGTTCTTTCCTCTTCTCTCTTGCACATTAGGGTTAGCATTTCCTTTTCATAGTTGTTTGGGTCATTTACATGCTTCTTTATTGCATTTATTTGCTTCATTTACAATTGTTTATGGCTTAGATTAACTAGTGCACATATTACATTTTTAGTTAATCATTTTGGTGAACCTGATCATCCACGCTTCTAGGATCTTCACTCATAGCTTCTCATTCTAGGGTTTATTCTCTTTTCACTATGGCTCACTCTCATATTGATTTTACCAAAGAACATATTAAGGCCATTAATGATCATATTGCTGAGCACCCTCAAGATCTAGACTTAATTTTACATGTGGCTCGTGAGGAAGCTACTAATTTTGTGGAACTCAACACTTTTGTGGCTATAACAATTTCTATTGTCACTCAATTGCTTACTTCCACTCTCCCACCTATCTCTACTATTCAATTTTTTATCACTACTCCTACCAATCATTTTACGCCACCCTTAGTTTCTCATGTACGACAGGTTTCATCTGTTGGAAATCAAGACTTAACTTCTCTTTATCACGACCTTCAAGCTCAAATCCGTAAGTTGCAACAAGCCACTTTGCATACATCACCATCTTTAGATTCCACCTTATTGTTGAACACTCCATTCACACCTCGTCATCTCTACTTACTCGCTTCCTCCTAGCTTTTTCACCCCTAAGCTTCCCATTTTCAATGGGCATGGTGACCCGTAGGAGCATCTTCGAGCATTTCATGTAGCTTGTCTAGATTTTTCCGATGATCATATTCTCTTAGCTAAAATATTTCCTTGTAGTCTCCATGACTATGCGATGTGTTGGTTTTACAACCTACCTGTTCATTCGGTAACTTCATTCACGCATCTAGCCAATGCCTTTCTTACGTATTTCTCCATCAATATCGGCTCTAATATCTCTTACACTTAGTTAGCGCAACTTAAACAGGGATCTAATGAACACTTTGCTAACTACGTTTTAAGGTATAAAAACAATCTAGCTAAGATGAAAAATTTTCTTACGGACTCTGAGCTTCAAGACTTGTTTATCTAGAGTCTTTTACCACCTCTCCAAGAGATCATTCTCTTTGAAACCTCTCCTTCATTCGATCAAATCTGTCATACTCTTAAGCTTCGTGAGACCAAACTTCTATCCATAAGCAAGCTTAAGTATCAGGAACATGCTTCGTCTTCCACTCATTTTCAAAACAAGATGCCATTCAAACCATCCACAACTAAGCCTACCGACACTAAGATCACTTTATCAGCGCCATTACTCCTTCTAAGGAGATTTAGTCACACCGTAGGCACACACTTAGGAACCTTCCAATGACTCCACATCTTATATTGAAACAAATTCTTGATGCAAAACCTTATTACTCTTCCTCCACCACTCGAGTTAGACCCATCACGACCAAAAGGTAGGAACTACAATTAGAAATTTTGTTGTGATTATCATCGATGTGTGGGACATTCAACAAATAGATGTTTCAAACTCTATACTGATCATACAAGATCTAATTGATGATAACTAGAGTTTCTAGAGTCTTATAACTCTACACCAAGTAACGATAAGGGTAAACTCAAACTCTTTAATAACGAATCTCAACAATGTGACAAGAAGACATCCATTCTTTTGCTAATCATATATATCATGTGGTACCCCCTCCTGAATCAGGAGCTCTTGATTTCTTAGTTGAAAATGCTAGATGCTTTACCACCGATCATTTCTTTCTCCATCGTTGATTATCATGTAAATTTTACATCTAATCATTTGCATATCAAGGCATCTGTTGGCTCGACCTCCATCAATAATACTAAGGTTGACCCATCATGTCCCATTAGTGCATGCTCTATTTCACTTCTTAAGGCTATTGGTTATCCTCCATCACAAATTGAATTTCCTTTCAACAAACCCTTCGGTGTTGTTAAACTACATGTTACAGTTGGTCCTCTTACACTGTTTGTGCCTTTCCTCGTTGGAAACACAATTGATGGCTGTGACATGCTTCTTGGTCTCAATTAGATTTGTCACTCTCAATCTATCATTTCTATGAATCATTTGTGACTCAAATTTATTCACAACAATCAAGTTATTTCTATTGACGGTGTCCCTCCATCTACTCTGTGGTCGTCATCTCCTTGCACAGTAACTAGCACACCACCTACTTCATCTAGCACATCACACTCTATGTTACTCAAAGCACAATCTACACCTAGTTCACCTACTTGAGCATTGTCTACATGACTACATCATTCCGCTAGTCCTACACATCGGCATAGGCCCATTCCTAGGACAATCACTACATCACGACGCAGGTCCCCACCTCAGTTTATTCCACATGGGTTCTCATCACCTTCGCATTCAACATCACATAGATCTCCATCACTGACACATTTCATGACACCATGACCTTCATCATATATTCATCCCTCGCACGCATTTAGACTTCATGCACCAACACAACATGTTTGTCTACCATACCACCACTGTTAGAGCATGGTCCTACGCTTTCACCACCACAGGCATCAGATGGAGGACCTTTGTCCTTCACTATCATTGGTTAGTTTACTCATTCATATATACTTGGGGGCATCACATCTAATATCCCCCCACTCACCTTAGCATCTATCATCTTTGCATTTTCATATAGGCATTCTCATCACACGTTCTAGCATCGTCATTACCTAATGACACACTCTTGTGCTTCGGTTCACACTTGACTATTGAGGATTACCACACATGAACCCCACACACTACACTATAAACATTATACATTGCATGTGTCATACATCATATTAGTCGTCACTATTCATATGGCATACTTCCTATTATCTACAACTTTGGTGTTACATCCTATTCATCTTACACATTACATACACTATTAGGCTATCTATGCATATTGCATCACATTCTATCCATAGATTTGCTACACTGCATCTTGTGTCATATGCCTTACATCATACACTGTACATCTCCATATCACACATATTCGACATACTATACTAGTCTTCATCACATATGAGTCTAGCATTACATCATCCTACATACTACATTACTAGTTTATCTACATACATTATATGTCATTCTATACATTACACTTTACACATTCTACACATCTTGCATTGCATTTTACACATCACACATTTACACATTCCACACGTCATATGGTTGTCTAATCATCCTCTATACTACATCATCTTTACAAGTTGCACTCATTACCCTATGATGCACTTTAGTTCCTTGGACCATACTCGACTGTCGAGGGTTTACAAATCAAATGGACCTTACGTTCATCACACATTTACAATTTGACCTTTCATCATGTGATATTCCTAGGCTAGTGACATATGCTTTAGGATAAATCGTCACCTATTCTATCATCTAGTAGTGGTATACACTTTAGGTTACATCACCACTCCCTTTTATTCATCTTATAGTGATATACGCTTAGGCTAAATCATCACTTATACGTTCAATCTGGTTGTGATATATGCTTCACTATTGGGTTCACACACATACATCTTTTCTAGGTCACATATCATCACCATTACACACATACACTCATCATAGCATGTTAGACAAACAACACACTTTGACCATTTCCCGATGACGCACTCTCGTTTACGATTCATTCTTGATTGCTGAGGGGGAAAACAAAATGAACCTCATTGCATACATTTCCATTCACTCGGGGGGCACGCAACTCCTATCATCCATCTTGCATTCCATTCCATCCATCCACAACATACTACATATTATGGTTATTTTTACTCTTGCTTACTTGTGCTTGTTCATGATCACTTTATTACACATGCTAGTTAGATTAATTATATGTCATTTATCTATATCATACACACATACGTATTCACCTCTTTTTCTAGTTGTGATCGCAGATACAGTATTTTTTACACGCGCATGGATGCTCGCCTTCTACCCTTCCTATACATTGGTCGTTAAGGGCATCCACATTAATCTCTCTCAAGTACTATTGTTTCATTTTTGTACTTATCACTTTACATTACTTGGTTATTCACGCTTTTGACATACTAGTTATCTTTCTAACATCCTAACAAGTGTTTCATGTGAAACATTTGTTATGTAGGGATATTCACTTCCATACTTGTTTATTACATTATCTGCTTATTATTTGCTTCTTGTATGCTGGTTTTTCCCTATGTTTGTTGTCCAAAATTTTTTGTTCTTTGCGGCCATGATGGCCTTGCATGTTTTGTGACATCGTGAGTGGTGTCCCATGTTTTCAACCCGCTTTGTGCGACTTATCTTTTTCTTCTTGTGTGTTTCCTACATTTACTTGGTAGCTTTTAGAATGTTTCTTAGCTTACACATTGTCTTTTGCATGCATGCTTTTTTGTACTAACACTTTTTTTTAGCTAGCCTTCGTGTTTATGTGTGCCTTGGTTTCAATCAAGCGCATTTCCCTTCCCCTGCAGGGCACAGAGTTCATGCGGTTGGTCCTCTTTTAGGGTCGCATTATCCTATCAATGACGTCGCATGCACCCCCTTAGAGGGGGGCATCATTTAGGGTTTTACAGTCTACATAGAGCATTTACACCGATTCAGTTTAGTGCACTTTCCACCCTTGGCATTGTGGGTTACATATAGTGAGTGAGTTCAGACTAGTCTATGAAATCCATACATAGTGGCTTTTACAGGACATGGTAGTGCTTAACACTTAGGGGAGCAGTTAACAGTTGGAGGACACAACATAATTCCTCCCAATACTTCTTCTACATTCGATGTTAGATCACCCAAAAAACTAGGATAGTACAAAGATATCTTCACACACATTTTAGGGAAGCAGTTAAAGGTTGGAGGACACAAAGCATTTCCTCCCTATACTTCTTCGTCCTATGGCATCAGATCGCCTAAAAACCCTCGATAGTATAGGATAATATCCTTTTTCTTTCTCTCGACATGGATCAGATTCACATGTTCCATTTACATTTTTCATTTACGTACTTTACATTTACATTCTTTTTACATATGTACACATGCATCTTTTACATAGCATTGTTACACTTACATACATATATATTTGAATCCTTACAAGTCCAAATATATGAGAAACAAACAATTAAATGGGGGCAATAACAACAAACAACACTTCATGGCGACACAACTTGCATACTAATCATGCAGATACACACAAAAGAAACTACACATGCGTTTCCACCCTAGGTTCTCTCTCATCACTTTTTTGCATTTTTCATCTTTAGTTTCCACATTCTATCATGTTTATTTTATCATTCCATGCTTTGTCTAGTCCTTCAAAGATGCTTTCTACATCACTCTACATCAACATCGTGTATGTATATTTATCTATTTTATGTTATTGAGCTTTCCGCTCACCAACATAAAGTGGGGGCAAATGTAGACACAAAATCATGCACTTTAGACAATATTTAGTCCCGGTCTCATACTGCTATTTAAAGGGTTTTTTAGTGAAGAAAGTACTAATTAACCCCCATCTTTTAGCCATCTTTATTCATTTTACTTCGTCATTCCTAACCTATACCACACATATGCTCAGTATATTTTATCACTTTTGCATTATTTTAGCCTTGACTAGGGCGCCCATGGGTGCTTTGGTCCCACCATGGGCACCCCGATCCTTTTTCAGTTTTCCTAGCACTTTTTGGGCTCTTTCTAGCCATTTGAGGTCTCTATCTTTTTAATGGTTGGTCATTTTGGGGTTAATTATGAAATTAGGTAAAAAGAACTCTATAAATATAAAGTTATGAGACCATAATGAAGGAACAAGCACTAGTCACTACTATCATCCACATAGAGGTGTATCCATCTATTGCATTGGAGATCATGTGCATCCGCATAGCTCCATCACAAGGCACAAGGCTAGGACATCTACATCACACACAACATATGGGGAGGATTCTATTATATTCCATGTTCCATGTATTACATTTTTATACACATAGTTAGCTCGCTACATCACAAAGTGTGCTTGCACAAGAGAAACCCAAGGCATGTTTCAAACACACACGGAGAACTACATTTAGGTCTCTGAATGTAGTGCAATGCTTAGTTAGTAAGACTACCATTATGACAAGTGAGTTCAATATGACTCTATCATATACATTTTTCTTTTTTTAGGGATTGATTTTTGTTTAGGTTTTACAGGTCTTTCTGTTCATCTTGGAATAATAGCGACATCTGAAGTAGTGTATCAAACTTGATGTGACACACAATGAGGGTGTTGGACCATCTGCTGAACCTTTGAAAACTAGTACCAGAGATTTTGCATAGAGTAGGGCACCCAGTTTGTAGATGAGAGCACATATAAGTTCCCCAATCCCTTTCCAGGTGCTCCAGTCCAGCCACATTACCCAAATCCATCCTTTTCAGGGGTTTTGCACGCTTGTTCACTTCTAGATTCCACAATCATCTCTGCTGCGACATAGTCCCATGAGCATCTTCTATTCAGTTGAGTTCTTTCCTCTTCTCTCTTGCACATTAGGGTTAGAATTTCATTTTTCATAGTTTCTTGGGTAATTTACATGCTTCTTTCTTTATTTATTTACTTCATTTACATTTTTTCATAGCTTAGATTAACTAGTGCATATATTACATTTTTAGTTAATCAAGAACTTACATCTCTTTGATCCCTCCATGTTGGATCGGGAAGAAGAGGGATTGTTGTTACCTCTATTGAGGATATTACTCGGATAGTTAGTTGGACTTGGAGGAAGATTTAGTATTGTAGTGGAAAGAGAAGACAACACATCGAGGAGTGCAAGACAAGTGGTTGATTGAGTTGAAAGACCAATTGCCTACCATGGCCAAGTGGTATTCCGTAGAAGATATGGGGAAGAAATTTACTATCCTCATCAATCCTTGAAGCTTTTAGGGACTTAAAATCCTCAAATTGGGTAGGCATGATCTAAAAACGGATCTAGAAGTACCCGATTCTATGTATTCTCTTATTTGAAACTTGTAGTACATCCCCTTAACATGTTCATTATTCTCGAAGATGGTTAAGTTAGGATGATGGTGATCTGGACACCTTCGAATGAAAAGAATACCATCCTTTATGTTTTGTTTTATTGGTGATAGTGATATGGTGATGGAACCAACCCGATGGTTGTGAAACGCCTTGTGCAAACACCACGAAGGTTGCGGAACCATCACTTGCAGCACGACAATTACAAAATCACCACTTTACTGATCTCTAATGGTTACCCCATGACATCCAAAACATGGGAACTAAATAGTTGTAAATGTTTGGGCTCCCAAATCGATTCGTTTCACCTCTCCTTTAATTATTGGGTAGAGTAACTGTAAGTACAAGTGCATTTTCTCATTCTATGCAAGTGATTTGAGTGAATTCAAGTGTGAGCAAAAGAGGAAGTTGGAATTGTTCTTGTTTTGTTCATAAAGAGTCGAGTTCTTTCTTACTGAGGGTTGTAAGCAAGTAATGAAAGTAGAAGGAGCTTGAATATTTCTTGAAGGGCATAGTTTGGTAGTAAACTTGTATTATATTGGAGATTTACATAGTGAAGGGAATTAATTGCTTACCTAGTTGGATTTTTTCCCACATTGGGTTTCTCCAGGATAAAATTGTTGTCTCTTTGTCTTGTATCTCTCATTTTCAATATTGTGTGAATAATTCTTGCACAATAAATTGGATATTAATAGCTTTATAAAAGTGTTCCTTCATTATCACATAATAAGATATATTTGTTGTTTAAAAGATGAATTTTACCGATAAAAATGTAAACCTAACTATTATGGGCAATTTTTTCTTGTTCTATGGATTCTAGGATAATCTACCTTTACTTCATGAATTTTTGAGTATTAATTTAATGTTGTGGCTTTGGTGTGACTCCTCTAGGTATACCACAACTTTTTCTTGTTCTGTTGGGTCTTTCTTTGCATTTTGGTGTTCTCTTTGTTATTTGGATTATGCCTTTGATGTGCGTCCTTTCCTTTGCTCTACAACTTTATCAACTCCATGAAACATTAACTATTTGATGTCCATGGAACACCAAATTCCATTGTCCCACATGTTCTCCAATTTCCTATACTTAATTGTTTGATACTCTCCCACAATCACTATTCTTACATTACCATGCCACAAATGTTTATCTCCTATTGATGCCGCGAAGGTTAGATTCCTTCATTGATGCGGCATATTTCACCTACGACCATACTTCTTTGTTTCACGACCCTTTTACAACTCTATAAAACACCAAACCTAGAGAAACCTACGAACATCAAATTCCTTGTTTTGATGCATCCACACTTGGTCTCGTCCTTACTTCCTTCCTTCTACTTTGCGGATCCTCACGCTAATTTTTCTTAGCATCACAACTGACTGCCGAGTAGACTATACCCTTTTGTTTCATAGAAATGGCCAATTATGTGGAATACTAATCCATCAAGTCTGTAAAGTAGTAAGTCTCTTCACCCATTTTGTTTTGTGGCTTTCCTTTGTAAGTTCCTTCATCCTGCGGAACACTATCCTCTCACTTCCTTATATTTGTGTTTTGCTTCAAATACATAAAAGACTACATTTTCTTACAACCGCAGACTACTACTTGAAATATGTGAAACATTGTAAATTTGTGAAATCATCAAAACCAAATGGAAATTCAATATGTCAATGTAAATCCACATTATAGGGTCATATTATGATATAAATGTAACTTTGAAGATCAAGGAACCACCAAGCACTTTGCATAACAAAGGGAATAAATTGAAGTTGAACCCTATCTTGTTCGTGTTATCATTGATAACATGATGCATTGATGGAAAAGAGTGAGTGATGAGATGTCAACCCTTCAGGAGCATGAAGGTTGATTGGTAGTGCATGACTAGAGTGATTTGGTGAGGTTTCTTGAGAAGTCATGGTGTGTGCACAAGGTCTAGGTGCATAGAGATGCTTGGAGTGACCCTCACAGTGTCCTACAAGTCCGAATGAATGTTTCAAGGATGATCAAGGGATTCAATAGTGAAAAAGAGGTCGAATTATAATTCATGGTGTAAACTAGCTAAGTTAGGCACAATTTAAGGGACTAATGCAAGATTAGATGGATATATGATGCAAAACAAGTTATAACAGTCAATCTAAGAAATATAACTATCTTTGAGACATGCTAGAAAATGTGTGGAAGGAATTTCAAGTCAATGATCGATTGGGAAAGGAAAATTGAAGGTCTTCTTTATGACTTGTCCTTTAGGACAAACAAGATTAACATGTAAAAATGATGTTGGTCAAGAAATTACATGCCTATTTACAAGAAAAAAATCCTTGGAACATGCGAACCAAGGTACTCTAGTGTTGTGGACCAAATTTCATGCAAATGTGAAGAATATTTTTCAAGTTGTTATGTTTATAGCTCTACCGAGTTCTCGAATACTGTTCTCAACTTGAGGATCAAGTTTTCAATGCTAAAAGGTACGTAAAACTTATGCATGGTGCCTTAAGATTCTCACCAATGTTATAGCATGGAGTTCATATCCCTTAGCAAGTGGAATGACTTTAAATCATGGCTTAAACTTTATGAACAATCCTTAACAAGGTAAGGTGCTCCAAACCCTAACATTGTAGCGATGGAGGAAAAATGAAGTTTTTGATCATGAAATCACCTGGGAAAGAAAATGTGAACACTTAGGGATGCAAATAACTTCTAGCGTATTTTTGCATTAGTTTCACATTTCAAGTACAATCAGATTATGATCTTGGAACAACTCTGTTTTGAAGTAAATTGATAAGTACGGATACATGCATGTGAGTTTAAGATGGAAATATTGATGTGGAAGATAGTGTGGGAGATGTATCTTATATACATGAAAATATCCAGGTGATTTCCTTGCATATTTTTGTGAACAAAGAAAATCAAATCCATCTACCACTAAGAGCTAAACATGCCAAAAACTAGTCATATGGATTGAGAGACACTTGATGGGAATACATGTTATGGAGGTCAAAAATGAGCATGAAAAATTGAAATATGTCCAATGCAACATGTTTGACCCATCCATAAATGTGACTTTGGAGCCATGGATGTGTGTTTGAGTGCATGAACCATCTCATCTTGTGAAGACAAATTTATGTGTTTGAAAGCTTTGATTAGTTTCTTTGTTCAAATCAATGTCCTCTTGATTGAATGAAAGTGATAGGATTAATCTTTACATTTGAAGGTGATCCAAATATCACATACAATTGTTTCCAAGCTTTAAAAAGTTTTGAAGGCTCATGCATTAAGGGTAATGAAGCATTTCTATGATTGGTCTTAGTTCCTCCATGACTGTGTATGGAAAACTATGAAGAAGAGTGAAGTGATGACTCCATGATTTGATCTTATGATCTCCAAAATCATAGTGATGGTGCAGAACTCCTTAAGATTCACTCCACCTAAATGCAATGCAAAACATAAGTTCATAATGTTGTTCACTCACTCAAGTTGAAGACTGTTATGTGAAGCATTTGCACCTAGTTGTGTATATGAGTCCAAATGGTGCCTTGACGAGGAAATGATGAGATATGAAACATGCCAAATATTTATATATAAATAAGGAGGTTTGTGTAACATGATTTCATGCTCACAACACTTTTCATTGAGTCCTCATGTGCGACAGATAAAGAATCCCCTCCAAAGATGAAGATAAATAAGCTTGATTATTCTGAAATAAGATGTCCGCAGAGGTCGAAATGGAATCTTGTCATAAATTTCGGGTGTGCAAGGAGACTAAGAGGGTTCTACAGTTTCTCATAGGTATTTTAAGAGTTTTTAGTTGTTGTAAGGTATGTACTTGCTCGACATCTATTCGGATGTAAAAATTGCAATATGAGCAATTTTTTTGTCATTTCATGTCCCTTGTATGAGTTGAAGGTTGAAGTAGGTGAAGAGTTTTTTTGGGGATTTTAAGTGTAAGAGGTGTGTGGTAATGTCCCTATTGTATATTTAAACATCTAATTGTGCATGAAGAGTTGATGATGAAGAAAAAATTGATGAGGTATAAAGACTAGTGCAAATAGGTGAAGGAAAATTCATAAAGAGTGTGTATGAGATTGTATGAGTTGATGTAGTGATCACAAATTTTTGATTAAGCAACTAGACCAAGTGAATGTGATAAATTTTTTTGTAAAGACTAAGTAGGTTCTTCGAAAATTTGGAAGTAGATGTTTCCGTGCAAGTTGTAGCTTTCAAAAATATGTCAAGTAGGTGCTTGATTTGATTTTGGAGTTTTGTTTCAAGTTGAGTGGGTTATAAAAAAATTGAAACCTTTATAATCCTTCATTGGAAAAAAAAATTGACTATAGTGCATTGGTTTCAGTGGGTTTTTCTCCCTTCAAGGGTTTCCCACATTAAATTTTGTCTTCCTATGTGTTCTCTTATTGATTTCTTCGATTGTTATTGTTGTTTCTTCATGACAAAGTAAATCAATTGAATTATTCTCCAAAATTTGAAGAAGCATTGATTCACCCCTCCTTTTAGTGCTTTTGTTTTCAAATAATTGATATCGAGCTAGGTTCTTTGGGGGTAAGCTTAACACTCAAAGGAGATCCAACAAGCACAAGCATGGCTAGTAATCAAAGTGGTTTTTCTACTTCCAAGGCACCTCTCTTCAATGGATCCAATTATGCATTTTGGAGTATTAGGATGAAGACCTATCTCATGTCTCTAGGTTTTGACATATGGCAGTCAGTATTTGATGGTTATACCATCCCAACCACACCTCCAATTGATGTAGTAGGCAAGAAGGCTAGTGAGAACAACTCAAGGATAATGAATGTAATCCTATGTGGAATGACAGTAGCATAGTTTGTGAAAGTCATGCACTGTAAAACTACCCAATATATTTGGGATAAGCTAAATACCATCTCTCGAAGGAGATAAAAAATTCAAACAAGCCAAATTGCAGACCTACCATAGTCAATTTGAGAGCTTGAGAATGAAGGAAGATGAAAGTATTGCATCCTACTTGTAGAGGGTTGATGAAGTAATAAACCTTATCAAAGGACTAGGAGAAAAGGTAGAGGAAACAATGGTTGTTCAAAAGTCTTGAGGTCTCTAACACCTAAGTATGACTCTAAGGTTTCAACAGTAGAATAAGCAAAGGATTTGATCCTTCTAAATATGGATGAACTACATGGTATTCTAACTGCCTATGAAATGAGAACAAAAGAAACAAGACCTATCAAGAAAGAGATTGCATTCAAAGTTGATAAGGAATCACAAGAAAATAAGAACAAAGTTGAATATGACATGGAGGAGGATGATGAGAAGATAAAAGCAATGTTTGTTAGGAGGTTGAAGAAAGGGTCAAGAAAATACAAGGGAAAAATTCCATTCAAGTGTTTTATTTGTGGACAGGTGGGGAATTTTTTCTTCCAAATGTCCTAAGTTAAACAAGAACGATCAATATGAACATGATGAAGAAGACAATACCTCTCATAAGCGCAAGAATATATTCAAGAAACGTGAAGGTAAGAAAAATTACTTCAAGAACAAAAAGAACTTCTATACCAAAGAGGAATCAAGTTCATCTAAATCAAGTGATTCCAACAAGTCTGAAAGTGAAGATGAAGGTACTCAAGATGAATCTCTATTTGTGATCATGGAAACAACCTTTGCAGTAACAAACTCAAAAGGTAAAAATCAGTTTAAAGAAGACAACTTAGATGAGGAGGATGGAGGAGTAAATCTTGAAGCTGAACTAGTTAGTGCCCTCAAGGAATTGAAGCTCTAAATGAAGAAGAGTAAAAATGAATTCAATACTGAAGGATTATGAAGAGCATATTAGTTTTCATGAGAAAATTCTAAGCAATAAGAACAAAGAACGTGAAGATGTAATCAAGTAACTTGAAACATAGTTAGTTGTTTGCAACAACCTTCAAAACCAAGGAGGAAGAATACCAAAACTCAAAACAAAGATGGAGCTTCTACAAATTGAATTAGATAAAACCTCAAGCAAATTGAAGACTTATCACAGATTTTACAAGAGCTCAAGGGACCTAGAAGAACTTCTAAACAATCAAATATCTTTCAATGACAAAGCTAGTATAGAATTCAAGGTAGACCACAAGAATGATAAGACAACTAATAAAAATGAAATCAAGACCACTATATAACCACCTAAAGTGAGGAATGTTGTTTTCAATAATGTCAAGAAGAATTCTAGCCCAAACAAGCAACCTCATGCAATAAGGTATGCTCATTCTTTCTATGGCTATTGCTTTTCTTGCAATATGTTTGGACATAAATCCTCAAGGTGTAGGAGACATGCAAAAGGTCATGGAAGACATCTCAATTCATATCACATGAGAAGAAAAAAATTAAATGGTCTCGCTATAATCACAAAAATCCGGTAACATATCAAAATTTTACTATCGAGAGAGTTCTAAGGCAAAATAAGAAGGTGTATATAGCAACAACATATCCTACAAGTAAGAAGGAACAAATCCTAATAGCTCAAAATTCATTTTACACTCAAAGTGAAGACATCAAATGGTGCATAGATAGTGGATGCTCAAGTCATATGATAGGGAACAAGGGTAAGTGTTATCCAAAATTCACCCCCAAGGTAATTTTGATAACATGCATTAAATTCTCAAGTCCTAGGCAAATGGATTGATTCAGGGCAAAAATCATGTTTCCAAGGTCCCCTCAGATTTTTTCTAACTCCCCGTCCGTGTTGAAAAGAGAAAGTTCTCGAGAGAAGGTGAAAAAGCTGCAAAACAAGCTTGGGCCGAAAAATCATGAAAATTGGCTAAGTCCTAGTCCTCGCAACAGTCAGGACGTGAGGGACATCTGGGCGCGAATCGGCCGAAAGGCCGCCAGGCAGTCTGCAGGGCAAAGGAACATCCTGGCCGTCGGGACGCACAGGACGTGGAAAGCCGGTTCGGCCGAAGGAGAAGAAAATTGACTAACTGCTCTGGGAAATTTGGGACAAGAAGACGCGAAGGACGCGAACCACCCGGATCGGCCGAAAAGGAGAACCTTCGCACTAGACAATTCGGGACATGTGGGACAAAAGGACGCGAACCGGCCAAATTGGGCGAACCGGAAGAATTTGTCCCAGACAGTCCGGGACATGTGGGACAAAGGGACGTAGAAGACGCGGATAGCCGAGAAAGCCGAGAGCTAATCAGATCACAACACGTGTCACCAGCTGAAAAATGACAGGGAAGCCCATTTCGGGCGGATCGAAGGTTTTGTCCCAGACAGCACTGGGACATCCGGGACAAATGGACGCGGTGGACGTGAAAGAGCCGGTAGACCCGCGGACCAACCAAATCATGACACGTGTCACAAGGAGAAAAGTCCAAAAGTCAAAGGGCGAGTTTTGAGGGGTCAGCCCGAGCCAATCAAAAGAGGACACGTGTCCTATGGAGCAAGGAATGCGGAGCTCGGGAAGGAGTTAGAGAATTTGGCAAGAAGTTCACCCAAAAGCTAAAAGTAAAGGTCTGCCCGCGCCCGACGACCAATCAATGCATGCCACGTGTCATCCAGGTGGCAGAGCGCGGGAAGAAATTTAAAAATCCGTTTACCTTTATTTTGTGCCCTAAATCTTCAGATCTCCATATCTTTTGATCCAGAGCTCGGATTTGCACGTTCTTTATATCAACGGAAAGCTTATGAAATTCTCTACGTGATTTTAGGGTTAATATTGAATTTTGGTGTAGTCTGGAGAGAGAAAATTGAGAAACGGCTCTGACGTGTGTTCATGGCCAGAAGTGACATTTTAGCGACCAGATTTAATGCAGAATGGGTCGCATTCTCCTGTAATTCGGTCAAAATGATAGGGTATGGGTTTGTAAGGTCCCCCATGCCATTTTAATGCACCTGCAGTCAAGAAGGAATGGGCTCTCACGTTTTTGTATGCTTCTGTCTCCTAGGCTCGACCCATGCAATGTAAAAGGCGATTTTGGCTCATTTCTAAGGGGGGAACAATTTTTGGACATAGAAACTTCTTTTTCACCTCCAGTAGTGATTGATGCAAGAACCGCACCTCTCCAAAATATTGTATGAGCTTTTACCTCTCGAGGTTGTAATTGTAGTGATTTTGGTACGGAAATGATAATGCAAGCTTTGTGAATGGTTTTCATCCTCTGTTTGTATTATTTGCTTCATTTCGAGATCCTGAGTTATATCTTATCACTTTGTGTATGTTTCATGTTGCAAATCTCTGGTTTGTGTCTATTTTCTTGACATAAATGTTTCACCACTCCTTTTGGTGCATCACCATCTTTAGTTAGTTTCAATTTTTGCATTTTTATCCCTGTCTCCTTGCAATTTAGAGTAGGATTAGGCTTTGAACCTCTCAGTTGTCAGGCAAACATTAGATCTAATCGAGGAGTTTGAGGAACCACCTCTAATCTGAGATTCCTCTCTTAGTTTCACAAGTCCCACACTTGGAGAGAGGTTTCCATGTTGTGCGAATCACACTTTGGATGCTTTAGAGTGATCAACCTAGGCCCGATCTGCATCCAGGGTGATGTGAGTCTACAACAACAGCTTTGGCACGCCGGTGGGACACTAGAGGTCTCATTTTCATTGCAGCAAAGTTGATGTGCATTTGCTGCAATTTTCTTGCTTGAAAAGAGCTATTATTCGCATATCTAGCGACTCCAAGGGAAGAATCAACTGGTTTCAGCAAGATACATGCCCGAAAACTCATGAGAAGAATCAACACAAGGTCAAGAGTTGGAGAAGAGGAAGTGTTGTTTGAATACCCGTAATTATCTCCAAGAAGAAGGCAAAGAGGAAGAAGGATTCAAAGGTCTCCATCTCCACCAAACAGAACTCTCTCAACTCCTCCACCTTGATAGGCCTTTCATTCGAAGATACAGGGTTTTAAGACCAATTAGAATGGCACGTAAACAACCCCTATGTCAACTTCACAGGCGGCGACCCACTTACCCTCAATGCACAACATCCAATTCCTATTGCAGCCTTGAAGAACATTCCGTACTTCACTGGAGAAAATCATACTACTCCAGGTGATCATGTTAAAGACATTGCCAACCTTTGTGCAATCCATGAAATTAATGAGATGCAAGTGGCTATCAAGTTGTTGGCGTCTTCATTCAAGGGGAAAGCATTGCAATGGTTTAGAAGCCTTGAGTGGTTCTATCACAAACCGGAATCACCGTGTATTGCCCTTCATGAGCAATGTTTGGAGAGAAGGAGACAACTTGTCTCTTTTGGAGCAAATGACGACCATTAAGAGGGCTCCCAATGAGCAAATGGCCGATTTCAACTTCGATTTCAAAAACTTGGGAGAGGATTCCAGTGGCGGTCGAGGCCAACAAAAAGGTGCTTTTCTCTATTATCTCAAAGCTCTAAATTTTGATATTTCTATGTTGATTCAGATCCATGGGAGGCATAACTATTCCTATGGCTTATAAGCATTGCCATTAGGGCTGAAAATTGTTTGATCCAAGTGGCAAACTTGCCCCTAGACCTCCCATGCCACTTGTTTCCAAGTTTAGAGAATCCAAACACCACCAAGCACCTAATTTGGCTCCTTCTCCCACTCCTAGAAATCGAGTTCAAATGAAGCTTCCACTTCATCTCCAAGTGCCCCAAATGAGCTTCAAGTCATGAAGCAATTGCAAAACCTAGGAAATGAGCTGGTTACTCAAGAGGCAAAGAAGCCCAAGGTTTTAGACCTTCTTATCAACCCCAAGCTCACCTAATAGGCAGCCATACCAACCACAAAGACCACCTAATCCAAATGCAAATATAAATCAAACAAGGCCTCCCGCCAATAGACCATTTCAGCCATATAATCCAAATGCCGTATCTCGCCTCCAAGGCATTGGTGCAAAAGCAAGGCAAAACAACATTGCCCGAGTATGACCGGTGTTTTCCATGCAATGAGCCTCATAACCAATCCATGTGCTTCAATGGTGCTCTCAATCAAGCATTGATGGTGACAACCACCGGTGTGGAGGGTGAGGGCGATCAAGAAACAACAACAATAGGAAACATTCCAATGCAATCAGCCCCAAATGACACCACATTGGTAAATTGGCAAGCGAGAGGATTTCTGTGGCATGAACCATGAGCTTTCTCAAGGTGTTGCAACCAAGACAAGGTCGAAAAAGAGGAATTTGGGTGAAGAACAACTATTAGCCCAAGCCAATCCACAACCTTCCATGGCTCCACAAATGATTGGCAAGCAAAATCCAATTTCGAATGCACAAGGGCAGCCAAGAACAGCCCCTAGGCCAACTCAAATACCAGTTGTTGTTGCCCACATGCAAGGGGTGAATGTGCAAACCAAGGGACAACAAAAGGATACTTCATCTCTGTTCAGTATCATTGATCAGATGAAGAAGATGAACATCAATATATCAATGTGGGAATCCCTATCCATCCCAAGCCAAAGAGATCTGCTGCAAGCTGCCATGAAGGACTGGTCAACTTCAAATCAACAGGTCTAAATGCAAGAGAAGGTACTCACAAATGTTGCCCAGCCTGAAAGGAAATCATGGAGGACAACAAGGTAAATGTTGAAGCCCCTCCATTTTATGTTTCATTGATCATAGGAGATAAGTTGGTACATAATTACATGATTGATTCCGGGCAAGTAGCTCAATGATGCCCAAGCAAATAGCTGATCAGCTAGGGCTTCAATATGAAGTCGTCTCCAAGGGTGTAGTGTAATTAGACGGGACAGCAGTGACAACGGTTGGAGTAATCAAAGGTTTGAGCCTCACACTACACGCATGTCCCAACGTAATAGTGTTACAAGATGTGTCGAGTCATAAACCTCGCCACCACTCTTTGCATTGTGCTTGTCAAGAGACTTCACCGCTAAAATTGGAGGGCTATCTTTCTAGCTGATTGGTCACACATGTTGTTCGAACAAGATATGGAACCAAAACCACAATCAGTGTCGAACCTATTGCAAATTTCCACATTGAGCCTTACACTCCAAGTCGATTAATACCAACCTGCTCAAATTTGATCAAGAAGATTATCCAAGCACCGATGAAGTTGACACCAAGGTTGGAAGCATCCCGCAGTTCGACTCTTGATGAATGGGCAAGCAAGGTGCATGCTTTTGATCCTTATCGAAAGTGGAAGAATCGAGCTAGTAGTTTATTGTTTACATGAAGAGAATCAACCTCTCCCCAAAGATCACCAAGCCGAGATCATAAGGATAAGAATGAACTATGGTAATTGTTCTTTGATGGGTCAAGGAGTAGACAAGGTGCGGGGGGAGGAGCTATGCTCATTTCACCATAGGGTATAAGGTATTACTCACCTTCCGTTTCCAGCTTTCTGTTCAAACAATACAGCTGAGTATGAAGCCTTAATTCATGGATTGCACTGGGCAAAGAGGAAAGGCATCAAGAATTTACAAGTATTTAGTGATAGCGAGCTGATCGTAAACCAAGTCAAAGAAAAAAATGCTGCCAAAAATGATCTGCTCAAGTGCTACAAAAATCGGGTATGGGATCTCATTGAAGATTTTGAAGCTTTTAGCATCAAATCCATCCCAAGAAAAGGGAATGAAGCAGTGACAGACTGGCAGCAATTGGGGCTGCATTTGACGTTGTAGAAGATATCAAAAGTGAAAAATCTCAGCCTCATATCAAATTGGTTGTGAGACTAGCTGTTCCGGATAACAATACGAGTTGGCAAGTCTTCGAGAATGATCAGCAAATTGTTAATTTCCTCCAAGAAGAAGTTGAGTTCTCCACTAGGAATCAAGACAAGCTGCAGCGGTAGTATGGTGACCAAGTGGTGCAGCTGAGAACTAATAAATTACCAAAAGGCCTCATAACCTTGGAGTCAATCTTCAACCCGAATGATCAGTTCCGAAAGGAGAAAGTGAACATTCAAGTGAAGGGTGAAGATTCAGAGCCTATTTTAGTGGAAGAAGGCAAAACATTGCAGATTGGCAAAGTAAGTACCTCACAAGAGAAATCTGATTTTGTTCAGCTTTGTCAAGAGTTCCCAAATGTCTTCGCTTGGACTTACAAAGATCTAAGAGGTTTCAACCCAAAGTTGGCACAACATACTATTGAGTTGGATCCAGAATCCAAGCCCATCAGAAAAAGCAAAGGCCAGTAAATCCTCATATCGAGCCTCTCATGAGAAGAGAGTTAAGCAAGCTCATTGAGGCGGTATCATCTTCCCCATCAAACACTCAAGTTGGGTTGCAAACTTGGTGCCGGTAAGAAAGAGAAATGGAAAAATAAGATTGTGTGTGGACTTTCGCGATCTAAATAGAGCATCACTCAAAGACCATTATCCTCTTCCATCAATGGAACAAATATTGCGGGTTGTAATGGTTCGAGAAGGTTTTCATTGCTAGATGGATATTCGGGCTATAACTAGATAATGGTAAAGGAAGAAGATCAATTCAAGACGGCCTTCACTACAAAATGGGGCACATATGCTTACAAGAAGATGCCATTTGGGTACCTGTCGAATGCCGAGCAACATTCCAAATGAGCTATGGATATGGCATTCAAAGGCTTGATCAACAAGATAGTGTTGGTATACCTAGATGATGTCACTGTCTTCTCAAAGAATGTAGCGGACCATCTCTTTCACCTCAGGCAAGTGTTTCAGAGGTGTAGAAAATTCGGAGTGTCTTTGAATCCTAAGAAGTGCATCTTTCTTGCACATGAAGGAAAGCTCCTTGGCCATATTGTCTCCAAGGAAGGATTAGCAATTGATCCAGAGAGGGTTGAAGCCATAAGAGCACTACCATTGCCAAGCCACAAGAAAGCCCTTCAGAGTTTCTTGGGAAGGATAAACTTTGTTCGGAGGTTTGTCCCAAATTTTGCAGCCCTTGTCAAGCCCATCACCAAAATGTTAAAGAAGAGCATGGCTTTCAAGTGGATAGCAGAAGGCAAGGAGATTTTTGAAGCAATCAAAGAAGCTATCTCTCAAGCACCAACTCTCATCAACCTAGACTTCTCCAAGGATTTCATCCTCTATGCATTTGGAGGTAATGACACTATTTCGCCATTTTGGTACAAAGCAGAACAAAGATAATGATGAGCAGCCGATTTCCTTCTTCACCAGAGCCTAGATGACTATGAGGTGAGATACTCATTTATTGAGAAGCATGTACTTACGATGTCGGAGCTTGAAGAAATTCAAGCATTTAATCTCAAACAACAAGGTCTAGTTGTTGGTCTCACATGTTGGGTCAAGGACTTCCTCCTCAACAAGGATTTGAATGAGAAAAGAGTAGGTTGGATCACCCGTGTCATGGAGTATGACATTGAGATCAAGATCACCAAGTGGTAAGAGGGAAAGGATTGTGTGAGCAAATGGTTTTAGGGAAGCAAAAGGAAGTATGCAACAAAGAAGAAACTGTTTTGATGATCCAAGACAGCCATGAGCCAAGTGGCAATCAAGAAGAAGACAATGTTGCCCCCACTCCTTGCTGGACCCAAGGCATTATACAGTTCCTAGCACAGCCTATGCCCTCCTGGAGATGAACAAGACCCAAAGGAGACACTTCGATTGCAAGTCTCCCGTATGCCATTGTTGATGGAGTTTTGTTCAAGAAAGATGCAAATGGAGTCTTCTTGAGATGCATTAGCACAAGTTAGATTCAAAGGGTATTAGAAGAGTTCCATGACGGACCAGGTGGTGGCCATTTTGCACCAAGAGTGACAAACTCTAAAAATCATGAAGGCTGGTTATTATTGGCCCAAGATATTCAAGATGATTGCTATGCATGGATCAAGAGGTGTAAGAATTGTGCATTCTTCACAGAAAAAGAGAAGTTTGCTGCCCTTCCATTGCATCCAATCTCAGTTGACCAGCCATTCATGCAATGGGGTTTGGACTTCATTTGAGTCATTAATCCCAATTCAAGCCAAGGGCACAAATGGATCTTGATAGCCACAGACTACTTCACCAAATGGACAGACAAAGGTAGCACTCAAAAAGGCGAATGAGTCTATCTTAGACTTTTATGAGGGGATAACAACCAGATTTGGTGTACTGCCACAATAATCTCTCGATAATGCATTGGCATTCATTGGATCTAAGGTGACCGAGTGGGCATCAAGAACGGTATTTACCTAAGCACTTCATCAAACTATTACCCCTAAGGTAATGGCCAAGCCGAGTCTACGAACAAGAACTTGTTGAGGATCATTAGGAGGACTCTTGACGAGAATCAAAGGTCTTGGCATACCAAATCGAAATCAGCCTTATGGGGCGATAGGATAACTCCCAAAAGATCCACGGTAACTCTCCATTCGGGCTTGTCTATGGAAGAGAAGCAATCTTGCCCATGTCACCGAGTTGCCAACATTGGAACTCATGAAGCAACCGGAGTTGCTTGAATTTGAGCCCATGGAGGTGAGGTATGCAGAGTTGATGGAGCTACAAGAGATCGAAATCGCATCCCAAGAATGGAAAAGGATCAAGCATTGATCAAGAAGACCTTTGATAGAAAGGGCAAGGATAGATCTTTTCAAGTTGGAGATCTAGTGTTGAAATGGGATGTGGACAGAGCAAAACCGGAAGGCATTCAAAATTTGACGCCATTTGGAGTGGCCCATACATGGTCACAAAGTGTAAGAACATCAATGCTTTCCAATTAGCCTCACCTGGATGGTGAAGAACCGCAAATTCCAGTCAATGGAATCTATCTCAAGCATTGCTTCTAGAGGGAAGTTCACTATTTTGTAAATATTAGATTAGATTTTCATTCCTCTAAGTGCTTGTGCACATTGTTTTGTTGTAGGTTAGTTTTGTTTTCCCTAAGTGCTTTGGCACAGCTTGCTATCATGGAGATGTTTGGCAGTCTTTGCTCCCATCAGGTGATATCCCATCTTCCTCCTTACACATTCTGAGTCAGTTAGGGTTCTAAACAATATTTGATGACTCCATGCCCAATGGACTACTTCAGCAACTGGTATCTTCTACCTAGCAAGAAAGTACCCTCTGCCGAGTCGCCAAATTGTTATCCAAAATTCACCCCGGGTAATTTTGATAACATGCATTAAATTCTCAAGTCCCAGGAAAATGGATTGATTCAAGGCAAAAATCATGTTTCTAGGGTCCCCTCAGATTTTTTCTAACTCCCCTGTCCAGGTTGAAAAGAGCAAGTTCTGAGAGAAGGTGAAAAAGCTGCAAAAACAAGCTTGGGCTAGAAAAAATCGTGAAAATTGATTAAGTCCTAGTCCTCGCAATGGAATGGGACGTGAGGGACATCTGGGCGCGAATCGGCCCGAAAGGCCGCCAGCAGCGTCTGCAGGGAAAAGGAACATCTCGGGCCGTCGGGACACGCAGACGCGGAAGCCGGTTCGGCCAAGGAGAAGAAAATCGACTAATTCCTCTGGGACATTTGGGACAAGAAGACGCGAAGGACGCGAACCACCCATGGATCGGCCGAAAAGGAGAACCTTCGCACTAGATAATTCGGGACATGTGGGAAAAAGGACGCGAACCAGCCCGAATCGGGTGAACTCAGAAGAATTTGTCCCAGCATACCGGAGACATGTGGGACAAAGGGATGCGAAAGACATGGATAGCCGAGAAAGCCGAGAGCTAATCAGATCACGACATGTGTCACCAGCAGAAAAATGACAGGGAAGCCCATTTCGGGCGGATCGGAGGTTTTTGTCCCAGACAACACTGGGACATCCGAGACAAATGGACGCGGTGGACGCGAAAGAGCCAGCAGACCCACGGACCAACCAAATCATGACACGTGTCACAAGGAGAAAAGTCCAAAAGTCAAAGGGCGAGTTTTGAGGGGTCAGCCCGAGCCAATCAAAAGAGGACACGTGTCCTATGGAGCAAGGAATGCGGAGCTCGGAAGGAGTTAGAGAATTTGGCAAGAAGTTCACCCAAAAGCTAAAAGTAAAGGTCTACCCCACACCCCTGACGACCAATCAATGCATTCCACGTATCATCCAGTGGCGAGAGCGCAGAAGAAATTTAAAAATCCGTTTACTGCTTTGTGCCCTAAATCTTCAGATCTCCATATCTTTTGATCCAGAGCTTGGATTTGCACGTTCTTTATATCAACGGAAAGCTTATGAAATTCTCTACGTGTTTCTATGGTTAATCTTGAATTTTGGTGCAGTCCAGAGAGAGAAAATTGAGAAACGGTTCTAACGTGTGTTCATGGCCGTAAGTGACATTTCAAATGACCGATTTAATGCGGAATGGGTCGCATTCCCCTGTAATTCGGTCAAAATGATAGGGTATGGGTTTGTAAGGTCCCCATGCCATTTTAATGCACCCGCATGATCAAGAAGGAATGGGCTCTCACGTTTTTTGTATGCTTCTCTCCTGGCTCGACCCATGCAATGTAAAAGCGCATTTTGGCTCATTTCTAAGGGGGAACAATTTTTGGACATAAAAACTTCTTTTTCACCTCCAGCAAGTGATTGATGCAAGAACCAGACCTCTCCAAAATATTGTAACAGTTTTTACCTCTCCGAGGTTGTAATTGCATAGTGATTTTGGTACGGGAAATGATAATGCAAGCTTTGTGAATGGTTTTCACCCTCTGTTTGTATTATTTGCTTCATTTCGATCTTGAGTTATATCTTATCACCTGTGTATGTTTCATGTTGCAAATCTCTGGTTTGTCTCTATTTTCTTGACATAAATGTTTCACCACTCCTTTTGGTGCATCACCATCTTTAGTTAGTTTCAATTTTTGCATTTCTATCCCCTGTCTCCTTGCAATTTAGAGTAGGATTAGGCTCAACCTCTCGTAGTTGTGCAAACATTAGATCTAATCGAGAGGAGTTTGAGGAACCAGGCCTCTAACTGAGAGATTCCTCTCTTAGTTTCACAAGTCCCACACTTGGAGAGAGGTTTCCATGTTGTGCAATCATACTTGAATGCTAGAGTGATCAACCTAGGCGCCCGATCTCGCATCCGGGGTGCTTTGTGAGTCTGCAATAACAATAAGTTCATCTCATTAGAAAATAATGCATCATGAACAACAATATTTGGTGATAACACATCAGCTAGCATTGTAGGAAATAGAAAGTTAAGTCTTGACAATGGAAAGACAGTAATTGAAAATGTTTTATATGTAGAAGGTCCTAAACACAACCTTCTAAGCATGAGTCGATGTGCAACCAAGGATACAATGTGGTGTTTCATGATAAAGGATGTGATATAAGGAAGAAAAAATCATCCAAGGTAGTTGGAAAGGCTAAAAATACCAAGAAAAACATGTATGTCCCGAAAGATATTACCAAGGAAAAATTATTTTCAAGCAAAGTGGATGATTGTTAGATTTGGCATAGAATATTAGAACACCTTGTTAGGTTGTGGAGCCTGTTTTCATGTGTGAAAGTGTTGAAGACTGTACACTAAGAGTACTATACACTTTTCATGTATCCTTTTCGGAAACGTGTTTTTCTCATATGGGTGAGTTTTTTGACCCATAGGTTTATGAGACGGGTTTTGCCCATGGTTTTGATACCCACGGTTTTGTAAAACTACTTAAGAAGTTGTCTATTTATATGGTCTTATGCATATGATAGATGTACAAGTAAATATATTGCAGATGTGTTTTGAATTCGGCTATGAATTCTGTAGAGTTTGTTGAGCATAGCTCCAAACGGATCTAGGTATTGTATTGAGAGAGCGGTGGCTTGTAATAAAATCTGAGCAAGTGATTCTTGGTGGACGTAGCCCAAATTGGGTGAACCACGTTAAATATTGTCTCTTTGTGTTGTGTTATTTTATTCTCGCACTTTTATTTGAGATCCGTAATATTTTCTCGCATATTAGTCTCTCTCTATTGCGATTCTGTGAGGGATTATTCCACATATTTTATCCCTTATTTCCTAACAATTGGTATCGAGCCTGGTTTGGTTTCACAAGTGTTGAATCGCAGGGAAAGTTTTATCTTGAGTGGGAGCTATGGCGATGATGAAAGATCTAGGGTTGATAAATTCAACGAGCGAAATTTCGATCTTTGGAAGATACAGATGGAAGATTACCTTTATCAGAAGGATCTTTATACTCCGTTGTCTGAGAAGGTGAACAAACCCTCGAGCATGACAGATGCGAGAATGGGATTTGCTAGATAGGAAGGCACTTGGGACAATCCGACGTATCTTGCATCTTCGGTATTATTTAATGTTTTAAAGGAAAAGACTACAAAAGAACTGATGGATGCATTAGGGAAGTTGTATGAAAAACCCTCTGCCTCTAATAAGATATTTTTAATGAAAAAGTTGTTTAATATGAAGATGTCTGAGAATGGTTCAGTAGCAGATCATCTAAATGATTTTAATACAGTTGTAAATATGCTAGCTTCTATTCATATAGAATTTGATGAAGAAGTTAGGGCTTTATTAGTTCTGTGCTCTTTACCTGAGAGTTGGAATAGTCCGTAATGGCGGTAAGCAACTCGGTTCCTGCTAACTCAAAGTTGAAGTTTGAGGATGTTGTAGGGGTGATTCTAAGCGAGGAAATGATAAGAAAAGCTCGGTGAATCTTCTACTTGGGGGAATACTTTGACAAAGGAAACTAGAGGGAGACAGAAGAATAGAGGAAATCGTGGAAAATCAAAGGATCGGGCAAGGTCAAAATCCAAGAACAAGATTGTATGCTGGAATTGTGGAAAGTCTGGGCATGCAAAGAAGGACTGTTGGGAGCTTCGGATAAGAAGAAACAACAAGAAGAAACCAAGGAGGCAAATGTGGCAACGGGTAATGTATGTCAAGATGCTTTGATTCTTTCTTTGCACAATATTACTGAATCTTGGGTTTTAGATTCAGGGGATTCTTTCCATGCTTCTCCACATAGGCATTATTTTGTTGATTATGTTCAAGGAGATTTTGGGCATGTTTTTCTTAGTGATGATGAGCCTTGCAACATAGTTGGAAAAGGTTCTGCCTTGAGTTAAGATGCGAATGGGAATACTTGGCTATTGAAGGATGTTAGACATGTGCCTACATTAAGACGAAATTTGATATCAGCAGGGCAGTTGGGAAGTGATGGTTGTACTGTGATATTTACAGCAGACTCTTGGAAGGTTACCAAGGGTGCTCTTGTGGTGGCAAGAGGTAAGAAGGTTGGAACCTTGTATTTAACCACTAATAGTACTAATGATTGTAATCTTGTGGCTTCAGATGCAGATACAACATTATGGCACTATAGGCTCGGTCATATGAGCCATAAGGGCATGAACATCATAAAGAAAAATTTGCCTGGATATACAGAAACAGGTTTCGATTTCTGTGAGAACTGCATATATGGGAAACAGAAGTGAGTAAGGTTTCTCAAGGTTGGACCTACAAAGAAAGAGAGTAAGTTAGAGCTGGTGCATTCTGATGTGTGGGGGCCAGCTCAGGTATCATCTCTTGGGGGTTCAAGTTATTATGTTACTTTTATTGATGATGCAACAAGGAAAGTTTGGGTTTATTGTATTAGAAACAAATATGATGTATTTGACACTTTTGTTAAATGGAAAGCCTTGGTAGAGAATGAAATAGGTCTTAAGCTAAAATGTCTCAGGTCAGATAATGGAGGGGAGTATTGCAGCAATGAATTTGATGATTACTGTTCTAAGAATGGAATCCGTAGGCAAAAGACGGTTCCAGGAACTCCGCAGCAGAATGGGGTATCAAAAAGGATGAACAGAACAATAATGGAACGTGTTAGGAGCATGAGGTTACATGCAGGACTACCTCTTTCTTTTTGGGCAGAAGCGGTGAGCACAACTGTACTTGATAAACAGAGGACCCTCAAGTGCCTTGGATGGAGGCATACCTGAGGAGGCTTGGTATGGTAAGAAAGTTGATTATTCATTTCTTAGAGTCTTTGGATGTGAGGTGTTTGTTCACATAGACAAGGATGATAGGACTAAGCTAGAGGCTAAATCAGAAAAATGTACTTTCATTGGTTATGGTGGTGATGACTTTGGATATAAATGTTGGAGTATTAAGGACAAGAAAATCATTCGATCTAGGGATGTGGTCTTTAATGAGAAAGTCATGTATAAGCAACAGTTGCATAGGAAAACATGGAAGAATCCAAGAAAGAATATGCAGTGGTAGAGGATCTTCCAGATGGGAAAGTGACACATGAATTAGTTCAGGAACCCCCTCAACAGAACCTCAAACTCCTACAAGAAGGAGGTCTTCTAGGGTAAGAAGAGAACCTGAACGTTTTTCTCCTTCTCTTTATTATTTATTACTCACTGATAGTGGAGAGCCAGAGAGCTTTGATGAAGCAATGCAGGTAGATGCCAGGAAGAAGTGGGAGCAAGCCATGGATGAAGAGCATAAGTCTCTCATGGAGAACCGACTTGGGATTTGGTAAAGCTACCGGAAGGCAAAAGAGCATTGCGTAACAAGTGGGTGTACAGAGTTAAAGATGAAGAAGGAGGAAAGAAAAGATATAAGGCCTTGTTGGTGGTTAAGGGTTTGCATTGCAAAACAATGTATAGTCTTTGATGAGATTTTTTCTCCGTAGTAATAATGAATTCTATCGAACTGTTCTTGGAATAGTAGCAACAGAAGACTTGCACTTAGAACAGTTAGATGTAAATATTGCATTTCTCCATGGTGATTTGGAGGAGGAGCTATATATGCAGCAACCAGAAGGATATGAAGTCAAAGGTAAAGAGGAGATGGTGTGCAAACTGAAGAAGAGCTTGTATGGCCTGAAACAAGCTCCACGTCAATGGTATAAGAAGTTTGATAGCTTCATGATGGAGCAAGGTTATATCAGATGTCATTCTAACCATTGTGTGTATACAAAGAAATTTGAGGATGGAAGTTATATTATCATGTGTTTGTATGTTGATGACATGCTGGTTGCAGGTAAAAACATGCAGGAAATAAAAGTACTCAAGAAGCAGCTAAGTGAATCATTTGCTATGAAGGATTTGGGTGCAGCCAAACAAATCCTTGGTATGAGGATATCTCGGGATAGGAAGGAACGAAAGCTGACTTTATCTCAGGAAGAGTACATTAAGAAGGTCTTGGAGAGGTTTAATATGCAGGATGCTAAACCGGTTGGGACTCCTTTGGTAGGCCATTTCAAGTTATCAAAGGAGCAGTGTCCCAAGACAGAGCAGGAGAGAAACCAAATGTCCAAGGTACCTTACTCATCAATGATTGGCAGTTTGATGTATGCCATGGTATGCACTAGGCCTGATATTGCCCATGCGGTGGGGCCGTGAGTAGATTTATGAGTGATCCGTAAAGAGCATTGGCAAGCAAAGTAAAGTGGATCCTTTGGTATTTGAGAGGGACCATGGGGACAGTTTTGTGCTACAGTGGATCAGACACCACTTTACGTGGTTATGTAGATTCAGACATGGCTGGAGATGTAGACAGTAGGAGGAGCACAACAGGTTATATTTACACTGTAGGTGGGACAATAGTGAGCTAGATTTCACGACTACAGAAGCTGGTGGCTTTATCAACCACAGAGGCTGAGTATGTTGTTGCCACAGAGGCAAGCAAAGAGATGATTTGGTTACAACAATTACTTGAGGAGTTGGGGCATAAGCAGGAGGAATGTAAGCTGCATAGTGATAGTCAGAGTGCTATACACCTAGCTAAGAACTCTGCTTTCCACTCTAGGACAAAGCATATATAGTTAAGGTACCATTTCATCAGGATAGCTTTGGAGGAAGAGAAGTTAAAGTTGGACAAGATTCATACCAGTCAGAATCCTGCATATATGATGACCAAGGTGGTCACAAGGGAAAAACTAAAGTTGTGTTCAGCTTTGGTTGGTCTTCATAGAAACTAGTGAAGGGTTGAGAAGCTTGCTCAGAGGAAAACTAGTCTCCAAGTGGGAGATTGTTAGGTTGTGGAGCCTGTTTTCATGTGTGAAAGTGTTGAAGAATGTACACTAAGAGTACTATACACTTTTCATGTATCCTCGCTAGGGGTTCGGGGTGCCGGGCCGGGCCCCGAGCGAGGGTCCGAGGGCGGTAGCCCCCGATAAGCGGGGTTCGGGGTCAGTGCCCCGAAAAAAAAAAATTTAGGCATAAAATTTTTGGCCTCGAAAAATGCACCCGACATATCAGGAAACGTGCTTTTCTCATATGGGCGAGTTTTTTGACCCATAGGTTTATGGGACGGGTTTTGCCCATGGTTTTGATACCCACGTTTTGTAAAACTACTTAAGCAGTTGTCTATTTATATGGTCTTATGCATATGATAGATGTACAAGTAAATATATTGCGAGATGTGTTTTGAATTCGGTACAGAATTCAGTAGAGTTTGTTGAGCATAGCTCAAACGGATCTGGTATTGTATTGAGAGAGCGGTGGCTTGTAATAAAATCGAGCAAGTGATTCTTGGTGGACGTAGCCCAAATTGGGTGAACCACGTTAAATACTTGTCTCTTTGTGTTGTGTTATTTTATTCTGCAATTTTATTTGAGATCTGTAATAATTTCTGCATATTAGTTTCTATTGTTGCGATTCTTTAAGGGATTATTCCGCATATTTTATCCCTTATTTCCTAACACACCTTAATTTTGGCAATCCTTTTAGGATTAGATCCAAGGGATGTGTGAGAAACATGCCCAAGAATACTAAACTTGGTGATACACTTTGCAAAGCATGTCTACATGGGAAAAAGACCAGAAGAAGCTTTAAATCCAAGGAGTAATCTACTACAAGACCTCTTGAGTTAATTCATACTGATCTTGTTAGACCAAGAAGGACTAAGATCATTCAAGGAGAAAGCTATTTCATGTTACTAATTGATGACTTCACAAGAATTACTTGGGTTGCATTTCTTAAGGAGAAATTAAAAGCACTAGAAAGGTTCAAGACATTCAAAGCTCTAGTTGAGAATGAGAAAAATGCAAAGATCAAGAGATTGAGATCTGATAGAGGAGGATAATTTTGGTCAAATGAGTTTGATGATTTTTGTGAGATTCATGGGATAAGAATGCAATTCTTAGCAACAAGAATACCTCAATAAAACGAGGTAGTGGAGAGAATGAATAAAAATGTGCAAAAATGGATGGGACCATGATGAATGAGTCAAAGTTGTCAGATGGTTATTGGAGGGAGGCTATTAACACGTTAGTGTACATCTTGAATAGATCTCAAATTAGAATAAACAATAAAAAGAATCCTTATGAGATTTGGAGAGGAAGACCTACAAGTGTAAAGTACCTAAGAGTGTTTGGAAGCAAGTGTTTTATCAAAAGGGATGAAGACAACCTTGGAAAGTTTGATTCAATGTGTGATGAAGGCATCTTCTTGGGTTACTCCTCAGTAAGTTCAACATATAGGTGCTACAATAAAAACTAGCAAAAGATAGTTTAGAGCACAAATGCCGTAGTTGATAAGACACATCCAAGCAAGACCAAATCCTATCCTAAGGAGACTCCTCAAAGGATAAAAAATTAGGATGATGATGAAGTTGCAAAAGGTAATCAAGAAGAAGAGGATGAAGATGAAGAAATAACAAACACAAAAGCTCCCTCAAGATAGGTTAAGAGAGATCATCCTCCAAATCAGATCATAGGTAACAAGGAAGTAGGCATACAAACAAGAAGAAGGTTGAAGAGTATTCAAGATCAAGAAAACATTGCCCTCCTATCCAAGATAGAACCAAAGAATGTTATAGAAGCCGGAGAGACCGAAACTAGATGGATGCAATGAATGAAGAATTGGACCAAATAGAGAAAAATGAAACTTGGGAACTTTTCCCTAGGCCCAAGAATAAGAACATCATTGGAACCAAGTGGGTATTTAGAAACAAGCTCAATGAAAAAGGTGAAGTCACAAGGAATAAGGAAAGACTGGTTTGCAAAGGATATGCTTCGTTGAAGGAGTGGATTTTGATGAAACATTTGCTCCTATGGCTAGAATGGAGGCCATTAGACTCTTCTTGGCATATACAACATACAAATGATTCAAGGTATACCAAATGGATGTAAAGTCAACATTCTTGAATGGGAACCTAAATGAAGAAGTATACATTGAACAACCTGATGGATTTTCACTCACAGAGGACAAGGACTATGTTTGCAGGTTGAAGAAAGCATTATATGGTCTCAATCAATCCCTAGGGATTGGTACAATAGATTGGATAAGTACTTGGTTGATCAAGGCTTTAGGAAAGGGGTAGTTGATAACAATATTTACATAAAAGAGGAATAAGGTCACCTATTACTTGTTGTCTATGTTGATGACATAATATTTGGAGGAGATTGTGAAACCATGACACATGGATTTGCAGAGATCATGAAGGAGTTTGAAATGTCAATGCTTAGAGATATTTTATTCTTCCTAGGATTGTAAATTAGTCAATCCAAAGAAGGTATCTTCATATCACAGACCAAGTACATCAAGGATATTCTCAAGAGATTTCAAATGGAGAATTGTAAACTAGTAAGTACTCCAATGGTTGTAGGATGCAAACTCAACAAGGATGAAAACTCACCAAGAGTAAATCAGACCACATACAAATCCATGATAGGCATCCTATTGTATTCAACTACATCTAGGCCTGATATCATGCAAGTAGTTGGTCTAGTTGGAATATTTCAAGAAGATCCTAGAGAAAACCACCTTCAAGTTGTCAAGAAAATATTTAGATATCTCATGGGACTGTGGAATATGGGTTCCTAGGTATCCAAAATGTACTTGAGTTTGGGATAAAATCCTTCACATATGTAGATTGGGCAAGTAGCATTGATGATAGGAAGAGCACAAGTGGAGGAGCATTCTTTGTAGGTAAGTTCCTTGTTTCTTGGCTAAGTAAGAAGCAATATCTTGTAGCCCTATCCATATGTGAAGTTGAGTATGTAGCAACAACCTTATGTTGTACTCAAGTGACATGGACGAATACAATTCTAGAAGATTACAAAGTTGAAAATGATGGTCCTATTCCTTTGTATTATGATAACACAAGTGTCATAAGTGTGTCCAAGAACCCTATGTTGCACTCTAAGACAAAGCATATACCAATCAAGTATCATTTCTTGAGGGAACAAGTGAGTGAGAAAAATATCAAGCTTGAACATGTATCAACCAAGGAGGAGGTAACAAATATCATGAAAAACCTCTACCAAAAGCAACCTTTGAGAATTTAAGACAAAAATTGGGGATAATCCCTTCCGCAAGTGATCACTAAATGTTTCAAGTCATCAAAGGAACGGCTCAAGTGTCACATCTGTTCCAAGGAGGTTCAAGAAGTGTTTAGATAGGGGAAACTAGTTCACTAGCTCAAGGTACAAGCTAAGAAAATCATAGGAATACATGTGTAAAGAGTGAAAAGTCTAAGTTTGAGGAGAATATGTTCAGGGGGAGCATTGAGGTTGATTGGTGAACAAGTCCATGCATCATTATAAGCCATGAATGACAATATTGCAAGCCTAATCCAAGGGGGAGCTTGAAGAGGTAAGTCTATGCCTTGTTAATGATTGTTTGCATGCCATCTTCTGAAGGAACCTTTTTCATGGATTCCAATGGGGGAGAAAACCTCATAATCATGAAAAGTGAGCTTGGGTGTTGGTATGATTTCTTTCCATCAAAGTTTCTGGTGTTTGTTGCCATCAATGACAAAGGGGGAGATTGTTGAACCTGTCATTGATGACATGATGCATTCATAACAAAGAGTGAGTGATGAGTTTTCAACCCTTTAGGAGCATGAAGGTTGATTGATAGTGCATAACCGGCATGTTTTGGTGAGGTTTCTTAAGAAGTCATGGTGTGTGCATAAGGTCTAGGTGCATGGTTTATGCCTAAGCAAGAAATTAGGTGCATGGAGATGCTTGGTGTGATCCTCACAGGTGTCCTACAGTCTCAATGGATGTTTCAAGGATGAGTAAGGGCTTCAATAGTGAAAAGAGGTCGGGACTTATAAGTCACGGTGTAAACTAGCTAGGTTAGGCCTAATTTAAGGGTCTAATGCAAGCTTAGATGGATGTATGATAAAAACAAGTTATAACATGTCAATCCAAGCAATAGGAGTGTGCTTTAAGACATGCTAGAGAAGGTGTGGAAGGCATTTCAAGTCAATGATCAGTTGGGAAAGGATTATTCAAGGCCTTCTTTATGATTGTCCTTGAGGACAAACAAGATTAACAGTACAAATTATTTGGTCAAGAAATTACAATCCTATTTATGAGAAAACAAGCATTGGAACATCTGAACTAAGGTACTCAGTGGTGTTGTGGACCAAATTTCATGCAAATCTAAAGAATATTTTTCAAGTTGTGATATTTTTGGCTCTCTGAGCTCTCGGAATGGTTGTTCTCGGCTTGAGGGTCAAGTTTTCAATGCTCAAAGGTATGTGAAACTCATGCATGGTATCCTAAGCTTATCGCCAGTGTTGGAGGGATGGAGTTTATATCCCTTAGCAATTGGAATGAGTTTAAATGATGGCTTAAGATTTATGAACAATCCTTAACAAAGTAAGGTGTTCAAAACCCTAACACTTTAGCGATGGAGGAAAAATGAAGTTTTGATCATGAAATCATCTGGGAAAGCCAATGTGAACACTCAAGGATGTGAAAAACTCCTTCTATCACATTTTTGCATTAATTTCACATTTACGTACAACTATACAATACTTTGGAACAACTTTGTTTTGAAGTAAATTGATAGTACATGCATGCATGACATAGTTTCAGATGGAAATATTGATGTGGAAGATATCGTGGGAGATGTCCTTGATATCTAAGAAAATATCCCGTGAGTTACTTGCATATTTTTGGTGAACAAAGTAAATCAAAGTCATCCACCACTAAGATATAAACATGCCAAAACCATTCATATGGATTGAGAGAGACTTGATGGGAATACATGTTGTAGAGGTCAAAAATGAGTATGAACAATTGAAATATGTCCAATGAAACATGCTTGAGCCTTCCATAAATGTGACTTTAGAGCCATGGATATGTGTTTGAGTGCATGAACCATCTCACTTTGTGAAGACAAAATTTATGTGTTTGAAAGCTTTGATTAGTTTCTTGTTCAAATCAATTTCCTCTTGATTGAATGAAAGTGATAGGTTTAATTTTTGCATTTGAAGGTGATCCAAATATCACATACCATTGTGTCCAAGCTTTAAAAAGTTTTGAAGGCTCATGCATTAAGGGTAATGAAGCATTTTTATGATTGGTCTTAGTTCCTCCATGACTGTGTGTGGAAAACTATGAAGAAGAGTGAAGTGATGACTCCATGATTTGATCTTATGATCTCCAAAATCATAGTGATGGTGTAGACCTCTTGAAGATTCACTCCACCTAAACGCAAATGGAAAATATAAGTTCATAAGGTTGTTCACTCACTCAAGTTGAAGAGCTGTTATGTGAAGCATTTGCACCTAGTTGTGCATTTGAGTCCAAATGGTGTCTTGACGAGATATGAAAAATGCCAAATATTTATATATAAATAAGGAGGTATGTGTAACGGGATTTCATGCTCACAAGACTTTTCATTGAGTCCTTGTGTGCTGCGAGACAAAGAATCCTCGCCAAAGATAAAGACAAATAAGCTTGATCGTTACAAATCAAATGTCTGCAGAGGTCATAATGGAATCTTGTCATAAATTTCAGGTGTGCAGGGAGACTAAGAGTTTTCTATAGTTCCTCGTAGGTAGTTTAAGAGTTTTGTTGGTTGTTGTAAGGTCCGTACTTTCTCTAACATCTATTCACATATAATGATTGCAATATGAGTTGTTTTTTATGTCATTTCATGTCCCTTGTATGCGAGTTGAAGGTTGAAGTAGGTGAATAGATTTTTGGGAGTTTAAGTATAAGAGGTGTATGGTAATGTCCCTCTTATATATTTAAACACCTAACTATGCATGAAGAGTTGTTGATGAAGAAAGAGCTGATAATGTATGAAGAATAATGCAAATAGGTGAAGGAAAATGCATGAAGAGTGTGTATGAGATTGTATGAGTTGATGTAGAAATCACAAATTTGTTGATTAAACAATTAGACCAAGTGAATGTGATAAAAAATTGTGTAAATATTCAGTAGGTGGTTAGAAAATTTGGGAGTAAATGCTTTCATGAAAGTTGTAGCTTTTAAAAAGATGTTAAGTAGGTGTTTGATCTAATTTTGGAGTTGTTGCTTCAAGTTGAGTGGGTGCTCAACAATTTGAAACCTTTATAATCCTTCATTGGACAAGTTTTCCACTATAGTGCATTGGTTTCAGTGGGTTTTTCTCCCTTTAAGGGTTTCCCACATTAAATTTTGTCTTCCTATATGTTCTCTTGTTGATTGCTTCTAATTTTTGTTGTTGTTTCTTTATGATAAAGTAAATCAATTGAATTCTTCTCCAAAATTTGAAGAAGCACGGATTCACCCTCTCCTTTCAGGTGCTTGTGATTTCCATTATGGGGGAAATAACAAGATAACTTCAACATGTTTGAAGGGTTTTGAAAAGATGGTGCCAATAGACAAGGTGATAAAAATGTGCACCAACAGGACCAAGTTGTACCATGGTAAGGTCTAACCTATATGTTCATGTCTTCCCTCTTCTAATGATGCTTTTCTTAATTTGAAAATTTTATGTGTATCATTTAATCCTCCCTAGTTCATACATAATGTGATATCTAACCTTTGGAATCCTATATAATCAAGTCAAATCTCGTAACTCGCATATATTCTCAAGAAGTCCTGTTATAAATATCAACACTAAAACACTAAAGGCTCTCCTAAATATTCATAAAACAATTACATATCCTTTATAACATCCACCACATAATTCTAAATCACTCATGTTCAAGAGTCTAGCTTTCTCCATTTCCAAGCATGAAAAGTTTATAGAGCTATGTCTTAATAAGAGCAAGTCAATCCAAACATTATTGAATGTACAAAGGGGATTAATCATAGCATCTGAAGCACATCACATCACACTACACAATAGTGGATAAATTTATATTTTATCTATAAATACACCTATTATCCTTTGTGTCAAGAGACATGAGAGTAACATAGGTGTTGGTGTAGATCACATACACTACTGTAGACACTAAAATATGGTAGTTTTAACTTGTGCAATGCCAAGTTTTTCCATGTTCCCTTGCTAAGAAAAATACTCACATTCAAAACCCTATCTCCCCATCTCTCTAGTTATTCTATAGCTTGTTTATCTTAACACTCTTCTTTGTCTTTAATTCTCATAATATTATTTAATAAAAGCAACATAAAACATCTCATAGTCATGACACAAATTTTAGTTTTGGTATTTCTCTCTCTAGTATGATAACATATGTCATATGTAAGGGTCGGGATGTAAGGTACGGTCTTGGATGACCCATGGGTCCCGCCCCTTCACAATTAGTGACTCTATTTTCATTTTCAAATCATTCATTGGTTCATTTCATCTTTCTAGGGTTATCCTTGTTATAATATATCGCCTACGTAAGGATTATAAGGAATTCATTAGCACTTTATAACTCACTTGGAATTCTCACAAGATATTATTACAAAGATCATTCTAAGAGCACTCAAAGGGTTCTTAAACATTAATAAATAAACTACACATCATCTAGAGTAGTCCTTACTACAAGTCTAAAGAAATCAACTAGGTCAAATATTTTAGCTTCCTCCATTTCCAATGATATAGAGATCATAGAGTCGTGTATAAGAAAGATCAAAGCCACTCTAAGCATTTTACAAATATTTCAATCAACAAAGGGTTAGGTCACATAGATAAGGTACAACACATATCACTACTATAATGTTGGGTAATTTATATACTATGTATTTTTCCTACTATCTTGGTGTAAAGAGATATGAGGGAACACCTAGGGGTTGGTCAGTGATGCAAGAGCATCAAAGGTCCAAAAACATTGTGCACAAATTTTGGCTAAGTGTGGGTGAAAGAAACGATGGAGAGTGTATGGAAAGAAGAAAGGAAGCATGATGATTACGCAAGAGTGTTTGGAGGATTTACATAATAGATATAGAGGAAGATCGTAGAGTATGTGGATTACACAATAAAAGAGGGCATGTAATAGTGCACAAAGGTTTGGTGATGCACATAATAGAGTGAGGCATGCACGAGTTTACATATAGAAGGGAAGAAGTAGTGCATAAGAGAATAATCCGCAATGATTGCACAAAGGTATTTTAGAGAGCATAGTGGTTGATGTTTTTAGTAGTGTTTTGGCATAGATTATAGGTCTAAAGGCATGCAAAATAATTAGAGGACTGTGATAATATTTTTAGTAGTGATATGGAGTGTGAAGGACATGTAGAAGGATAAACGAAGAGATTGCACACCGATGTAGAGCGTGAAGGATGTGTGCAGAACTTTTAGGAGACCTAGAAGGCTAGTGGTGTGCAAAGTTAATAGTGAAGGTGCAATTCAAGACTATGAGTGAATAGAAGGATGAGTAAGAGGAACAAAAAAGTATTATAAAAGATAAGTGCACATATGACTTGGCAATTAATAGGGCATGTTAGGGCGCACCCAAAAAGGTACTTGATTAGGATTCAATGGTTAGTTGAACCCAACTACCAAATTTTAGGTGGAAAAAGGAAATGATATATGGACTAGGTAGCTAAGAGCATTAAATGACTCAATTTGAAATTGAATCGAGAAGTAAAGGAAGAAACATTTAGAACAAACTACCCCACCCAAAGGAGGATTTCAAATAGAGAGATAAGCGGGAACGTATCGATATAAAATGAGGTCAATTTCACCATTTTTATTCCATTAGAAATGAGGGCCAAAGCGAGGGAAATAGTCGAGGTAGCGAAGGAATAATCCTAATAGATATCCAAACCAAAGAAGATAGAACTAGTCTAGGTTTGGTCTTTAGGAAATTACACCAAATCTATAAATCTCTAACAGAGAGAGCATGTAAGTTTTATAGTTGTGCATGTACATGTAGATGTCATTGAAAAGCTTGAGGTTAATACAGAAAACTTTGTGTCTTAGTTATGTTGTGTGACTTTGTAAATGACATTGGATCATCTTGATCTGCTATGATCATATCAAGTGGTATCGTGAGTGGGATACGATATTGCAAGTGAGATAATACAAAAAGAAAAGAAATATAGCAGAGTTGCAAACTTGATGTAACTTGTGGATATTTTAGTCTCCATTGTGAGAGGTGGGTAGAGAATGTAAGTGAATCCCTAAGTATAATGTATAGAGGAGTTAAATTTTCTTGTGTGTGGAAGTAAGATGTCACCTAGAAAAGGTGAAGTGGACAAACATTGATGAGAATGATGGAGAAAATTTTGAAGGAGCTAAAGGGTGTAAAGATTAGACTAGAGGACGAAGATCATGGAGGAGGTCTTGAAGCTTGTGATATTTAAAGTAATAACAAAGAAGAAGAGATGTAACATGAATAAAAAGTGAAAGAAATGTATGGAAGACTCAATGAGGATTTTGCAGCATGATAATTTGTGATTCATGTGGAGTTCCTTAGTGATGCGTAAGAGGAAAGAAGAATTGGTGAAAAGTTGATGATGATATAAGAAGGATTTCACAGGAAATGTGCAAGCAAAGGTGTATAGAGAAAATAAACCCAAGAGAGGAGTTTGTTCAGACGAGATACCGATGTGAAATATTCAATGGATGTTGTTATGTGTGTTGAAAAATAGGGCGATGAGCGTAAAATTTCCTATAGTACGGTGTAGAGATATAGTCGACAATGTAGAAGCAATTACGCAGAGGTTATTGATGAGTATGAGTGCTAGAGGAAGTTTAGTGTGGTGATGATATGGAAAAATAAGGTATAACATGATGACATTAGTGTATACAATGAGAATGGCTTGCCCCGATAGAGCCTAAACATGTGACCTAACTAGCCTAGGTGATAAAGCATGATGGTTTGAGATGCATGATGACTTGAGGATCATGGTAAAGGTATGGAGATCTTGGGGAGATAGTGTTGAGACACCCACATGAGCTTTAAAGTGCAAATACAGTGGAAGACTCAGTTAGAGGTGCTCATCTAGACCTAGTCTAGGTGTTTGGAGGCTCGATGGAGCACAAGAATCAATTTGAGAGCTATGAGAGCTATTTGAGGAATGCATGAATGTGATACATGTTGTATCAAGTTTGATAGGTCCTTTTAGAGTGCTTGGAAGTAGATCTATGAGGTTTTTCTACTTGATCTATGTCTAAACTAGGCCTAATCCTAGTGTTTAGAGGTGTATTGGAGCATGATAGTCACTTTCAGTGTGTATGAGATCTTGAGGACATTCATGGAGGTATGATATGTTGTTTCCATCATCTAGAGACAATTCTTAGAGGTTCCATGCTTCGTTGTAGTGTTAGTTAAGTTTTTATGGCCTAGAACATGTAAAACCTTAAGGCCTAGTCATACAAGTCATGGTGGTTGAGAATATGAAAACCTATTTGAGATAAGATGGTGGATTTAGATGTTTTAATAGGGTGTCATAATTTTGTGGGAAAAAATTAGGTTTCCATGATGAATATTTTGTAAGATATTGAGATTGGACCAAACAGGGTTCTTAAGAGTGCATTTTCCATCTCGAAGTGAGACAAATGCTCATGGTTGGCACGTGTAAAGTTTTCATGGGAATCTGATCCTTTAAATTATATTGGGAATGGATTTAATAATATCTCAGATTTGGAATGAGGTCAAATAAGGCCCAAAAATTTATGAACGATCGTTAAGAAAGTAAGTCCCTTTTTATGGCTTTGAAACCCTAGGTTGAGAGTGATGGAAGAAAACTTCTTGGTATGGGAACAAAATGGATTTTTTTGAAAATGTGATGATTAGATTTTGTAGAGGACTCCTCTAGATTTACAAAGAGGTATGTTAGAGGTTTTGACAATATGTGGGCCCCACTCCAAATGGCTTGTTTCTAAATATTTTCATTTTGTGGAAAAGTTGTCCATTGAACTTATGGACAAAATCACAATTTATGAAATCTTGGGAGTCTTAATAGATGTACATTATATTTTTAGTTCATGGTTGAGGTGCTAAAGTAAAAAGTGTGCCCTATCTCTGAAGACTGATTTTTGGGCCTAAAAGGGTAGTATAACAGTGTTGGAAAATGAAAGTACTTGAGCACTTGTGAGCATGGTGAAAAATATAATGGTATTGGTGGTGTTGTAAACATCCAATGTGACATGTTTTATGTTTTTTTGAGCTTTGAAAGTGCATTGAGGTGGCATGGTTGAAGTCACAAGTTGACATAGTTTGACGGGTTCAAGACAAGACTGGTTTGGCTAGATGATTGATGTAAAATACCCATACTTTTGCTTAGCTGATGATGGATATGAATTTGAGAGTGAAGAGAGATTAATTTTGTTACTATTAAATTCTTTTAGAGGTCTTGAAAGTAGAAGCGGGTGAAAACAAGTTGAGTTTCCAAAACTACTTTCTGGGCAATTCAGTTTGTTGAAGAGGAAAAGAGGTGTGGTTTACATTGTTGGATGTTTAATGAGGTATACAATTGAAAAGAAACAAGCTACCAAAAGGTTTAATTACTCTGGAATCCATATTCAATTCAGATGATCAAGCCAAAAGAAAAATCTCTAACATGGTGGTCAAAGAAGAAGATTTTGAGGAAGTCGAGGTAGCAAATGAAAAGTTTCTGAAGATCGGAAAAGTATGCACTTCCGAAGAAAAATAAGCTTTCATAAAAATTTGTCAAGAGTATCAAGACATTTTTAAATGGAGCTATAAATACCTATGTGGTTTTGATCCAGTGTCTAGCACAACATACCATCGAACTGGATCCTAATGCCAAGCCAGTTCGTCAGAAACAGAGGCCAATTAATCCCAAAATTGAGCCACTAATGAGAAAAGAGCTAACCAAACTCATCAAGGCCTGTATAATTTTTCCTATCAAGCATTCCTCTTGGGTAGCCAATCTAGTCTCCTGTAAGGAAGAAGAACGGAGAGATTCAGTTATGTGTGGACTTCAGGGATTTGAACCATGCATCGTTAAAAGATCATTATCCTCTTCCATTAATGGAGCAAATCCTTCAAACGGTGGCAGGAGCTCAAATATTTTCTTTGCTCGATGGATATTCAGGTTATAATCAAATTTTGGTCCAAGAATCTGATCAATTCAAAATGGCTTTCACTACCAAGTGGGACACATATGCTTACAAAAAAATGTCATTCAAATTGTCCAATGTTGGGGATACTTTCCAAAGAGCCATGGACATGACATTTAAGGGACTAATCAACAATATCATCTTGGTTTACCTTGATGATATAACTATATACTCTAAGCATGTAGAAGATCACATCACACATCTAAGGAAGGTTTTTCGAAGATGTAGAGAATTTGGGGTTTCACTTAACCCCAAGAAATGTATTTTGTAGTGCATGAAGGAAAATTGTTGGGGCATGTTGTTTTAGCAAAAGGAATTTCTATTGATCCAGCCAAGATCCATTCAATTATGTCCTTATCTCTCCCAAGTCATAAGAAGGGTCTCCAGAGTTTTTGGGAACCATAAATTTCATACGGAGATTCATCCCTCAATTCGCAGCATTGGCTAAACCACTGACAACCATGCTAAAGAAAAATATGCCATTCTCATGGATGAAGGAAGGAAGGGAGAGATTTGAAGCCATCAAAATGACCATTTCTCAAGCTCCCATGTTGGTGAACCCCAAGTTTGATAAATATTTTATTCTTTATGCTTTTGCAAGTCAAGAGAGCATTTCAGGTATCCTCACCCAACAAAATGACAATATGATGGAGCAACCAATTGCTTTCTTCAGTCAATCCCTCAAAGACTATGAGCTCAAATATTCATTCGTTGAAAAACAATTCTTTGCGGTTATTTAAGCTTTGAAGAAATTCAAGCACATGTTGTCCAACAACAAAATTCATCTGATGGTGTCTCATCCAAGTGTTAAGGACTTTTTGCTGAACAAAGAGATGAATGAGAAGCATGTTGGATGGATCACGAAGGTGATGGAGTATGACGTACATATCAAAGTTACCAAACTTGTTAGAGGTAAAGGTTTATGTCAAAAATTTGCAGCATACATGGAATCAAAAGGTGACGAGGATGCGACGTTGCTAAACATTGATGAAGGTGATGATCAGGTTGACTGGTTATCCAAAATTAAGAGTTTCCTTTTCTTAGGAGTATATCCTATAAACATGGATAAAAATAAAAAATAGAATTTCCATCTTCAGTCTATTCCATATGTTTTGGTAGATAATGTTCTCTTTTGAAGGGATTTGAACGGTTTTCTCCTTTAATGCGTGGGACCGAGAACATGTAAGTAAGATACTAGAAGATTTTCACAATGGCCTATTTAGAGGACATTATTCTACACGAACAACTGCTACCAAGATCATGCGAGCTAGTTACTATTGGCCAGATTTGTTCAAAGATGCCCATCTATGGGTAAGGAAGTGCAAGGAATGTGCCTTTTTCATAGAGAAGAAAATTTGGTGGCTCTTCCACTGCATCCAATTCAAGTGGACCAACCCTTTGTTCATGGGGTTGGATTTCATTGGAATGATTAATCCTCCATCCAGTGACGGACATAAATGGGTCCTTACTGCAACAAACTATTTTACTCGATGGATAGAGGTAGTAGCATTGAAGGAGAGCAATGAGAAGGCAATTCTTGATTTCTTAGAAGGTATAATGACAAGGTTCGATGTTCCATTTACAATTATTTCAAACAATGCAATGGCTTTTCTTGGTCTAAAGTTGAGTGAATGGGCTGTTAAGAATGGAGTCTATCTCAAGACTTCATTCAAATTACTATCCACAAGGAAACATATTGGCTAAGTCTAGCAACAAAAACCTCATAAGGATTATCAAGTGCACAATGGAGACTAACAAGAGAACTTGGCACACATAGCTTAAAACTACTTTATGGGTAGATCAGATCACACCTAAAAGGGCCATTGAAAATTCTCCTTTCATGCTTGTATATGGAAGAGAAGCAAAAATTCCACTCTCCTTGGAGTTACCTTATTTGGAGTTATCTCATCAACTTGAGGTTATGGAGAATGATTTGTTGTGATCGGTTTGCTGAATTTGTGGAGTTGGAAGAAGTACGAAACAAGGCCATGAAGACTTTGGAGCAACATCAGGCTCAAGTTCATAAATATTTTGATAAGAAGGCATCTGAAAGGCATTTTCAAGAGGGAGATTTAGTTCTCAAATGGGATGAAGATAGAACCAAACCAAGCAAACACGCTAAGTTTGATGCTCTTTGGAGTGGGCCATACATCATCATGAGTTACAAAGAGGTGAATTCATTTCATTTATCTAGGCTCAATGGAGAAGAACTACCCATTCATGTGAATGGGATACATCTCAAAGCTTGCTTTTGAGATCCTTCCCTCCCATGTATAATTTAGTTAGGTGTTTTCCTCCAAGTGCTTTGTACATTGTTGTGTGTTTGCTTTATTTTGTTTTGCTTTATTTGTGGTTGTGTTTTGTGTTGTTCTTGCACATTGTATAATGATTGGAGGTTTTTAAGAAGAATATGGTTCAAAGTTCAAGAGAGTTTCAGGATTTCTATTTCCTCAAAATAATTCATTAGTACTTTGTGGGTGTCAAATGTCTTTCAAATTCAAGTACTTTCCCCCTAGTGTTACCACAGAGTTCAAGCTTAATAATACCAAGGAGACTTTGGGATGTATCAAATCATCTTCAAGATTCCAACATAGACTCCATGCCAAATGGATGACTTAAGGCTACTGGAATCATGCTTAGTAGGCAATCATCCCCTAGAGGTCGCCAAACATGTTATCTAATTTTACACACATGGCAAAATTGGACAACATCGTGAAAACCCTTTCATGAAGAATTTTGGGGGCATTATAGGCAAAATTTTGTGTTGAAGGCACATCTTGGAGTTATGGGAAATTTCAATATTGTTTCGAAGTGTTTTCTTACTTTGGGTCTTAGAAGTTAATGAGTTTTCCTGTAATGCGGAAGTTGGCCTCTACGGGCCCACTTTTTGCCAAGGAGTGCGAAAAATTTATTAAAAATCAAGAAATCATGTTTCAAAGGTCCTATTGTGTTTCTATTACCACTTCAACTCCAATAACACATAATGAAGTTTACACATCAGGGCAAAATCAATGGGAGGCCTGGGTGGCATCGAGCTATGAAATAGCTTGCTTAAATAACTTAGCTGAGTGAGTAGCTCAATGAGAGCTAATATTAGTACATCCAGTCATACGAGCTTCAATGCAACTCTGTTGAGCTCCAAAATCTTTTCATTGTGTTGAGGTTCCACACTATCGAACTCGACGTTGAATGACCCATTGAACCCATATCTTATTGAACATGTCTCACTCGTAAATTGAGCCAAGCTAGCTCCTTGTTTACACCTTCTAGATCAATCAACTCATCGATGCATACAAATTGGTTATGCAAACAACTCAAGTCGAGCCATCTTAATAGCTCAGTATTTATAGAGAATTGTCGATGAGGAGGAGCTCACCAATGAAAACATAATAACTTGGCATTGAAGAGATCACCAGGTAATGAATAACTCAGAGGTCAAGTTGGTATAAGTGTTGGTGAGTAGACTCTTCAAATGGCTCGGATGAGTCACCGTGTTATGTTAAGTGGAAGAGTGAAAGAGCTCGGCCATAAGATCAATCGAGTGGGTTTTGTCACCGAGTTGAGAAGGAGCTCGGTGAAGGAGTTCGGGAGTCTTGTGAACTTATCTTGGTTGAGTCAAAATTAAGCGTAATCAGGGCGGTTTGTGGGAGTGAGATAAAAGAGTCGAGCTTGTCAGCTAAGGGATCTGAGATCTCCACAATAGGAAATTCAAAGAGGAGATCGAGTGATGAACTTGCGTAGAGATAGAATGGTTTTACAATGAGTCGCTCGTAGTGAAATGAGTAGATTAGGGCCAAGGGCCAACTCGGTGAGAGGAAATGAGTTAGCTCGGCATCAACGATTTAAAACCAAACGTAGGGATGAACGTAATATCGGTGTAGAAGTTGAGATAATTTGTGAGAACTGAAGGATGTGAGTTCGATGTTGAAATGGCATTGAGTCAGGTCACTTGTTGAGACAAATGAGGAAGGCGAGCTAATGAGAGGGTGGTTGGAGGTAAAGTTGTGTTCATTGATGCATCAGGCAAACTCTAAAATGGCTTGATTTGGGGGCTCAGATCAAATGTTGGGAGAAGTAAATATGGCTCGGTCATGGTGTGACGAGTTACGGGAGATTGTGGAAATTAAAGATCAACTCATCAAGATGATGCATGGGTAAAGTTTCCTCGGAGACCTGGATTTCCCCTTACGGATTTTCATGGTGTAAAAACTATACTATGCATGGAAAAACAGTGTTCCTTGACACTAGTGGAGAATCAAAAATCAGCGGCCATCTGGCCAAAATAGCACATGACCAAATGATGTTGAGATTTCACATTCTAGCCTTCAACGTGGAAAATATAGGTGAGCATGGCCAAGTGGGAATCACGAGATGGCGAGCCAAGAGAGAAATCTGCCAAAGAAATGTGTCATCAAGAAACCGAGTCGAGATGCCGAAGTATTTGGCTAGTGCATGGAGGAGTAGAGTAATGCTTAATGAGCTTGGCGAGTCATGGGGAGTCCAAGTCCGTCGATGAGTTATCAGGTGAGTCATGTGGTGACTCAGTTTATGTGGAAGGTTTCATGAAAGAGGAGCTAGCTCGGGACGATTGTCATGGTCTAACAGGTCGATGCATGGTGAAGTTCGAAAAGATGGGCTCGAGCTTGCAGAGCTAAGTCTCATTATTGTGGCAAGCTATTATGGAGGTAGCTCAGCTCATGATTTGGTTTAGCGTTGAAAGGGTATTCATGTCCCATATGGGTTAAAGGAGACAACTCATCGAGGGCAAAGTAGTCTGAGCCATGGACATTAAGGAGGTAGCTCAAGCTAGGAACCATGTCGGCTCACATCATGCACGACAAATAACCCAACAAGAGAAAACCAAATGTGATTAAAGTCATCACAAGGTTATGACGAACACGACATAAGATGAGCCTCAGGATTTCAAGCTTAGTGAGTATAGGTAGGACCGAGTGAGTTGCTTGATGTCGTGGCATAGGAAAAGATTTTTCAATCATCGGTGAGTGTTTGAAGTGTCATGCAAGCTCAACGTTGGCTCGGTGGGAAAATTTATCGGTGGCTTAAATCCTTGAACTAAAAGCTCAACAAGGACATTGGAAACAATGACACGAGTTTGGGTGAATGCATGGGTCGAATCGTTAAAGGATCCATTCGGCCGAGCTATTTGGAGAGCTCATTGATCGAAGGAATAAGAGCTCGTGGAGATTGGGCTGCAAGACCATTTCAAGCTCATGCAGTTGAGTCAAGCCATATAATGCAAGGAACAAAGTGGATGGTTGTAACGAGCTCAAGATTAGCTCGGTTGATATGTAGGAGAGCTTAATCATGACTGGATTTGTGAATGCATGCATGGCACCGAAGAGGAGTTTGACGAGTTCACAAAGAAGGGTAAGTGGATTTGTTCAAGGAGAAGGAAGACTTTGAAGCTCAAAGATTGTGGAGTCGAGGCATGAGATGGGTAGTCCAGATCAAGCTCGACATAAATGTTTAAGAACGAGCTAAGTAAAATGGAAGTGGCGTGTTCATACAAGTTGTAGATGGTAACGGCTTAAAAGAGGTGAGTGTCATTAACTCAAGGCAACATGGAGCTCGGCGTTGACTCCGCAAGTTGAACCATGCATGTCTTGAGTTAGTCGGGACATGGCTTTGAGATCGTGGCAAACACGAGATGGAGATGAGTTCGGCATCACGAAGTGAGTTAGATGGAGAGTAATTTCTCAGTGAGTACACAGAACTCGCCAATATGTGGAAAGGAGCTTGACTTGAGTGAATTAAGGCTAATGCAAAGTGAGCTCATGCAAGGAGTTGGAGTGGAGCAACTCAATCGATGGAAGAGATCGGTGGAGACGAGTTGGTGGTGAGCTCGATGCTTTATGATGGCTCGGTCATGGTGAAGGATAGGAGATCGACACTTACTCAATGAGTTGGCTTGGCGAGTCAACCACCGAGTTGGTCTTTTTGACCGTTTCTCATGAACCCCTCAAGTTGTCATTAAATTATTATTATTTTAAAATAGTAATTAAATTAATATTTTTATTTAAATATTTTAATAATTATTATTTAAATATTTTAATAATTATTATTTATTATTATTATTAAAATATTTTATTTAAATATTCCTTTAATTAATTAAGAAGATTAAGTCAACGGGCCATTAATGACACATGATGGAAGCTTCTCAAGTGGTTCAACCAACTTTGTAGTAAATGAACCATCATGTACCTTCAATTTAGGAAGGAATTTATTACTTCTCCTCTCTTCTCTCACAACTTCTTCTATAAATGTAAGTTGGATGTTCATTCCAAAGGGGGATAGAATAGAGATTGTTACGTATTGGTTAGACATTTGACATATCTTTCAAAGAGTCCTCCTTCTTCTACAAGTTGTTCTTGTATGTTGAGGGAACTTTCAAGCCTTCTTTAAAGATTGTAATGACAACCTTTTCCTTTTCCAAATGTAATGAAGCATTGTGCATGTTATTGAAGTAATAAAGTGTGTGTTTTGTGACTAATCTTAGTCCTTCTATCATTTTATATTTCTTTGTGCCTTTCTCATACATACAGGTGTATTGTGCAAGTTCAGAGTTTACATTGCAGGTTCTTGAAGTTTTGTGCTTATCAAGTGGTGGAGTTCTTGCATGTGCTTGAGTTGTGGTGTCCGTTCACCCTTCTTAGTTTCATTCTTCTTCACTATGGAAGATCAGATTTTTTTGTGAAAACCAAGGTTGGAAAAGGGTACACTTACTTCTTAGTCTGTGGTAGTTACTTACCCTTTCTAGGTTACAATAGGTGAGTTGTCTGTGGTGCATAGCATCCTCTTCAAACCAATTTTTTTCTCAGTTTATCCACACCCTTCATTTGGTGTATCACCATTCCTAGAGTAGTTTCATTTCTTGCAAAACCTCTCTTTTCCCTAAACCCCATGAAAATGTTAGCATAGGTCTAGATAGCCATTTTATTGCACTAGGAGTAGTATAACACTTAGTTTAGGAAGAGGAAGTCGACCTTCTCGAAGGTTCACCTCGAGCCCAAGTCCCATAGCCTTAGAGGTGATCCCATGTTACCCAATCACACCAAATGTCATGTTCACATTCTAGCCATTCAGGGAGTGCAATGATTTAGCGATAATAGTAAGAGTAGTAATAAGATTATGTACCTTGTGGTGAGTCTGACATCCAAATCAATCTCCAAGGGATTTGAGATCAACTTTGTAATGGGTTGTGCTGTTGGCATGTGATTGTGAGTTGTAATTGATGCAATAGGAAAATTAATGACAAAGCATGAGCTAGAGGGAGCTTGGAATGAGGTTGACAAGGTAGGACATGACAAGGTAAGGAGAACACCCGATGCGGACTCGATCTCTTGAGGAGCTAGTGGCTTATACAAGCAAAGTGATGATGTGAGGACATGTCAAGATGATATCCTAGATGTTTGAGAAGGTTTATGATGAGGAAAAAATATCGAAGGATGAATATATAGGTGCATGAGTGGAATTGGTAAGACTAGCTCAGTCTAGATGGCCTAATCCCTAGGCCTAGTCAAAAAATGGACCTGGAATGGTGGAGTGAAGGTAGGAGGCTGATGTAAAATCATGGTAGAGGCATGAGAAACATGAGTAGATAATGTTAAGGCAAACACATGACGAGAACATTTAATATATGATGAGTTATGGTACAAAATAGCTCATTTAGGCCTAGTTCAAGGACCTAGTAAGGTGTATAAAGAAAAATTAGGCCATGTCAAGCAAATGAAAGCATGGGAGGTGTATAGGGACATTTCAAAGAGTCCTTAGATGATGCTACAAGTCATAATTCATTCTTTAGAGGAATTTTTAGGGTCAATTCAATGACTCGCCCTTGAGAACAAGCAAGAAAGCACGCACAAATGAGATTGGTCAAGAAGGTACATATGCATTTATGAGTGATTAACTAAAATTAAACTAAACTATAAGATAGTATAATAATATTTAATCTAATATAGGAGGCCTAAAACATTATAAACTATGATAAGACAATATGGAACAATATGGAATGGTTTTAAATAATTATACTAAATGAAATAAAACCCTAAATGTGAAAAGATGTAAAAGGAAAGGACTTAGTTGATAGCGGGATATTGTCACAGGGTTGTCGCGAGGTTTGGATGTGGATTCTAGAAGACGAAACAATCACTCAGAGGTCTCGTAAAGGTCAGATTTGGAAGATATAAGGATACTGAAGCACCTAGGAAAGTACTGGGGTGCCTCGGGATGCCCTGGTCTGCAGAATAGTCACAATGGTCTCTCGTAAAAGCTCGAATCTAGTTTCGTAGTGTGGCAAGATGCCCTAAAATATTCCTTGTCTATTACACTGGATCTACCAAACTACGCCGAGTATGTGAGATAATGCAAGATGAAGGAATGACCTACAAAAGATAAAGAAGTATCAAAACCCTAAAAATAAAAGATGTAAAATGAATGGGTCGACTAACCTCGGACCCACAACAAAGGGCTTACTAATCTAAGAATTGCACTACATTTTAGACCCAAATGTAGTTCAAGTGTGTGTGTGTGTGTGTGCATGTTGTGCCCTAGGTGCTCTTGTGTCACCATACTTTGTGAAGTAGCAAGCAATAATAACTATAGAAAAATGTAATAGTATGTGTGCATGGAATAGAATAGAATCCCTCCCCCTATGTTGTGTATGTTGATGCAGATCTCCTAGCCTTGATGCATGGCACTATATGGATGCGTGTGATGAAATGGATGCAAATATAGATGGAGTGATAATAGTATGTGATGCTAGGACCCTCATTATGGTTTCATAACTTTATATTTATAGGGTTTTCTTGCTCTAATTTCATAATTAACCCCAACATGGCCAACTAGGAAAAAGATAAGGATGAAAAATGGTTAGAAGAAGCCCAAAAAGAGGTTGGAAAGTAGAACATGGATCGGGGCACCCCAGGTGGGACCAGGGCGCCCCGTGTAGTGCCCACTTTCCTTTGACACTTTTTGTTACTAATCATGATATTGGTGATTATATTATAGACATGCTTATGGACCTTATTATAGTATGATGAAAGATGTTAGATCATGGGTTATTGTTGACTTGATTCAGTTATGATGATGATTATTAGAGACACTTTGGATATTGATGATGGTATACTGTTTGACATGGTTATATTATGGATGTTGTGTGGACTTGTGATATTTGGATATTGTGAGTAGACCTAGAAATGGAAATTATTTGATGATGATATGCGTGTTGAGAAAAATTGTAAATGACATTGCTAGATTGTTTTGATGTTGTTGTAATTCATATATCTATATGATTTTGGTAATTATATTTATATTAGTTTAGATGTTCTGATATGGCCATGAGGCCGAAGGAGGTATTTGTGTTTTGCAGGTTTAAAATATCACAACAAACATCGGGGGATTGGAGACCAACCACATTGGAATTCTAGATGAATTCAACAAGGTCACCATGGCAACTAGTATTTGTTTGTGTGTGTTAGGGATTCCCATGGGGATCACCTTTAATTGTGACCAAGGGGTTTTATGTATTTTCTTTTATTTTGGTCCCTTTGTTTATGTTTGCATGTGTTTATTTTGTGATGCTTTTACCCCTTTCATTAATTATTAAATGGTGTGTAAATTTTGTGAGTAATCATATTGTTAAAATAAATAAATCAAATATGTCATAAGAAGGTAATTAATGAGAGTTGTTGGCCATGATTTAAAGTGATATAAGTATGTGTAAGAGATATGTAAGTGATGTGTGAATTGACTTTTGAGTGTGAAACACTCCACCTTCTTGGAAATTCAAAATTGTCCTTGGAGGCTGATTTTGGAGGCTTGTGGGACAAGTTAAACTTGTCCCATACCTCTTAAATTTAATTACCAACCATACCTACGGTTGGGGAGTTGAGATTAGACTTTTATAATGATTTTTGAGAAGGCAGATTGTAGGTTTTAATTGCACTTTTCTTACATGATTTAATCTCATTCCTTTGGGGTGTGGGTTGGATTTGAGTGTGTAAGTAAACTGTCATATTATTCACCCACCTATTTATTATGCATTGGAGAATGAAGTTGACTTTTGGGGTTGGGGTTGAAGATGTGTGATATGGCATCCTACGTGGATCTGCCTCATCCTCTTCCCTTCCCTCTTCTATAAAATTTGAATGGCTTGCCTTGTTTTGGGGTTGCTTCATTTTGGAGACTTGATTCTTGGGTGAATTCCTTGCTATTTTGGGAGCTCTTGCTTTGAAGAAGTTTTTTTGGAAAGATTGTTGCATGCTTGTGCTTGGCTGTTTTGGATTGCTTGCATTGGGATAAAACTTGTTGTTTTGGAACTTGGAACAACTCCATCATGGAGAGGTAGGAGCTTGACTCTTGAAATGCTCTTATTTTATGAATGTAAGTGTTAATGTATGAATGTTTTGGAATGTTTGTGGGCTGTTGGGTAGATGGCCTAGGAATGGTGTAAGAGAAGACTATGGGGTTATATTTTGAGGGAGACACAATTGTGTTTTAGGGAGGTATAAGGGTGGAGGGAGTTTGGATTTGGGTTCCACCTTACAAAGAAATAACTTGCATTTCTTTACTCGTTATGGGGTGCCATAAGAGGTTGGGGAGGCATAAGGAAATGTGAGGAATAAGGGGTACTTGGGGAGGCATAAGGGCATGTCAAGGATTTGAAATGATACACACACACACACACACACACACACACACACACACACACACACACACACACACACACACACACACATATGTTGGTGGTTTGTTCTCAGGTGGTGATACCCATTTCCCTTTTGGGAGGCATAAGCAGCATCCCCCATAGTTTCTTGCTCCTTTGGCTTGCTTGATGAAGCCTCAGTAATGTTTGTCATGTTTTAATATAGTTGAAAACTACATTCTGTTTTGGACTTGTGTTTTATTGTGATTATGTTGCTTGAGTGTTTGTGGAAGCTTGTTGTTGCCATGAGTTAGATCACATATTTTATTGCTTTGTGGTTGGGGCTCGGGGCCAATGAAGAAGGATGAATTCTCCTCTTCATTGGATGTCTTGGTTGGGTGGAGAGCGTTGCCTTTCCCCTAATTTTGTTGTGATCAAATTGGAAGAATGAGAAATCTGCATGTTGTTGTTCTGGAGCTGAGATAAAGACAATTTGAAAATCCCTTGTGAAATGAAATCTTATTGTAGCCCCTTTCCCACTTGAAGTGGATGATCTGTGTATTCATTATAATGGAAAGATAATTTGTATTGGTAATGAAAGTGGAAATTTGAAATGTAAAAGAGTTATACTCTGTATTCTTTGGAAAGAATGTGAAAGAATGACACGTGTTTTGTATGTTGTATTTTGAAATCAAATGGAAAGGAGGTTGTAAGAGTTTCATTTGAATTAATGGAAGTGTTTTCCTTGTTCATATGATATTCTTCCATTGAAATCTATATTTAACATGTTCTATGAAATCCCTGTTTGGAAAAGAGGAAAAGTGAAACACGTGAGAAGAAAATGTAATATTCTGCCATGTTTATATATATATGATTTTGGAAAGAATAAAATAAGGATGTTACAAAGTTGTCTTTTGGAATCAATAAATGATGTATCACCTTTCTCAAATTACACAGTGGCATTGAATCTGATCTTTTAAATGTAATTGAAATCTCTGTTTGAAAGAAAGAAATGCGTATAAAGGAAATGTAATACTCTGTCCTTTGAAATATGTAAAAATTGGAAATCAGAGATGTATTATAGTTTTTGAATAAGTTGAATTAAATCAACTGAATGCATTAGATTAGGTTTGGAACACATTATAATACTTGGAAGAAGAAAATGGCAAATAGACCTTTTTAAAATTTGAACTTTGTCCTGTTTTTTCCATTGACAATTATTTAATCCCAAATGCTCAAACTGAATCTACAACAAAGGAATAACAAATGAAACATTAATTTGGGCATAATAAGATCTAACCAAATTCATCTAGACTTTAACACTTAAGGAAATTCTTATAAAACTTAGCAAAATCGGGCTCAAACCGTTTTGCAGTCGTGTTCTTTGTTCGAAATGTAAATGTTCAAATTGCAAATCAATCAGACAAATTGAATCTTGAAATCTCTCTTAAATACACCTAAGAACAATTTTCCATGTCTATTTGACATGTTGAGAGAGGGACAAGAACAAATTGAACAAGTTAAAATTTACCAGTTTGCACTGTAAAATCCTACAGGTCGTTTTCTTGAAATTGACCCCTTAAACTTTATCAAAATCTGAAATTAATGATCCTTGAGTAAAGAGGATGTCGAGAGCTTTCCAGAAAGTCCTTGTTTTCCCAAAAATGAGCTCTCTATCAAAAGTTATGGCCTTCTAAAGTTTTTTTCCTTGGTGTCAAAAAATTTTTTGGAGAAAAATTTCCTTGGCGGGCTCGTGGGCCCCAATTTTTTTCCTTAGCTCTTAGGAAATTTTTCTAATTTTCCCCGCCGCCTTTGGCCAACCCATAGACTAATCGAAGCTGCCATGTGGCACCATGAAAATTTAGCGCTCCCAGAAAATTTTAGAATTTTTTTCCAAATTTTCCCCGCCATCCACAGCCAACTAGAGCCGCCATGTGGCATCGCGAGGTGTCGTTGGCGAGGCGCAGGTGAATGCTACCCTCTTAGCCCTTCGGGGCGTTAAACTAATTTTCTCCCCACCGCCCCGCCTTCCCCATGTTGGCTTAGGAGACGCCACATGTCCCTTACGGACTTGCGGGAGCGTGGGCGCAAAGTTGGCTTTCGCCCCACGCGGAAGATTTTTCAAAATGTCTCCCATGCCCCACTCTCCCCGCGCTGACTTGGGAGGTGCCACGTGTCCCTAGTGGACTTATAGAGCCGTGGGTGCACGAGCTCAAAGTTGTCTTTTTTTTCCCTGTGTGGGAAAATTTCCAAAGGTCTCCTCGCGGCCCGCCGAACCACCCTTGGGGAAAATTTTCACCCCTGGGCCCGGAGGCCTGCTCTTAGGAAAAATTTCACCTCAAGGCCCGCCGACCCATAACTCAAAAAATATGAGGAGTTAGGAGGACTTCTTTATATCAATGGAAAGGTGAGGAAATTTCCTATCCAATGGGAATAATTTAGGGAAATTTTGAATGCGTTAAGTTTGAGAAAAATCAAGTTGAACCTTTAAGCTTGTTAGAGAGTGGGTATGGTGAGGAATTACCCTCTGAACCTTATTGTACCTTCTAACCCTAAATTTTGGACCTTTTAACCTCTAATAATTGTTAATAAAGGAAAATTATGTTCTAGTGAATTATAATTGTTCTGGAACTTGTTAGTGACATTTGTTGCCTTGTAACCTGGTTGTAGACTCTTTTAAACAAAAAAAAAAATCATTCCCTAATTTTCCTAGCTAATCCTAGGTTGTTCTTGGGTCTTAAGTGGGTTGTTTTTAGTGGGCGTTACACCTCGGGGTGCCCCAGTACAGGCCTAGGCACCTCGGTTTAGGCTAAAATGACTGGATAATTATGAAATAGGTGGGAATGCATAGGAAAATACATGGGAATGATGAAATAAAAGGTAAAAATAATATGGCCAAAAGGTGGGATTAATTAGTACTTTCTTCACTTGAGAACCCTCTAAATAGTAGTATAAGACCGGGCTAAATAATACCTAAAGTGCATGATTTTTGACTACAATGAGAAAAACCACCTTGGGACATGTGAAGGGATCTATGAGAGTGTCATGGTCCAAATTTTAGGTGAAAAGGAAGAAGATTTTTGAAGTTATGAGGTTTTTAGTGAAATCTAGCTTTTAGAATGCTCTTCTCCAACTCAAAGGTAAACTTTGAGGACTTCACTGGTACATAAAACTTATGCGTGGTGTCTAAGCCTCTTCACCATAGTTAAATCATTGAATTAAAATCCTTTTATAGGTGAAATGAATTAAAATGATGGACTAAGCTTTATGAACGAAGGTTAATAGTGAAAGTCACATCAAACTCTCCCCAAACTCTCTCCTTGTAGCAATGGAAGAAGAATTGAGTTTTTAGTCGTGAAATGCATTTGTGAAGCAAGTGTGATGCTTTGGGAAATTAGAGGGCTGTTTGCACTTCAATTTGGAAGTATTTTGTAGCTCCAAGTCAGCTTGCATCTTGTATAGGTTTACCCTTGTTTTGTACAAAATTAGTTGTCTGAAGCATGCATAGCTGAGTTTTAGATTGAAATATTCATGTGGAAGCATGTATGGGAGATAATCTTGAAGTCCATGTAAATATACAAGTTTGTTTAGTGAATTTTTTTGATGAACAACGTCAAACAAGGTCTCCTACCGCTAAAACCCAAACAAACCAAAACTACTACTTGAAGTATGAGAGTTTCTTGATGAAATCAATTATTTTTAGGTGTTATATGACTTTTTATAGGTGGTATAGGTCCAATAAAATGAGTTCAAGCCCTTGAGTTGATGAGGTGAATTGATTTCATGATCTAGTTCAAATGGACCAAAATTGTCATTTTGGGACAATCAAGAAGGCTTGGGAAATGAGCTTGTAAATTTATTTTTCTACATTCAACCTGTATAAGAGTGTGTTTTTTCATGAAGTAGAGGTTCTTCCTACAAAGTATCTATGCAAGGGTTTTCCATGGAAATGAGTTATAGTGTGTTGGATGCAAGCAAAGGTAAGACTAATTTTTAGAGCTTAATAACCAACCTAAAGTGTTCTTGAAAACCAAGCTTGTTTGAGTTTATTAGCTAGATTTTGTGCACAAATGAAAACCTAGGCGATCGTGAGATAAATATCCCTTATTTATTGGTGAGGCTCCCATGTAAGATTTTTTCAGTTATATGTCCTAATATCTATTTGTTGGTATTGCTTTAACTATATAGCTCATGAACCATAGCTAGACAATTCTGCAGCAAGTAAACAATTGTAAGAGAAAGGAAATATTTGTTGAAGAGGAAAACAATAGAAAGCATGAAGAAAGGAGGGACGATTTAATCGCATGCACATATATAAAGCAAATAGATCTTTAAATACAAAATTTAAAACAAAGGATAGTTTTAGATCACATCTATAATAACACAAAGTTTATGAATAGATCTAGAAAGAAATAAGAAGCAAAATGCATTGTTGACACAAAGTTCTCCGGAAATATCTTCTTTATTCCTCTGCTTGCAGAAATCAAGGGTTTCAGCTCAAATTCTGGAACACAAGAATGTTGATTACAAATTCTGATCCTCTAACCCGTAGGTTCTTCCTCTACTTATATTGTGTAGAGGGGAAATTACAAAATGGGAAACTCAGAATCGAACAAAACATGAAGAAGTAGCAGAAGGGAACATTTGGCAATCATCTTCCTAGAATTCCTCTCTTAGTGACATACATCAAGAGTTTAGGCAAAAATTGTGCACATCTGTCACCTATCTTAAAGAATATTTCCAAATAACTTAAAGTAATGGTTTTTAAAACAATAACCTTACTTTTACATTTTCATCTGGGAACATAAGAAATAAGAGAAGAGAAGGAAGAAGATCTGCTAGCTATAACACTTATACTTTCCTTTTGTTCTGATATTGAATATATATGTCAAACATGTAATTCAACATCTTCCCATCTATTTTTACAATAGCATCTCTCTCGATTCTAAACTATAACAACCCTTTGGACAAAGCAACAACATTAGTCTTCACTCTCTCTAAACTAGGCCCATATCCCTCAATATATGCCTAAAGTCTGTATGAATCTACCAATTGAATCCTTCGTGAAAGGTTTGATGACTTCATCAACTTCTTTCCGTCAACCATCATAAATTCCTCATGGGAAGCGTTAATTCATCCGGGATGCTCTTCGGCACTTCTCCCATCTTACTCTCCAAAGAATGCATACTCTTTCAACATGAGCTTGAGGATCTCTATTTGGAAAGGAAATGAAATTTCTAATTGCTTCCCCTTTTCCACCAATCCACCAAGCACAATCTGCTCTCCGCAATTAGCCCATCCTTTGCAACAAGTGTAACTTAGCCAAAGTATCTAGCTGACTTTCAAAAACTATGTTCTCATCTTTTATCTATGTCATCAAGATCCTTTAACTGAGATATTTCCCTATGCATGTTCTCCAATTTAGTCGGTATTGGTTTGAATTGCTCTAAAGCTTGGTGAATGATTTGTTCCTTCCAATGGGCATAACTTTGACCTGGTCCCCTGCATCTTCTACCTCATGCATCAAATGATCACTCACCTGCTCATGTAATAGAATGGGCTGGGAGGAAGGTTTGTAACCTTAGCAATGATCTCGCATAACTACAACACCTACTTTTGAAGCTTGGATCTCTCAGCCTTCTCTTTTTCAAGCTTAAGGAATAAAACGTTCATTAGTGTCAGGTGTATCCTTCTTTAATCCTTCTGTGGTAGTTTGACCTAAAGACACTTTTGTCACTTTGCTATATCAACCGTCGTGAGCTCTCCTTGTGATTTCCTTCTGCTGGTTAGATAACTCGGTGAACTTCTAATCCGATTCCTCAATAATCAACCTAGAAGTCATTTTGGCAACTTTAGGTCTTCTATCTCTTCCATCCAAACTAAGGAGCAACCGAAAGTCTTTGTCTTCCATGTTGATCTCTTCTCTCGGCTTCCGGGATTGTCTACAAAGCTAACCATGATGAAAAGTTACTTCTGGGGAATGAGAATTCGCCGAGTGCACCACCATCTCATGCTCTGATTCTGCTCTATCGAATTTTCCACTGTGTTATGACTATCACCCTCTGAATTGTCTAAAGATAATTCTTTTTTAAACTCTGTCATTTGTGCTTTTAACTTCTCTTCATGGATAGGTGAAGACCTGAGTGGTTGAGGAGAAAATACAAATGAAACTGGATTCAAAGGAGGAACAACAAGATCTATTTGGGGTTATGGGGCTCTCTTGAAGTGCTATGAGTTGATGTTGGAGAAGTGGAACTACCATGATAGCTATAATTTTTCCTTCTCTTGTATGTGAGACTTCTTGTGAACTTTAAGCTTTTTCGGCCTTTTCCTACTTTCACCCTTCGTGCTTCCTTTTCTTTGGAGTCTCCCGTGGTAAAATTTCCTATGATCTGATTCATCAAAGCTTCATTCGTAATACCCCTTTCAAAGAACTAGTTCAAGTGTTAACCACAACTGCGAGAAGATCATTCTTGATCGTTTGTGACCACCAATGTTTTCTGAAGAAGAAAACTCTATCTCCTCCCATCTAATGATACAGTCAAGTATCACATGCCTATCATCTACGAGATCTACAAGTATCCATGTCAAACCATAATCGGACACTTGTTGTGTTGATAACTCAATCTTGAAGTCTTTCTTTTTAACTTCATACTTGTTCCTGCACTTCATCCAGAATTATTCCAACGAAGGCACATGTGAGTATTCCTAGGAGATTGTCTTCCTCGCTACTCCATATGGGTCAAAGTTCAGCCGTCTGGGAAGAACTCAGGCTATTACTCAGAAAACATTTCAGCTTTGACTCCTCTAGCTTTGTGGATGCTCTGGAAGCTGTAGTAACCCACTGTGACTGGAAAGAAACCCATAGACTTGTGCCACTTTGATTGTAAGTCATGCATCTCCACGAGCTGTCTGCACAACTCCATGATGAAGCACTTGTCGTTTGGATATCTCGAAAACTTTATTGGTTCTCCCAAAATCCGATTACCATGAGATAGGTGAATTATGCAAATTAGATGAAAATGCAACCATGCTTTGGATACAATTTCCTAAGCTTCTTTACTTACCCCATTGGTCTTGAGATCACTATTTAATTTGTAGATTTCATAGAAAAACCCATCGCCGATGCTTTGTAATCTTTGTGGCATTTAGGGACTATCAACTGTGGGTAGCACTCAAAATTAGGATCTGTCGCCAGTATGCCCCATATATCTAGCTTGGAAAATATACCTTGTGAGGCCACTGCATACACCAAGTATGAAGTCATTTTGAAGTTGTAAGTCTGCCTCATACTTCGAAGTTGCTCACCGATGTTGTCACTGATGATCTCTATCCAATTGATTATTTAATTAGCTCTGTTGATCTCGATAGTCCTCATGAAAGCATACATCCATGAGCGGAAGTTGTGAGTATTGGCTTCTCCACTTAACCTACAAAGCAATTTAGTGATATCATCCACCTCCTCCACCAAGTTGGATCGTGGAAGAGTCCTCGGGAACATTTATGGAGACCTGGGATTCTTCATATATCTGCTGCTCATTATGCCCACCCAATCTGCTTTGTGTTTTTCCCATCTGTTTCCTGCATCCAGCATGCTAATTGCAATCACCACCATTCGTGTCGAAATCTTCAGACAATAATTAATAAACTGTGCATCTAGCCTAATAATTGTCTTTCTCGCACCATCCCAGATTGTTCTGAAAAGAGGATGATATGATCTTGCACACTCCATGAAAAATTTGGGCAACTGAGTTGTGACTGGGAATGTTGATGCTTGAATAATTCCACTACTTTTCATTACCTGCATGAGAAATGTCTTTCTGGCCCTGGATTTGTCAATTATTTCGGAGATGGGTTATGGGCCTATGTCTGTGTCATTGATATCATAAAATCTGGAAGCTATGCATGATTTTGTTGATCCTTCTCTTTCATCACACTTCATCATGGCTGGAGCAATCTTTGTTTGTGTTCTTTTTCTTTTAATCTTGCTAGAATTCTTTGTAAGCTGGATCGATCGTGCAGATCTAGCAATTTCTTCAAATTCGAAGATATATTCAATGTAATCGACATTGATTTGAACTCCATTTCTCATGTATGAACACTTGTAATGAATACCTTGAAGCTTCTGGTAATAAAAAAATCCTCCGGATGCAAAAAAACCTCCTTTCCTTGGCACCAAAAGCTGCAGGTTGTAATCCTTAGCAAAAAGAATTAATTGCTTCTTCATTAGGAAGCCCATACTTATATAACCCTCAACATTCTATTTCTAATAATTGTCAATCTTATTCCCGACAATTAATTAATAAACAAACATGTTTATTCACCCAAATTGGGTGCCCAATTTTGCATGCTACTGGCTGCCATTAAATAAATTTATTTTATTTATTTTTAGCATGCGTCCTTCAGTTGTCTTTGGCTTGACTTCTTGCTTTGACTTTCCATTCATCCATAGCACCAAAAATAGGTAGAAAAACTATTAATAAATACCATTAAAACATTGTTTAATGCCCAAATGGGTTGCACTTTTTGAGGTTGATTTCTAAAAATAAGAAGTCAATTTTAATGGGATTATTTACCCTGCACTGCAGCTCCAAAAATCCCTTCTTTCACTTAAGTTGTTTGACTTCCATAATGGGGATTTTTACCCTCAAAGCGCAGTAATAAATTTCCACCACTTGCCACTCCCAAAATTCCCATTATTAAATTAAAACATCTTCTAAAAAGTGTGACTTGCATTAAAAATGGCCTCCTTTGATAAAGTGTGACTTGTATGGGTGAATAAATCTCTTTGGTGGGAAAAGTTAGCACATCGGCAGGCAGAAAATTCCCATCGGTGCTTTAAGTGATTTTTCTTTATTTTATAATGGGAATTTTTACCCTGCAAGGCAGGTAAGAAATTCCCGCCTGCCTGCCGCCTCTAATTTTCCCATCGTAACTTAAGTGACTTTGACTTCATGGGAAAAAGTACCCTGTAAGTAGGTAAGAAATTCCTACCTTCCTGCCACTACCAAAAATCCCATTGCAGCTTACACTCATTCATTCCAAAAAGTGCGACTTGCCTGGGAGAGGCTTTTTGTGCATGACTTCATCTTTTTTGGTTAGAAGTTTGCATTTTGAGGTTGATTCCTTCGGTGTTACGTTAGTAAATGATCTTTAGATGCTTCAGAAATTAAATAGACTATACTGGACAAGGAACAGACCTAGGGAATTTCACAAAGAAACTGCAGAGAAAACCAAAGAAAAACACAAAAGAAATAAATAAAAGCAAAAAACGTTGCCAGAAGTTGCAGACAATGCCCTGAATTCATTCCTAGTGAAAACCCTATTGAGATGAGTGAATACTTTGGCATGCAAAACTTCAACAGATTCAACCGAGCACAATTTACTTGAGCGGGCATTATTTATTTAATAAATAATTAAATACAAATTTCCCGCATATAAAACTTGGCGGAGGGATAAAATGAGTTTGGGCATCCGGTATTTGTCGAAATTGGCTCATATGATTAATTGGCAATAAATTAACGTAATACGAGACATATTACAGTAATAAAAACACAAAAAGATCCGTTATTTTAAATTTTTTTTTTTTTCAAATGGGTAGTCTCGGATTTCAGGTGAAATGCTGGGGACACCAGAGTTATTTTCCTAAAAGGAAGCAATGTATGAACTTGGTTAGCTGCTAAAGGAATAGAGATTTCCAAAATATGTCTTTGGAGCCTTAAAGAAGTGTCTAATTAAATGAACTTACTCATCTTGTGAAGGGAAAAATTTTGAGTTTTGAATTCATGTTTGTTGCCTACCAAAATCAACATCTTCTTACTTGAATGAGAGTCACAAAGTTCCTCTTTATACTTGAAGGTGATCTAATATGGTTTGAAGATGCATGCATAATTGATTAGAGGAGAATATTTGTGACTACAATTTTCAGTCCTCCATGACCAAGTATGAAGCTCCAATGAAGAATGAAGAAGAAATGGCAAGTATGCAAGGATTCAAGGATTTATAAAGCTAAATGAAGAGTATTATAATGTGCATGCATGCTTAGTACACTTGGAACAAGTCACATTCAACTACAAGACAATATTCCTAAGTTGGGGACTAGGACAAAAGAGGACCGACATGACAATTTCAAATCAGTGCAGTAAAGGTTAGTTTGGAATATTTTCTAGTGAATTCAGAAAGTCATGAGTTTCAGAGCCTTTCATTTTTCATCATTGTCATCAGAGGAATCTTGAAAAACCTTAAAATATCTGCACATGAAACTAACTTTAATTTCAGTTTTCATGATTGCAAGAGGACAAGTTTGAGGTGATGTAATATCTTCCTAGTTTGAGTTGAAGACTTGGGAGTTGAAGAGTCCTTGTGATGTGAAGTGTAAAAGGTGTGAGGGGATGTCAATATATATATATATATATATATATATATATATATATATATATATATATAAAACCGTATTGCATATATACTAGGTACAATTGATGAAGATAGAACTTATTATGAAATGTGAGAGCTAGTTGAGTGAAGGTGCATGAAGTATGAGAAGGAGAACTTGATGATCATGTTTTGAAGAAGCTTGATGACATGAAAGAAAAAATAATATCAAGGAGTATGCCTTCATGAATAAGGTTGTTGCAGCAATAATCTGAATACATGTATGAGGAGGTGCTTGATAGTGTGATTCAAGGTGTGGAGCATGACAAGAGGGTGTGTGTGGAAGAAGCCTTGTATGACAATGCTTTGCACCTAATTTTTGATGAAAAGAGAGATGCATTAGGAAAGTAAAAAGAGAAGATAAGAGATGATTTAGATCATAATATGTTGTGTTAGACAACCAAGTAAGAGTGATCAAACCATCTTGTTGAAGACTAAGTTGTGGCTTAGCAAGAGGGAGTTGAAGCTTCCTCTTAAGGTGTTGCTTCTGAAAAATCAATTAGAATCTTGATTGGAATTTTGGGAGTTGTTGATCCCAAGAAAGTAGTGACTTGTAAAAGGTCAAGTGGGCTTGACTAAATTTTGGAGTTGTAGCTTCAAGTTGAGTGGATGCTCAACAATGACATCATTGTAACCTTTGTAGGACAATTTGTCCAAGCTAGTGCATTGGTTTCAGTGGGTTTTTATCCCTCCAAGGGTTTCCCACATTAAATATTGTCTCTCCATGTGTTCTCATGTTGATTGTGTGTGGATGATGTTGTTGTCTTATCATAACAAAGTAAAGCAAATTGAATTGGTTCTCAAATTTTGATTTAGAATGATTCACCCCCTCTCGGTGTCTATAATTTCCAACGGTAACCAATAATGTAATTAATAAATTGGAAGGATAATATGGAATTAGGAGTGGGTTTTTAAGATAACTTGTTGAAGTGATCACATCTAGAGTTAAATATTTCTTATTGTTTACTTACTTATATAATTTGAGATGAATGTTGAGATTGTTATATATTTCCTCAAGCTTTGAATGTAAATTTGCAATATTGAATACTTTGATGTGTGTGATCTAAATTGAATTTGTTTAACCGGAGTAACTTGGGTACATGTTAGATGTACAAGTTAACAATTCAATTGACCATTGTCAAATGATTGCATAAAAAAATGAGACATTGTGATGGAAAAAACTCAAACCCATAATTTTTATTAATTAGTCTAACCTCACTATCTAGGTCGGGATCAAAAATATATTGTATCCTTTAATGATATAATTGAAAAATTTAAACTTCTATATTATATATCTTGATGAATGCAATATTTAGAGATAGAAATAAATAATTATATGTGATTTATAATGTTGAACTTCTCTATTATTTTTTTCATTTATGAACACAACATTTGAAAAAAATTAGAACTAACATAGGTTAATATCAATTAACCTACTTTTGTGAGCATGAATTAGTGATAAAGTTGAAGTCATGTCATAAATAAGCCCAAGATTCAAGCCACACAAAAGTTAGTTCTCATGCATTTAGGTAACCCCATCATGACCACCGAGGTTATCTCTCTTGAATTTGAATGATCCCATTGTTAAATGGGGTGAAAATGTATAAAATCTAATTCGAGTCTTAAGTGATTTCGATGACATATAATCTAATTCTAAAAATATTCAAATAGGGATAAAGTTGAATTTATATTACAAATAAGGCCAAGGTTCAAGCTCCACCGAGGTTAAATCTTCTATATTTAAGCAACCCCACCATGCTCACAAAGACTAGTTATCCTTTAGTCTAGATGGTCACGTAGTTAATCCAAATAAAAATGGTTAGATAATTTTGACAACTTAGATTTCCCTCCATAACAATGTATACATACTAGAGAATCATAAGTAATTTTGATGACAAATGTAAGTTAGTTTGTACTTTTCAATGATGTAAATTGTCCTTCAACCATAACATGTGAGAGTAAATCCTTATTCCCATCGAACTAATATGCACTCCTATTAAGTATCTGTATTGTTTTTTTCTTAGTTTAATAGTGGAATTTTTGGTCATATTTTTTGACAATACAAGTTGCTCTCTTTCCACAATTGTTCACATAGATCAAAACTCCTATTAAACTAGCTATTTCTTTTCTAATTTAATCACAATAGTTTTGTATTTTTATAGAATAAATCACACTCATTCCTTTTTATTTTATTTTTGTATTAAACTATCTCTATCTTTTTCTTGATTTAATTATATATTTTATTGGTGGCCCGATTGGCATTGAGGGAGAGTTAAGTAGGAGGATGAATGCATGTATAAAACAAAACAACTGGATGAGAAAATGAGGCATTGACATGCAAGAATGCCAAAACACCAATGAAAAAATAAAAAGATATATAAGATAAAAATTCAATGTAAGTATATGGGCAAAGAAACTTGGGTTGAAGAAAGAATACAATGTCAAAAATTTAATCTCACATGTGATCATGATGAAAATTCTATATGGGAGCATAAATGAAGTAGAAGATGAATATGTTGATGGTTTAGTTACAATGTAGCTTGCATAATCTTAGATGTGAAATGGACAAATGTACAATGCCTAAATAAGAGTGGGGAGAAAGAATATGCCTATTTGGGATGGTGGAGACAAAATGAAAGTACATCACGAGTGCTTGACTCATAGTGACATTCAAATAAAATAAAATGACACCCTAAAAGATGACAATTTAACATCCTTGTTTGAAGAGGCTATACTAGATAAAATAACACATGTTTTGTTATTGAGATCCATATTACATAAAAAGGGAATGGATAACTTGCACACTTAGTGGGGCAAACCTGATTTAAACGAGTATTCTAAAATGAATCACCTTACTAATATTTTTGGTCCCATAACCCTTATTTCAAACGACTATTCTAACAAAAATCACCTTATCAATATTTTTTTGTTTGAAACATGGCGGGTCATGAGACGTCATATCACACGAGTGAGGTCGGTAGACTTCTTGGCTAAAGCGGCCAAGGATCGAGGGGTTTCCATTCCGCCAAATTCACCCAGGGAAACGATCCCAACTTCATCCCTTATTACGGTATCTCTTGCCTCTGCTTTTAGCAAAAATTGATCTTGAAGATATTATTGAAACATTTTTTTATTAATTCTGTTGTGGTTTCATTTTAATCACAACTTCTAATGGTCCTCCATCACACACATGATTATTTATATCATATAACAGTGACATCTAATAATCACATTCATAAACAAACACTTTCTTTTCTTTATTTCAATTTCAATTTTAATATCTAGAATATTTATATCTTATATTTCAAACATAATTACTTTGATAGCAATTTCTTAATGAGATTGTTTTTTCCGGGATTTTTACCAAATGTTTATTTTCCACATATGTAAATACGACCATTTTTAGGCTGTAATTTTTTAGGTAAGGTCGTAGCTTATCCGATAAAAGTCACTTTCAACATTTTTAGGTTGTAATTTTTAGGTAAGGTCGTAGCTTATTCGATAAAATCACATAGACCTTCGACATTGATTTGACTCACTAATAAGTTTCATTGAAGAAAAAAATTTGAGTAATGATGTTGCAAACACCGATGGCTTAGAGATGGATATCTTGAAGTGCAGAGAGAATGCAACAATACTTGTTCTTGATGACATAATTAGCATTAGATTTCAAGATATGTAATGTCCCCAAATGGACATATTTGACCCAAGTTGGATTTTGGGCAAATCCAAACCCCAAAAGCAATATAATAAATTACTTATCAAATCAAACACTGCAGATCTGAATTTTTGAAGGAAAATGCGACTAGGGTTATGTATAAAACCCAACAAAATCAGCACTGAAAAATTGTGTTTTATGCTTTAAATGAACTTTGTATTTTTAAGAACCCAAGTATATAGAAAATCGATTTAAAAATTATGTCTCATAACATAACTTCAAAAATTCATATATTTTGCTAGAGAAGTTCAAATGAGCTAAAACTTTGGATCTTGGGCCACAAAAATATGAAGAATAATATTCCAAAATTAGTTTTCGCACAACAAACACGAAAGCCCTAATTTTTCACTAAAAAGTAGGTCCCCAACACATTTAGGGCATCAAATCAGCTCCAAAAATTATGAGATTAATTTATTTCGATTCCCAAAATTTAGTACAATAAGCAACAATAGATTTCAGACCTGGAATAGCTCCAAAACACTGAGAACCAACCAAAAGATGGGTTGCTCCACTTTGGAAGAAAATAAGATAACCTTCTTTAACTGCAATTTTTATTCTTGATACATTGTTGGAAACTAGCAAAAATATGTGTAGTCCCACCGTTGTAAAATCCTATATGGAAATTCCTCCAAAGCTCTAAGAGGGTTTTCGTCCTCTGAGTCAATCCAAAGGGTTTTCATCCTTAGATTAATTTGCAAAATCTCAAGGCTTGAAATGCGAGAAGAGAAAATATCAAATCAATGGAATGCCTTTACTGAGTCGACTTCTCTCCCTTTTAAAGAGAAGTGACCCAATGGAAACCTAAAAAGCCACCAATTAGCTTGTGGTGCTTTTATTTCTATATTTTTTATCCTTCTTGATCAAGTCACATTTTCCCCTAGAAAATACAAATTTAATAAGTGCTTTATTTTTAAAGCGCTTTTCTAGATTCTAAATTCATGTTAAGCCTATTAATTCATTATATGTGTTTTTATAATAATTTTTATCTTTTTTTTGCACAATATAATAGAATTAATAAAACTTAAGTCACCCTTATATTTTCCTTTGGCGGGTTGAAAAAATAGGCCAAAATTCTTCGATTGGGAAGGGGATATTACAAGATATTATTCTATGCAGATGCTCATAATCTTGAGGAGACCCATTAAAATTGATTAGTCTACTCTTAGTGGTGAGTCCGATCGTAATGACTATTGTTTTGATTTTTCTTTAACAATACACACATATATTACTTTATTAAAAGCAAAGTTTTCTAACATATTAGTTTCTAGAGTTTTGATGTTTTTCTAAAAGTAAATATGTTTTCTCATTAGAAAATGTGTTGTCATCGAAATGTCTATCTTGGAATATGATAGTTTAATGTCAAACTAGCAATCGTAAATGCGTGAAGTGTATGATGTGAACGCCGAAAGGGATATAGGGAAGAAGTGAAATCAAATTAAGAGGAATAATGGGAAAGGAATAGGGGTGTAGAAAATGGGTTTTGAGGGTGGAGAAGTGCTAAGGATAGGAAAGAGGAATGAAGCAGGCTATGTGAACAAATATCCACTACAAAGAGCATGACATGTATGTTAATTGTAAGGAGAACTCGTGTTGCGGAAGACGTGAATGAAATTGTTGAGGGAGATATCACAAAATGCAAGTAATGGATGGAAAATGTTGTAGAGGCGAATACTTGTTTGAATTTACAGGAGGCTTGACTTTATTGGGTCGTTCGAAAAAATGTAAATGTAAAGGGAATTCAAATGAATGTTTTAGGGGTGATGTTAGGGACTTGAGGATGCAGAGTGTACCTCGAACGCTTAGGAAGTGATATCATGCAAAATTCAGGTTGGTGTTTTTGTCCAACTATCATGTTAACGATTAAGGTAGTGCAATATTCGCGTGAGTGTAATTTGTGTGTAAAGGTGAAAAGTAAAAAAGGTAAAATCTGACATGTTCCAACTTTGGAACTTGATCACGATGATTACTTGTTATAAAACTTTGTAGGTTGTTTATCTAGTTGTAAGGTGAAGTAATTGCAGGGAGTAGATGCATAGACATGTATCGATAGTTGACACCTTATAATGATTGGGAATACAAGTATTAAAGGATATGGATCATAAATGCCATGTAGTATTTTTATTTACCCAAACTTATGGACCAAAAATTAGCTTAATTCATATTCTTGATTAAAAATGGAGATGTTATGCTCTGCAAATGTTCTTTCCTCAACATAAATTATTAACTCAGAATAATAGAGGCAATGAATGGCCTCAAAACAAATGTTCTCATGAATAAATTATCCGGTGTTATTCGGTGGAATGCGGAAACGGTGTTGGAAACGATCACCCGGATGCCTCGTTGCGATTGCTAGTTTTAAAAATTTCAGACGATAAGGATTGAGTTTTCATGGCATATGCAGATTTTGTTAATTGACTGAAAATGTAAATATACTTCATTTTTGTCGATTACCAATGCACTCATTAAATGAATGATGGGTAGATGTGATTTTATGGATTGCATTAATTTTTGCATTGCGATAAAACATTTATTTAATACACTCGAGAAAAAACTTATTTTCCAAGAAACGAAAACCATTAAACGGAAATTGGGCCGTAAACACTTCTTCGACATGTCTCATCCATCAAATCAAAAGTATCCCATTCATGAATATAATACCAATAAAGTTAAACATTAATAATGAATGAGGTCCCCATATAAACAGATTACTCAAATTGTAAAAATAAAAGAAGATTATCTGTGTTCTCATAAGACAAAGTAGAATTTTATAGTATACCACTGAAACTATGACACCCACCATTAAAAACATGAAAATCAATATTTTTTACTTGTCTCAAAGATTTTTAAATATGATTTCCATATGCTAAGCAACCAAATATTGGTGCACTTTGATGGTATAATTCAAAGGATGAATTTTAACAATGATAGAGGAAGGGATGATGCGAACAATTATAAATTTATATGATTCCTGCAAAGAAAAATTTCACATCTTTATAATCTAGAAAATAGTTTAGATCTAGGATTGTTTTACCATATATAACTTTAATTTACAAAAGCTACCTTTCTCCAACTCAAAAGGAAACCTTGCTCTCAAAAAATATTCTAAGAAAGAAAGACAATGTAACATTCTTTGCTTCCATGACAGACAATTATATTAGTCTTGACATGGTTCCAATAGAAAAATATCACATATTAGTTTTAGGTTTATTACTAAGTTTATACTCAAGATTGAAGAATACCAAAGTTAAGTTTTAATTTTACTACTAATCATAATCATTTTTTTCATATCATTGATTCCTACCATATTTCTTTCACTCAAACATTTAATGCGAGATCGGTTAATGAATGAGTAGAATATTTACCATGACACAAAACTAATTAGTTCACTTCATTGAATCTATAAAGTCTTCCTAAAAACATAATCATTATATTATTGTAGCAAATGGAAAAAGATGAGACACATTCCAAAGTGAAGCCGTTGGCTGAAAGATTAAAGGAAAACTTCAATTAACACCCTTGCTACTCTTAAGGCTTCCATGGAGAGCTGCACATGTTTCTTAGTTTTTTTATTCATTATTGATTACATTATAAAATCGAGACTCTATATTTTCAATTCAAATTGGATTTTGAAGAAAAATTATAAAAAAACTAACACTATATATAAGTCAATAGTCGTTATACATTTTTAAGGATATTGTGAGTAAAAATACAAATATATAAGTTGCCATTGAAGAATAATAGTTCATTAAAATATTTTATCTAGGTGCTGCAAACTTTCAGCCCTAATTGCTAAAAATCTCAATATTAAACAATAGTTATTCATAGTGTCAAAGAAAAAATTATATAACTCTTTTCGTGTGAATCAAATTTTCTTGACACCATTTGCAAAAATGGAAGAATCTTCCAAATTAAAGAAGAAAAGAGATCATTATGAAATAATTATAACACGAATACCTAATGGTCTTTTGAACATGCCTACAAACTTGTGAGCACACGTGAAAACTTTCGATGTAAAGAAAACACTAGTTAGCATCTCATACACACATTAGTTATTAAGATGTAAACAACCACCTTTCAATATTTTTGAAATAGCTTAGATTTATATCGTTAATACGGTCTCAATTACAGGCATTTGGGAATCTACACAAGATCAATGGGGTTCTATGGGGTTATTGTTGTTTGTAACTTGTTATAACCGTTCATAGTCTTATAAATCATGAAGAAAGTTGAGACTGAAACAAAGCACACAAGCATCTACAACTGATGCTCATATTTCTATCTAGATGTCTTCCTTCAAAAAATTCTGGCATGATATGTTTTTATAGGAGAAATTCTATTCGCCATAATAAAGTCCAATTCATTTTATTGAGAACCAAACAAAAATAAAAGTAGGGAAAAAAATCAAGAACCCATACACATTAAAAAAGAGAACACAATTTAATTGGTATAAGATCTAGAAAAAATTAAATGTTGGATCTTTTCCAGAGGTTACATGTCAAAAAGTGTAGTCATACCAAACCCTCTACACACTTTTTTTTGGTACAATGGGTAGCCGATACACAATATTAGATTCCAAACATCATCTGTTATTTCAGTATCAGGGACAAGTTTAGGTCAAGAAAAAATAAGATAATTACCATCTACATGTGAATGATTAGTCTATCCATAATATAACTTGTCTATTTTCAACGGCCAAATCGATAGAACACCTTGAAAGAGGAATGAGCTCCGAGAGGCGTAGGAACAGGGGTCACGATGGTGATGACAACGAAGACGTCGTTACTGCAAACAAGACTTAACGGATTGAGCCTCAACGGCACATCAATACACCATGTATGAAAACAGTAATTGCGATCCGAAACAAACGCAAAACTTCCCTGTACTTGTACTCCCCTAAACAAACAGAACAACAAGTGTCCTATGAGCGAGGCAATTGTTGGTGCCTCGAATAAATTATTTTAGGGTAGGAATCAATGGTGGTTTGATCCAACCCTCCTCCTCCTTAAATACAATTGATAATAATGTTGGAAATGGTCGCCTAACCGCCTTGTTGGTTTATTTCAAGATTTCTAAACATTTCAATATGCTAATGCACAACATTATTAACAAAAATAAAATTAGTGAGCGAGGCAATTGTTGGTGCCTCGAATAAATTATTTTAGGGTAGGAATCAATGGTGGTTTGATCCAACCCTCCTCCTCAAATACAATTGATAATAATGTTGGAAATGGTCACCCACTCCCTTGTTGGTTTATTTCAAGATTTCTAAACATTTCAATATGCTAATGCACAACATTACTAACAAAAATAAAATTAATAAACCATAACCTACAGTGATCTCAGCCACAATGCATAAACTTCAAAAGCCCTTCAACAACTCTAAATAGTGATTTACAACACTAAACACACACAAACAACCCAAACCCACATATGCCCCGTACATTAACTTCAAAATCCCTAAAAGTATCTCTACAACATAATCTCCAAACTAAATCATGTGCAATTCTTTCATAAAATAAAGCAGAAATTTCAAAATTGACAAATCCCAAACATTGATTAATCATCCACAATTTCAAAAAAAAGAAAACCTTTGCAAATTTAATGACACTCACCATCATAAAATGTTATCCTTAGTTTACTTTGACTTGCTCTTCCAAAAACCCTAAACAAAACTCAAATCCCACAAAACACAAGAATAAAGACTAAAAAAACACACTACATCACAAACTACGGAATATAAACACTCGAACCAGGGGAGGGAAATACTTGAATAAGAAAATCTCATACATTAAAAAGACTCGAAGCACGCTAATTGAAAATACATAGCATTAGAAAATACAGACACAATACAAATCCATACGCCCGCACCAGTAAAATCTCAAAACAAAAAGATGCGAACCAATATTTAATGAAAAAAGTAGTCTCAGAAAGAGTCTTTATAGTGCCTTCCCCAATGAACCGAAACATCTTTTCAGCTCTCGCCGTGTGTCCTTCGTAAAAGAACCTTCCAGGGGATGTTAAAATATTTGAGTATACCTGTAACCTAACTAAAAAATTATTTACTTTGTCCAAATTTTGAATATGGAGACTAAATATCCAGTGAAGAAATAAATGTAGCCCGAGCGACATTTTGGATGCAGAGAGAACCGTGGGGTTTTTTGCCCCACCCAGGACGATATAGCGGTCAGCTCAAAGTTTGGGGGTAGGCGCGTCCACAGGGGTTCCACCAGATTCATTGCGTGCGGCGGAGAGCATTCCATGTTTATAGTCGGGATCCTAAACTGGTCGCAACTTCAACCGTCGGGGCTAAGAATAAGTCGGAGATAATAAACAGAGGTGGCGGCAATCCATTCATGCCCTCGTAAAACATTCTTTCCAGAACATTTTGGAAGGAGGTTTAGAGCAGCGTCTGGCTCAGAGACACAGTACACACTGTTTAGAGGATTCTGCTTCAATCTAATATTTCTCTTGTAAGGACTCGCTGAGATTCAAATCCAAGTCTCCATTCAACAAAGAAACATTTGCATCTTCCAACTCTTTTCCACGATTGTTTTCCCCGTCCTCTTTCACCAACCAAAAAAACTTCAGGGGATAACGAGATTGCAACTGATAAGAAGGGCTGGTCCAACTGACCCCCGGCCATTGCGAGGAGATACACTGCATTTCACATTGCTATGCCTCCCTTTAAAGCTTAATACAGATACAGCTGGAGATTCTGAAAATAAACCCACAGATCAGCCCGCTTGAGTGCATGAAAAAGCCTCCATGGTGGAACCTTTTTGTTTTCTTTGAATGCCGAAAAATCTTTCAATGGCCCCCAAAGAAAAACAAAAAGAAAAGAACCGAAAAATATGAACTTTCCATTTATAAATCCAAGCTTCTCGCCCAAGCAGCTTCGATTTCGGCGAAAGAAATAAAGCAAGCCGTGTGTGTTTGACTAACTGATGTTTAAGCCGTCAAACTCCAACAAACCATGAAATTCCTTGTCCTTTCATTTTCCTGCACAATAAGACATTTTCCTGCACAATAAGACACGCATGCTGCGACAAGTGGAACTGTGTATGCCTTCAGATTTCAACGCAAATTTGTAAATTCAATCTCTTCCGCCTAATTTGAAAATGCTGTCAGAATTAGCAGATCTATGTTCACTACAAAAATGCCTTTGGCGTAATTAAACTATTATTCCAATATCATCACTTCGTGTAATTTCAATATTATTCCAATCAACATCTTTGTAAAATCCAATAAAGAAGTGCAACGCACATTAAGTTTCTTTCTTCATTAATTACCTCAAACCAAATGCTACAAAAATGGGCATAATCTATGTTGGAACGTCAATAAATGAAGAAGTATTTTCACCCTCTTCCATGGGTCAGGGAATTTTTAACGGATTCTCTAAATTTTGTCATCTGGTAGTACTCACGAAACTCAGAGATGTGAGGACTCGCGGTGCTTCGTCAACCACGACCGTTATGCGAATTTGCTCAAAAGCCATTAAAAAAGAAAAATTCTTCGGTTTGTTGTTAAATGTATTTAGGGAATTATGCAGTACAAAGATAATTTATTTTATTTGTAATTTAGATCATTCTATTTTTCAGGCATGCCGCATGATATTATAATTTATTTTATTTTTTATTTTGTATTTAAGTTTCACTATGCCAATTATAGGGTGATTATGAATTAATTTATTTTCTCATATGTCTATTTTTATCAATTTAATGATATTATTATCTTATTATAAAAATTTGTACAATTTGTTTTTAATAGTTGTTTAAAATTCATAATTGTAAATTTTATTTGTTAAAAACAAGAGTCGTAATTCGACTAGTCCCTGCCGCAACTTAGAAGTATGTTTTGGCATATGTAATTTGTAGAAGCGAGAGAAAAAGTTTGCATGGCTTTGAAACAAAGTGATTTTATAAATATCCTACACTAATTGTTATTAGGCACACAAACTGTGGACTGTATGCAGGTGAATTAAATTGACCTTAATGCAAAATGTTTGTGTTGCAAATTCCGTGATAGACCTGTATGCAAATGTGGAATCATGGACAAGGCAAACAAACTATTTGACAAAGTGGCTCAACGGTGTCATGGAATGCAACTACTGTAGAATATGCAATAGATGGTGTTCTTGATAAGGCTAACCAGATAATTGTCAAAGGAGAGAATAAAAGCTCACTTTACCGGTTCATGACTTAAAAAAAAACCATAGTGTTAATGCATTTTAGGGATGGAGGGACCATTAATGACCAAATACATAAAAGCAACAAAGAAATTAGGAAAGTGTTTGATATGTTACATATCCAAAATTTCATTGAAGAAAATTTTAGGAGTTCCATATTCGAAAGCATATATGAAAGTAAGAAAATAGTAGTAATGCTCAATATACACATTAGCTACAAAGAAGAATGAGCTCAAGAAAAAATGCAAAATGAAATCACAAAATCCAAATTGCAAGTTAGAGATGAACAATACTTGATTGAGTGGTGAGGCCCGGGCTTAAATGCTTGCCCTTAATATTTAAAATGTCGTTTTGAGCTCACCGATAGAAATAAAGACGAAGAAGAGTAAGGAAGACTGTAGATAAGTAATCTCTTATTTTACAAACTAGTTTGTCTTGTAGATTTAAAGCAAGACTCGTCAAGCTTATAGTCCAGGATGTTTTCAAGACCTTAGAACAAAAGTTTACCCTAGTGGAGGAAGTTCTGCCCGAGCCCTTTGAAAATAGCCCTCAGAAGAAATACCCCAAGATATCAGAAATGGACCCCTCGAATTTCAATGTATGTCTTCATTAGTGTGGATGAGAAAATTAGCAAAGTTATAAAGATGCTCAATATAGATTCTGAGAATGTCCTCACTATTGTCATTTATGGAAAGGGTGGTGTGGGGAAAAGCTCCCTAGCGAAGGCCATCCACAATCATATTTATCCCATATTTGATGCCACCTGCTATGTATATGATGTCCGTCATAAAGCCCAACATACAAATGGTGTAGCTAAGATGCAACGTCAGATATTGAAAGACCTTGTCAAGTTTAAGGGTAAAGTTAATGATGGGGCTCATGGAAAGATCTTGATGAAGGACCGTTTGAGGTCCATCAAGGCCCTTGTTATTCTTGATTATGTTGATGATTGGAAGTAGTTGGAGGCTCTGTGAGGGGATTGGTTTGGGACAGGTACCAGAGTGCTCGTAACAACGCTTGACTCCACCATACTAAAGAATGAACATGATTTTTCTTATGAATGCAAGGATTGGATAAGGAACATGCTCATTTGTATAGTAAACATCCTAACAGGGAAAGAGATTGATAATTAACAATTTTTATTTTTTGGAAAATATAATAGAAACTGTTATAAAATGATTAGATTTGATAAGAATATAGGAAAAGTAATTAAAAAATGGTTAAAATTATGAAAAATAGAAAAATACGTAATCAAGAATAAAAACAATGCTTGTGAATCAAATATATTTAAATTGTCTCTTAAATGAACATTAAAATGAGGGGCCCTCGCAGAAGAGACAGAAACAAGGTAGTTGTCAATCAAAAACTAATAAGAATTGTTAGAATAAAAATAGTCATGTTGGATATAAACAAAATGCCATGTGAATATAAAAACTTAAGGCGATGACAAAATAATAGAAGAGAAAACAACAAAACAACTTGTAATCGGTTCCATGGAAGAGGTTTGCAGTGGTCGCACCAGACACCATGTGTGTGTAGATAGTGGGATAGTTAGATTTGACAGAGCCGTCCAGTAGAAGGCGACACATAGCCCAATACCTGAGGCATTTACTTATTGATTCTGTCGGAATTCTCTTCAATGTTTCAAGCACTCCAGAAATCACCCTCTAATTTTCTACAAAAGAAGGTGAAATATTTAGCGGTGTCACTTACTTTGGTTGTGTTAATTCATTAGTTCCACGGATCTCTTCTGGGATGGAAAATATGTGAAGCATACAGAAAGTTCACTGAGTTATGAACAACAAAGCAATATTCATAAGCAGATGATGACAGAACTATAGAAAACAAGACGTGGGGTTGTATGTGGAAATACGAAAAAAAAATGGTGTCAGTGGATACTAATTTGGCAGAGCAAATTTATCAAATTTCGGTTAGCAGCAATAGATGGACACTAGTTGTTGCCCAGGAAATTCTCCTTTATGATGAAAATAAGATACTGGTGAGAAAAATTGGACTAACAGAACGAGATCTGCTATTTGAGAGGCATATGAAGAAATAAAAACTGATTTATAAAATGTGGAAGCGTGAATTGCTCAATAAGATGTAATACTTCCTTTGAGAACGCAACTGAGAAATGTGTATGATTTTTAATTGAAGCCCCAAGATCCTTTGCAGATATTTTTTTGGTTTCAAGGAGATTAAAGTGGAGGCAACCGCCAAACATGCCATAAACAAAGAGTTTTAATTATTACAAACTTTTTTGGAAAAAGACGTGGCATTTTCCAGGTGTTTATGCTGAGTTTATGTTGAGTTTATGCTGAGTTTAGGAAGTGTTACATGAAAATAGGGAGCTCATCCATGAAAATAGGGAATTGTTCCATGAAAATAAGGAATTGTTCCATGAAAATAGAAATAATTATGACATTATTTTTTTGCGGGAATAAGGAGAATAAGTAGAAAAATATATCAACCAATCACATACGAGCAAATTGATTAAAACTATTGCGAAGAAAAAAATAGTTGATTGTGATTGGTTGAAAGAAAGCTTAAGTAATAGGAAAACGATTCCTATAGCTACCTTGCCTTACGACACAAACTAATAATAATCTAATATTGGTTGGTAGACATGTTTATAACAATATTCAAACGCTCAACATGTTTACTTTTTAAGCATTATCTTATTTTTTATCTTGAATTACTTCCATAACTTTAAAATTTATATGTACAATGTGTATATTTATACTCACATATGATTGTCTCTATGATTTTAAATTGAGGTTGCAATTATTTATTCATTTTTACAAACACATTTATTAATAATACATTTATTCTCTATTCGAATGTTTTTAAAACATTTACCTAGTGCAATTGCTAATTAGATACTTTAAAAAGCCCTATTGCTTTCCTCATTCCAACGTGTAATTATTTTGTTTATTTAATATTAAATAGCGAAAGTACAACAATGAAATAAGCAAAGCATAAAAATGGGCATAATTACTTAGAACTGAAATCCCCATTTACGCCTTCTTGTTAGGCCGATGAAGAAACACAAACTCCATTGGTATTATACAGGCTGGTTCAGCGCATTTCAGTCACACAGCTTAAAAAAATGCCCAATTAGAGCCATGCGATACATTCTCAAAGGGATAAGTACAAAAAGAAAGAACCATTCTTAGGGGTTTAAGTACAAAAAGAAAGAATCGGAATAAGATCAAGAACATTATCGCAGAAAAAGCTTCTTTAAATTTTCTCAAAGGAAAAAGAAAAGGTTCAAATTCTATTCCGTAAATGTGTTCAGTGTTATATGCCATGAGATCGCCTGTAGTTCAGCTTTATTCCAAGACACTTATTATGCGATATTATTATTATTCCTCTCTCCGTACGACTTTATTCGCAGCACATTGGAAGGGGATTCGAACCTGGCCATTTCTTTTATCTTTTCGTGCAAGAAGAATTACGCACTTCTCAGTTGCTCCTCATTCCGCCAATCCACATACACACAACGGTAGATTTTGTCTCCTCGTATCATTTGTTTTGCTGTTCATTTTCTTCATAAATTGAATTGAGAGTCTCGAATTCCGCATTAAATTTTAAAATAAAGGCAGACTTAGTTTTAATATTTCTCTTCTTGTACATGTCAATGTATAGAGATTCTGCATTTTCGAACATAATTGTTTCAATTTCTGCAAATTTCAGGCAATAATGTCAAATTTAGTTGTAGATTTTCTTTCCTTATTTCGTATATATTTATTTGTTGCCTTATTTCCCAATTTGTTTCGAAAGATTTGAAATCCTGCATTTATTTCCTGGCAGAATTATTTCAAATTTCTGCCAATAGTAGCAAATTCAGGCCATATTTCCATTTCTAGTGTGAAACCCTCCAGCATTTAAGTTCGAGCAGAATTATTTCAATTTCTGATAATAGTAACGAATTCAGGCCTAACTTTCTTTCCTAATTTGAAACACTACTGCATCTAATTTTAGGCAGAATTGTTTCAATTGCTGGTAATAGTAGTAAATTCAGGCCTAATTTCCTTGTCTACTTTGAAACCCTCTTGGAATTGATTTCGAGCAGAATTGTTTCAATTTCTGATAATAGTGGCAAATTCAGGCCTAATTTCCCGATTCTACTGTGAAACCTTCCCGCATTTAATTTTGAGCGGAATTGTTTCAATTTTTGATAGTAGTAGCAAATTCAGGCCTAAATTTTACCAATGCAGGCCCAATCTTCTTTTCTACTTTCTCGGGAAATTAGGACTATTTTCTTTGTCCACTTTGAAGCCTTCCTGCATTTAATTTCAAGTAAAATTGTGTCTATTTCTGATAATAGTAGCGAATTCAGGCCTAAATTTTACCAACACTGACCTAATTTCCTTTTCTACTTTCTGGCTTATTCAGGTCTAATTTCATTCTCTATTTTGAATCACTACTGCGTTCAATTCTTCTTTGAAATGCTCCTGCATTTAATTTCTAGCAGAATTGTTTCCATTTCTGTTAATAGTAACACGTTCATGCCTAAATTTTACTAATGTTGGCCTAATTTTCTTTTTTCCTTTCTCGGGTGAAACTCCTGAATTCAACACACAAGGGCTCTATGCCCGCCGAGTTTTGAACCTCAGTCTGATGCCCCATTTAAACAACTAGACCACAGCCCGATGGACAAAAAATTGCTCTTAACTATTAATTTATTTTATTGCCTAATTATTATCAATTATTTTATGCTGTTAAATGTTCTAATTATTGTTATTTCATTTGCCTTGTGTACAGTGTAACATCTTGCTTATCCAATTATGTTTTGAAAGTCTTGAAATCCTGCGTTTAATTTGAAGCACAGTTTCTTTGATGTCTGATTATGATAGGAAACTTACTTTTAAAATTGATCTTCTTCCCTATTTTTTTTTGGAGAAATCTCCTCATTTTTTTAGTCCTTTCCAAAGATGATTTCCTCTGCATTTCTTTATTGCCATAACATCAAAGTTTTTGTTGATATAATCGAAATCCTTCATTTATTTCAAGCAGAACTGGTTCAATATTTGTCAATTTTGGTAATCATAAAAATTCAGGCCTAAGATTTATCTTATTCCCTGATTATTATTTTTCCTTTAGTAAATATTCTTAATATTTAGTCCTGTGAAATTATAAAACTATTTGTAGTTCTGTTGCATTTCTTTATCTCATTATTCTCCAGTTCTAGTCATATGAAATGATTAAATTATTTGTATTTCATTTGCGTTTCTTTATCATCTTATTCTCCAAATTTGTTTCAATGTCTAGAAATTCTGAGTCTATGTAAAATTCATTTTATTTACGATCCTTCGGGGCTTGAACCTGAGTTTTTTTCATGACAATGCTTCATCTCAATCACTAGAACACAGCCTGACAGACTAGTCCTTTCCAAAGATTACTTCCCTCATTTCATTTGCGTTTCTCTGTTACCTTACTGTCATTTTTTTGAAAGAGACTGGAAAATTTGCATGCAATAAAGCAGAATTATTTCAATATTTGATAACTTGTGACAATAATAACAAACTCAGTCATAAGATATCCCCTATTCTTTTCTCGAAGAAAATATTCCCGATTGTTAGTTCTGTCCAATAATTAATTTATTATTGATGTCATCTACCTTTATTTATTACATTATTTTCCAAATTTGTCTTGGAAGCCTCAAAACCTCCATTTTATATCAAACAGAGTTATTTTAATTTCTGATAACATTAATTCAGGCCTATTTCCCTTGTGTTTTTTTCTTCCTGAAAACTTTCTCAATTATTGTATTATGCAAAATATTATCGTTTAATGGCTCAGGCTTTGATGAGTGTCTTTTGAAGGCTTTGCATGAGGACATTATAATAAATCCTTTGAGGCTTGAAGACGAGGCTCTTCATTGTTTGATTTTGTGAACAAGCCTTCCAAGTTTTCCCCGCCATCGATCTTCTTGATCAAAACTTGATCTAATGATGGGCAGGCATGTTTGAAAGGAAGAGGAAGATGACAGTCTTTATTTATGATGGGTGCCATGAGGCATTGGATTGCAACTCAAAAGTATGTCAGTGGTCTGTCAGACCCTCAAACTGTCCATGCCATTGATCACAATGAATTTCTACATTTGAAGGCCCGGGGACCATATATTAAAAAATTAATAAAGTGTTGGGTGTTCGAATAGCCCACAATCTTGGTGGGTTTCCAAGATCCACCTGTAGGATGGAGGCAATTCAATGTGGAATGCCAGGCTTGACACTCCCATAAAGTTCCATGGACTGCTGATCTTTTAAGATCAACACTGCGGGATGTAGAAAGAGAAAAAGGTAATAACCTAAGGTGAATTACCTAGTACAAGGCTTTGTGGGGCTGAGCACTTTAAAAAATAAAAATAAATACATGTGGTGGGCGCAACTTGAAGAAGGAAAATGGGACTTGTCATTCCCTCGAGTTTCCTCTGCGGTTAGATCAAAATCTTGTTCTAATGGTGGGTGGACCTGTGTAAAATAAAAGATTTTTGATTAGGTATGGGTAAGGGTTTTGAAAGGATCCCATAACCTTTTACAAAGTCAAACAAATATAGCCACAAAAAACATAACTAAAACAAACTAACAACAAGGTCTAGAACTGTCATAGACCCAACATACAGTTATCAATAAGTCAACCTACCAACAGTGGCTAGGCTATAAACAACCCGCCACAGGTACCCTAATTAGTGAAGGACTGTATTCTCCACCCTTCCTTTTTTTTTTTTTTTTTTTCTCGACTTCAATCCATCCCATTGAATTCATAAGAGCTAGATGAAAGTCATGATTCTGAGATTTGGAAATTGTAGGTTGAAGTTGTTCCTTATTGGATTCAAAACTTTTTGATTCATGCGTTCTTTTCAACCCTCCCTTAAAAACTTCATTGTCAGCTGATTCCACGTTGATTTCTTCTACTGTAATCTTCGGACTCATCCTTCTTTCTTTTCTTTCATGGTTATCTTTCTCATCTTCTGAATCTGAATGATTTTCTAAATTCTGTTCATTTTCTTGTTCTGAATTTGGAGCCACATATGGCTGCTAACTTCTGTTATTTAGAGGAGGGTACTTTTTTCTTTTGAATGTGTCCAAGCTTGTGGGCAAGAACCCTGCAAATGACCAGTATTATGACAAATCCTGCACCTATAGGTAGTATTTTCGTAATCCAACACTTGTTCCCATTGATAGTTGGCCCCCTTTAGGATCACTTTATCAGGAAGACCCTTACTAAGGTCAATCTCTACACAAACCCGAGCATAAGTATAAAAACCCATCTCTATCCTTGGAATGTCAAGCTTTAAAAATCTGCCCAACAAGTTTGCAATATCTTCAAAACTAAAATATGCCAAAGATGGAGAGGTAAGTTTGGGAGGTGCACCCAAACATGCATTTTAGTGACAGTCATAGTGGACGGGTCAAATTCAGGGAACCAAGGGGTGACAAATAGATCTGAGCTTCCCTAGAACCAAGGCCCTTCTTCAAGAACTTGATGATAATCTTTAAGTTGTGCAAACTGAATAATAAAAAATCCTTTTGCACAAAAGTATAAATCACAATCCTTTGTCCAGTTCATGTAAACCCACTTATACAATTTTGTAGTGCATGGTCATACACCATTGAATTGACAGATTAAAGATGTTCTCTCCAACTTAGAAAGCAGGTTATCCACCCTTGGGTCATCTATCTCTATAGTTGGAATCTCGTCAAATTTTTCCTCTATATAGAGACTATTAACAACAGTTGTTTGAGAAGCTTGAGAAGCCTTGGATTTTATTGCATCCTTGAAAGAAACGGTTTTGAAGTCAACCCCACTACTCCTCCACGCAGTCTCATTGACATGATAATAGTTGAGTCTTTGCTAATGTGATAGTTTGCTCACACGGGTCTGATCCGCAAGTTGTTTGCCCCTAAAGAGAAGACGCTGCTGATTGATAGGAATCCTTTGGCGATTCTCCGCTTTTATTTTGAGCTCTTCCACATACTTTGTTATAGACACCCTTAGGTTTATCGTTTTCCAATCATTTCCCTAGACATACTATGTAAAAATTTATGAAGCAAGAGCCTCCGCAGAGTTTCCCACCCCGTCTGATTTTGGTTTAATTGGTCCCTACCATATTAGATTCAACCAAATATTGCAATTTGTTAAGGGATGACGGCACAGAGCAATCGTAATTTCCATTTTTGGATTGATCCAAGAGAGTGAATTGCGTGACTAGTTTGTTATGATCTGGTGTGCAAATTCACTAATGCCTCGAGGTTTTGGTGTAACGATTCGTTACATTTGGTATTAAAGTGACCACTCGGGTTCGAGTCGCGACATGAGTGGCTATGTCGGCATTGTAGTGTTCGCCGAGCTCGTATGGGGCTGGGCATGGTCTTGCTTATGCGGGCGCAAAATCTAACTTGGGGTTTGGGCTCTGAAAGCGTGGTGGGATGTTATGATCCTAGTGTGCGGATTCACCAATGCCTTGAGGTTTTGGTGTAACAGTTTCTTACATTTGGTATCGAGTGATCGCCAGGTTCAAGTCCCGACACGAGTGGTGCGCCAACATTGCAGTGTTCGCACAGGGCACGTATAGGGTTGTGTATGGTCCCACTTTACAGGGCGCAAATCTAGCACGGGTCCGGCTACAAAGCGTGGTGGGATGTTATGATCCTGGTGTGCGGATTCACTAACGCCTCGAGGTTCTGTGTGTGCGATTCGTTACACGCTTATGTCAAAAACACTTGAAATGTCGAAGGACATTGAAAATTATCATTCAACATGCAGAAATCGATTTCACTCCATGACCAAAAATTGTCTTATGATGTGAAGTTGAATGGTGGATATTTATGTAAATGGCACATTCTTATTCCGCTGCCTTGAACTTTGTTTTTATATATTGAGATTTAAGAAGCTTCGTAGAAAGGGTCTTTTGGCTTTGAATTTTAGGACTTTTAACGAGTTTTTCCATTTTGAATCATAACCTTAGCATTTACTTCTTTGTTTAATGCATAGTTCCAGAGACTCTCGGAATGGGGGTGTAGGACAGTCTCGGGGACTGGGAACCAAGGGCTTGGGTTTGGGGACGGTGTGCGGATGACGGTGCAAATATATGTAGTAATTGAAAAAGTAGCTATAAAAAATGTATAAGGAATAACAAATGGAACTTTGAAATACTAAACATATTGCATTGAACAATGCAAATAAATTTAGCTATTTATAAATTTAAAATTAAAAAATATTAAAATGCAAATCCAAAAATTGAAAATAGCAAAATGCTAAAAGATGAGGGCCATGGGCCATGGCTTACCTTGAAGGCTTGAGGGCTTCTAGCTTGATGAATGTGTTGAAACTTGAACAATTGATCAATGAAGACTTGGCACTTGCTCTTCCTCTTCTTTGTTGCTCTCCCTCTTGTTAATGCTCTCAACCTCTCACTCTTGCAGCCTTGCTTGCTCTCACTCTTGCACTTGGTTTCACTTTTGCACTTGCTCTCACTCTTACACTTGCAGCCTTGCTCAATGTTTTCAAGCTTTGATAGTGATTTGGAGTGAGGGTGTGAGGTTTATTTATAGTTTTTGAGTGCTTAAAGTGTGGGTGGGGCCCCATAAATTATTAGGGTTAGGGTTGGGGCACAAACATCTAAAAATGACAGTTTTTAATTCTAAAAAATCACCTTTTGGCTTTTTTTTTCATAGAGACGGCCCACAAATTTCTGGTCTATTGAGGGACTTGGGAAAGTTTCCTTGAAGTTTTGGGGATGTCTGAAGTGCCCCAAACGTCCTCTCTGTGATATAAACATCCCCACTTCGGGAAATGTTCTAGGTCCTGGGGACATCCTGTGACTCTTCGTGGTGGTGGTGGTGGTATGGTTGTGGGATGCTTCTAGGAGTCCCCATCCCCAAAATGTCAAAATTTGGGGGGGCACATACCCGTGGAACACTAGTTTAATGTTAGTTATTTCAGAGCTAAATGCAGCTATCTTTGAAACACATAGTAAAGATTTTGTGGTTATTTTACTATCCTTGATATGGATTTATGTGTGGATGATTCAATCTGTTTAAAAGAGTCAAATTATTTACCACTTGCATTTAGTTAAGTCATGAATAGTGTTAATCTTAGCTGAGTAATTGTTTAATGCATGCCCTTTCATTTGGTTGAGCATAAGATCATACTATTTTGGCTCATTGCCTTATTTACTTCATGTTTTCATTATTTTCTCTTGAGTCTTTTCAACCCAAGCATTTTAGTTAGCGTTTAAATCCGGGAACTAGCTTGATCCAGAGGTTGTCTTAGCTTAAAACTACCAAGATTTCCCATTGTGACACTTAAATTGTGGATGCATTATTGTTATATAATAGTCAAACAATCTCAGGTGTCAACAATTCTATACTCCTATCTAAGGATTACTTTCCTTATTTCATTTGCTTTTCTTTATAAACTTATTTTCCAAATTGTCTTGAAACATTTGAAATCATGCATTTTTAAAAGTGGAATTATATCAATATCAAATCAATTGTTACGATAATAGAAAATTCAGTCATAAGATTCATCCTACTCTCTATTTTATTCTTTAAATAAAATGTTTGCAATTATTCAGTCGTATCCAAGCATTAAATTATCATTGATTGCACTTTCATTTATTTATCACCTTATTTTCCAATTTATTTTTGAAAAACTTGGAATCTTGCATTCACGTTGAAGCAAAGGTGTTTCAATTTTTGAATTTTCTTTAACAAATAAAAGCAAATTCAGCTATAAGATGCATCTTTTTCCCTATTTTATTATATCAATATCAGATCAGTTGTTACGATAATAGAAAATTCAGTCATAAGATTCATCCTACTCTCTATTTTATTCTTTAAATAAAATGTTTGCAATTATTCAGTCGTATTCAAGCATTAAATTATCATTGATTGCACTTTCATTTATTTATCACCTTATTGTCCATTTTATTTTTGAAAAACTTGGAATCTTGCATTCACGTTGAAGCAAAGGTGTTTCAATTTTTGAATTTTCTTTAACAAATAAAAGCAAATTCAGCTATAAGATGCATCTTTTTCCTATTTTATTTTTCAGAAGAAAAATGTTTTCAATTATTTAGTCATGTCCAAGAATTAATTTATCATTGCTTTGTTTACCTTTCTCTACTACCTTATTTTTAAAATTTGGTTTGAAAGACTTGAAATCCTGCGTTAGAATTGTTCCAATATATGGTAATTTATGACAATAGTAGTGAATTGAGGTGCACGATTCATTTGTTTTTGATTTTTAAATGAGGGTTTTATAAAAGGGCCCCTTGCCCGAAAGAGAGTGTATATAGCCTAGTGGTCAGCCTTCAAAGTTTTCAGGACCAAAAGTCAAAACTAGATATACAAAAAGGCAGCCGAGGTCCAAGACAGAAAGGAAACAAATATATTAACTACGAAGGTGGTCACACATTGTGTCACCATCAAACATGGGAGCCATAATTGATATTAGAAAAAATAGAACCTTTTGTAGGACCCTTAGGCTTGCTTGCCGCGGTTTCCCGAATATGAAGCACCTTCTCAATGCCATTGTTGTCTAGACCAAGAGATTTGAGCTTATCAATAGAGAGAACAAGCCCCTTAGTTATTTTGCTTACTTTAAGCAAGTCTTTCTTATCCGGTTCCAACTTAAACATAATAACATCATACCGAACAATTAGAGGCATAACCAAAAGAAAATGCTTAAGCATGTTTTGCAGTGAGCTTGCCATGCTTTAAGAAGTGACAAAATTGGTAAGAAGATCACCATGGTTGAACTATCTCTAGTCTAGTGAAACCTTACGATGCATGTTGGTGCCATATGGGGTGACAAGGGAAGGTTCGAGGAGCCTTTTCGAGGAGGTAAGGTGGGAGTGCAAATGAATCAGGGGATAGTTGGGGAAAGGGACAGTTAGATATCTTAAGGATATAATTTTAATTCACTCATATAATTTTGTGGGCAAAGTCTGAATGTGCAGGAAGTCCCCATGAGGAGATCCAACACGAGAGGAAATGAGCATGACCAGGGGAATGAGAAGAAAAACTAAGAGAAGCATGCACCCCAAAATCGGTCATTAAACTAGAATCATCCTTAATGAAATGTCAAACAATCCAAGCTCGCATACCATCATTCGATAGAAGAGTAGAGAGGTCCTTGATGAATCAGAAACATTGGTTCTCTTGGATTGCCAGGGACCTTGGTTCCTCTAACCCAACAGTCTAAGAATTAGTGTAATGAAGGTAAGGACTTCGTCTAAATCAATATGGAAGCAAAGTTTAAGCCTACAATTAGTGGTAGTGCCTCTAAACAAGGCCTCTTCTTTTTGTACTCCTTGTACTCTAGGGTAGTGGAGAGAGTATTCTAATTAAACTAGGTTTAACACAACTAAAAGGGAAATGATAATCTAAGACTAATAAATGACAATCCTAAATTATGCCAAGCATTAATTCTTTGATATGTTACTCTATTTGGAATTTGACAAAATGTGATTAGGGTTAGGGAACGAAATGGACTCACCAAAATATGTAGATAGAGAGCAAGATAGTGTGCTTATATGTGTGTAGAGGCAAAAAAGAAAGATTGGCCAATAAAATGACTCAACTGATCCATACCCCTCAAGATCCGAATGGTGGAAGGATCTTTTCAAAGGAAGTCAATAATACTCAACCATCCAAAGTGGACAACATTGCTACATGGTATGAGGAGTATAGGGCTCTTCCGGAGAAGATTCGTGATGCCATGTCATTTTTTGAGTTCATGGGAGTAAGCAAGGGAAGATCAAGGCCCAAGCCTAGGTCACGAGCTACACAAGAAGAAAAAGAAAAATCAGATCTACAAGAGGGCTTTGAGGTGGAGTCCCAAGAAGACCATGTTGAAGGACATGGAGAGGTGTTGCTAAATGAAGAACCAAAAAGGGTTTTTGATGCAGCAGTATCTCCAAAGAAAGAGGCAAAAGTACCTATCATTTTCCCTAAGGATGAGCCCTTGACTGATTTTCAGAACAGTAGTATGGAGGGCCAAGGGTTTGATGAAATCTCGAAGCACGAGCCTAGGGAAGAGAAGGAAGCCATGAAGCACGAGTTGGAAGGTAAAAATCCTTTGATATTTAATGATGATTCATTGATTTCTAATGATGGCATGTTGCAAAAAAATGGAGAAGAAAAATCAGATTTGCATGAAGTATATGAGGATGACATTATGGAAGGGTATGTCCATGAAGGAAGGGCACTTCCGGTTCTTCATAATTACTTTCAATTCACTGGAATTTCCCAAACAACAGTCAATGAGGGGCAGATTGAGGGAGTTTATAACCTTGGAGAGAGTTCTGAAGATGTTCCAGACAAGTACCAACAAAATAAGGGTGAGCTCCTTGTTGGCAGCCCAAGGTATGATAGAAATGATCACATTTTATCTCCTCCTATGTTGCTGCCATACTTGTGCCATTATGGGCAGCTTGTTGAAAAGAATGATCATATGTCATGTTTGATGCCTCATAATATAATTGGTAATAATGTGAAAAACTCATTGAGTAACATATGGCACATCGATCTTTTCTTGCAAGTTCAAGATTATGCGAACATAAAAGTTTGGGTTCCGGTTGATCCTTTGAACTAGAAGAAACAAGAAGTCCTTGTTGAATTCAATATTGCTACTCCATGCATATGGTTAGAAAGAAATTTTATGAAGGATTCTTTTGAACTTGTTATAGTTGTGAAGGATTTACTCCTAGAGTGTTCCTTGAAGCCAAGTTCTACACTCCAAGGCAAGGATATCAAGATAATCAGAGTTGCTACAACCAAGAAGAAGGGGGAACTTACGAAAGAAGGCAAGGTATATGGGCAATACATGATGAGGTAAAATCTACAATTTTATTTTCAAAACAACAATCAAGACATAAGGGTTTTGAGTTCCCAAGTGATAAGCATGCTCAAGTAAATGTTGAATTAGTAATTGTTGTGTATGAAGATGAGCAAGATGGATGTTATCTTTTTGCCCAAAGCATCAAACGGTATGGTTGTGAATTGTAAACATGTTGATTTTCAGATTTTCGAGCATGTTGTCATAAGATTATGTACTGCTGTCATAGACATTTCCAATTTGTCTAAAATCTTATTTGCTATCATACAAAAGAGAACAGGCATGAGAGGGGATAGTTTCCACACTTTTGAGGTATTTTCAGTCATCAAAAAAGTGTTTCCAGCCCCCACTATGTTGTTTTTGCAAGATTTCATGAGGGATATTCAATATGATAGCAACTGTGCTTGTTTTTCACTTACTGCCCATGTAATTTCCAGCCCCTTTCCGTTGTTAACAACTGTAGAAGAATTTCCAACCATTTGGGTGAAGGGTGCTAACAATAGCAACATGCTTACAACTATCATAGGAGGTTTTCCATCTACTTTCATTCTGATTTTTGAGGGAAAAATGCATGATTACAACTGTGTTTGGGGCAACATGACTGAGTTTTTGGACAACCATCACTTGTATGAAGTTTGTGAGAAGTTTGCAAGCAAAAAGAGTTGGCCATCATATCTACAAGGCATGAAATGAAGAAGAAGAGAACTCTTGTTTTCTCTAATAAGTTTGTTCCATGTGCAGGTACAGGTGTGATGAAGGAAGAGCAACTGAGTTTGCTCTTTTCCCATACAAATGAAGGAGCAAATAAGATTGCAGTTGTAGCAGAAGATGACATCATGAAGAATGTCAAATTTATGGTCACATGTGATCACCCTTTGCAAGGAGATGAAGCCTCTTCCATACTTGGGTTGAAGTGGAAAAGATTGGAGACATTGAAGAGGCAAAGGGCAACAACGAGTATGCAGCCCGAAATTCCTTATTGGCAGCCACAAATCATCATTTTTGGACAACAAAAGAGTTCTCTACAGCAAGGTGACTTTCTTGTGTGGTACACATTGGGACAACCTTGCACAATGCTTCCTAGTTCGTCTTGGAGAGTAGAGCACCATTGGAGATTGGTGAATGGTGAGTTTCAAAGGGAAACCCACTTGAAAATCAGAGCAACACAGCAAAGGCAAGGTATGATGACTCATAATTTGGTTATTTTTGCAAAAAGGCTATAGTTGAGCATGGGAGAAATAAAGGGTGATGTTTGGTTACCCTCAAGTGTTAGAAGAAGCATCCTTACGAAAGCTATGAGCCCATTTGTACTCAATAACATTGCTAACATCACTTTTGGCAGTTCTCATTCTTTATCAGTTGCATTCATACATGCGATTAGAGAGGGTGTTCTTCCACCATAGTTGACAAGGGTGAGATGGAACGTGAAGATGCCCCATTGGGAAATGTTTTTGTTGGTCAAGTTGCTGAGCATTTTTCAGTTTTTGCCCTTTGTTTGAGCTTGCAGCTGATTTGAAAGTGTTTTGTATAGCTGAGTGTACAAGGGAAGAAATTGCTACTCTACTGTTTTTGAGGACAAAATTGGGACAATTGGTTTTTCTTCAAGGCAGCCATAAAACTTCATGGGCTGCCAAGGGACTTCAATGAAGATAGGGGCAGCCATTGCATAAGTTTGTTTTTGCATAAGTTCTCTCACTTGACAGGCACAGGAGCTAGATTATGGGAGTACTACATCATGTTCTTTCACTTTGGCACATTGGCACTTGGGTATGAGAGCTTGCATTTGCTTGAGGGCAAACAAATTTGGGGAGGGAGGACTGTTATGTCCCCTTTTCTAAATTAAAAATATTTTAAGTTGGGCTCGACTAATTCTTCATTTTAGGACAACTTAATATTATTATTATAAAATAAAATGCATTTTTAAATACTAAGCGGAAAAAAAATCCTTAGCCTATTTTGATTATTTTTCAGTTGGCTAAAAGGGAGAGGTCGTCCCTCATGGAAAAGCAAATGTTAAAAAGAAATAAAGAGGCCTACATGGAGCGCTCCACAAAGAAATGAAAGAAAAGGCTATACAAGCAAATGTTGGGGCTCATTGTAATCATTATCAGTGAATTTAATACTTCTCTTTTGGAAATTGGAGCATTGAGCTTTCATTTTCAGCCTTCGAGGACGAGAACCCTCATTGGATCCTATTGAGGACGAAAACCCTCAATAGTCACAACACTTGGGGACGGAAACCCTCATTTTTGCATTGGTGACTTCATCTGGGAGTCACATAGAGCTTCAAAATTTAGAATTTCAAAACGGCAAGGGTTTCTATCAGTGTTAGGGCACACATTCTAGCTAGGGCACACTTTTTTGGGGCTGCCACATTCATTTCCATCTTGATCTACCCATTTGGAGATAAGGATTGGGTTTTCGTGGTTGGAAAAATCTGATTCTAATTTTATTGGATAGTTGATATTTTTGTGGTCAATTTGAGCTATCATTTGCATTTTATCTCCAAGTATTTATGAAGATATGGAATTTTGAAGTTTCAATTGTTTTTGAGCAATAATTAATTCCAGCAGTCTGTAATTTATTGTTGAAGCATTTATTTTGCATGAATTCATCAAGTGTTTCATGTTGTTGATGTATTTTTGAAGATTTGTGTGGGAAAGGCTAAAATTTGAATTCTACCTAGGTCGCTTAGGGTTTTGTGGACCTAAAACAGGTCGCTGCCCTAATTTTTGCATAAAATCAGTTTGCTGTCATAAAAATCAGGTTTTCTACATGTGGTTGGCATCATTTTCAGCAATGTTCCATTAGGGTTTTGGGGAAAATCCAAATTCCTCAAATTTGAGCCCGAAAGGGACATTATAGATTTTTAACCACCACGAATGCTTTTGCATCGCTTCTCAAAAAACAACGAAGGACTCATCTAGATCTTAATTGGAAGAAAGAGCATATGGTGGAGTGCTTATCATGCATACCTCTATTATAGTGTGTGCATCCTTGGTAGTGGTTGGTTTCCTTTGCATGGTATACTCTTCTTTCCTCTTCATCGTTCACCATCATTTTGGAAGTTTTCCAATATCTCTTCTTTCATTTGCAAATTATGTTGCAATTCCTAAATGATACCCATTAAGAAATGTTCATGGCTTATCAATCTAGTTTGAAACTCTTGATCGTCATCCTCCAAGTAAATCTGCGAAATCTTTCTCAATTCTTTGTTCTCCATATAGATTTGCAGGTTTATCCCATCAAGCTCTTTAAGACTTTATCTCTTCAAATCTTCCCCCATGGTTGGACTATGCAACCAAAAATCCTGCACTTAAATAAACAAATATGAAAGTAAATACACACAAAAAAATCTGAAAATGTATTAGAAAACCTTTTCAAGGCTTGAGAAAACCCTGCTTTGATACCATTTGATTGATAATCAACATGGATATTCCATTGCATGATTCATGAACACAAATTTATCTTTATTTGTTGTTTCCAAATCCTATGCTAACGAAAAACACTTAAATGCCCATAATACAAATTTACTTTCTACAACTCTTTTTGGCTTCCATCTACATCATACATTTCATTATGCAATTCTATATATCATACTCGTTTTGGCTTACACACATTACATATCATGTTTCCAAACCAAATCGTGCTAATTAGAATCATGTTATTCTTATTACGAGTTCCACAATTTTGTACACAATGATGAGTTAGAGTTTCTTTGGCAACATACCAATATGGATGATGGCTGTATTTTGCATGAGGTGCTTATATCTATCCTTGGTTTTACCATCAATGTTGTCCTCTCATATTTTTTTGCAAGCTTGTAGTGAAAATGTGATGCCTTTGCTCATTTCTTTGAACTTCGACAAGCGGTAGTCAACCTTAATAAAATTAAGGTCACAATCTTCAATATCTCCAAGCGCTCTCTCTCCAAATTCCAGATTTTCTACAAAGGGAACTTCTAGATATCACATCGACATACATATATTTGGGGGTCCAATTTTATGGTCCATTCTTTAGCTTGAAGTTTGCTTGCCATCCGTGCCTTTGCAAGGAGTATGCTTCTCTTTCTATCTTGGAACGTCATTGCTTCCAAATCCTCTTCCGAACATCCCTTCCAAATTATGCCTTTTTAATACAATCATCAAACCTTTAATTTTATATGGTTTAGAGGTTCGGGGATCTTGCTTGTGGGCCATTGAATGGGCTTGCATTGAGAATGTGTAGACACTCATGTTACATCGCATGATCCATTGCAAGTGGACAGTTCCTCGGTCAACATCCAAGCTAAATTTGTTGTCTAGCTCTATGCCTTGAGATTATCTTCAAGCTTACTTTCTACACCCAAAGGCTCAAAACCTTGGGGGACTCAACTTTGGTTGTGAAAGATATCCATACTTCGCACTTTGCTCTTCAAAGAGGATTGCTTCACTAGTCCCCACCAAACACCGAAACTATTGGTACTTTCTGACCGGGTTGCTCCTTTTTGTTGGCATCTTTATTGATAGGCTACCCCCTTTCATGTATTTCCTAGACGGCCCCATGGGCTCCTTCCCATAAAGGATGCCATAACTAGAGCATCCAAAATGGACATCTACATATCATATATTCAAAGCCACCCAAATCTCCCCCTTTAGGAGCCGAGTCCCAAGCTTGCTTTTTATGCCGAGCTTTTCTTACAAGTAGTGGATGGTATTATGTAATATTCTTTTCAAGGGCTGAAACTGAAACTGAAAATTAGGAAATTAGCACAAACCCCAATATTAGCAAATCTGATTTCTAAATCAGCAGACTGAAAATAAAACCCAGATTTGGACAACGATTAGATTTTCGGGTAGCGGTGTAAAAATGCATGCAAAACACTTGAAATACTTCAAACAACTTTGCCAAAATAGATATAAGTATTTTAGGCATCCAATTAACCAATAATCAATGAGAAATCTGATCCAAAACACTGCTGGAAATTAATTAAAGACCAACGAAGTACAACTGTAATAAAATTATGAAATAAGGGTTTAGAAACCCCAAACTCCACATGTAAATGTTGATTCCAGCCTTATAAATAATGAGGAAGCCAAATATGAACTCAAATCTGATTGTCGTGCCCTAGAAGGCACTAAATTCCACACTAGGGTAAGTCGCTCCACCTAGGAGAGACCCCACATGTAATATCCCCTTTTGGAACAATTAGATTATCATGCAAATATTAAATAAAATTGAGACCTGAACAAACCTGAAACTTGGAAAATTCATAACTTGCTCAATACACCATCTTTTGTAATGAAATAAAATGCATGATAAACTAGAAGGTTAGAGCTTTCAAATGCACTATCAAACGGAAATTTTTGAGCACTAGAACTTTACCAAAACAGCCCCTAAATCTCAAACCAAGTCGTTGTACTTTAGGCACACATATCATCAAGGAAATATCCTGAAACCCCTTTTAACTGCAGATCTATGAAGTCGCTAGGGTTAGGGAGGAATAATATTGCAAGGCACACAATATTCCCTTACACTTCTCAATAACAAAGCAAGAGGGTTACCCAGGTTGCTGCACAAATATGCCACCAATCTACACACAAACCAGATCGTTGGGTCAAGTTAGTAACCACAAAATTGCCAATCAAAACTAAAGGCAAGTCGCTGCTAGGGAGGGCCTTTTGGCTGCCAAGGATTATCAATGAATGCACTCAAAACTCAGATTTAGATTCCCAAATATAGATCGCTGCAATAAACACTGGATTACCATTCAATCAAGCATGAAATTTGCATTAAGGAGCACTTAAAATTACATCTAAACTCCCTCACACAGATCGCTGCAACAAGAGGCTTCCAAACACCATAATATCATGCAATCTACAACTCGCCAGGCATGGAGTATATCAGCCAACAAAGGAGGATATTTATCTAAGGTGAATTCGCTGTAAGTATATGACCTTTACACACAGATTTACCTTCAAACTAGTCGCCAAAGTAAATAGCATGCATTCGCTAGGGTTAGAGTGGATCATATAATAAAATACCTCATCAAAACAATTTGCTACAGCCAACTTATGAATTAGCAATGATCACCCACAATTGGCACAAGGAATTCGCTAGGGCAAGGAGCATAGATCACACTTGAATTTGCACAAATAGATTCCAAACCAACTTCAATTAGAATTGCAAATGTGAACTTCAACAATGGAGGAGAGAGCAATCAACAATCATAGGGCATACATCCCTTTTCTCCAAGCATGGAGTAAATTCGAATAATCCATCAACATAACCCACTAAAGGTCACACAACCTCCTTTTATAGAATTAAGGGGTGCAACATTCAATGACCGACCTATCCCTTTTGGAGGGAAAACATAAACTCACATTAAAACATAATTAAAAAATATTTAATACTAAGACTATGTGCACTTTATTTATTTTTCCTAATTTAATATTAGGAAATTAATTAACCTATGTGCACTTTTAAGACCAAGAGACAACTCCCCCTTGTAGCGTAAGGCATGCCAAGGGGTCACAATGCAAAGTAGACCAAAAGATAGCTCTTAGGAATGTCCCAAAAAAGGTGACGTTACACCACAATGCATACAAATGTCTGTAGATGACTTTTTTGATTATCAAAAACCCAAATCTGCAAAAAGGTCTTTAATATGTCTTTATTCCAACCAAGGAAGGGTTTTCGTCCTCCTACCAACCACTAGAAGGGTTTCTGTCCTTCTAGGAAGATGCCACACACTTGGATTTGCGCCCAAGAGTGGAAGAACAATGAGCAATCAGCCCACAAGTCCAATTAGAATAAATGTGCCAAAAGTGAATGCCCAAATGAGGTCTCTAATCTTCTTTTATACCCTTAACTTGGCGCCAAAGCCCAAAAAGAAAGGCCAACCCATATAAAACATGTTTAATCTTTTAATTGGCTTTTAAAATGCACCAAACCTAGTTGACCTCTTATAACGGGAATTACAAAGATAAAAACATTAACATGAATGAGGAAAAATAGAAATATAACCCACAATCTTCCTTTTTATCCATTGCTTGCCTTCGGAAAGAGGAAAAGCAAGGAATCCTTTATTTTGGATTAATTCGGAAAAAAGGAACATTACATGTTATTTGTCTCCCTCATTATCTCTAGCGCCGTTGGCTCCACAACTTCAGGTTTCCCCTTGGCCAAATAAGAGTGCGTTCTCACCCAAATTATTGGTTGAAACAAATCACCACATTCTCTATTAGGATCGGAATTGTTGTCTTTGCTCCCTCCAAGAGGTGGAGACAGAGGAACACTTCACAAATGCCCCATTTATCATAAGATCTAGGGAAGATATCAATGCCTCTACAGGGGACTTAGGAAACACCCATCTCTACTTTCTTTAGATATATATACCAAAGGTGTCCGGCTCTTTATCTTTGTGACACTGTCACACTCCGGTGCAAATCCCTACAGTGGAGCTTATAGGCTCTAGAGCCCCCATGTTGATCACCTCTTTCTTCGAGCCCATCTAGGTGATTGGAAACACTAAGCACCCTTTGGACACAGATACCTTACACATTAGAGGTAATAGATCAACTAGGCAACACTTCTCTCTCTTGCACGCCATTACTACTTTGACTATTGTAATCTCCTAGCCTTCTTTCCCATAAAGCATCATGGCTTTGCTCCTTCCTGTCGGTTTGGCTTTACCCGTTTCGGTGACATGGATCTTCTACTTACTAGCCGCTCCTCAAACCACAATGAACGAGTTTTTCCTATTATGAGACATACAATGGCCTTTGGATGTTATGGGTGATTCTAGAGGAAGTGCTTTGCTTCCTCCTAGATGTCCCTTCCAGGCCCCTTTGACATTGGGTACTCCTTGACTAGCACTATCTCGACCTATTCACAATGATCAATGATGACTCAAACGGCTCCTCCACTACAGGCACAAACAAAGATATTCGATGAGGTCTTCTATTATTCATTGACACACCCTTTAAGGGGCTCTTCTTCGTCCTTTATTGCTATTTGTATTGGTTCCATTACCACCCTTGTTGGTGGCATGCTGTTGTATTTTGTCGTATGTACTTTTATTCCTTCATTTGGCTTCTAGGATTCTCTCTTCCTATAACTTCCTATTGTTAATTGTTGTATCCTCAAGTCCTATTGGCCTACTTTTGGTTGTATGTGGACATCAATACATTATAATTTCTTTATATTTATGTGAGATTGAATTTAATTCCTCCTTGTTGTAATGAACAAGTGATGTCGTTAAATTCGTACATTCTATTGATTCTTATGCTCCCTTAGGTGTTTGAGATAGTGAATTAGTTGCAGGAAGTAGAAGTATGCAAACAGTCAGTCAAACACACAAACAAAAGAGAGAAAACACAAGAAGTTACCTTGAAGAAACCCAATGTGATAAAACTTTGGAAGATTGAAGCCGTGCTTCTTCGTCTCCACTATCTTCTTTGCAATTTTACAAGATTATTGCCTTCTCGAGGCCTTCAAGACGCTAACATCAATCATCAACATCTTAACACTTGTAAATGCTCTCTGCGAATCTATTGTGGATCACTTGCGTCCTAAAACAAAACTTAACTACTGTCCTCAACCATCTCAGCTGTGTCGTCTTCTTCTATCACACAATCATACTTAATTGTGATTACATCCATTCTCCATGAATTCCTACAAGGGTTCATTTACACTGTTACATTAGGCTTGAACAAGAAGTCCAAAAGTTAAAAATTTGAAGAGAAACCATCTCGCTGCTGTTTTCTCTTCTCATGTGTTTTATTTGAGAGAAATTGTTGTGTAAAATTGGGAAAAACAGTGCTTAGAGTACTAGTGGTTGTGAATCTTCTCCTAAGTAAATTAGTGGTTACATAACCGTCTGCGACACTTGCATAATTGTTGTTTCACTATTCACAAAAAGTCATACAACTTGCAGAGGCCACAACTTTCGCTCAATGACTTGAAATCAGGTGCCATTATTTTTAAATGTATGAGAGGAATCCAAATATGTAATCAAAATCAAATTTGATTTTTTTTGCCTTTCGCACCAAACCTACATTTATAAGGTCATGACATGTTGTAATGACTTGCTTCCTTAACAATTGATTAACTCAACCAACTGATTGTGATGATGTATACGATCCAATGTTGGATCATATTATATAATTATTCTTCTTAGATCAAGTTGGCTTTTCCTTATGATACATGTTTGCAAATAATTATTCGTAAGGGAAAATTAGGGGCTTTCACCAATGCTCGGGACTAGGTCCCTTTGCTTAGGAATGGGGCAGCTCCATTTATTGAAAACATGGAAATATGTACACTACTCTAATCATTGAGGGTGGCCTTCGACCGGGGACCACACAGAATACTCCACTAAACCCGTGTGCAAAAAGGAGGTGGAGGAAAGGTGTGTGTATGGAGAGAGGAGAAAGTGAGAAGGGGTTTTTACACAATAATTATCAAGCTGAGTTTATTGACATAAAACTAGAATATTTCCAAGTTAACAACGAGAAAACACTAATTTGCAAAGCAAGACGAAAAACACTATAAACACAAAGTTTAATTGCATTATATTTATCAAAAGATTCATTCTTTCCTTGGTTGTGCAAGATTACAAAGCTCTATTGGAGTAGTAGTTGAGATGGAGAGGAAAACATAAGACAAGAAGATAGAAGAATTGTAGTTTCTTGCTTGTAGTAAGATAATGGGAGCTATCAACCAAGAAAATCTAACCCTTAGGAATGGAGAGAGCATTACAATATATAGCCAAATCCAGTGGCTCTTTGCATTCCCATGTGAATTTTCAACTTAAAGTGCAATCCTCAACGAAGAAATAGAAACTTTAAGTGACTTAAGTCACTTTTTACAAAATTTCTCCTCAACGAAGAAATAGAATTCTAGAGAGAGAAAGAGAGAGAGAGAAGAAAGAGAGAGAGAGAGAAGCTCCAAGCTTGAATGAAGAAGGATGAAGAAGCTCCGATCATGAAGAAGATCCACTCTTGTGATGAACCAATGAAATGCTCCAATACAGTGATGAACTCTTGATCCTTGACCTTTGCAGTGATGCTCCAGTGATGGACTCCAGATGAAGAACTCTAACCCCTTTGCACTGTGAGAAGCCTCCTTTTGAATGATCAACCATTATAGCCCATCAGGTGCTCCGAGAGGAGAGATGAGAGACACTTGATCAATAGACCATTGAAAATAATGAAGGATGTCTTCCCTCACTTGAAAAAACCTTCCGATCCTTGAAACACTTGTCTTATGCCTTCTTGATCAATCATTCACATGGAATGAATGCACTTGGTGTGCAAAATGAGACAATTGCCCACACAACCATGATCCATGATTCTCACCTTGAGAACATTGATGACCAATGAGATGCAAGACCAAATCCTTCCGACACAAAGGTGGAGGAAGGAGAGAGAGATTGAATGCAATGTCATTCACCTTATGATCAAACACCCCATATGAGATGAAGTGAAATGTCCTCCGGGACTAAAATGCACTTTGAGACCAAAATTGGGAACCAAGAGGGCTTCCCTTCCACTTGAGTCACAAATCAATCAACCCTTTGCAAGCATGAATTTGTCCTTATCACTCCTATGAGGAAAGCTCCTGAGAGATGATCACCACATAGTGATAGGTGGAGATTTACAAATATTTCCAAATATGGCATGCTCACTCTAAGACACCTTACGTTTACCACATCCGGATATACGGGAATTTTCTTGTAAACTGAAGAGTTGACCTCTGTGAAGACGGGAGTCAGTGGGACATGCAGGGGAAGAACATGTGTGACCATTTTGAGCTCATTCTGAACACTTATTTTTTAGTAAGTCATACATGGGTGTCTATTCTTAGCAATTTTGTCAATTGTCATTTTTGAGTGTTTTGATCTTGGAGGAATGAACCAAGGTACTAAAAACCAATTATTTCTTAGACTTACTATTTTTAGTAGGATACCTAGTAGAGGCTTACTAAAAATAGAAATTGGTCTTCCGGGTGTCGGATTGGAACGAAAGTGGTCTCAAAAGTTTCTATTTTGCACCGGGATGCTTTGCTCCAATTTTCAAGCAATTTGGCTCACTTGAGTTTCGTAGATTTGAAAAAATATTATTTATGGCTGGAAACTTCATGTGGGTGTAAAAAAAACTCAGACCATCAATGAAATCCATCTTACATTCATTTGAAAGGCGTTTTGGAGAGGAAGGGATGGTCAAAATTTGAGGTGATTCCACCCACGGGATCATGAGATATGAGGAAAACAATATTTTGAAATCTAGGGCACATGAAGAGTTTTCTTGGTGTCTGGATGTGGTGAACCAGCTTCAAAGCACTTTAATGGTTGCCAAAGAGTTACTTTATGTTTTTGCTTTATCTTTTTGGGTTGTGGGAGCAAGGGTGAGTGAATTTATATGGTGGGAGATGAAGAAAGAGAGTGCACATGGGGAGTGGAGGAGTGAAAATGGAGAAATGGAGGATGGAGGCCTCCTTGCACCATGGCACACTTTTGGGGTGAAATTGCACCTCAAAAATGCGCCCAAGGTGCAAGGAGGGTGAAAAAGTGCGCCATGGGATGGGGATGGAGAGAAGAGATGGCATGCACATGCACATGCCCACGTGGGACCTTTTCTGATGTTTTTCTCATGACTTGACATGCACCCATCAAAGATTCCCACTAATAGAAAGATGGCACACTTTTGGGGGAATTGCCTTTGCCTCAAAAGTGCGCCCAAGGTGCAAATGGGTTCAAAAATGCGCTTGTGGGGAAATGGGGCCCACCTCAAGTTAAAATACTCACTTAAGTCACCATATGCATTTTTGGCTTTCTTTTATGTTTTTAACTTGCAAAATTCCAACCAATAGGAGAGGGGCACACTTTTGGGGTGCAATTGCACCTCATAAGTGCGCCAAGGGTGCAAAGGACACCAAAAGTGCGCCCAAGTGCCCAAGTGTTGCTTCGGAGCATGGTTTGCACCTCGACTTGCTTCTCGGAATGTTTCCTTCTCCCCTAGTCAAATTTAATGAATTTTGGCCATACAATATATGAGTTTGCATGGAAATTGGCGAATGAATCCAATGAGCCTATTTAGAAGGCCTAAGAATGAGTTCAACAAATTTTATCTATTCCTTCAATTGTGCCTAAAGCGGTGCGGCTGATGAGTCGAGTGGCAAAAGAGTTTTCAAAGAAGACAAGCCAAACAAACTTGTGGGTCATGAGGAGCATTGAAAATAATCTCATTTGAGCTTTTGTTAGGCTCCTAACTCTTCACGAGGTGTCTAAACATTTTGAGCAAGTTCCACCTTGTAGGTCTCTTGTGCTTTATTGATTGACATGTTTCTGCATTTTTATACTCCCAAAATTTTCCTTGATTATTGCATCATGAAGTAGGCTCTGTCAGCGTTCCAATGCCTGGGATACGAGCTTTAAACACTTCGTGAGGCTCTTGAAACCCTTAAAGCAAGGTGACTAGCTCCTTTGGAACTTGCATTTCCCAGTGTCTTGTCCAAAAAGAACCAATTTTGCTTAACTTGTTCCTGAACTCAAATTTCTCCACATATTCTTCCTAAAATGCCCCGAAAACATCATGGCTCTTCCATACATCTCCCGAATGATTTTAATATTCCCTGTAAGTTTCCAGAGGATGTTCATCAGTGACAAAAAGACCAAAAATAGCCCTTTTGAAGCCTCTGGGAGCACTTTGTTCTTTCTTAGATCTCAGTAGCTTCAAGAACCAAGCTAGGTAAACTTCTCTGCACATGAAACACACTTGAAAATCATGTTAGCACGTTCCTCTTGACCATAATGAGGGTGACACAGTTGAAATGATGGCCGGGAAAGGTTTACATTGACCGGGAAAGGGAATTTCAAGTGTGGGTTTGGTTGTCATGACCAAAATTTTAAATTTTGCATGCTAGACATTTAGCATGACAACAATACAACAGTTTAGTTAGAAGGCTATCATCCTAGTTAGGTTAGATGTCTTTAAGAAAGAGATTTAGGTGTTTGGAGATGAATTTTTCTTCTAGGAGATGCATTCAAAGTTTGTTCCAAGGTCTTAAAAATTGAATTTACTGCTTCTAATTCATTTACAATTTTCGGTCGCAACAAATCCCATTTGATAAATTTGAACTCATTAGAAGCCAAAGGATGTTTCAATTTCAACTAAGCAATATTAGGAAGCATCTCAACCTGAATGGGATGGCGGTCAGGAAATTTAAAGGGGTGATCTGAATGGTATAATCCTCTTCCCTGTTAATTTCAATTTTCTTATTGAGAAGAAATTTGTTTGAGTCTTGAATATATTCTATGAACTACTTCCATCCCCGCGCCCCCAACCAAGTGAACCAAATAGTGCTAGCTGAGAGTTTAATTTTTTTCTATAGATGATCATATATGCTATGAGAGCTCTTTATTCTAGACCATTCAGCATGCTCGTTACCTCTCCAAAGGCCAAACCTCCAGCTTGTTTCACACATCTTCTACCATGTTGAAATCCACTCCTACAATCCAAGTAATTTTGCCTAAAGCACTAACAAACCAGGGCCTTTAAGAACCATCTTCTGGAATATAGGTTAAGAGCATAAACATTAACCATACACAGTAAGTTCCTTTTTACTTTCAACATTTTCAAATCTTTTGGATTATAGCTTAGGAGCATAAATATTAACATCACTCTGTAAGTGCCTTCTTACTTTCAACATTTTCAAACACATCTTTGGCAAGGAGAAGATCCAAGCTTGATAACATTTTTCTCCCAGACAGAGAACATTAAAATAATGACTTCCTCATTACATCAACATGATTTTAAGTAAAAACAAAGTGTTTATCCTTATAAAAATGAACTACAGTTCAAAATTAGAGATGTTTACTTCTTGCACAAGCAGGACAAGAGCAACTCTAGAGTTCTTGAAAAATATAAAAATGTCTTCCTTTCAATGCACATCAATGATCAATCCCATGATATTCCGATCAGTTAATCTCATTTACTTGGATGATCTGATTTTTGGTTGGATCAAGTAACAACAGTCTTCTAACTCTGTCTGCAGTTCTAGTACACTTAATAACCTACTTATTTTTTATCTACTAGATAATAGTAGGATGGGATGGGTTTCTTTGGAAGAGGTTCTTTTTCACACGATTCCATTCATTCTAGTATACTGTAATTTTATTTCATGTTAATTTTTTATGTTCCTCAGCTATTTACCATTTTGATGTGTAAACTGTAAACTGTTTCTTGCACCACTATGATACTAACTAAGATATTTTGTGTAATGCAAAGGCATTTTTCTCTTTTGTAATGATTCTTCCTAGTAATCATTTTACCTTTTGGCTAGTAGTTTGGATGGTCCATGTATGAACTTACATATGGAACCGAGTCATAGATATTTCTCTCAGTGCTTCCCTTCCAGAGCATGATGGTAAAAATCTTTGAGTTCCTGTTAACGTAAATCACTTTTCTTTGGAATCCTTCAATAATGAATGAAAAAAACATGACTAGCTTGTATAGAACTATATATGTGAATCTCACTCAGTTCAGGCGATATACATAGTTGCATTGCAAATTTTAACCTATGCAGTCTCTTTACCATCGTGTGGTTCAAGGCAATTTCCTCATTTGATGAAATCCAGTACATGTTCATTTGCAGCACTGTGTAGATGGTTGGTTGCTTCATATGGTTTTACCTTATTGTATGATGGCGCAATAATTTTTCTTTAATAATTTCATCCTCTTGTATGATGATGCCTGCATCTAATCAATATTGAGTGTAACTAGTTAAATTTTCTCTCAATGTAGAACCACAGAGTTTACCATGATTGATAAAATACATGCAAATGCACATTTACTCTTCTTGTGCACCTATTCATTTTGGAAAATACAAGAGATTGTGAATTTGTTATGTTATTTGCTTCACAAAAGCAACATTTTGCTTTTGCAAAATGATTGCAAAAGAATTTGGTGTCTAATTTCCAATTTTCAAGATTTGCCTAAAATCGAGGCCATAAGAATTTCTATGCATTTTGCGAAATTTGTTCTTTAGACGTGGAAAGGTTAATGATCATTGTTGATGAATTTTATACAAGGTTCCTACTAGTTGTCATTATGCCTTTTTATTTTACTTTTTCCTTGTGCAACATATTTAGTTTTTGATAAGTCTTATTGAAACTTATAATGAGAAATTTACAATTTACCCTGCTTACAACATGTGTTGTTATATCTAAGACTTTTTTTCCATGTTATTGAAATTGATGCCATTTGCCAAAAAACAAACTGCATGATAGGCAGTTTGATGCCTCGAGGCGTTCAATTTATACATCACAAATTTGTGTCGGTTACAATTTATCTCATTTGTTGATTTGGTCATGACATTTGTTTAGATATTCTTTGTTTCTATTTGCTGTGCTAATGCTCCATTATGTTTGTCTCTTAGGTTCCATGTTGAATCAGGTAGTCAGTAAAATGGAGAAGCCTGTTCAAAGCAGTGATGCATTATTTGAGCATCAACAAGTTGCAAACCTTTTTGGTCAGAAGTACTCTATTTGGACATCACAAGAGTTGGGTCATAATATTGCTATGAGAAAGCAAATATTCTGTAACCGATCTCTTAACATGAAGAGCATTGTAGCAATTGGCTTTGACATGGACTATACACTTGCACAATATAAGCCTGAAACATTTGAAACGTTGACATATAATGGCACACTTAAGAAGCTTGTCTACGACTTGGAATATCCTGAAGAGGTTTGTTATTTTATTTTCTCAGCTCTTAATTAGGTTGTGTCAATGAACTTCACTCTTTGTTCATTTTGAAACTTTTTGTGGTTTTACTCGAAATGAAGCTTCCCAAGTATGTTAAATTATCTAAAATGAAGGCAGCTTCAATCTCAACAATACCTTTTGGAAGATAAATGATGCTTTGTTAGGAAAATATATCGTGTAATGAAGCAATTTTGTACTAATCTTGGTTGATTTATTACTTTTACATGGATAAATTTCATGTGTGCATGATGTGGACTAGCAAATAAAAATACTTAAACACATGAAACATCATGAATTGAACAAAAATGGACACACACAAAAAAATATTCACATGATAAAAATCATGTTAATAGACAAGAAGACAATGTAGAAAGACAATATCTTCATTATAATGCTCATGATTTACAATCTTCTCTCTCCAATGTAGCAGGCATGAACTCTCTACATAATTACATGTCAATGAGTACGAGAGGACATTCCTGATCCATTCCAATCAATCCACATTCGTATTGTCATCAAGGGACTAGATATGAAGCTTAACCCCAATGGTTTCATTGACAACTACCCCTAGACCAAACATTTAAAGTTAACCATAACAATCATATACATCATAGTAAAAATAAAAACCTTTTTATTGAACTTTATTTTTTATTTTCTTGTATTATGACTATAACAATGATAATCAATTCTTTTATCTATATCTATCCCTTTTATTATGATTAAAGTTGATGGAAGGTGATGAGGTGGAAGATGGAATTGTCATGTTGTTCATGGGTGGAGTCTCTATCTCGGTCAACAAGGTCACACTCGGAGTGAAAGTCGGGGTGGGTGAGGATAATACCGACAATGATGAAGATGTCATCGGTGACAAAACTACTATTATTGATGGTGGTATCATTGCTCGGGCTTCCTTGACCGTAAGTGAAGGTCTAGGTGATGATAATCTCAAGCGAAGTTTTGCCTTTCATTTTTGCCAACTCCTTTTTGAAACATTTCTTTCTCATTTTCTCGTAAACGGAGGTATTTGACATATTTCTTAGGATTCAATACACCCTTCGACCTTTGGATGCATGCCTTTTGCATCCCCCTTGGTCAGTTCATGGTTGGTTCTCATAGACTCCGTTGTGAGAGGGATCACCACCTTGATCATTCGGACAAGATTTGCCAGCTGTGTAGTCTCGTGGAGAATGAGACAGAAACAAACTTCATCTTTCGGTGCCCCATTTACTACGAGATCAGAGGGAGGTTCCATTGTTTATTTAGGAGGACACAAGATCTTTGTGACTTCTTCAGTTTGAGGATCAAAAGTGCTTGGATTTATACTTATAGGAGGTTTTGAGGCTTCGTGAGCACACTCTTCAGCCACATCCTAGACCGGACTCTACTTAGTAGATCGCCTCACACTCTTCACCGCATCCTGGGCTCGGACTCTACTTAGTAGATCGCCTCCTTCACAGTGTTACCTTTGGAGAGAGGCACTAAATGCCCTTGTGAGTCCGACCCCGCTTCTTCCTCCAGATTGGTTCGGCCCAAGGATACTATCCATGGTTCCCCGAGCCATCACAGGCATACCCGTACTAGGTCTGGCCTCGGGTGATAGACTAGATCCAAAAGGCATCATAGAGATAGTCCTGTGTCCAGACAATGCATAAGTAGGCGATTCTCTCTTCAAAGGTCGACATTCTATCCTCAACTTTTTCCAGTCGGCCTTAGATGTTAGGAGAGATGGATCTACCATTCCTTGATGGGCTTTCCCCTTTTCTTCTCCTTGGTCGTCTTTCCCCTTTCTTCCTCTCACTTGTTTTTCCACCCCCATTCTGGGTGCGTGTGATTTCTCCTTCCGGTTGGCCACCTCTTCTGGATTTTGTACTTGTCTTTCTTGGGAACTCTTTGGTTTTCCCGCTTTGTATCGGTGCTTGTTGTTGTCTGCAGTCCCTTTGACCTACTTTTGTGGTCATTTGTTGGACATTAATATATTTATCTTATCTTATCTTTTCTAGGAGGGTTGTGTTTTTCTTCCCGATTTTTTTCTTCATTCCCCACTTAGCTTCCTTTATCTTCAGCGGCATATTCCAGTCTATTTCGCTTGTCTCTTTTTGTTCAATTACGATTCGAGGTTTGTGGCCTTTCTTGAAAAGGCCTTGTATCACTTCTTTGATTGTTTTGCTTACTTCCATGCATAGTTAACATGTTCTTACAAACTTGATGAAAATTTGGTTTGAACCATACTTTTTTTTGATGAACAAGTTCAATCAAACATTATTTTTCCTAGTTTTAAATCAAAAATTGAAGCATTTTGTCACGTCCCTTTTTGGAGATTAGCGAAATTGAAGACCTTAACCCATTCTTCCTCGTGGGTTTAAGGAAAGAAGCAAGGGGAAGACTTGGATGACATTTTCTAAATAGATATTTTAATTATTATCATGTATTCTTATTGGGAAGCCAAACGCTCCAATAGATGAACTCATTTAATTAGAATATAAAGTAATTTGGAGCATGTAGGCTCTAAAAACAAATTAGATAATTAAAAATTACTTTATGAGGTCGGCCATTATTGAATTGTAGCACCCCTTATGTTATAAAAGGAGGTTGCTTGGCCATTTGATTATTATGTGAATTCTATTATCTCTTGGAAAGATTGCTTGTGAAGCATCTCTCTACCTCTCCTAAGGACGAAAACCCTTGGAGAGTCTTGTGTGAGGATGAAACCCTTCACCAAGTCTAGGGAAGACTTCAACACGGGAGTCTCCACTCCTTGAGGGATTTCTTTGTTGTTATCTTAATTTCAGCCTTAGGCGAGTTGCCCTAAGGAGCTCTTTGGGTCAAATATTGAAGATATTGCTTTCCTTATGTTATTGATGCAAAATTGGCTTCCTTCAAAGTGGAGCGACTCATTTATGGAGTGATTTGGTACATTATTTGGCTGTTCTAAAAGGGCGACCAACATTGAATGGTGTTTTGAAGTATTCAAGGGTCTTCTATGTGTTTGGATTACATCATCTCATTGCATATAATTTATAAGGGTGAAATATGGTTTTACATTGAAATTTGGAGGGTTTCGGCATGCATAATCAGATTTGAAAATATTTATTTATTTCTGCAACTAGGGTTTGAAGGAAATTCATTCCAGCATTCCTAGGCTTCCAAAAATTATAATTCCTTCACCAATTGATTGCTGAGCTTGAATAATAATTTCAGAATATATTTGGAGTGATCTTGCATGGTTTTTAGGGCATTTCCAAGAGGGGCGAATTGCTTGAAAGGCAGGTTTGGCATGTTTTGGTGGATGTTTGGGCAAGCTGATTTGATATTTGCATTCGTCATATTTTTAAACCCCAAGATCCCAAGTTTCGTGAATTTTGGAGCTTCTTAGGTAAAGTTATGAATTTTTAAAGTAACTCTGTAGACAAGGGTTTATAGAAAATTCATATCTTCATTTTGGGGCACTAAAAATCAGTTTTCTTGCATCTAACAATTGCTGGTTATTTCTCATAAATTTTGAGCATATTTCCTAAAGGTTTGAGTGAGATTTGTGCCTAGGAAAGTGTGTTTGACTTCTCCTAAGAGGTCGCTGCCCTAGGAAGGGCATAATTTATAGGTTGCAGGGCTGATATCAGTCATCTACAACTACTAACCTGATTTTAAAGATACATCTCAGTTCTTTGGTCATTTCCCGAGTCCCCCTAAAAAGGGACATTATACGTTTAAATTAAAAGAACTTCAACTTAAAACGAAAAGGAAACAATAAATACTAATACCTAAACATGTAACGAAAAATCTGCGTAGATAATATATTTATTTAGTAGTACGTGTAATTGGTTTTTCTTTACAAGTATCACATGTATAATATTTATTATTTGTAAATTTGATGAAGTGAACCAAACCTAACCTTTTGCAAAATTCTGAACTTCCTAATTTTTCCCCTCCAAACTATCTCGAACTTTTAGAACATGGTAACTATGTTTCCATCCATTCGCCACTTGTTATCTACTCCAACTGAAATTTTAGCTCAAGTGCTTCATCCTCTTCTTATTTCTTGAGCGTGGTCACCATTTGGGCCTGCTGCTCCATTATGTGGTGTGCATATGAAATGATAAATATATGTTTCTTCTTCTTCTTATTCACCTTGGCTCTCTCAGTAGTGGCATTGTGCATGCCGGTCGATCGATTCCAATTCATTGACGGTCTATTGGATGGCATCATTCACCCCGTCATTTTTCAAAGATGGAAAATAATAACATGCCATTTTTTGTACTAGTTGATCTATCGACAACACCTTTGTCGTCCAATGGCGCAATTAATGATGCTGTGTGTATGTTAGTGGTGCCCTTGACGATGTGTTTGAATGAGGTGTCTTCTTGGTAGTGGGGGTAGAGCATGACTCACGATGACGAAATGGATCTGCATTTGGCAAGGAAGAAGGCATGTAATCAAGAATAGACTCAACTTCATTAGGAATGACCTTAGTTTTAGCTATGAGATACTTGGAAAAATCAATGGGGTGCTACTTGTCGACATCATTATGTCTAGAGCATATGGCCGTGAGAAAATATCAAAGGTTATCAAATGTCCGTAATTGGTGAACAACCCCATGCATTTATTTTTCTTTTAGGTAACACTACTTGCTTTAGATAGAGTGGTCAAGATATACCCGGCCGAACCTTGGCTATTTCGGGGCCTAAAACAATTTATTTAATTTATTTTTTCTACTTTAAATTTAGTATATCATTATAGCATAAATTATAGTTTCCACAACAACATTATTCCGTAGAAAGTACCAAATACAAGCCATCGAAACATGGACAAAAATAACATGTACGAGATAAATATAATAAACACCTCGACTAGATTTGGTAGGGACAATGCTTGTGCCCATGTTCAACGAAATTATGAGTAGCTTGTTGCGGTTATTTCGCTTGTTTTGTTTTTCATACGCATAATAAACTACGTTGCCGAAACGGTAGTCTGGGGCACCGGGAGTGGGTACGGGAGCGGAAGGGAGCGGGAGCGGCGGCAGGAGTGGGCAAAGAGCAGCGAGGGGCCTGCAGAACGGTTGGGTACGACCTGGCCGTACCTGCTGTTTCTGCAGGCCCTCGCCGCTCCCCGCCCCCTCCCGCTCTTTTAATTTTTTTTTCATGTTTTAAAAGCCTAACTACTTAAAAAATTAAATATTATTCTAATTTACACCCTAAAAGATAACTCTAAGCAATAAAACAAAAGAACAACACAAAAACAAAACATAAAGCAAAGAAACTTACCTTTGGCTCTCCAAAATTGCATTGTGCTTGTCTAGGGTTTGAGGAGCTATTGCTAAGCTTGTAGGAGTGTGAGGAGCTGTAAAGGAGGAAGATTTGTGAAGGATTTGTGGTTTTTAAGTGAAGGTACGTTTTTTTTTTAATTTCTAACCTTGGGTTTTTTTGTTTTGTTATTTAATCTTTCACACATTACATTTTTTGCTTATGTTGATCTTTTTTTGCTCTTTCTATTTAATTTTCATTGTTCAATCACAATGCACTTGCATGCCATTGTTTTCTTTGCTTTTTTTTGAACGTTGTAGGTATTTCTACAATGGCAACAACAAGTTCTGCTTCTTTTGGGCAATCTTTGGCCAGCCAAATTCACCGTTTTGGAGGCATGTTGTGTATAAATTGTACCTACACTCATCTTCTAGGATTCATCTTATTTTTTATGTATCTTATTTGAAGAAGGTCCTAGGGCAATGAATTCATGTCCAAACCACTCTCGATGGTTGAATGAAGAGAGCTCCATCATCTTGGAATCCGAGGCTATCTTGTCCGGATGAACATACACACTTTGCAACTGTACCATGACTGACGTTCTGGTCCAATGATGGGTCGTGCAACCATAAGATGCAACTTCGAACTTTTCCAACAACTTCAACAACATTTTCTGCAGCTCAAGCTTTGAGGACAAAGCTTTATGAAGGGGAAGGGCATGTTAGGACTCTAACCATCTATTTTTTTGCTTTTTAATAGTCATAACTGTCCTTTGGCTTAGTCGCCTATTGTGTGTGTGGGGTGGACCCTTGAACATTAGGGTAAGGTTGTGATGCCTATATATTGATATTGTAAGAAAGAAATAGGGATATGATTTGTTGTTGTAAATGAGCTCTGCTCAAAAGGAGGCTGCCCCCTCGAAGGAGCCTGTGATATCTGGATATAAGCAAGTTCAAAGCTATTTCCTGAGTTCATTTAGCATTCCAATTTTTTGTGTTATGTTATTACCGTTTTCATTAATATTTTGCAAGTCAGTTCATATCAACTTCCTGCATCTCTCTTTAGTAAGGCTGCTCTTTCTGCAAAAACTGCATAGACTCAAATTTTAACATCTAACTAGCACAAGATCACCTCTTCATGTAACAACGTTGCATGGTTATGGAAATTTACTGTAGCAGGGAGAGAATGTTTTTATACGACATTCATACAATATTAATATTGAATTTCCATGTTTTGGCTTGCATCATCCTGTATCTATCTTTAAAATGACTTTTTGCTGCAAAAAGTGCACGGAATGAAGTTCCAACATATCCCTAGTACATGATGCTCTCTTCATGTGACATGGTAACAAGGTTACATGGTTATGGAAGTTTTCTGTAGAAGGGAGAGAGAACATGCGACTGGGATACACACATATCCCTTTGAGTAAAAATTACTACATTTTCAATTTGGCAGGGGATAGAAAGTAGTGACCAAGAAGTACTATATATTCACAGCATTGGTCCTGTAACTTAACTAACACAGAAAAACCTATAAATTATTAGCTTGCATAGGTTGGCTTATTGCTACCAAGCACACTTGAAACCATATGTAGAAGTTTCCACGTATTGAGGTGGATCATGGATTTATGAGTACTGTGTTGGGACACTCAAGATTATTTCGTTTTATCCTCCACCATTGCTATTACCTTGCACCAATGAGAAATTAATTGTTTTTATAGAATTTTTGTTGTTGCAAAGCTAGAGGTGGGATTCTTGTTGGCTGAATACAAGATATCCCTTACTGGCAGTTTACATGCAATGTTATATTCCTAAATGTACATGACAGCAAGTTTTCCAGGCACATAGATCTTTCCAATTTAAGAAGAATGTGTGTCGAGCAATTTTTTTGGTTCATAACATGAGGGGAAGGTTTTCTTAAGAATCAATATAGTACTAATATTTCTCGTAAACATGGGTTTGGCATTTCGTGCAATTTTTTTATTAGTGAGGATAATGGGGTACAATGTTAAGGCAAGAATCAGTTCACCACTATTTCTGTTTTATATTTTAGCCTTCAGCGCACTTTGATTTGCATTAGTTTTGGATATTTATTGTCTCAAATTACAAAGTTACAAGTTCCGAGGCTGCTGTACCTACAAATTTGGAATCCTATCTTATGCAGTTGCTGCAGTGGAAATTTGATTGGAGTTACATGGTCAGAGGTTTGGTCCTTGATAAGAGACGAGGCAACATCCTAAAGGTGAGTTGGTAGGTTTGCAAATCATTGTTTTCATTAACATGTATAAACATTGGAGAATTTTGTGATTTTTTTCAATTAAGCATTTTCCAACGTAGTGAAGGTTTTTCTTGTGATGGAAATGTTCTTTTACTTCTTGCTAGAAGATTTGATATTATATCTTGAGCTTGAAGATTGGGAGTTTTCATTTGGAAATGGTCTTGTTGCTTCTTTCCAATTTTTTGAGACCTTGAATATTTAACTTTGAGATCATTGTCATTCTATTTGTTAAGGTCATGAAACAGGTTGGGGAGCCCTTTATAATCTTTTGTGATATATTTTTTCTTTTGTATCCATAAATTTCATGTTGTTTGGTTGGTTGTTGTATTATTTGTCAAACTGAAAAGGCAAGTTGAAGCTGACATTTAGATTTATTTTAAGGCACAAGTGTTCTTGTAATGTCCCTTTCTAGGGTTTAAACAGAAAATAAGGTTTGGCCACAAACCCTAAGAATCAGATCTGAAAATACACCAACACCCAACTAGAAATAATCTGATTTTTATAACAGCAGATCCAACGATATTAGAAACCCTAACAGCGAACTGAAAATTACACTTTTAGGGTATCAAAATCAGCTTAGAACATTAATTACTATCCCTCTAGGGCAGCGAACTGTACCAGCACTTAGGAAAAATCATTCACATGCAATATGGGCTGAAAATTAGCATAGAAATATCCCAAATACTGAATAAATCCAGCAAGATGAAATTTGGAGCAAATATGTATTTTATAAATTTATTTCAAGTGAAAATGCAACTGAAACTTAGAAAATTCTTAACTCCATCAATACTTGGAGTTTCAACACAAACCAATGCTCAAAATGATCTTGAAGAGACCAACTATCCAATGAAAGTGAAATCACAATTTCCAACCATGGAAACCCTCTCAAAATTGATCCCAAACTTCCCAGGTGGGTTGCTCCAAAGAAGGAAGGGTGCCAACACCCTAGAAAGTGCCCTAGTTGAAGTAGGAGTGCCCTAAGCACAGATAAACACCTTGCTGTTCCAGAAATCTGCCAATTAAGTCCACTTGTGACTCCCGTATGAAGCCACCAATGCAACAAATGAGGGTTTTCGTCCCCAAGTGTTGTGACTATTGAGGGTTTCGTCCCCAATAGGATCCAATGAGGGTTTTCGTCCTCAAAGTTGAGCCACACCAAAGGTCTTCGTCTTCAGTGGAGAGTAGGGCATGTCGTGCACAAACCCAAGATATCAATCTTTGAAATAAACATGCATAATCTTTCTTAGGCTATCTAATCCACCTTTATATCCTCCTTTTTGGTGCCAAGGATGAATTAGAAGTCCAATCCACTTTTTAATCTTCCCTTAAGAAGACCGACTGATAAGAGTATTTAAAAATATTTTTTATTTTATAATATGAAGTTGTCCCAAAATAAGAATTCGTTGGGCCCAACTTAAAATATTACCAATTATTTTTAATTTAGAATAGGGGCATTACAATGCCCCCTTCCCAAATTTGCTTGCCCTCAAGCAAAATGTAAGCTCTTGGATCGCAAATAAATGAGGGTTTTCGTCCCCAAGTGTTGTATTTGTGACTATTGAGGGTTTCGTCCCAATAGGACCCAATGAAGGTTTTCATTTTCGAAGTTCAGCCACACCAAAGGTCTTCGTCTTTAGTGGAGAGTAGGGCATGACGCGCACAAACCCAAGATATCAAATCTTTGAAATAAACAGCATAATATTTCTTAGGGCTATACTTTAGAGATGTGGCCTTTTTGTAGCAACTCATTCTTCACTATGGTGCTAGAAGGTGCAATAAACTTCATATGCCTCCACATAAGTTTCCTTATAAAAAAAATGCAAGAATCATAAAAATAAGTAGAAGGAGAAGCTTTTACCTTGTTTTTCATAAGGTCATATGGAATCTCCATGCCATAGTTAGCTTGGAATTGATTCAAACCAACTCAATATCTATGGCTGAAAGTGTTTTTCACCTCAATATGCTCTTTGGAATTCACTTTATAAATTGATGATGATTGAAAATAACCTTGTAATGGCTGCACATACCTCATCTTTGAACCGGTTGCTTATGAGCACCATTGAGCATGTCATGACAACCGGTAAAAGATTGAGACAACTATGATCAGCTACATAACCAACGTAGCCCAAAAAACTTTCTTTTGAATCAATAGCTGAAAGTACCTTAATGACATGGTAATTCTTTTCAATACCTTGGGCAGTTGTCCATATAATTGCATCCATGGGATACAAAGATTTTCTCATTCTATCAACCCAAGACAACTCTCCTAATTGTTGTACTTTAGAGATGTGGCCTTTTTGTAGCAACTCATCCTTCACTATGGTGCTAGAAGGTACAATAAACTTCATATGCCTCCGCATAAGTTTCCTTATAAATAAAATGCAAGAATCATAAAAATTAGTAGAAGGAGAAGCTTTTACCTTGTTTTTCATAAGGTCATCCAGAATCTCCATGCCATAGTCAACTTGGAATTGACTCAAACCAACTCTATATCTATGGCTGAAAGTGGTGTTTTTCACCCCAATATGCTCTTCGGAATTCACTTTATAATAATAAACATTCTTACCAAGTGTGAGCAACCTTTGTTGTGACGAATTTTCTGATTGCAAGTGCCTTACTTGCTGCCCCAAAACAGCTGTCCTATGTTCCTTCTTGCAAACTCCTTCCATGATGTCATTAGCAAGCTGATTTCTGACATAACCAGCAGTGATAATATTTTTCCAGTCAGCTGTTATGCAAGAGAGCAGCCCACAATGTGATTCCCAAAGATTTGCTTCAGCATTCACTTCTTTCCTCATGCCATGAATTCTGATTTCTCCAACTTGGTCACGAAATTTCAGTTCTTTATCATGATATTTGAGGGTGAACTCCCCCAATGTTTGCAACCATTGAACCCCAAGAACGATTTCATCATTAGCTAGTTCAATCACAAAAAAATCATCACATACCTCATGAATTCCCAAGAGAATTGACAGCTGTACTATTTTCCTTGCGCAAAGTATGATGGTGCCATTCTCTACCAGCATAGTGACCCCTTGGTTATGAAGAAGACCCTTCACCCAGAATGGGTGATAAGCATGAGTGCCACACATTAGAGGCCTTTATTGATAGGGTGAAGAAATATCATGTGAAGTAGTGATGCAAACACGGTTAGGGAACCCAATCAAGAGCAGCCTTTGACCATGTAGCCCTTTGGAATTGATGTGCGGAAATAGAACATGATATATAACTAACACAATATCTATATTATTCATTCATAAGAGGAACAACACACAAACATAGACTGATGGCCAACCATACAACCTTATAATTCTCTAAAGCGATACGTACAACTAGATCGAAGCGATTCTCATAATGTCCAATAACTTCTACACCAACAATTACCAATTCTTATCTATCTTAGGCTCTACTACCTAACTGAGGGACATGGGTTTGTTTACATAGGCATGCAAGCCACCCAAGGAACCATTGAACTTAGCTACCCTACCCATTAAGACTTCTAAAAACATGGGATGTTACAACTAAGAATCGGTGGTAGGGTGCAATGGATATGCCGATAGGCCACTTTGCAGAGAGGATAGAGTCATGTCTATGGAAGGCATAAGCAACTGTGAACCTAAGATAAGAGGATGTTTTTTTGTGCCTATGGTGGTGTGGGCAATAGACATGTGCAATCGAGAGTATCTATTCTTTGGCTTGTAACAACCAATTGGAATAAATATAGGTGAGGTTGATTTTAACGGAGAGCTTTGATTTTGTGTAGTGTTTCCATCGAAACGCAAGTGTTCCATGAACATTCCGGTAAAAAATAAAACAAATTATTTTTCAACATCAATGATGAAGTGATACATCGTGAAGGACAATTCCATAAGTATAGATACAGGGAGTTTTTTCCCACCGGGTTTTCTCCTTTTCTCCACTTTATGAGAGATTTGCAATGTACATGGGTACCTCATCGTCTTGTTGCCAGACCCACTTTCCTTTTCACTACCCACCTAAGTCGTGTTTATGGGGGGTGTTAGTGTAGGATATTCATTTTCCTTGTATTTGTTTATTTACTTGGAGATTTCCTACACTTATGGGATATGCTTGTTTAGGTGTACACTTGACCACACTATTTTAACTAGTGGTGATTACTACCCTTGACCAATTCTCTATTTATTGTTATTTCGGTATGGAGGTTACCCCTATTCTAGGTAGAGTTTTATGTTATTCTATGAGGAGGTTGCACATTCACCTCCTATATGTACATCACTTGCATCATTCTATCATATGGGACATTGAGTTGATTCAGAGCCATTCTTACATTTTTGCATTTTATCTCATTGTTCTTCATAACTTGCATATTTGAATGTGTGTGCTTAGTCTTGCCTTTGTGCTAATTCATGTCTCACATTTCTCGCCGGTGCACTCTTCGATTCAGCAGATCCCTGGCGTTCCCATATGTGATGTATAACCAAACAATAAACAAATGGAGCGATGTGGAATATACCTTAAGAAGAGGTAAAATGGAAAATTCACATATATTTATACATTGTAATTTACATATTTGCAAAATGTGGAATCCTACAATATCATAAGGGCAAATGATGAAATTTGCATGGAGCATTCTTTCAGTGTATGCCATAGTGGTGGCCGTGCCTAGGATCCGTAAGGGCATCCATCAACGAAAAAGGAATAATGCAGAGGCTTACCATTTGCAAGCAAATGTGAGCGTATGTTGAACCCACGTGCCTGCTTTTGTAATGGGAAGACTCTTTCACACTTTTTTGCAGGGGCTTGGAATCACTTGTTTTGGAATATGGCATATATGTTTGTCCATGATGGGCTTGTTCACCAACAAGGAATCAAGAGGAAAAGGATGGACTAGACATAATTTGACTTTTTGACAAAGATAAATTTCTAGAAGGGGTTGTAAAGCTGCATGCCCCGCCCTCTCCTTCCACCTCCACTAGCCATCTCTAAAAATGTCTTTTGAAGTATTTAGTTCACCGCATTCTAGGGTAAATATAGTTATTTTTCTGATATTAGTACTTTTATCTTCGACCGGTTTGTTTACATACGAGTTAACTTTGAGAAAAAAATCGTGAGAGGTTTTTAATCAAAATGAAAGGGAAACAAAACTTCATTCGATTTTTCAATTCAAGAATTTTTTATTTTTTGGTTTCTTTTACCCTCGATACAAAAATCACGATTTATCGGCCGATAATCGCGATTTATCTTTTGCTAGAGGGAAAACGATTTATCTTTGGGAAAATCGCGATTTTTTCCTCTCGATAAATCGGCGATTTCTGGTAAGAAATTTCAAGAAAAATCGTGGAAAATCGGTTTAAAAATCGTTGCTTAGGTATAAAACGTCAAAACTGAAAAAAACGAGTTCATTTCAAAGCGTTTAGGGTTGAATTTCTCTCGCGAATTCATCCCGTGTTTTGCTAGGGTTTCAACCACAATTAGCTTTATTTTACTATTATACATTTGTTTTTATTTATTATCAATGTTCAACTTCATTGCTCATACAAATTGACATTAACTGCAGCCTGCAGGTGTCTAACATTCTGAGTTCGTGTATTTGAGCTTGCTTTCATTTATTTTCCTTGCATTCGAATTTGTTTTATGCATGAACTCAAATAACTCAGAGTCTCAGCCTCTTGAATCATGATTTCTGGTATAGTTCGTGTAACATTGGTAAAGCTAAATGAAACATTGGTAATATAAGTAATATACCAATGTTTTACATTTAATTTAAGTGTATTTTATGAATTTAAATGTTTTTTAAAGTAGCGATAAAGTCACCGATTAATGCCAATAAATTGCCGAGAAATCACCGATTCCCGATTTCCGAGTCAAATTTTGGCCTGCCGATTAATTGCCAATAACGATTTTTTGAACTATGCTTTTACCACATTTAAAAATGTTTTAGACTGAAACAGAGCATTGAAACTGTCCAAAACATGTATAGACAAATCCATTGATATTTTCATGGAAGTATTTTGTGTTCTAAAAGTAATAAAACAGACCTTCCATATTCTTTTATTGTATTGACAATTCCATTAAGTAAAAATAAGAAATCCTTGAGAATTTGACTGTGGAAAGATAATGTGGATTTCCCAAAACTCTAAAGTCAATGGAAAAATAGTGCACTAGTCGAAGAGTTCTAGAAAGAAACGAACGAGGAAATAATGTTAATGTCCACATGGACAAAATAGTAGACTGGGACTTGGCACAGCTGGAGAAGTTAACTCTTAAATAAATGCGTACCTAAAGCCACTAAAAATATGCAGAAACAAAAAGAGATTCCTTAAAAGTGTAGAGCCTAAAACAGGAAAAAGCTCTATGAAGAGATTACACCAATGGAATTCATGCATAGATAACCCACACAAAGTCTGACATCCTACACAGAGTGATTCCCGGGTAAGAGGCATTCGGATAGTAACTTCTATTACTTGCCCATAAAAAAAAAAAATCACCTACCATGTTTTGTCAAATAGGTAAGAATTTCATGAAATTATTGGCCTCTAAAGCTCCTATCTATGTTGTATTCCAAAAAAAAAGTGAATGTGGTCTAATGGACAACAATGATTGCAGGATTTATAGAAGAAAAATTTGTTGGAAAGGTCTTGCAAATTTTCATTAAAATGCAGTTGGCAGGTGTAAACCTCGACTCCAAAACACTAAAAAAATCTTTGTACCCTGCTTCAATGTGGCATTTTGTCAAACAATTGGCAACCATACTCTATCCAACTACATTTCACCCAAATACTGCACCCTGTCAGAGGCTGATTGGTTGGTAAAATTTGTGGGTTTGATTCTTACACCTACCAAATAGGCTCGTCATTTTTAGCATCATTAGACTAATAATACTATTTTTTAAATGTGAAAGCAAAGTTAACAGTCCCTACTCGATAGAAACATAAACATCTATTGAAACACCGTATATACTCTTGCAACACATAAAAATAACTTGCTCACAAGAACAAGGTAAAGCAAACTTGAATTAGTATGGAGAATACAAACATGCAGGCTTGCCTTTTACTCTCAATGATCCATATCAGAGAAATACAAAGATGAGTGATTCACATAACAGAGGGAGAGGGAAAAACAATTAAAAAAATGAGGATTTTACAGCCAACTAAAGCCAGGTTATGTTTTATTCTCATAAGCATTATTACTCAATGTGGCTTTACTACTACCGTCCTTCAAAATTTTCCACAACTTGCCCAAATTTTCTTCCTCTTCCATATTATTTAATCAAAACAATTCATAATATTCTAAAAACTCAATTTTTTAGAAAATATACTTTAAAACACAAAAACAAATTGTAAAACGAGGAAGGAAACAAGAGTTTGTTCTTTATCTTGAATTGTTTATTTTCTAACTTTTTGTATTATTTATTAATTGCTCGCCAAATAGACCCCACAATCAATGGATGATTCAACAAATAAATGTTTTTCATGTATATGTAAATATTTACGCTGGATGCGAAAGCCAAACATATAAACGAATGTGGCTGCAAAAATCACACATTTTATTTGAAATCATTACCTTGCTTATAGAATCCGATCTATCTGCTGGAATTGTGCCTTTTTTGGCGCAAGATGGCATGAACCAAATACCATTTATGTGCTCTAATGTCTTTTGAAATAGGGCCATTGCATTTACGAAGCATTGAACACACTAATTGCATCTGCGCTGTGCGGAAGCTACAAACCCTCTAAAGCAACATGATTCCTCATGGTAGCGGCGGAAACAACAGGCTCTACGAGAGACAACTCAAAAAATTAGGCGAGGCATGCTTATAATTCCCCCTTTTATTTTTAATTTCCCCCTCTAAGTGTGGCGTCCCCTTTCTAAGGGTCTTTTTGACATTTAAAAGCCACTTAATATTATTTAATTAATTCCCTTTTAATTTTATATTTTTGGGGAATTAAATTAAATAATAAATTACATTAATTGCTCAATAAATATTCTTTTGTGAGCAATAATACAATTAAGTGGAAAAAACTAATAATCCATAATTAAATGAGAACTAATAATTAAATGAATATTGCTTTATAATGACAAATGATAAAAATCACTCTCTAGGCAATATCATTCAATTACTAGCATAGTTTTCCCCTTGCAACATCCCAAAAGCCCATGGGGAAAGATAGGCCAAGGGTCTTCAAAAAGGGGACATTACATACATGTTGGTGCATATCCTTCAAGTATGTTGTAAAATCCTCGCTGTTGCACTCATGCTTGTGTCATCACTCATACTTCACAACTTTGCTACATCTCTTGGGCTAACACCATACTATCTCGAAAATGGTGTCTTCCTTATGCTTCTATTCATGTAATTATCATGTGTGAATTCCGATTGTGCGACTAAGTCCCATGGTCCTAGATTATCTCTTGCCAAACATCTAAGCAAATTTCCAAGCCTTCTATTCACCACCTCCACTTGCCCATCCGTCCGTGGATGATATGCTTTGAGCTAAATTGCAAATTTGTATTCAACACCTTCCACATCGTCCGTAAAAATGACCAACAAATTTAGTATCCTGTTAGACACAATGTTGTGCGGCAACCCATGCATCCTCACCACCTCTTAGAAGAAAAGATTCATAATATGCATTGCATCGCTTGTCTTTCTCGCAAGCAACAAAATGTTCATTTTTTGAAAGTCTATCCAATACACCGTAGATGGAATCAACTCCTCTCTAAGTCCTAGGTAACCGCAAGTCAAAATCCATATTTATATCTTCCCAAGGCATCTCTAAGACGGGAAAAGGCTGGTACAACCTTGTGTTTTGTGATTTTCCTTTGCCCAACCGACACACTCTACATTCTTGCACAAACTTGCGTACATCCAAACCCATTCTTGGCCATAAATAACTCTTGGCAAACTACTCCAGAGTCTTTTCCATTCCAAAGTGTCTGCAATCCTCCACCGTGGTTTTCTTTCACCAAGTTATCCTGAATCGATCCTTTGGGAATGCACACCGATCTTCCTTTGAGCAATAGGCTCCCTATACAAAATATTCCAACCAAAGTGCCTTATCAACACTCACCGCTTTCTTTACACTTCTTCAATGGCTCGCCGAACTCTTCATCTCTTGCATACATTTGCTTCATGGATTCAAAACCCAAAACTTCTACTCCCGTTTCGTTAATAGAATGTTGTCTACTCAACGCATCAAGAACCTTGTTAGATTTGGCACTTCTATGCCACAACACAAATGTATAGCCTCAGGTATGCTACCCACTTCATATGCCTTTGGCTCAATCTTCCTTGACTATTTATGAACCGCAACCCCGGTGATGTAATTCTAGGGCATCAAATAGAAAACAAGGGTTTGGACTCAAACCCCAATCACAACTTCTGATTTTTATTACAGCCACCTGTCAATCACTTCAAACCCTAGAGGAGCAAATTAAAAATGCCATTAGCAACCAAGAGCGATCTGAATATTTATGGCAGCAAAGGAATTCATATGACAGCCAACAATATCACCACTTAGCCCTAGCAATGAACCTGATTTTTATTTCCTAGGGCAGCGAACTGTATAGGGACTTCACATCAACATACAACCATGCAAAAGAGCTGAGAATGCTTCCAAATAATTAATTCAACCACGACAATATTTATCAATCCAATTTATATCAAAATAATAGAGAAACTAAGTGATCACACCCGATTGTAGTTAATTTTATGGCAGCAACAGTACAGTCAAAACCAAGGGCTAGAAATGATAGATGAACTTCTGTTAAAATCACCAAAATGTAGATTCCAACCTTATATATAATGGAGAAGAAGAATATCGGCCCAAAATACTAAAGTGTGCCCTAGAAGGCACCGAACCCAACCCTCAAGCAACTCGCCTAGTGATGGAAATGAAGAACAATTGCATAAAATCACTTTGAAGCTCCAACGTGACCTCCATGTGAGATCACCCTTGCACACAAGAGGGTTTTCGTCCTCAATAGGTGTCCTTTGAAGGGTTTCGTCCTCAAAGGATATTAAAGAGAAGCTACTAGCTCCACCTCCAAGAGAAATCAATATCAAAATCAACATAATGTTTCTAGGCCACTTGATCCACCTTTATATCCTCCTTTTTGGCACCAAGGATAAATTAGAAGAACAAAAGGAAGACTGACCTCCTTGGGATTGTTCTCCCACCTTTATCTTCAATGTAGGCTCCAAGAAGACTGACCTTAATAAAAGAAAGTACTTTTCCATCTCTATGTAGGCTCTCAAGACCAACCTCATGAAGGAGAGATAATCGTTCCTCTTTGCTTTGTCATTCAACCATCACCTAGTCGAATCACTCCAAGCCATAATTAGTAATCAAATAAATAAGGAAAATACAATCACTTACAATTATGGCAATGTTCACCTCTCATGCTTCTTCCTTCCAAACTCACAGAAGGTGGAATGGGCCCAAGGCCTTCATAGTCAAGAGCTTGGAAAAGGGGACATTACAGATGATTAGTATATAAGACAAATTATTTTGGCAACAAGTAATGCCTCCACTTCTTGAGTGCTTGCATAATTGCATAAAACTCCTAATCATACACATTATACTTCCTCTTTGCGGCTTTCAGCCTCTCATTGAAGTATGCTACTGGGTCTTCCCTCCCGATTCAACACTATGCCAATGGCTGTGCCACTTGTATCACAATCCACTTGAAATACCTTCGCAAAATATGGCATTGCCAATAATAGCTATTCGTGCACCTTCTTGTTCAACTCGTAAAGATATTGTGTCAGCAATTGGGCTTCAGACAAAATCCTTCTTATCCCCTCGCATGGCCTCTATGACAGGCACACATGTGCCGCTGAAATTCCTGATGAACTTGCGGTAGAAACTGACAAACCGTGAAAGCTACATGCTTCAAAAGCATTCTGTGGGGATGACCACTCTAGTATCACTCACACCTTTTCTAGGATCCATCTTCAGACCTACATGAGAAATCACAAAACCCAAATATACACGCTCTTCTTGCATGATACTGCACTGCACTTCAAATTTATCAGTAATTTTTCTTTCCATAACCGCTGCAACACTTGCGTCAAGTGCCTCAAATGATCTTCCCACATCTTGCTGGTTATTAGAATGCCATCTAGGTACACAATCACACACTTCCCTAGAAGTAGACTCTTTTTCCCGAGTCTGCTTTGTGTTCCTTTGCAATGTCTTGTTTTGGGCTCTATCTGAAAAACAAAGGAAATAACACAAACCCCAATTGATAGTAAACTGAATTTTACAACAGCCAACTGAAAATTATGACAATAGTGAACAATAGTATGATTTCTATAACAGCTGCAAGGAAAAAGAAATAACTCTTCAAAAATACATCATTCACACCATCCAAAACATGTAGGGCAACTTAGAAATATTTTAGAACCAATATTAACCAAGAAATCAGCCTTCAAACCCCAACTGGAAATTAAATAAATGACAATAGAGAACACCCTTACAAAGTGGCTGGAAATGAATGATTCCAAGCCCAAAAATGAAGTCCAAATATAGATTCTAGCTACTAAAAATATGAAGAATGCAATGATGGCTGAGTTGGAAATCACTGTGCCCTAGAAACCACCTAACTCTTCCCCAAGGTGGGTTGCTCCCCTAGGAGAGGGGTTGGAAATCACTGTAGACTCAAACCCTAGCTGAAAATCTGCAACATCAATCTTCTTGAAGCACTTTGGAAACCTTGAAAATGGAGAATTCCCAATAAATTGAAGAGTTTTTCATTCTTCAATCAAGCAAGGAAGGTTTTCATCCTCCTTGTTGGCCACACCAAAGGATTTTCGCCCTTAAGTGGAAGTAATTGAGCAATCAGCCCAAAAACCATGCAAAGTTATTTTTAGACAAGATGATGATGCACAAATGAGCCAAGCAACCCCTTTTATACCTTGTTGTGGCGCCAAACCCAATTAGAAAGCTTCCAATTAGGACCGACCTCATAATGGATACTTTTATTTTTCTTTGGCTTTTCACCTTCTTAACCCAGCCAACCTGACTTTATGTAGAAAACTATTAAAGAAGAATGCAATGCTCACGAAAATAACTGAAAAACATGAAAATTACTTCTCTTGTTCATTTCCTTCTTGCCCACGGAAGTGGAATGGGCTCAAAGTCTCCAAATTGAACTAGCTTGGAAAAGGGGACATTACATCCTAGACCGCACGGAAACGTCAAGTACCCCCGTACTAGGCCCGATACATACCAGGTTCTCGTATTGGTACGCACTGTGGGTACTTTGTGGGTACGTACTATTTTTATAAAAGTGGGGTGATTGAGGTCACTTGGGCATCACTTTTCAACCAACTATTTTTATATTGCGAGTTTGAGCATTCGGCTTCGCTTTTAGTCTTAGAGGACAAAAATCTTCCTATGGAACATCGGAGGATGAAAACCCTCTAGTGGAAAAGGCTTGGAGAAGAAACCCTCATGTTTTGTGTGGTGGTTCCATCCAGGAGTACCTAAGCGTTTCAGATTTGATCTATATCAAAAATCAGCTTCATCAAATAATTAGGGTAGCGTGGAAGTTCCAGATCTATGCTAGGGCATCAATATTAGGGCTGGCATCACACTTCTGGAAGCATTTCTAGGGCTGGCGTCATATGTCTAGGGCTGACGTCACCATTGGGAGCTGTTTTTCGGGTTAAATTCTCCATTTTCATGTTCAGTTGTGTCATAAATAATTTCTACATTTTGTTGTAACTGAATTCTGCCATTATTCCAATAAAATCTCTATTTTCAGCTGTTTATCAGAAAAATCAGAGTTTTATATTTTCAGATTTAAGGGTTTGTTGCAAAAATCAGAATTTGTTGTAAAAATGAGAAAATTCCAGAATTCTGTAATTTCATCTACAAGGGTTTTAATATAAAAATTAAAATTTAATATTTTCAGTATAAGTGTTTGTTGTAAAATCCAGATTGTTCTAATTTGTCCAAAAAAGGGACATTACAAATTTCATGACTCCAAACATTGTAGTTTTGACCAATCAACTTCTGTGTTGCTAGCAGAGCTAAAGTTTGAATTTTGATTATTATACACACACTATCTAACCTGTAAATCAATGCAATAAGAAAATGCAAACTCTAAACAACTCTAAAAAAGAAAATCACAGCGAAACCCCATATAGGTACACTCATCTTTCAGTGCCAAGGATGATTTTAACACAATCATGATACTCTGCAATTGTTACAAAATTGCATGACTCCAAATATTGTAGTTTTGACCAATTAACTTCTGTGCTGCTAGCAGAGCTAGAGTTTAAATATTGATCATTATACACACAATATTTAACCGTAAATGAATGCAATAGGAAAATGCAAACTCTAAACTCGTAAAAAGAAAGTCACAGTAAAACCCCATTTAGGTACACACAATTTGTGCAAATTGGGATTATTTTGTTTGCACAAAGTACAAATACCTGGAAATTATGTTTTTTTGCAATTCACAGGTCCTGGTCCGTGCCCTAGCACCACACAAACATCAGTCAAACCATTTACAAATCGGTTTTACTTCTACTTGGGTAAAACTGTTGTATCCTAGCACAATTCTCGTGCACTAGACATCTGCAAAAGTCTCTTCCAACTGCGGAAAACCTGTGCCCTAGCACAATGTTCTATGTAAAAATGCCATGAAAGTCCCTGAAAATGGTATGAAGATCTGCATAATTGTGACACCACAAAACTGAAAGTCGCAGGAATATATAGAAAAGTTTTCAATGCAAGAAACTACAAGAAATTGCGATTTTCCCTTCAGCTGTGCCCTAACGTGAACAAAACATTTGAATGCAGATTTGATGATTTGTCTTTGACTGCATGTGAATCCATTCTTCATGCGTACTACGCTTTTGACTTCATTTTCCATCTTAGTCGGTCTGCAAACTCATCCCTCTTGGAAATCGTGCCCCATCTTTGATCAACACAGCTGTTCTGCACGCCTTCTTTCAGCCGTGTCTTAGAAACGATCTTTGCGAAATCACGAATCTATTGTTTGCAAATTAAATGCAAAGTCTCTCACTGTAAATTGCGAATATTGTTGTTTGCACATCACCAACAGTCTGCACTCCTGGTCTGGACTGTACATTCGTATCACCTTCTTCTGTGCCCTAGTCTTGAATCTTCAAAAAATTGTGCAATGTCTGAAATATGCAATTTTTATGTGCAATTCACAGTGCCCTAGGAACAGCATTCTGGTCTGATTCCTCAAGGGTTCATTGGGCTAAGGCTTGTGTCCATTTGGCATCCCAGTTCTGTCTTGTAGTGCCAATGGGATTCAATATGTTGAGGCTTAAGGTGGACTTTGCAATGGGCTGCAAAGTTATGATTTCATTCCTTCTTGATGTGAGGTGGCAATGGTGCATTGCAAATCATGTGTAGTTCACAATGGACTGTGAAGCTGTCCCAGACGTACTTGTATCAAGTGTCCTGAATTAAAAAATGTAGTTAATAAATAAAGGTAGAGTAAATTTTAGTTCCCAGCCTAGCCAACATGCTTTCCTGGTCTATAGGTCTTCATTACACAGACAAGGAGACTTCGCTTTTTCTCTTTACTTTGTACCCCATCAAGTTTTGGCCTTTTGACAAAGCCTAGAGTATGAAACCGATATGTATGTTTTATATGTAATTGGCATCATATGATTCTCTATATTTCCGATTTCAAGTATAAATGTATGAGTTAGCTGCACTGATCTCTATAACAGTTCTTATTTTTTTGCTTTTTAGTTTTGACATTGCTATGCATACTAATTTCTGAATCCTGATTAATTTCTTGTTTACAGATGGACCGCCACAAATATGTAAAAATAGCATACCATGGCTTAAATGAGATGTCAAGGGAAGATCGAATTGCAACCTATGGAAACACCTTATTACGGGAGTCCTTTGACGAACCTGATTATGCTCTTGTCGATACACTCTTCTCTCTTGGCGAAGCATATTTGTTTGCTCAGCTTGTTCAGTTGAAGGATGCATATCCAGAGAAGCTTTCTGCAGGCACCGAGTATGAGTTATAGTGATCCCTTTATTACTACACATGGTTTTCGATGTTTCAGGGGGCGACAAACAGAGTATTAACTTGCAGTTACTGAAACTAATCTTTGTGAGGAATACTTGTGCTGTCCTTTTTCTTATTTGGGACAATACTTGCTCTTAGATCTTGTTCTGCGGTTCTGTGCTCTTGATATTGGACATGAATTGCTTTTGAAAACATAAAATTTTTCCATGATGTTCTATAAAATATGTTAGGATTTTGGGTTGGAATGTTGTTTTTGATGGTTAAAAGCATTTCTCCCAGGCAACAAACTTCTCCTCATTATCCCACCTCAAATTTCCTGCAGTTCTGGTATTGGTTTTGCTTGGTCCAAGTGTTCAAAGTAGTGTACTTTGTTATTTTTTCTGCCAAATCATTATTCTATAAGGCACAAATACTTGTGAATGCCGGTTCTGAATTGTTCCTCTTAAGCACTTGAGCTTCTTGAAGAGTCAACTTAGGCAAATGGAAGTCCTTCTATAAACCTGAAAAATACTCTCTCTTGCTGTAGCAGTTATGTTTTCCCAAGCTTTTGGAATTTAAAGATGCACATATGAAGATGCTTTTGAACTCTGAGTTTGACTTATGAGAGTCCACGAATTACTGCTCATGTTTCTTAGATTGCAAGGATGTAAGGACCAAATATCAAATTAAGTCCCTGAAATTAGTCCATGCAGAATGGTCATACTGTTCTTTTGTTATAAGGTTACTTCTTCTCTTTATAGTTTGTTCTATAGTTCTATGGTATTGGTATTGATTTTTTATTCCACTTTGAACATAATAAACTATTGATCCAGTTGTATGCAAGTTCAATATTCTAGGCATACGAGTTGATGAGCTTGCTCAAAATGTTGAATGTTGTTCTTGACTAAAAAGCAGTTTGACTGCTTTGCCAAAAATGATAGAAAAAATATCTTTCATCATGTCCAACCAGGACCTCAACTTATTGTTTTGTTTTTTAAAAGCATCCAAATAAAGCCATTCCATTTATTTTACAACCAATTCATTGTTTTACAAGGGATGGAGCTGTTGTGTACGTTTTTGGAGAGTAATTTCAAGCCTGTGCATAATTCTCTTACATAGAATACATTTCTTTTTGGGTTAAATGGGATAGGAACCTTTGACATGGTGGATGCAAGAAAATCGTCGTTGATCAAAATATTCTGAAGTTGAGGCATTGAGACAGAGTTAGGTGCTCATTAGCAGAATAAGTGAACCAGTCAGGGCTCATCAAAAAGAACAATAATAATTATGAGTTTAAAAATTGCATTCTTTTAAATGGAAACACAGCAAATAAGAGTCTAGGTTCCATGACTAAGGTAAGAGATATACTGAGCCCCACCCAACATCAATATGGTTGGCAAGTTTGGAAAAGGATAACTCTTAATAGTTGCAGAGCCTACATGTATGCAAACTGTTTATGGTAACTACGAATTGACTATTCGTGATCAACAAATGCACATTCTTAGGTTATAACTGCAATGTCAATCATAATAAATATGCCAAATGGAAAATTTTGTGTTATGTAAGAAAAATTCTATTTGAGACCTAAAAAAACATGTTGTCAAAATCTTAGCATAACAGCTATGCTCTCGTTTATTTTTGAAAGTCTCGCCCAAGTTTTAAGCGTTGGGATCTCTTACTAGACCAGAGTCTGTGAAGTTAAGAGAAAACTGATAAGTCTGATGCTGCTTTCGATATGAAGAGGTGGGCTCTAAACTAGTTGGACACTATATTGAGGGACAGTTTGCTTTTAAGAATGAGACATTCAAGCATAATTATCTGTATTTTCTGCACACGGGTCCAGTCTAGATTACAGAGACTATGCCCCTGAACTTATGAGCGATAAGTGACTGCAGGTTTAGTAATGGTATCAGAAAACTTCCCAGCAAGTGAAAGAAGTGGTCATCTCTATAGGTTTCTCTCTAAAGAAGAACTAAAGTTTGAAGAGCGCTTTCATAACATAGTATAACAAACTATAATATTGGGTTTCCTAAGTTTCACCACTATCTTCCAAAGATCAATAAATGAGTTGAGGAATCTTGTTTCAGCCGAAGAAGAGGCCAGAATAACTGCATTATCTGCAGAAAGGGGCATATCAATATCATGACATGGTGGAGTACAGAAACATTATTTTTGTGAGTGGTCTGCTAGAGAAACTAATCCCGACTCATCCATGCAGGGACCAAAAGAGTAGGAGAGAGTTGGAATCTCCAATTAATCTCAATGGTGCTACTTATGCTAAGCGAAAAACTATATGATGTATGAGAACAACCCAATTGATTAATTTTTCGTTGGTGGAATTCAATTTGTGCATCCCTTCTGCTTTCTTTCTGGCAGACTTGGCAACCACACACTTCCATTCACTTTGTCAATTACAGAAATCTTGAAGTATCATTACTCAATACTTTAGCATTAAATTCACTATTACAATTTCCGTTTGTATTACTTACTTTCACGTCATGCTCACCAGCAGTAAGCTATTTACAGTCACACGCGTGTTCTTTAGCAATACAATAAAATTTGAAAATCACCTTTTTCTTGGTGGAATTCAGGTTTTGTTTCCCTTCCGCTCTCTCCCTAGATGACTCGTCAACCACATGCTTCCTTTCACTTTACCAAGTACCAGCAATCTTAAAATATCGCAACAAATCACTCTAACATTGAATCCCAATTTGAAATTCCACTTGTATTACTCGCTTTCACATCAGGTTCCCCAATGATAAGCTATTTACATTCACGTGTGTTCCTTAGCATTATGAATACAAGCATACATTATTTGATAATAAGAGAATTGTATTAATAAAAGAGTGATTACAAAACACCAAGGCCGCACCCGAGGGTGATTTGTGGCTTGGAAAGGTTGCTATACATTAGAAGATCACAACTAAGAACAACCAAATAAAGAAAAAGAGCCAACAACTTTGAGGAAAGGACAAACTATGCCATCTTTTAAATGTCCATAAATAGACAACTTGACGGTCTTATGAACCAACAATGATGGTGAACAACATTACTATTGTTTGTTATATATCCGATTGTACTAAATTAGATAAAATTGCCTGATTGTAATATACGGACCTTGTGTCCAAGGAAAATAACTTCCTCATTGAATTAGTGTTCAAGGATTTGCTCCTCCCATGGGGCTATGAAAATTCAGAGAAATCTGGTCCATTAAATTTGTTTCCAGACTCCTTTGTTCAGCTTCATGGCGAATCTAGGTGGGAGCAGAAGAAGCAGGGGCAGGGTGGAAGAGAGTGGTGTTTCACAAGCATATATACAACAATAGATTAAATACAAGCAATGCATAGAATATTAGCATTAGTAGAAAGCCACAAAATAACATGCATAAAGCTTTATTTTCATGGAGCTAACTCCAGTCTAAGTTATGATTTAAAACTCAAAATTCAAATCTCTATATTCATGTCAAATGGTCACAATGATTGAATGTGGCCATCCAAAGAAACTAATCGTATTAATGATTAAGCATATCCTACATGTAATAATATAATTTATACAAGCATACATGCAATATTAGAGTAAATACTAGAAAGCCACAAAATAACATGCATAAAGCTTTATTGTTATGGAGCTAACTCCAGTACAAGTTATGATTAAAAATTAAAAATTCCAATCTTTATATAAGGATGAAAGGGCACGTGTCAAATGGTCACAATGATTGAACGTGGCCATCCAAAGAAACTAATTGTATTAATGATAAGGGCGAATATCCTCAATGGTTTACACTACTAAAATCTCATAGTCTTTTTAACATGTCCATGTTCCAAGTTCAGTGGCACTTGATATGTAAGTGGCTATTCTATGAGTAAACACTATTCGTCAAACAAATCTTTTCCAATAAAAACTAGAGTATTGAATTGGCTCCAAAGTTCTTTCTTTTCTCTACAAAAGAATGCCTATGGAAAAAATTGAACATAAATCTAGAATTATTAACTTTATGTGTCCAGGAAAAGAATTACAGATGTATCGAACAAAAATACAATAAAACATGCATGCACTCAATTCATGCAAATATTTAATGTGGAGAAACCCTCTTTGGGGAGAAAAATCCACAGAAAAAATCAGGAAATGCTTTTATTCCTTCTTGAACACTTAATGAGAAAGTTATAGAGATATTTGTTCACATTGGAGCAACTACGTTGTGATTCCTCATTCATAGAAATTGGTACAATGATCTCTGATTCTTGACCACTCTCTGCTTTCCTTTTAAAATTGCCTTTAAGTATGATTTAAAATTGATTCTTCTTCAGTTGGTTTGTAATTGGAAGTTGAACCATTTCCATATATCACAAAAATGTCTTCTGCTCTCCAGCTGTTGTGGCATTGTTGGGTTTTGTCCTAACCTGTGCCTTTAGCTTCTCCAGGTTTCTAGGCTCAAGACATTTTTGCACGCAATTGAAATAGTATGATAGCCCTCATGGACTTGAAAAGGCTCTTAGTTCAGTTCTGCACTCTTCTCAGCAAGCTCTAACTGATCCCTAGCAAGGCTTTATCATTTCTCTACCTTTGCTTAGAAACTATTTGATTCAAGCAAATCTTACTTTTTCTTTCTCTCCTTTTTCTTTCCATAACTAACTCCCATCCAAGAATTTTAGTTTGAATGGCAATACTTACCATTCTGGAGTGTCTCTTTGAGCTCCTAAATGGATTCAAAATGCTTACCAATGGAAAATATTTAAATTCAGACAATTACTTTCTTTTTGTTAAGGAAAGCGACAACATTGCGCCTTTTTATGACATGTGGCGTAAACACAGAAAATGCACGGGTTTTTCTGAAAATTTGTGTCCTGGCAGGCTGGCCATAATGTAATGCCCCCTTTTCCAAGCCGCTTGCTATGGAAGACCTTATCCTATCCTTCCTCGTGGGACTAAGGATTTGGAGCTAGAGGAAAGTTGTCTGAAGGTATCTAGGTTAGTTTTAAGAAATATTGTAGTATTTTATGTTGTATTCCTATTGGATGCCTGACGCTCCAATAAATGAAATAAATTACTTAGTTAATTAGTTGTTTGGTGAGCATATATGCTCAAATTAGAAATAGACTTTAATATTATAAGGTCGGCCATAAGTTATGATGTAGCACCCCTTATGTTATAAAAGGAGGATGCTTGGCCATTATGATGTTATGTTGAATCTTATTATTTCTTCTTGGTAAAGGTTGTACCTTTCCTATCTCTCTCATCAAGGATGACAACTCTTGTTTGAGATCCCTTCAAGGATGAAAACCCTCGAGGAAGGATATTTGGTATAATTGAATATCTTAAGGTATTTGGAGCTGATATCTTTTTATCTAGCCCTAGGCGACTTGCATCATGAGCAATTTGGAGGTGTTTTGATGGATGTATGGTTTGATTCTTGCATGGATGGACTTGTACTAATTTCTAAAGGTGGAAGCAATCATTTCTTTGCATATTGAGCCAATAATTCAGCTTTTCCAAGTGGGGCGAATTGCATAGGAGTGGGGTTTGCATTGATTTGAAGGGTTTCTCCATGTTTGGTTTGCATCATTCAATTCCTCATATTTTATAAGGCTGAAATCTACATTTTTATGATTTTAGGAGTTGTTTAAGAGCTATTTCCAGCCCTTGGTTGTGGCTGCACTGTTGCTGTCATAAAATTAATTGCAGCTGGGTGTAATCACTTGTTTTCTCCATTTCTTTGATGTAAATTGGATTGATAAATGTTTCCGTGATTGGATTAATTATTTAGAAGCATTTTCAGCGGTTATTACATGGTTGTATGATGAGTTGAAGTCCCTATACAATTCGCTGCTAGGGTTTCTGATATTTTTAGGTTTGTTGTTATAAAAATTAGATTGCTCTTAAGTGGGATTGGTGTTATTTCTTATTTTTCAGTTTCAGCCCTAGAAAGGGACATTACAGTGGTATCAAAGCTTCGGTCTTCCCAGCCTGAGGGTTTCATGCAAGAAGATAAAATGGTGGATAGAATTTTTGGTGATGGTAGATTCGAAAGGCTTGCCCTAGCACAAGAAAGATTGACCAATAAAATGGCTCAACTGATCCATACCATTCAAGATCCGAATGGTGGAAGGAACTCTTCAAAGGAAGTCAATAATACTCACCATCCAAAGTAGACAACATTGCTACATGGTATGAGGAGTATAGGGCTCTTCCGGAAGTTATTCGTGATGCCCTACCATTTTTGAGTTTGTAGGATGGAGGAAAGATAGAGTGGGCATTGGAACTTGGTCCAAGCCCCAAACCATGCACAAGGGTCATGGGAAGGATATCCAAACCCTAAAGAAGAAGAGCCCCATCTTGTTTGCAAATCTAGAAGAGCCTATGAATCTTGATGAAGAGGAAGTCATGGTGAAATTCGAAGATAAAACATCCCTCTATAAAGAACCTTTATGAGGTCCCAAAAGAGGAATTATCCACCATGCTAAGGAGGAAGAACCATCACAACAACTGCTTATGGTGATAGATCAACCTTTGGGAGCCCTAGAAGCACTCTCTGCCATTGTCAAAGGTGATCTCTTGGCTGATTTTCCAAACAACACCTTAGAGACACAAGGGTTCGATGAAAGTTTGAAGCATGAGCCTAGAAAGGAAAGGGAAATCATGGAGCATGAGTCCCAAGGTAAAAGTTCCTTAATGTTTAATGATGTTTCATTGGTTTCTAATGGGTGTGTGTGGTTAAATGTTGAAAAAAAATCAGATTTGCATAAGGGTAAAGAGGATGCATTGGAAGAGGGTAATCCAATTATCATTTTGGAGCATGAAGACAAAACAAATCAGCCCATAATGGAGGAGGGAAAATTAGATCTGCAGGAGGTTTATGAGGAAGGGACCTCACCGGACACTTGTGGATTTTCAACTTGTTGTAAATTCCAAAACAACAGCTGAGGGTAAGCCACTTGATTTATTTTATGATCATAGCATGAGTATATTGCATCACACTAGGTTACTACATTGCTTTGGTCATCATGAGGGCTATTCTAACAATGGCGAGAAGATGAAGGAAAATAAATGGGAAGAGGATCTTCCAAGCATTCCCTATAAGATGGATTTTCATGGTGGCAAAAGGTATGGAGGTGTTTCAAAATCATTGCTTTCTTCTACACCAATTCAGTTTTGTTGTCTTGAGCCATTTGATGAAAAGAATAACAATATGTCATGGTTGAGGCTCCATTGTAAACCATGGCAAGTGGCTGTACATCTTGATCAACAAGCTAAAAATGGGGTTATAATTGGAGAAAAATTTGAATATTGGAGGACCTATGAAGCAGAGTTTCCAAGTGAAGTTGTTATGAGATACACCCATGGAAAAAGGGCATTTCCGGGTGCCCATGACCACCTTCAGCCCACTGTAATTTTCAGACCAGCAACCAATGGTAAGCCCTCTGATATTTTGTTTGATCATGACAAGAGTCTATTGCATCATTATTTGTCATTGCCATGCTTTGGTGATCATACCTATGCTAAGGAGGTAGAGGAGCAAGGTTGGGAGGAGAATCTTGGCCAAGGATTCATTATACATCTCCCAAGCAATGCCTATGAGAAGGTTTTTCATGACAGCCCAAGGTGCAAACATATTTCAGATTCTTTGTTTCCTATTTCATCATCATGTTGGGCTGGTCATCACAAACTCTTGGTCACAAGTTTGGGCTTCAAGATAGAGGTTGCTTTGCACATGTTGATGGAGAGAAGAAGAGGTATGGTGAAGAGTTACATAGATTGCTTACATCCTTGGGATCTGGGTAAACCCTTGAAGCTCAAAGAAGGTGAAGGTAAAAATTTCAGTTTTGATTTTTCCTCTCTTTGCTTATGGAAGGAAAGAAAATTGATGAGTTTGTATGAAGTTGGGAAGAATTCTAGCATGACATGTTTGAGGCATCATAAGTATGATAAGAATTCTGATTTTCTTTTCCATATGTTGCTAACCTATGGTTCCATGGAAGGACTAAAGAATAGGAGGGAAAAGAATAACAATCATGATGACTATGATGCATGGCTCCATTCCATGATACTGCTGTATTTTTATCTTCATGATCAAATTTCACCAAGTAAAGAGAAGACCATAAACGGATGGTGTAGCAAAAGGTGTAGATGCAAAGGTGCAATGCCAAACTTGTTTTTGGGTACATGAAGTGGGTATCATTGTGGGCTGCAAAAGGGGAAGGAGATCTGATTTTGAGATCAACATGATGGATGACATTTTTGTGCATTGCAAAAGGAACAAGGTACAACTGTCATACCTCATAGAAAAGTACAAGGTATGTGATGTTCTCTTGAAAATTAACCCAGCTGAAGTTATTCTTGTTTGTGGGGTACTTTGGTCTCAATTTTTGGAAAACCTTAGCCTCAAATATTATGGTGAAGGACTGAATTTTTGGGTTGAAATAAAAAAATTAGATTTCATGTCACAATGAATAAGGGGAGCACAATGGCAAGGAAATATGAGAACCTTGTGTAATGTCCCCGATGGGATAATTTCTAACTCCAATTGGAACACCTTCAAATCTGATCTTAAACAACAATGTATAAAAATATGCTTATTAAAAATAATGCAGATCTGAATTTATTATACCAAATCGAAGATCACAAACCCAAAGATCAACCTTGGTTTGCATAATTTTTGGGCTTGGGAAACTCTATTTTCAGTCTTCTCTGAGGATTGCCATCTGCAGATTTAGAATAAATAATTCAGCCTTCTATTTTGATCCAATCGGGTATTTTTCGCATGTTGTTGTCCTTATAGAAATTATTGATCAGTTTGGGAAAGAAATTTAGTTGATTTACTTCAGTTTGGTTGATTTTCTTCCTTCATGCAAGTCGCCATTCACTAGTAAAATTCAGATTTGCACTTATTTAATTTTATATAATTGCTATTGCTTGCTATTTGGATTGGGATTTGCTGATAATTCGTTTGGGGTATAATTCGTCCAATTGGGGACATTGTAGTGGTATTAGAGCAATGATCCTTGCCAGCTGTGGGAGATATTAAAAAAATGTATCGTGCATGCAGCCCCGTAGAGAGTTACAACCATGGTGGGGTAAGATTTCTATTTTTGATGGTACTAATAAACTTTCCGTGAGATCATGGTTGCTAGAATTGGAGGCATACTTGCTATCAAACCCTATGTGTGTGGAGGATGCCCTCAAATTCATCCCTTATCATTTGGAAGGGATAACAAAGGATTGGTGGTATCATTTGATAAAGACCCAAGGGGAAGAATCTGTCTGCTTCTTTGATGACTTTAGCCAAAGGTTCATGGAGAGGTTCGATGTACTGGAGGGCAAAAGTGAGCAAGTGGTAGAGGAGGAAATCAAGGAGCTTGAGCCCGAGAAGGAAGAGAACTCCAATCCGCAAGTTGATGATGAGAGTTTGGTGGTGAAGGCCCAAATTCCAAATGACGAGGACTACTTTCAGTTTGCTGCCTTGTCCGGAACAACAATACATGAGGAGATACATGAGAAGCAAGATGGTGAAAAGAAAGGGGATAACAATCAGCTTGTTGGTCCTAACATAACAACACCTATTGGTGATACTTCAAGGTATGAAGAGGATAATAATGGGTCATATTTATTGCTGCATAGTAAACCATTTCAGATTTGCTTTTCTCATGCTAAGTATGGTAATACAAATTGTAATATGGAGCATATGGATCCCTTGTTCCAAATGCATAATTGTGGGCATTATGAGAGCTACATACTTTGGCAAGAGCTCTCTCATTTGACAGGTACGGGATCAAGACTCTTGGAGCACTATAACATGTTTTATCTATTTCATATGGCACTTGGGTGTGAGAGTTACAATTGCTTGAGGGAAAGCAATTTGGGGAAGGGAGGATTGTAATATCCCCTTCTCGTCGAAGACCCTTAGCCCATTCATTGTTTCCCGACAGCTAAGGGAGGAATAAAAGGGAAACTTAGTCATAATGAATTAATTATAAAGTGCAATATAAAATATTATTATAAGCACTTTATATTAATTTATTAATGATAAAGTTAAAATAAAAAAAGAAAAGAAAAGAAAAAGATAAAGTGATAAAATAAAAAAGAAATAAAATGATAAAGTCACTTTATTTTATTTTATTTCCCTAACGAAAATGCGACCCATGTGGAGGAGAAAAAGGTAAAGAAAAGTATTAAATGCGGGGAAATAAATCTAATTGGTCAGTGGGTGGCTAAAAGGCCAAATGAGGTTATAAAAGCAAGTTGAATTGTAAGGGGAATGCATCTCTTTTGTTATGATAATTTTCAGATTTGTGTAAGCTTGCATGCTTTCCATAAAAATTCCAAAGGATGAAAACTCTTTGAGTTAGCTCTTGAGGATGAAAATCCTCTTGAGGATTAGAGAGAGAGGAACGAAAACTCTTCTTTCTCTTGAAAGGATTCACCATTTAGGGGTTTCATTGAAGATCAATGATTTATTTATGTTTTCCGGCAGCTTGTTGAAGGCTAGTGTAATGTCCCCATTTCTGAAGACCCTTAGCCTATACTTCCCCGTGGGCTTCGGGATGTTGCAAGGGGAACATCTTTATTAAATAATTAAATATTATTGCCTGAGCAATAATTATTTAATTATGAAGATTATTTAATTTAATTCCCAAAATATAAAAATTAAATGGGGAATTAATTAAATAAATATTTAGGTGGCTTTTATTGATAAAATCACCCTTTGAAAAGGGGACGCCACACCTAGGGGAAATAAACTGCTTTTATTTAATAATTTCCATCTCCTAGGGATTTCGAATTTTGTGCCTCCTTGCTTATAAAAGGAGTGCTAGGATCACTATTATTATTATGTTATGGATGAATTTGATTTGACTCCATGCTTGGAGTAGGGATGTATGCCCACCCTTGATACTTGTTCTCTCTTGCATGGGAGATCTTATTGTAGCTGGTTATTGAAGATCAAATTGAAGAACTTATTTGTGAGATCCACGTTTTTGGCCTTGGCAAATATTTTGGTTAAATTTGCAAGTGAAAATCTGTATTTTCTACTGTAGCGACGTCACTGTAGCAGCTGGTTTTTGGTTATCAAGTTGAAGTGTTTTGTGAGTGCTTTGCAAATCGATTTGGTGTATGATCTCCCTAAACCCTAGGCGACTTCTTCTATGATGTTTGTGGACTGTTATTAGAGCATTCTTTGATGTGACTAGGTCAGATTTATACATGTTTTATGCCCTTGCTACAGCGATTTCCTTTAGACAGGTTTGGCGCTGAACCTTGATGTATTTTGGTATGGTTGTGATCTGGTTTGGGTATGAATGAAGCTGCTGTTCTTTCCTTGAAATCAGCGACTGTGGTATTGTTTATTTGCTCCTAGCTGCTATTTTCATGGTGTCTTGAGCCATTTAAGGCAGCGATCTGGATATGTTTGTTTGGGATAAAATATTGAATGCTTTGACAGTGGAAATACATGTTCTTTTGCCTTCCTTATAGCTGTTGTTCCTCCATAAATTCAGCGACTTCAGTATGTGGTTTATTTAGCTTTGGGATGCATGGTTCTAAGCCTCATATGATCTGCGATTTGTAGGATATTTTGCACACATCCCAGCGACCTCTTTTTGGTGTGTAAGTGTTGGTTTTTGACAGTGATTTTGATTGGAATAAATATACAGACTAGTGGCTGTTGTTATCCAGGGTTGGTGTCTTCCTTTAATGCTCAAATTGGTGTGGCAACAATTACATATCTCTGAATGCAGCGATCAGGATTATTGCATGCTTACTAATAATTTTGAATTTCCTTTTAAGGAGATTTGGGTGACTGTTTGTAGCTGGTTGAACAAGGCTGAGTTTAATGGTATCTTAGAGTTCTAGAACAGCAGAAGTAATCTGAGTTGAAGTATGTTGAATGTTGAATGTTGTGAGTAATTCCAGTATTCATTTACAGCAGTTGCATTACTTGTTTGAGGTGCAATACAGCGATTGCATTAGAACTTTAGATCTGACTTTTGCGTGGGTGAATTGTTGTTAGTGACCATTAAACCCCTATTATTTGGGTTTATTGAGCCATCTACTGAACCGGTTCCAGGGGATTTGATTACAATTTTGCTATTAAAGTATTGAAGGGGTTGTTGATTTGCATATTTTCTATTGATTCCAGAAGTGGGATATTACAGCTAGATTTGCAGATTTGTGTTACTTCCGGCGAGGGTTTGAAGGTGGAAGCTTGTTGCATATTTTTTACCTTCATTTGCAGCCATATCTAGGGTTATCTACATCCCCATGGGTAGATTTAGGTACATTCTAGGGCACGACTGTCCCAATTCTCATCACCAACAACTTTGCCATAATTTTAGAAGCCAAGATCAGTTGGTTTGCATAATTTTTGGGCTTGGGAAACTCTGTTTTCAGTCTTGTCTGAGGATTGTCATCTGCAGATTTATAATAAATAATTCAGGCTTCTATTTTGATCTAATTGGGTATTTTTCTCATGTTCTTGTCCTTATAAAAATTGCTGATCAGTTTGGAAAAGAAATTTAGTTGATTTACTTCAGTTTGGTTGATTTTCTTCCTTCATGCAAGTCGCCATTCACTAGTAAAATTCAGATCTGCACTTATTTAATTTTATATAATTGCTACTACTTGCTATTTGGATTGGGATTTGCGGATAATCCATTTGGGGGTATAATTTGTCCAATTGGGGACATTACAGTTAAATTCTGGGCTGCACACCCTTCCCCAAGAAGCTCTAATTGATCTCTAACAATTCTTTATCTTTCTCTCCGTTTGCTTGCCAAAAATTTCTTATCTCTAGCAAGTCTTTATCTTTTTGCTCCTTTTGCTTTCCGAAGCTAACTCCCATCTAAGAATTTTAGTTTCACCGACAATACCTACTTTTGTTATGGAGTGTGTTTTGAGCTCCCAAGTGCCTTCAAAATGCTTACCAAAGGAAAACATTCAAATGCGATAATTACTTTCTTTTTGTAATGGAAAGTGGCATGCACTGCGTCGTTTATGACATGCGGCCTGAACAAAGAAAAGGTTTGGTTTTTTTGAAAATCTGCATCCTCGCTACAAAGAATCATTACGAGATGTCCGCACTTCCGGATGTCATAACTTTTGCATACAAACTAGAAATCTAGTGCTTTGTTGTTTTGAAAGTGCAATTTTTCTTGAGAAGAATCCAAATATGCAATCTCATTATGATTTTAGGTGTCATTTAGGTGATGTTTTCCTTTTCCTCGAGACCTATCACTTTTAGGTCTTCAATGGATCAAACCACTTTCGAAATTTTGGAACCCTTTGAATGATTGAAACTGATATCCTCTCGATGTCCTTGATACCATTGAAGTTTTGGATTGCTGATGTTGCTTTAAGATCAACTTCACCATGTCAAAATGACAAAAGTATCGACTAATCCACATGAGCACTAACCTACTATTTTTGGTTGTTGCAAGAGTGCTTGTACACCTTGTATGCTTCTCGCATAAAAATGGAATTTGTTCAAAAGTGATTGTTTGAATATCATACAAGTTGTACTTGTTTGAAAGACCAAAGAATTAGAAAAATGAAAAAAACCAATAGTTGATGTTCACAATGTTTATTTAAAGTAGAGCTTGTTAAGGATGATAAAAAAATTCACATAGTTCATAGTCTTATTGTTATACCATTCTACAACTTTTGAATCTCATGCACAGGATGATGATACAAACTACCAATCGAATGTGCAAAGTGGCCATTTTCTCATTGTGTAGACAATTCATTAAAGCTCACTCTTATATGGATTTTTCTCGGTGGCTTGCCATTTTGGCTAATTGTAACAAAGAAATAGTTGGCTGGTGTTGGATGTTGATAATTGAGGTGATATGACTTCCCATGTGGAAGCTTTTGGAGTAGAGGCAGAAATGGCATCATTCAATTTCTAGAAGGGAACAATAGTGTTGGCTCGATTTTCTGCACAACTGAAAACCTAGGTAGTCATGAGATAAATCTCCCTCATTTACTGGTGAGGCTCCCATGTAAGATTTTGTCAATTATACTTTCTAATATCTATCTGTTGGTTTTACTTTAATTGGGTAGCTCATGCACCATAGCTAGGCAATTTTGTAGCAAGTAAGTAGTTGTAAGAAATGTATATATGCAGAAGAGGGAAATAGTTGAATGCAAGTAGAAAAGAAAGAAGATGTGCAACCTAACCTATAGTTGACAGAGTTGGTTACATGCACATAAACGAAACAAATAGATCTAAAAATGCGAGAATTCAAAGCAAAGAAAAGTTACGATCCGATCTAAGATAACACAAAGTTTATGCAAAGATCTAAAAACAAATGCACTGTTTACACAAAGTTCTCCAAAATCTGCCTCCTCTCTATTCCTTAGTTTCCGAAAATATCAAGGGTTTCAGCTCAAAGTCCGGAACACAAGAATGCTGATTACAAATTCTGATCCTTTAACCCATAGGCTCTTCCTCTATTTATAGTGTATAGAGGGGAAATTATAAATGTAAACTACAACTGAACTAGAATATGTGGGAAGTTGTAAAGGGAACATCTCGACAATCTTTCTCTTAGAATTTCTCTCTAAATGACATGCATCTAGAGGTTAAGACAAAGTTGTGCACATCCGCCACTTATCTTAAAGAGTTTTTCCAAATAGCTTAAAGTAATGCCTTTTAAACCAATAACTTTAATCTTACAATTTCATCCAGAACATAAGGAATAAGAGAAAGAAGAGAAGAAAGAAGATCTCGCGATGTTACACCCTACGCTTTCTTCTTGTTCTGATATTGAATATACTTGCCGAACATATAATTCAACAATTTCCCATCTGTTTTAACAACCTCTTTCTCGGTCTTGAATTGTAGCAATGCTTTGGACAGAATGTCAATGCTTATTTCCACCTCCTTCAAACTAGGCCCGAACTCTTTAATGTCCGATTGAAGTGTTATCAGCTTGTTGATTGAATTCAACGTGAAAGTCTTAACAACTTTATCAATCCTCTTCTGAATCATCTGAAGCAACCCTTCAAGAGAAGCAGCCCTTCAAGAGAAGCAAGCACCTTGTTTGGAATATCTCTTCTGCAAGAAGAAACGTCCCCAACTACTTTCTCCTCGGTGAAAGCAACTATATTGCCCGAAAATGACGATATCCTATCCTCGAGCAACTGCATTCTTTTCAGCATAAGCTTGAGAATTTCCATGCAGGAAGAAATTGCAAATTCAAGCTGCTTGCCATTTTCAATTAGTCCATCAAACACAATTTATTCCACAATTAAAACTTCCTCCAATAGCTTATTTATTTTAACCAAAATGTCTAGGTTACCTTCACCACCGCATTCTCATCCACCATACCAAGTATCATCAAGCTTTCACCTGAGATAATGCACCTTTCATAACTTCCGACTAGCTGGTACCTCTTTGAGCTGTTTTGAAGCTTGCTGAATGATCTCGCTTTTCATTCATTAATAGCCGTGACTTGATTACCCGCATCCTCCACCTCTTTAATTAGATGGTTGCTCACTGCTATGTACCAAAATCAAGGTGAGAGGAAGGTTTAACAACCTTAGCAATGATTTTACACGGTTGAGAAACTCGCTTTTGAAGTTTGATTTTCTCTGCCTTCTCTTTATCCAGCTTGAGGAATAAAGCGTTTATTAGCGTCTGTGTATCTTGCTTTAATCCTTCCGTGGTAGTAGTCGACTTAGTGACACTTTGGTTACTTGAGATATCTCGCTGCCATGAGTTCTCCTTTCTGCTTTTCTTCTGCTGGAACCGTATCAACTCGGCGAACTTCTCGCCCGATTCTTCAATAAACCTTGAAGTTACCTTGGCAACTTTAGGTCTTCCATCCTTTCCGCCCAAACTCAGGAGTAACGACAAGTCATGCTCTTCCAAGTTGATCTCCTCTCTGGCTTCTGGAACTGTCTGCAAAGCCAACCATGATGAAAAATTGCTTCTCGGGAATGAGAAGTCACTGAGTGTACCACCCTCTCATGCTCAGACTCTGCTGCATCCAAATTTGCTAGTGTTGTGGCTGCCATCCTCTGAATTGTCCAAAGACAATGCTTTTTCAAACCCCGCCATCTATGCTTTCAGTTTCTTTGCAGGGGGAGGTGAAGATCTGAGTGGCTGAGGAGCAAATACAAATGATGCTGCATTCAACGGAGGAACAACAACATCTTCCTGGGGTTTAGGGGCTGCCAAAGTGCTATGAGTTGACATAGGAGAAGCTTCGTTTGAAATTGGTACTAGCACAATAGCTATAGAATTGGCCTTCTCCTGTATCTGAGACTTCTTGTATACTTTAGGCTTCTCTGGCCTCCTACTAGTTTCACTTTCGTGCTTTCTTGTCTTTGAGTCTCTCCCGCAATAAAGTTACCTGTGATTTGATTCATCAAAGCTTCGTCAGTGCATATCCCTTTGTCAACAACCAGTTTGAGGTGTTAACCAGAACCGCGGAAGACCTTTCCTTAATCATCTGACAACCACTTATGCTTTCCTGAAGAGTAGCTCTATCTCCTCCCATCTAATAGTATGCGTCAAGTATCACATGTCCATCATCTGCGAGATTTGCAGGTATCCGTGCTAAACCATAATCAGATACTTGTTGCGCTGATAACCTGCTAAAATCTTTCTTCCTGACTTCATACTTGCTTCTGCACTTCATCCAAAAGTCTTCTAATGAAGGTACGTGTGCATACTCCTGGGAGATTGTCCTCGCTATCCCATATGGATCATAGTTCAATCGTGCTGGGAAGAACTCATGCTCATATCCGGAAAACATTTTGGCTTCGATTCCCCTTGCCTTATGGATGCTCTGGTAGTTGTAATAACCCACCGTGACCGGAAAACAACCTGTAGGTTTGTGCCGCTTTGATTGTAAGTCATGCATTTCCACAAGCTTCTGCACAACTCCATGATAACCCATCTCCGCTTGATACCTCGACAACTTGACCGTTCCCCCGAAAAGCCACCGACCTTGAGATACGTGAAGTCTGCAAACTGGATGAAGATGCAACCATACTAGGATACGACTTTCCAAGCTTCTTTGCTCACTCTACTGGTCTTTAGATCACTATTCAATCTGCAGATAAATTCATAGAAGAACCCATCATTGGCCACCCTGTAATCTTTGTTGCATTCAGGAACTATCAACTGTGGGAAGCACTTGAAAATAGAATCTTTCGACAAAACTCGTCTATCCAATTTGGAAAATATACCCTACGAGCTTGCTGCATATACTAGGTATGAAGTCATTTTGAAGCTGAATGTCCGCCTCACACTTTGGAGCGGCTCACCGATGTTGTCACTAATGATCTCTGCCCAATTGATGATCGAATTAGCTCTGTTGATCTCAATGGTTCTCACGAAAGCATACATCCATGAGCGGAAGTTATGAGTATTGGCTTCTCCATTTAACCTGCAAAGCAATTTAGTAATATCATCAACTTCCTGCACCAAATTGGATCGTGGAAGAGTCCTCGAGAACTTTGATGGAGATTTGGGCTTCTTCATGTATTTGCTATTCATTATGCCCACGCAATCTGCTTTGTGCTTCTCCCATCTATTGCAAAGATCCAACATGCTAATTGCAATCACCATAGGTCGTGTCGGAATCTTTAGACAATAATTAATAAATTGTGCATCCAGCTTGATTATTGTCTTTCCCGCATGATCCCGAATTGTTTTGGAAAGAGGATGATATGACCTTGCACACTCCATAACAAATTCAGCAACTGAGTTGTGATTGGAAATGTGAAGCTTGAATAATTCCATTGCTTTTAATTGCCCGCATGAGAGATGTCCTTCCGGCTCTGGATCTGTCAATTAAATCGGAGATGGGTTTAGGGCCTATGTCTGTATCATTGATGTCAGCAAATCTGGAAGTTATGCATGATTCAGCTGATCCTTCTCTTTCATCATGCTTCATCTGGTATGGAACAATCTTTGTCTGGGCTCTTTTTCTTTTAATTCTGCCGAATCCCTTGTAATTGGCTCAATTTGTGCAGATCTGGCAATTTCTTCTGATTCGGAAGAGATATTCAATGTATCTGACATTGATTTGAACTTCCTTTCACTAATATGAGCACCTGTGATGAATACCTAGGCACATATACCAACATGCAGAAACTTAGAATGATAAAAATTAGGCTATTCCAACCTTGGGTGCCAAAACTGGAAGCTTCCCGACAATGGAAAATAGTCTTTAATGCAAAATCCTCCTTTTGGTGCCAAAACCTGTCTGGGTTGCAAACTTCATAAAAAAGAATCAACTGCTTCTCCCTTATGGCGTCCCATGCTTATATAGCCTTGTGCATGCTATTTTTAATAATTGCCTTCTCTATTTCTGACAATTTAATTAATTAAAAGCCACATCTATTCATCCAAATTGGGCGCCCAATTATGCATGCTGCTGGTTGCTTTTTATAAATTTATTTTATTTATTTTTAGCATGCATCCTTGACTTCTCTTTAGCTTATCCTTTTGCATTGACTTTCCTTCCATTCATGGCGCCAAAATTAGGTAGAAAGACCATTAATAAATATTATTAAATGCATTGTTTAATGCCAAGGTGGGTCGCACTTTTTGGCAAGGGTGATTGCTAAAAATAGGAAGTCAACTTGATGGGAATTTCCACCCTACACTGTAGCTCCAAAAAGCCCCTCTTCCACTTAAGTGATTTGTCTTTCATCATGGGAATTTTCACCCTGTAAGGCAAGGCAGGTAAGAAATTCCCACTTGCCTCCCTTGCCGAAATTCCCATTGGCAGCTTAAATCATCTCCCAAAAAGTGCGATTTGTATGGAAAATAGTCATCTTTGAAAAAGTGCAACTTGCATGGGTGAATAAACCTCTTTCATGGGAAAAGTTAGCCAATTAGGCAGATAAGAAATTCCCACCGGTGCTTTAAGTGATTTTTCTTTTATAATGAGAATTTTTACTCTGCAAGGCAGGTAAGAAATTCCAGGTTGCTGCCACACCTCTAATATTCCCATTCTGAACTTAAGTGATTTTGACTTCATGGGAAAAGTACCTTACGCAAGGCGAGTAAGAAATTCCCGCCGCTTGCCACCTTTGCCAAAATTCGCATTGCAACTTAGAACTATTTATTCCAAAAAGTGCGACTTGCCTAGGAGAGGCTTTTTCTGCGCTTAACTTCATGTTTTTGGGTCAGAAGTTTGCCTTCTGAGACTGATTCCTTATGGTGCTAAGGCCATAAATGATCTTCGAGACGTTCCTGCAATTAAAATGTAGACTATATAAAACAAAGACCAAATCGAGGGAAATTAATAGACAGATCGCAGAAAAACCACAAAAGAAATAAATAAAAACGAAAAACGTTGCTAGAAGTTGCATAAATCACTCAATTCATCCTGTAAAAACCCTATTGAGATGTGTGATTACTCGGCATGCAAAACTTTAACAAGATTCAACCGAGCACAATTTATTTCAAACGAGGCTTTAATTATTTGATAAATAATTAAATAAAAATTTCCCACGAGATAAAACTTGGCGTGAGGGATAAAATGAGTTTCAACATCTGGGTATTTGTCGAAATTGGCTCATATGATTGACTGGGAATATCTTAACGTAATAAAGACATCTTCTGGCAATAAAAACACAAAAAGACCCGTTATTTTAAAAAGAACGAAATTTTTAAATGGGTAGTCCTAGATTTCAGGGTGAAATCTGGGACACCAAATAGTAATGGTCTATTCTTCTTCTTAAGCGAAAGCATGGGTGACTATTTATCATGACTCTTGTAAGATGTTCACAATTGCTCGAAAAGGGTGATGACCCGAAAATAAAATGCACAAGGACCTCAGATTGGCAAAGGCATGCTCGACATTGTGGTTTTCAATTGAGTGTAAGACCCCGACCACTTGAAACCCCCGCATTGTGAACATGTAACAAAAAATTATTTTTGATATGGAGACTATCATGAACTCACAAAGAAATGATGACAAAAATCTCATGCAATGAAGGATTCTAGGCAGCATTTAAATGGTGTTTGTTGTGTGGATCGACATGGGTGGTTTGTCTTTTCTCCTTCAAGGTGGTACTTGTTAGTATACTCTTCGTGACGATATGCTTTAACTTTCAATGAAGATGTCAACAAGTGTCGATGGAGTTGATATCCAAAAGCATTGGAATTCTTTATTGGACACTTTTTGCATATCCCGAGCTTCAACTATCAAAGTTAAGTGATAAGGATCCCAGTAGGAGCATCCATCAAGGATATCCACAATAGATATGAGGTGGTATAGGTGGCCTAGCATTTGTGATAACATCCTTGTATTGAATGAAGTGCAATATATGCACGGGGCATGATTTTGAAAACAAAGGATTTTTGTCATTGGTCCTCGTGGACTTATCATTGTTATACTCTATTGAATCTCATTGGTCCTCATGGACTTATCATCATTATACTTTGTTGAAAAGTACGATGGGGGAAAAGGCATTAATACACTTATTGTAAAGGTCATGAAGGTTACATAAAGGATCAACATGAAGATCTATTTCCACTAAGTTTATCTTTCTTGTTGTAACTCCAACCACAATTTAAAATCTGGAGAAGTTCCTTTAAAGTTTCAATGAACACATTTGAAGGTGGTTGAAATTCTCAACAATATGACAACAGCCTGATGGAGACATATTTTGAGTCCTTCAGTCTCATGAAGGACCCAGCTTGCAGAAGTTTTCAGTGTTTGTACTCATTTTGTGCTGACCTGAATGGTGCCAAGATTTGGAAAAATTAAAATTAGTGAATTTTCTTTCATTTTTAATACTCATCTAGTGAATCGTTCCACCTATTCATGCAGAGTTTATAGCATCCATGTGCAAAGGTCTTACTTAAGTTAGTCTTTGTTAGTGGCATGGCATTTTAGGATGCGTTAAGGTTCTCATTTATTAAATTTATAATTTTTTTTTGGATTTACTAGGATTGAAGGTGGTTGATTATGAAGTCCTAAAATCTTTAACCAGGATCATAATATGGGCCAGTCAAGGTGCATTCCTAATCGAGTGGAAGGTGAAGTCATGATAAGTAGCATGCTTTGTTATTGTTCTACTTGATTATAATGAGTGAGTCAGACTGTTATTGGATATATTTTTATTAGAAATATGAAGCATCAAGTTACCTTTGTAAGGATGGTCCATGGTGGTTAATAGGTACCTCCAGATAATTTTAAAGGGTTGAAAAATCAACTCCACCTTTTTGTTATGGTATATTAAAATGTTTAGTGCCATGGCTGGGTCTCATGTAAATTTTATCAAGGAATTCCGAATTGCAGAAGAGAATAATGCCCTAAATCAGTTAGGGCATGTGAGTTAGTAGTTACCATAATTACTAACTAACAAATAACATGTAATTGAAGAGCAATGAAAAATACAAGACTTTCACGGGCGAGGCAACCCCATCTACCAACATCTATTTCTCTTGGCTCCCTATTTAATCTATTCTGTTTTGGTGCAATTTATCATTCTTATGGTTTGATGAATTAACAATTATGAGCATGCTTGGAACAGTAATGGAAACTATGATATACATTATTTTATTTATAGTAATTTATATGGAACTACCTCATGGAATATGTGTTAACATATCTTTAGGTAAATGATTTGTGGGACTAAGATCCGTTAACATTGTATGTGATTACACAATGGATGTAAAGGACATAGCAGGAATTGGTGCTCATGATTATGATTTTAATGGTCAAGCCTTTGCGAGGTGATAGATCTTTCTGCTTGTCACCAAATCAGGGCGAGTACAAACTTTAGCAATAACCAAGTTTGATTTGAAAGTTGATCCTAATACAATTTCGAGAAGAAAATAAAGTCTTGAAAACAAAAACTTTCTGGATGCTGCCCCAAAACTCTCCAACATGGAATGTTAGACACAATTTTTCTTGTAAATGGTCATGGTGGAAATTTTTAAGAAACCTCCCTTTTTTTTATTCCATGCCTCGTGTCTTTCTTTTCCACATTATCCATTTTGAATTGGTGATGGTAACAAAAGGAGAATACAGTTGCCCATAATAATAGGTATATTCCTATAAATACAAAATTACATTTATAGGTCCAAAGGGTTGTGGTGTAATGTTAAAAATGGTGCATTAGTAAAGAGAGTGAAAAAGGTTTAAATCACCACATCGCATTTCGGCAGCCCATAACTTGGAGGACTTAAGCATGTGCAATAACATGTCTAGGAATAGTGCTTGTTCCTCCCAAAACCGGTCTGGGCCTGGTGACATTCCAAGTTACCCTTAACAAAGAAATTACATCTAGAAGTAATATGAACACATTAATAAATATGGTATGAGATTAGATTGTGCTGTGTGCTATAAGTTCATGAGAAGTGATTATTGAGTGTGGTGGAAGCTCACTAGATAAATCTCTTGGATGGTGTGTAGATGATACTCTTTTTGCTACTCTTATGATAAGGACACAAAAATGAATAGGGGCCCTTTATATAAATTAGAGGCTTGCATACACTTGGTTAGTTATGACACTTGGGAGTTATTACATGTCGAAAGAACCATCTATAAATTACATTACTTGTTGCCATAAACATGACCCAATAATTAAAACACGATAAGTTACATAAACATAGGTCTGCTATTCAATCCATTTTCAACTAAAACGAGGTGTGCAAAAGGACTTGGGGAAAGGTTTGAATTATTGGAACATTTTTGAAACTCTGATATTGATTGATTTGAACTACTTGATATCAAACATCCAAACTAAAATCATTGATAGCCTTCGGAAAAACAATAAAATTAGTGATAGGAAAAACTTTTTTATTATAAGAATGTCATCAACCCTAGACTAGAGCAACAGTCCTACCTATATGAGGTAACTAGGTTCAAGAAGAAAATCATGATTGCAAAACTGAGAACCAACTCGCAAATGACACACTGAGACCAGCAGATGGACGCACCCAAAAAAACCCGTGGAACAGAATTTGTAAGGGTTGTAACTTAAATGTAGTGGTGCATGCATTCCATATTGTTTATATTTGTTAGGATATTAAGGCTGCATTAGTTTGGGCTGGGTTGTTGTTAGCTTATAGGCTTAGTTTATTATGAAGCGAATTTTGACTATTTATTAAAAGGTTGGTAAAGACTTCATTATGAGTAGGTATCTTCAAGGGATTTCAACATGACGTTACTCTTGAAGATAACCTTTTAAACCTATTGATGTAGAATTCTTTCATATTTTTTTGTCATCATGTTTGACTCAATAACACGACTTTTATAGCTGCAATATATCTGCTGTTACATTCTGCTTTCTAATTACTATGTATGCTTGTGTGTGCTTGCTGAAATAGTGTTACAGATATCAGTTAATATTTCCATGCAGTTTGATTGTTTAGGCCTCAAATGGCCTTACAAATTGCATGTTTACGCTCTGTATGTTAAAGCATGAGTGCTTAGTATACACGAGCCAAGCCAAACTGTCACAAGAAGAAATGAAGCAGTCAACATTAGATTGATACATATGTCCAAAATAACTAGCGAGGGTTTATAAAAGTGAAGGCCAGATGTGTTAGTTTGTTTCATATATCAAAGTCATGACATGTTCACAGTTTCATGGGTTTTTCCTGAGCACATTTAATATTGATGAAGATACTTGTCTACCCAAATTCCGATCCCTTAAACTCCATATATTATCACAAAACTTACAAAGTTCAAAGCCGATGCAAAATTCTGTGGTAGCCCTGCGCCTTGATGTTGCAACAAATCTGACAAAATATGTCTTAGAAAAGTGAAGCTATCTTCTTTTGCAGCAGCTTGACATCAATTCAAAAATGATTGAGAAAACAAGAAGCGTTGGTAATGTCTTTATAGTTTTGAAAATTTACGCATACTCACCAATAAACTCAAGTTGACGCACATGGATACCGTCCTTGCACGCACACATCTCCCGGTGACAATATTGATAAAATATATCCGTACCCTTATCCATATACTCATGTACCCTATGTTAACATGGTGTACAGGTCCCCGCACCTGTATCCCAAATGTCCAGGTGACTATGCTACTATCTAGATTTAGTTCAATTGAATAAGAATTAATAATTTCTCATGTAGCACATAAATTAGTAATCTTCATCATATGCAGATTCCACCAGTGGGTTATAAGGGTCTATTGGGCACCTATAGCCTTATTTTAGTGGTTTCTTTGGCTTCTATTCCATTTTTCTCAACTTGTTTATATGGTGATAGGATTAAAATATGAAAGCAAAACAGCTGGAGAAATGGTTTTAGTACCTACATGGGAAATCATAGGAGGTATTTATGGTGGTTGAATGAATAGCTAAGCAAGACATGCAGAGCCCTCCGTAAAAACATATAGCTTAATTTCTTATCATTCTCGGGGAAGTAATTTTAGAATCTTGGTGAACTAACACTATGCAAATGTTGCATTTGCAGTTATGGCCAAATGTATAGAGATGTTCGGGCAGCAGTTGATCTGTGTCATCGAGATGGAACTGTGAAGCAAGCAGTTGCATGTGACCCTCCAAGTATGTATATTATTGTTAAGAGTTGCTTGTTTCATGCTTTGCCAATGGTCAAGAAACCTTGTACATGAAGTTTGCATAAATATTTTGCAAGAATGAACTATTGCTATAATAAGTGGCAACATTGTTGGTAATCACTTTTGAGATAGTCTAGAAACTTATTGTTGCTCTGTACTTTGCAATTGCAATTGAGATGGTATAGAAAGTTCTTATTACTCTGTACTTTGACAAATGCAAATGAGGTAGTCTGGAAACCTATTGTTGCAGTGTATACAAGCTCTGAGAAGTTGAACAATGTCAAAAAAGAAAAATGATAGCCCATCAGTTCTTCATGAAATAAAAATGACTCCAGTACTTTTTACAAAATTTGGGAGTTTATTCCAAAAAGAAAACACATTTTTACACCCTATTTATAGCAAAAATATAGGATGGTAATTGAGGGTTACATTTATCTGTATGCATTTGGAATAGATATAGTGTTCCTAGTCAAATAGATGCCATCAAACATCTGTCCAATGCAAATAAGGAGTGCATGCTTGATTTTGGCACTTCTAGCTGTGTATCTTGTTGTGCCAATAACTAACAACAAAAATACAAGTATTTGCACGAAATAGTTAGAAACTGCCCTTTTATTCATATATCAAAGCAATGAACGTTGCTATGGTATATGGAGATATGACAGTTTGTTAGAGCTCCTCTACCCCGATGAATATCTTTGTACATATAGTGGTGTTGGGTGAGAGGCATCTGTTGTACCAAACCCATCTCATACCCACCAATATTAACCAAGTGCGCTACACAGCTTACCATGTAATAAGAAAAAACCATGGTCGGTTCCTTTCACAAAAACATAATGGTGGTGTATTAATTATCTGTCTATGCTCTACATATCTAATATTGAGTTCAGAGATAATTGTATTGCTAATGATATAATGCTAATTAGCGTGATTATAATGGTGGACTTTTCACTTCAGAACTTTCATATCGCGGGACAACTATGGAGAATACCTCAAGGTTGATAATATTCCACCCATCTCTAAGTAGAGTGATATCAGAACTTCGCTAAAGGTGAAGTGGTTGTATTTGAGACAAAACCGATGCCAAAATGCACCAGATTACACAACTGAATTTGTCAAGAAAGCGAGCATGATGAGCATCTCTACAAGAGACCCCAATTTGTTGGAAAAGTAATTGGAAGGATTGGATAGCTACACAAGGAGACGAGTGTATCTTCTAGATCCCAAGAATCTTGATGATGCATCCTTAAGGAAGCCTACACAGATGAGACATGGAAAAGAAGCGATCAAGCTCCAAATCCAAGGAAGACTGGCCACCTACCAAAGCCCCATAAAAGTAAGAAATTATTCAAAACGAACAATAAGAGCCATTCTAAATTTGCACATGTATGCAAAGATACCCAAAATCATTTTGATCATTGTGCTATTGATGAGAAAGAAACCTAGAAATTACATCCATATCCTTGTAGAAGTGACTATTGTGGCCAAGATTGAAGAACAAGAGGAGGTAAATGTGGCTCCCAATGAGGAGGGTGGCAAGTTTGTATGCATTGTGGACCAAAAACCAGCCAAAGAGAAATCACAAGAGAAAAAATAACCATCGAATATGTGGGTGAGGTTCTGGAGTACCGTAGTCCATTGAACGCAGATTGCATCATGCCATTGCAGAGGTGTGTGTGACATCTATTGGAGCCTGATGAATAGTCTTGGAAGTACATAAGCCTGTGGATGAGGTTTTGGAATACAACAGTCCATTGAAGTGGTACCGCATGCACCCAAGTTGTGAGAATGGGCTTGTTGGTACTGCTGGAACTGCTGGTGGTAGATCCTCCTGGATCAGTGTAACTTAGACATGGTATGTATTTGAGAAGCTTATAAGAATAAAGAGAAGATAGTTCAAGGAAATATATGTGTTATGTGTGTATGTTGGCATATAGCTACTTCATTTTGATTTAAAGTTTTACATTAAAGTAATATATCTTCCTTTGCGTAATATTAGCTCTAGCTTAGACCCCTTGAACTGCATAAACTAATAACCATTATCTAGTTATTAATAGACTATATCTATACTATAAAGAATGGGGTTGTATGTGAGAATCCTTATGATGCGAGGAATTAACTATAGCTGGAGGTGTTTTGTATGAATGTAGTAGGCAATGATGTAAGGAGAAGAGAGACTAAAAGAACTTTCTTGAGGCACAAGGTGTATTGGTCACATCTTTGTATGTCTGTAAGGGTTTAACAGGAAGGAGCACAATAAAGGTGAGTGAAGGGAAAGGGGCGAGTTGTTCAAGGTGGTTGTATGATCCTAAGGAAATTGTACATGGTTTTGCAAGAAGGGGCGACGACTTTGAGTAAGGTGGGTAAGAGAATTCATGAGCTGGTGCACCCGATGAAAATTTATCTTCATTTTTGTAACTCAAAGCTTGGAATTCAGAAGTTCTCAGTCCATGCTTATTTTTGTAATTTTACTTCCAATTCGATCAAGTTTTGATTTATCATGAGCGATTTTTATAAAAGCACGTTGAATTTTATATTTCTTTTAACTTGCTCATCTAATATTTTTGAATCATTGATTCTCGATTCTTGGGTCCCCTTAATCATTATTATGATCAACCCCGAACTCGATCATGCTCACTACCTCATTTTAAAGTTTGTACAATTTAGCTTCAATTGGTTTGTTACATCCTTACATATGGTATTGTCCGAATTTTCTAGATGCACTACCCCATTATTCATTAGTACATGGATTTGGAATGGTTCTAACCAAATGACCTTCAATTTGCCTAGTTTTATCTCTCTTCAAGTGTTGTCTTGTAATATGAGTGCCCCCGGCTTGAAGCTCATCCTCAAGTGCTTGTCATGTGGGTGATTTCTTTGCCTTTGCATTCGCCCACTATGCCATTATCCTTCATTCATTGAGCCTATTGTCATCAACAATCTTTAGGCACAGCACTAAGTATTCCACAAGCTCTATATATTCTTGATTGTATATTAGCTAGAAGGGTGTGCCATAGAGTCACTTTGTATGAATTACGCTACATCCGAGACTATTGGTAGCCTTTTGTCATAGTCCACTCCCTTGACCCCCGACTCATGTATCAACAAAATCAATACCTGCTGGCTATTCATCCAATGGAGTATGGATTGGAGAGTGAATGCAATATTTGGATTTCAATAGTCACTTGACATATAACGTGGTTCACGAAGTGCCCGGTATGTATACCTTTTCTAAAGAGTCGTCCATTAAATGGAATGTACACTTCAAATGTGCGGAGTTGGCTATTCATCCAATGGTAGTACGAATTGGAGAGTGAATGCAATAGTTTGAATTCAATAGTCACTTGACACATAATGTGGTTCACAAAGTGCCTAGTGTTTATACCTTTTCTAAAGGGTCCTCCATTAAATGGAATGTACACTTTAATTGTGCGGAGTTTGCGATAAACTCCAACTCGTCTGTGCTGTCTGAAATGTGTGAAAACACGGTTATATGAGAGAGTGTTTGGACTACTCTCTATGGTGTGTGCAGACTTATGGGCTGGTTAAAGATTGCTTTTTTTTATTGAATGTAAAAACAATACAAAACAATATGGAAGTGTGAAATGACCTAGAATGCAATTGGATGCCCGAAATGGTCTCGCTCTCATGTAAATGAGGCAATAGTGGAAGAAGTTGTCTCCTTAGGTCAAGAAGTTATCTATGCTACGGGAAGGAATCATCTAATCCACTATGCTTTATATGGTTACTCAACTCAAGGTACGCCCTTGATTGGTGTCTACTAGGTTTCTCTCGAGTATTGGCCCTCAACCTTTGATTTGGAACTAGGCATGGTCAAACAAGGGATACTTCAATGTAGGGAAAGTTGAAATGTGGATAATCAACCCTTCCTAATTATGAGGAGGTTCTAGATGACTATTCTAGTTCCTATTACCAATCTGAAAAACGAAGCAAATGTCAAGGTGATTATACCTATTGTATGCGTTGTCATGTCACCCATGTGATTGTAATCCTACACCTCCAAAATAATTTTAAAAAGATATAGAACCTTGCAACTACCGATGATTAGGATCTGAATTAAATGTATATGTTAGGCAAATAAACCCAATGTTGAATGCTTTTAAAATAAATAAAAGGGGGCAAATGCAAATTATAAAGGAAAATTACCTTTCCCTATATGCAACTATTCTTTAACCATGTAAATGCATATAACATAAAAAAATGCACCTTTGGATATACACAACTTAAAATGTCCTTTGTGAATTTGTGAAAGTGTGTGGTTTGTTCTATACTAGTACAATGTAACAACTAACCTAAGAAAAAGGTAGCCTTTTAAATGTATGAATGCAAACTACATACAATTTAAAAGATTATAAAATTTGAAAATGCCTAAAATGTGTATGTCAAAATTGAATTAGAATAAGCAACCCTTTGATACAACACTTTAAGAAAAATGGATAATTTAAATCAAAACATTAAACCAAATTCTATAGTGTAATACTAAACAATCTAAAAGATGTTGTGAACCCATTTGAACAAAATACTAAGTGAATGTGCGAGTGAATGTAAATCCAGTCTCATTTACTTAGCTTACCAAAGTAAGCGCACAACTTGAAATGAAAGTCACCCACATAAATATATGTCCAATTCTAATGTTTTAACTATCTACAAAACACTTGTAAATGCGTAGACACATAAAGCTATTTAAAAACACGCAATTTTAATAAAATGAGATACATAAATGTAAAACAAGTGATTGAATGTGAGCCAATAATATTAGCTCATGTTGAAAGTCGGTAAGATGAAGCTCCATGTTGGGTGAAATCCATCAAGACGCCCCACATCCATGGTGGATATATTCTCCTATGACTAAACTTTAAAATGTATTAATAATGTCCTCGAACAATTTTGTGCTATCCTTATTGGGGGTTGAAAGCATCTGGATGCGAAGATTATTTCACTAACACGACATGGGATTGCTTCTCAAGTGTGGGATTTGCGACTTTAAGCAAACCTCCAAAGAGAGCTGGTTCTTCTCTACCTCTATTCCTAAAACTACCACTAACTACCTAGTTTAACAACCTGTCTGGGATAAGAGAAATAAGGGAAAAAGAAATGGTGATGTGTCAAGAGTGAAATAGGGATCTTCCTTCCACTCTATGTTTGAGGATAACACAATATATTAGATACATACAAATATAGTCCACACTCACATTAAAACATAACAATAGGTAAGAACAACCTTTTAGAGATATAGGGAGACGAAAAAGAGTAGGGTAGTTATAAGCCACAACACTTCAATGTTGCTCAAGTATACACAACTATACTAGATTGCAAAATGAGGCCCTAGATGCATTACATTCATCAATATAGAGGCTAATACCATACGTCGAAAATGGGAATTCACGAGAATTTCGAGAGAGTAAAACCCCTAAAACAAACAAAATCTTATCTTTTATACAAAATGGAGGGAAGATACTTGAGAAATAAGTCGAAGATATCGTGAATGAAGAACGGATTGTTCCTCACCGCAAAGAATTTGGTATCCGAAGTGATGCCTAGATTTGATTGTGAGGGGCAATCGAGATTCAGTAGTGAATAGTGGATATGAAGGGGACAAATAGTTGTTTGAATAAGTTATTAGCTAGGAATGTTTTGTCTCAGTAAAGGTATGCACTATCGCACCACTTGCATTGTATTAGGTTGGGCATTAAAATCTGTAACCACTTGAGGTGAGAAGGTAAGTGCTTGACCGTCGCGACATTCTTGCAACACAAGGGAATCTCGAGACATACATGCAAAGTGAGAACGATCAAAGGAAGTGATATGTGCCATAGAAGAAGTGAAGGAACAAGTCCAAGCACATGGCGGCATGGAGAAGGCACTACGAACTAAAGGAGATCATTGTTGGTCCTTGATCGAGAAGAAGAATATGGAAAAGGTGTTTTCGCTCAAAGGGTGTGACCAAAACAATTGAGTGCGCAGTGTTGACAATGTTCCATAGCATGGGAAGGAACATCATAACAAAAGGTAGTGCGCAGGCTTGAATGACAATCAATACGTGGCTTAGGAAGACCTTCGCGGTTGTGGATGGTATTCTATGGCTCAAATAGAACGACACAACTTTGAGCAAGCATTCACGCTTTTGGGGGATACATTGCGGCATTCTACAAGTTGACAACATGAGGCGTAATGAAAAAAGAGGGGTGAAAGGGAAAGATGATTAGGAATGAAGAAAAAAAGGGAAGAAACATGTGGGGATGGTATGTTAGCACTCTATAACCAAGATCAAAGGTTTGCAACTTTCTAGGTTTTAGACTTGTTGGCGAAATAATTTGTCGCAAGGACAAATTAGTTGATTTTCACCAACGCCTCGGGGACTAGGCCCCTCCCGCTTGAAAAGGGGGCTCCTTATCAGTATGTAAATAAAAACAACTCTGTGGTTGGCCAATAGGTCGGGGATCCAACATGCACACTCCACTGCACCTGCGGCAAATGCTTGCAATTTTGTACAAGGGAGGAATTTGAAAGGAAGGTGAGATGTTGGGAGTGAGAATTTAAAGAGGGGTTAATATTGCAAGTAGGTTAAATCGTATTCTTACAAGCATTAACTAGAATATATCAACACACAATTAGAAGGAATAACAACTCTGTTAATTATATCAAGACAAAATAAACTATGAGCATAAAATCTCATTCATTCATTCATCCAAAAAAATTAAACACCTTTCTTGATTGACATGTTCACAAAGCTGCAAAATGAGAGAGAGAGGAATCTTATGGGAAGAAAAATAGAATTGATATCTTTGCTTATTCTTTGTAGCTATCTACTCATGAACTCACAAAATTGACAACCCTTGAAGTGAGGAAGTCACTACAATATATAGTTTTCAAAAACTCTTCACCTACCCCCACATGTCTTTTCACTTGTCTTTTACAACTTGTGACTTTTCGCATTCCTAGGAAAGAAATTAAGTTCCCTTTTTATTAATTGAGGGAAACTTATTACAATTTTCAACTATAGTCACATCTTAATGAATAAGACAAAAGTGAATAAGAAAAAATGAAAAGTGCAACCCCCTAATGAAGAAATAGAACATGAAAGAAGAGAGGAAGGGGATGGGGAAGAGAGAAAGGAAAGAAGATAGCTACTTGGATGAGGACGATCTTTGTAATTGCAGTGAGATTCCTCTAGTGTTGGACTCTTGGAAAGTTCTTCTGGAGAGATTTCGATCCCTTTGAATTCCTTGCTATACCGAGCCATTGTGGGTGTAACCTCACCAACTTGTGAAATATGGACAAAGCTCAAGGCCTTGAGCCAATTCTCGGAAGTGGCATTGATATTTTTGCATTTGGTGAGCCATGTCTAATGTTCTTTTGCGGTGTTGGATATGACAAATCTTATCTTAGCAAGAGACTCCAGTGTGTCTTCATTGAAAGAAAATGGATTTTCGGCCTCTTTCTTGACAAGCTCTTCAAATGGTTTCAGTAGATCATCAGCGGAAGTGTTTTCATCCACCGCAGGTACTCCAAGTTTTTGTACCTTAGCATTGATATCTTCTTGAATCTTAGAAGTACATTCCTCGTATGAGTCCAATTCATCCAGAGCACGGTTGAGCATCTCGTACTGAGCAACAAGAGTTCTAGCCGACACCTGAGACAAGTCTTCAGATGCAAAACCGAATACTTTTAGCTCAACAATAGGGAAGGGTCGACTTTGCCCATTTTCGTCACCAATGGAAACACTTGATCCTAGTGCTCTTTTTCTTTTTCAATTTCATCTCTGGTCATTCTCACCTTTGTGTCAGTTGTAATTATGTACTCAAATAGTGAGCGAATCTCAGGAAGCAATGTCTTACCTTTTTCCAGAATCTTACTTACCCACTTATCATTTGCTCTACCTTGCATTGTGAAGCCTTGAGTTTTTCTGATGGATTCCGGGTCGAAGCTACTAATGGGAGTAACTTCCTCATTGGGAGAGATGGTGCAACATTTGGATCCATGAATGTTTGTACATACGAGGTGAGTGTTCTTACATGATCTTCCAACTAATCAATTTTCTCCTTATGCTCTTGTTTCTCGCAAGAAGGCGAGTGGAAGATTCTCTGAACATGTGGGTATCTCCCTCATGCGTTGCCGACCCTAGTTGAATGGTGTTAATCTCTTAGTTGACGGGGTCATCTCACCCACAAGCTTGATTACCTTCGCTTTGAACTAATTCCATGTATTGATTTTTGGAAACACTGTTGTAAAAACGAGAAGCAATATGAGCCAACTTTCCTTTCTTCATCTTCACCATAGAGGATATAGCTTGAAAGTCTGGAATTGCTTTGCTTGATGAACCGTGCGAGCTTCTCCACCAATCATCTCTTGTACGCATGGGAACATCTCATTCATTTCAGGCTTGACATCCGACACTGTTCTGAGCGAGAAGGAACTTCTTGCATCGGTTGAGCTGGTGTAGTTGTAGAAGATGAGAGACTTTGAGATTGCTTTGAGGGACCGAAGGATAAATTGGAGCAATTTCCCTTGCTGCAAATCTCCCACAGGATCTTTTGTTGCTTTTTCCTTTTTGTGCAACCTTTTGTAGTGAGGAGCTTGTGATTCCACGAACTTTCTCCTAGAGCACTTTCTTGAATGAGTAGAACTTGAAGTTTTCTCAATTGCCTCTAAAGTGGAAAGGTGAGAGGTTTGTCGTTTGACAACCGGGAAACTTCTAGATTCAATGAGTGCGGCCTTACGCTTTTGAACCACTCTTTGGATCTCTTGGTTACCAGTTTGGTTCGTTCACTTATATCCCTTGATTCACGATGCTCCACGAGACTTGCGGTAAGGTTGAGGCTTTCACACTTGATACTCTAGATCATACATTTTAGTACCATCATCATCAACTCCTTCAAACCAATCAAACTTGAATTTTCTCATTTTCCCAATTGTCATCCTCATATGATCTCGTTCCCGAACCTTCAAATCATCTGCACAATTCACCCAATAGTCTTCAATCTGCGAAACATGATGTAAGTCAGGAAGGTGAAATGTTTCGGATTTCTCTGAATATCGAAGTCCACTCTTGGAGTGTATGAATATAGGCTTAGAGGAGCGAAGGCAGCTTCCAAGTTAGCGACATCATTGACACTTTTGCAAGAGAAGATCCCGAGAAAGATAGGGAAAGCAACACTTTTCTTCTTTCGGTTTTTAAGCTTACCATTGATGTGAACAAGCTGCCTACACAGCTCGAACATCACGATTTTATCGCTGAGATATCTTGGCAGCTTACGTGGAGCAAGATCAAATCTAGACACTCTGATGTATGAAAAGGTTGAGAATTGTGTGAAGAAAGACCCGTATCTTTTGATCAAAGTAGCAGCTTGTGAAGACAACCTTGATTCAGGATTTCCCTCAAGTAACCGTATGACAAGCATAGTGAACGCATCGTTCATTCTTGCAAAATGGTGCTTGCTCTCTTTCAGTGTCAACCATGGATACATCTCATATGCAAGATCCTTGCGGGAAATGTTTTGAGTGAGTGTCAAACCTTTGAACGGTCTTGTGCTTGCAAGAGCGTAGACCAAGTAAGATGTCATTGAAAACTTCTTTGTAGCTGGCAATTGGAGAACTTGATGATGCAAGTTGTCACTGATTATTTTCCCCCGATCAATCATTTTGCCCTTGATGATTATTTGCACTAGTAAATGTCAAAGAACACATGTTATATATCTGTTTATTATTTAAAATCAAGGTCTTAAGGTCACAAAAATGCAGTTGACGTTTAACTACAGAAGAAGATATTTATGCTTTTTGTAATGGCCTTTTTAGGATAATAATATAATAATATGTTTATATTGTTTGTTAAAAAAACATGATTCGTACCAAGGATGTAAATGTTTTATTGCATTCATGCATTTCTTAGTAGCATCCTTCACTTAATAAATGGCTTGATTTTCATGGGTAATTAATCTTGACGTTGAGATCTGCCACATAATTCTCTCTAAATGTGTCCCTTCCTAGGGCTGAAACACAAGAACAAGAAAATCACACAAACCCCAAACTGATTAAATCTGATTTTAGACCAGCAAACTGACAATTTAGATCAGTAATGTACGGGAGTCTGATTTTTGAAACAGCTTGCAAAAACAAGATTTCACCCAAATATCACCATAAAACTCATCCACAATATTTATAAACCTTTTAGAACAATTTTCATCTTGAAATCCAATCTCAAACACAGCTAGCAATTTATTTATCAACAGCAGTACAACCAAGATAAATGATAAAAATGAGGTCTCCAAACTCCAACAATGGCCAAATATGAAAGATATCAGCCTTTTAAATTATGACAAATCTGAATATCAAATAATAATTGAGTTCCGTGCCCTAGAAGGCACCCAAATTCACTCCAACCCTAGTCGCTACCTAAGAGGGGCTCCAAACAATGCAAAAGCTCTTGATAGGTCTTCTCTTTGATTCCCTAGATACAAATCAGGAAGAGGATCTTCAGTATTTGCCTTCACACCACCAATTTTGGAGAGTTTTCGTTCTCCATTATGCCACAAGGAAGGTTTTCGTCCTCCTTGGATGCCACACTATGGATTTTTTTCTCTTGGTGGCGTTGGAAATAGAGCAATCAGCCATAGAGTCCAAATTGATAAAGTATATATGTCAAAAAGTGATGTGCAAATGAGCCTATGCGACTCCTCTTATACCCTTTAGTTGGTGCCAAGAGTCATAAGGGTGAATTTTCCCCATGACCGACCTCTTAAGGAACTTGCTTTATCTTCTAATTTGCTTTTTAACTCCTCCAACCCAGCCGACTTGCCTCATAAAGGAAAACACTAAAAGAAAATGTAAATGCTCACAGAAAAGGACTAAAATATAAACAAATACTTCCCTTGTTCACCTTCTTCCGGCCCACGGGAAGTGGAATGGGGTAGAAGTCTTCAAAATGAATAAGTTTGAAAAAGGGGACATTACAAAATGAATATTTTGTCAATGTTTATCGCTATTAGAGGAAAACAATTGTATGTATAGCATAATATTTTCTTTAAGGAGTTGTCCACTCGTTCCTATGTATTTCTGCTTTACTAACTTGAGACTTTCCTGGATTCTTAGGTTTATTCATGAAGATCAAATGATATTACCAATGCTTAAAATGCTTCAAATTCTGGACGTATGACGTTCCTAGTTACAAACAGGTAACAGTATATGACTGCTTCTTGAATATTTTTATAATTAATGGTCAATCTTGATAAACAATTAATTCTATCAATTTGTTACAAAGTTACAATCTGTTGTTTTAGTCTGTCTTTGCTAATTTCATCTTTTTGGCACACTTTTTTGTCTTGCAGCTTGTGGGATTATACGCATGTGGTTATGAATTATCTTTGCGGAAAGTGTGGGGTAAATGGAACTACACCTCGTGATGATGAGTGGCTAGACTATTTTGATGTAGTCATTACTGGCAGGTTCTCTCTTTCCATTTTTACCAAATCAAAAAGCATTACTATTTGAGTTTTACACTTCTCCATGGATGTGGGAAGATACTAATTGATCCACAGTGATATTGAATTAAGTTAATGTTGTCAGGAATTAGGAAAATATAACAACTGATGTGAAAAATCTGATTCAGGCACGAACATCTAAATATGGAAATAGAAGAGGCTGATAATATCAGAAAAATACCCCTGCAGATTCAAGTAATGGATTTATCTCTCAGTGAACCTCATCTCACTGTATTAACCATGCACCCTTTTGTCAACATAAAATAGTTTCTTGAGTTTGATCAATAGCTTTCAACTAGACCAAGAGTCTATATGCTGCATATGTTACATCAATTTGCTAGGTTTAGTATCTTCATAAATTCCCAACCCTCTCCCTTTTCAATACACAAAATCTCTATCCAAAAACTATTACTGCCCTTTGATTCATAATCCTTGGCAGCAGCTTCAAAGAACCATGATCTAGAACTAACATTTTCAATATCTTCTTTCTTGAAGATAAAATTGATCCACCTTCATCTCCTAGTCCTGAGTTAACTGATAGTTTTGTAGTTTCCTACTGTCCAGAGAGGAAAAAGTGACCAACGCTCAAGCTTTTCAAGTGTTTTGGACATTCCTGAGATGGATAGCAACCAACTATTATCAGCCATGACTTAGGTCGCATACCGTTTTTTGATCGTCTTATTTTATTCTTTGTGAATACATGATAGTTTATTAGGCTTTCACCAAGAGTGCTTGTGAGACTAGTCAAGTGGGGTTGAATGGACATCACTGAGTAGGCATTCCTTGATGGACATGCCAAGGTAACTGTGGGATGGGGAGCATCCTTTTGCAGCGGACATCTCTTGAGGGTTCATAAGGAATGTAATGCAGTCATGAGTGACTGGATTAGTTAGTGATGTGATTGGCTAGCAAATGGTTCCCAACCACTGCAATCCTTTGTGTACATGTCACCTTCTTGTTTGTATATTGGAATTGTCATTTCATAAATGCATCACAATCAGACCACCTTCAATATTCATCTGGCGAGGACATCGTTTCCATGTGGCGATCAATGTTGTCATATATATCCAATGGTTAGTATAATCTTTTGCATAATCATTATCTATCTATATGGTACTTCTTATGATTTTGTTCTTCTTATGATTGAGTTTATTTTTGTGAGTATAATTGTGCCTTACCATCACTGCGAACCCTATTGAACGTGGACTTGAGACACGACAGTTATTTTGGACACAGATTCTTTATATGTTGGTTGCTGATGAAGTTGGATAGAGCACACAAAGATTGTTGTGTATGTGTTACCTTATGTTTTATTGGTTTTGTTGGCACTTGAGTGAAGTCTTTGTCTGGAAGATCTCTTAGGCATTTTGGTGGGGAGTAAACTTTTGGGGTGTAGCAGAAGCACATGCCATTCTTTGGAAAGAAGACTATTGCAGGAAAATAAACAAGCAGAAGTGGGTAACTCTGGCTAAAATCAGATGCGGTATATATTGCTAGTGGTCATGTATCAATTATATGGTAAATTATTTTAATTGAAACTTTCATTACAAGTCTTGCTGAATTTCAGCCTAGGAAAGATGATCACTACATAAAATAGCAAGGGATAGAGAAAGAAGAAGTTTCATATAGGAACAATATCAATGGCTGCAGATGGACATGAAAGAACATGAAAAGGAGAAAGCAATAAGAGAGAAGAAGAAATAAATTATATTGATGTCCACAGTTATTTAATGGGGCTAAAATGTACATTAAGTTACTATTGGAAAGTGCTACGGTTAAAATACCCTTAGGTTTTGAAAATTAGAACGATACGACAAAGCTAGCACACCTAAAGCAATTGAGCTCCAAATCTTATGATCTAAATCCAAGTACAAATATTCATGTGATGAAAGTACCCTTCAAGGAAATGGAGCAAGACAAACAACAATGGGGATCAAGATTGGAAGTTGGCATTATCACACGTCCAGCAGTAGCAAGGATTAGGCGAGAAGAACTAATGATATCATCACCTATTACCTCGATAGGGTCAATGCATTATTTGATAATGTCCACGATAGAGTGTTGAAGGCTAAGATGGGTTGGCGGACAATTTGAGGATGAAGCAAGGCACTCCTAAAACCTCTTCTAAAACCGAAGGTTGATGGACCTTTGGAGGTAGAGGAAAATCTTGTGATGGGATCTTTCCCCATGGCCCATGTGGTCTAAAGGGAATAAAGAGAAACAATATGTTCAACATGGAATCAATATTCAAGAATGCAAGAAGATTTTAATGTACATGGAATTCAAAAGGATTGTCCATCAAGTGGAAGTGGCTTTGTTTCTAGTCCTTTTGGTAACTAAAAAGATTAAAAACTAGATTGATGGGAAAATATCCCACCTAATTATATGGATAGCATTATGTGTACTTCCCAGAGGAGACGCTTGATCTTCTCGTTGTTTCAATGTGACTTTGCTCAGAAATTGTGGAACAGTTGGTTAAACCTCTTTAAAGTTCAAATAGGTTTTCAACTGGATCTTACAAATATCTGGGAGACTTGGAAACGATGCAAATTTAAAAATACCTTTGTTCAAATGGGCTGGTCCTTAGGTCCGAGTTTCATTTGGTGGCACATTTGGTTGGAAAGGAATTCTAGAAATTTTCACGACGAATTCAATCCATAGGAGTTAGTTTGGAATAAAATTATTAGTAAGGTTTTTGAAACCACTCGAGCTCATCATACGGTCAAGCAATTCCAAGAGCATAAGGGGTCTTCCAAATCATTGATTCACGACAAATGGAAACCTCCTCCCCAAGGTTGGGAAAAGATAAATTCAGATGGAGCTGCTAAGGACAATCCAAGGGCTGCTGGTATTGGTTTTCTTTGATGAGACTATACATGGAAAATCCTTCACTGGGAGCTCAAGGGTCTGGGAATGGCTACTAATAGCTAAGCTGAAGGGTTAGCTATCAGGCAAGGTACTCTCAATGCTTGGGAGGATGGGGTTTGCAAGCTTCTAGTTGAATCCGATTCTCAAATCATGGTGGGTTTGTTAGATATTATTACTAATTTTGCTCCGAAGGCTTGGAGAATAAGCAATTTGGTGACTCAAATCAAATCTATTTGGCAACAGTTTGAGGATGTCATCCCGGTCTATGTTGGTGGAAAATAAAATGCTGTAGCTGATTTTTTGGCAAAATATGGTAGTGCAAAACCAGTTGGGTACAAGTTGACTTCTAATCGTAGGTAGCGACATGTCAGACTGACAAGAAGTGAATAAAATGGTTTTTTGGCTGGCCGGTACAGATTTATGTAAGAATCAAGATAGGACTGAAACTGAGTCTCGGGTTTCTTTGGAGCCGATTTAGTTAAGTGAAAGTTTCTGTTGTTTTTTTGCATGGATCGCAGGCTTGCCATTTTGTCAACCCTTTCGTTGTATTATAATTTTTTTCATTAAATCTTTTTACCTTTTCTCAAAAACAATTATATGGATAAGATTGCCATAAAAGGTGAACCAAAATATAGGGAATCATAACGAGGAAGAAGAGAATGTTAAATTGGTGCAATGTAATGTCCCACTTCCAGGATTAATGGAAAATAGGCAATCAACCAAATCTTCCGTACTCCAATCAAATGCAAATAGCCAAAGCCGCTTAGAAATATGTAATGTCCCCTTCTAGGACAAGTTAGGAATTCATACAAATTTGATCACACACAGCTGTAAATAATTAATTTTCAAACCCCAACTGCTGCAATTTTTAAAAATTCATATCTTTGGCTAGAGAAGTCCAAATGAGCTGAAATTTTGGATAATGGACCACAAAAATATGAAGAACAATATGCAAAAATCAGATTTCGCACAGCCAACCCGAAACCCTAATTTTGACCTAAAAAGTAGGTCGCCCAGCACATTTAGGGCATCAAATCCACTCCAAAAATTATGAAAACATCTTCTCCTTATTTCTCCTAGTTTCTACAATCATATGCAATATTAAATCAACCCCAAACTGCAGATCTGATATAAATATCAATTTTCCATACCCAGAAAAGCCTGCAGACAGCTGAAATATTCAAAAATGCATAACTCCTTCAATATTCCATATTTTCTCTTCAAATATAATGCATATATTTCTATAAATTAAGATCTTTCCAAAGAACTAAAGATCTGAATTTTATGACACCCGAAAACCCTCCAAAACAGCCCCCAAAAGTCTCAATCAAGTCGCTAGGGTTAGATGGAATGACAAATTATTTTCAGCTCTTTCCGCACTTCAAAACCCTCCAAATAACAATTCTACACTTGGAAAATTATACCAACATAGATCAAATTATATTTTACCTTGTTCACTCCCAAAACATACTAAAACAAGTCCCTTATCAAGTTGCCATTGTTAGAAAGTATGAATCATGCAAAGATCATACTTCAACACAAGAGAACTCAACAATGGAGCAAGAGAAAATACTTCAATTGATCAAAACCAGCTCACTAACTTCCCACACAAGAGAGAGAGATAAAACATCAATGGTCATGCATCCCAACTCCAAGCATGGAGCATAAAATAAATATCATCATAACATGAGTCTAACAATGATCTTAGCACTCCTTTTATAAGCAAGGAGGCACAAAATTCGAAATCCCTAGGAGAGGGAACTTATTAAATAAAAGAAGTTTATTTCCTTAAGTGTGGCGTCCCTTTTAAAAAAGTGATTTTAATATTTAAAAGCCACCTAAATATTATTTAATTCCTTTTTTTTTTTTAATTTGCATTTTGGGAATTTAATTAAATAATTACTTGCTCCATAAATATTAAATAATTAAATAAATATTGCTTTATAATGTCAAATGATTAAAATCACTCTCAAGCAATATTATAAAATTATTTAATATAATTTTCCCCTTGCAACATGTAATATCCCTTTGTGGAATATTAGTAATATATTATTATTTACTTGTAAAAACAAACAACTTAGAAGATAAACCCTTCTAGGGTTACCTCAACTAACCCTAGTGTCAGCTACAATACAACCCAAATGGGGTTGGAGTGAGCCAAGGTGAGGGTTTAGATGAGCAATCCAGTCGGTATTTATACTCCTTTTTCCAATATACTTTTGCAGAAGTAAAATAATAAATAAAATTACTGATAATCAATGAAAAATTTGAAAATCCATAACTTCGAAAATATTAACTCTTTCGAAATGAAACCAAGTGCAGCGAAAAGGGAAAATTATGAGCTTCAATCCAAAATAAAAACCAGATCTATTCACACACTAGAAACCCCTCAAAATAGCTCCCAAAATCCTAAACCCAGTCGCTAGGGTTAGGGTAAAATCTGCAACACAATTCCAACACTTTTCTCTTCACTTTAAGAGTCAATAAATGCAGTTCCAGATCTGCAATTAATAAATCTAAACAACAGATTTATAAATACTTCAAAATCACTCCAAAACACTCTTAGCATATGCCAAAACAAGTCGACTTCATTGAGTAAAAACCAGCAACATGTAAATAAAGATATTCATCACAAATCACACTTCAAACCCTCAAAGCAAGCTTAGATCTTCTCCCAAAAATGGTGCCTTGTATATATAGAGAGAAATGATTGCAAAACTTATTATTTCAAGCTTGTATGGGCACACACACTTCACAAATGGTGGTGTTAATAAACACCTTTTGTTTTTGATCATAAGTGGGCATACATCCCTTCTTCAAGCATGAAGATAAGTTTTTATAAACCGTCAACATGCCAAAAAAGGAGTAACCACATCTTCTTTTATAGCTTTTGCTTGCACATCCTCCAAAGTTCTTCTCCATCTTTGGCGCCATCATCTAGGAGGAAATCTCATTTAAAAATGTGCCTGAAAGTCACCAACAACAAATATTAAATGCATAGGGATATTAAAAAGATGCTCATATGGGTCGACCCAATGCTTAGGAATAATCACTTTATCTCCAATATTAATTATTAAATGCTTCCAGGAAAATGCGACTTGCCTAGTCACTTGATTTACCTTTAAAAACATGCTTTTATTATCTCAAGGTGAAGTCGAACTTCCCCTTTTATTTCGATTTGCACAATTTATAAAATTTCATTTTAAAATTATATGTGCAAATCGATTTTACCTTCTTTTTAATTTTTTATAAAAAGGGGAACATTACAGTCCTCCCTTCCCAAAATTGTTTGCCCTCAAGCAATTGTAAACTTGGATGTTCTAAGATTGAAGCATTTTCCCATGTAGCATCCTCTAATGGAAGGTCCTTCCATTTGACCAAATATTCTTTGATGACATGTTTTCTTAAATTCCTTTCTCTTGTTTCCATAATAGTTTCCAGAATTAAGATCAATTTACCTTCTTCATCTAAAGGGGGTAACTCCAAAGAAGGAACAACATTTTGACCAAGTGCCTTTTTTATGCAAGAAACATGAAAAACATTATGAATCTTACCATCCCCGGGTAGCTCCAATTCATAAGCCACCTCACCGATTCTTTTAGTAACCTTGTAGGGCCCATAGAAATGTGGCTTTAACTTTTCCTTGCCACTTTGCTTGAGAGTAGATTGCCTATAGGGCTGCAATCTAAGAAATACCCAATCATCCACGTTGAAAGTCCTCTCACTCCGGTGCTTATCTGCATACAATTTTTGCCTATTTTGGGCATGGTGCAAATTTTCTTTGAGAGATTTCACGATGTCCATACTCTGTTGCACTAACTCTTGTGCACTAGGCACTCTACTATCTGTCATCATTACATCCATGAAAGAGTTAGCATCATAACCATATAAAACCTTAAAAGGGGACATTCCAATGGACATGTGATGTGTAGTATTATAGCAAAATTCAGCTAGATGCAACCATTTTATCCAAGCTAATTGCTGCCCTGAAACATAATATCTTAAGTACCCTTCTGCCCATTTATTTACTATTTCCGTTTGTCCATCCGTTTGTGGGTGATAACTAGTACTTGGAGTAAGTTCCGTCCCAACTAACCGGAATAATTCTTGCCAAAAAAGACTCATAAATCTGCTGTCCCTATCACTCACAATGTTCTTAGGCACACCATGCAATTTAAAAACTTCTCTGAAATACAAATCAGCAATCATAGGACCATCAAATTTAGTAGGGAGTGGAAAAAAGTGAGCATACTTAGTGAGTCTATCCACTACTACATACATGCAAGTCTTACCATTAACATTGGGCAGTCCCGTAACAAAATCCATGGACACACTTTCCCACTTTTGAGAGGGAATAGGTAGGGGCTGCAAAAGACCAGCTGGAAAAGTATGTTCATTCTTATTTCTTTGGCATACCACACATTCTCTAACATACTTAAGAACATCTCCTTTCATACCTTTCCAAGTAAATCTTTCCCGTACCAACTTGTAGGTCTTGAAGTATCCTTGATGTCCACTTGTAGGGGCATCATGTGCTGATTTTAAAATCAGATTTTTAACTTCTGATTTTGGTGTTAAATACACCCTTCCCTTGTAAAGAATAAGTCCATCTATCACCTTGTACCTTTCATCCACAATCAACCCTTCAACCATATCATTAGAAAACTGATTTTTTACATACTCAAGGGTGATTAAGTCTTTCCAATCAGCTGATATAAAAGATACAGAACAGATTTCTACTTCCCTTGGTGGATATTTGCAAAGAGAAAAGTGTCTTGTCATACCTTGGAAAATGATATTCTTTTCCCCAATCATGAATTTGAGCAATAGGTCCTTATAATTGAGGGTGAAATCCCCCAAAGAATGCAACCATTGTACTCCTAACACAAGATCCATGTCATCCATATTAATCATGTAAAAATCATCAATAAGTTCATAATCTTCTATGGTGATAGAAAGTTTGGAAATCCATCTAGAGCATGTTAAAATATATCCATTAGCTATGGTAACATTGAAACCTTGAAAACTTCATTACATAGGCCAAGCCTTGTTACTAATCTCTCACTAATAAAATTATGAGTGGCCCCACTATCAATGAGGATGATTACCTTTTGTTTGCATAGCATACCTTCCACTCAAAAAGGGAGATACTTAGAAGTACTTGAAAGGGCTGCCAATGCTCCTTCAATTTCTTCCTCATCTTCTTCTTGTACATGCTCATCATCCCCCTCATTCACCACTTCATTAGTATCATTAGAATCTGAAATCAAATCAAAATCCGAATCTATTACTTCAGTAAAATAAATTTGTCCTTTACCTTTGCAATTATGACCTCTTACCCATGGAGCCTTGCAATCAAAACACAATCCTTTCCTTCTTAGCTCATCTCTCTCATCTTTTTGCATACCAGTTTGGGATTGGTTTCTATGTGGTGGAACATAGGGCTGGTTGGGCCTTCTTGGGGCCTCTTTTGATGATCCAAAGGGCTGTCCTCCTTGCACTTTAAGGGGCTGCTGTAGATCAGACCTTGGCTGTCCTTTAAATCCACCTTTGGGCAGCATTTGAGAGTTATTAGAATGCTGTCCTTTTGGCCCATAATCCCCTCTATAAGCTGCACATTCTAAATCTAGAGATTTAGTAATACATTCTTGCAAGGTAAATGGGTTAAAAGCTCTTACCAAACCTTTCAATGGCTCTATCAAGCCTTCTGTAAAGAGGACTATCAACCTTCTCTCACTGACATCCGGTACCATCACTGCAACCTTTTGAAAATCCGCTACATATTCTTCAACACTACTTATTTGTTTCAATTGGGCCAACTCCCTAAAATGAAGCTCCAGATCTTTTCTATCAAATCTCTCCATGATCCTGTGACTAAATCCTTCCATTGTGTGGATCAAGTCGTGTCCTTGGGTGTGCATACCATGAAACCACCACTCATGTGCCATGCCTTCTAAGTGAAGGGTAACAAACTTGAGGGCTTCTTCTTCTTGCATGGGGTTGAGGGAGAAATAGGTCTCCATCTTTTGTAGCCAAGCTCTTACCGTGATTTTGTTGGTTCCATCAAAGCTTGGTAAAGAGACTTTTCCCAACCTTTGTTGGATATCCGCATGGGGTTGCCTATGGCCTCTTTTGGTCTTGCTTCCCATCTTTAAGGCACAAAAGTCATCAAAAGTAAGTATGGCCCTTGTGGCCGGATGCAAAGTGTCGTATTCCTTGTTGCATGCCTCAATGATTTCCACTATTGAAGGTTCCTCGAAAGCTCTATGATTCTCCTTAGGAAGGAAAGTGCCTTTAAAGAACTTATGAGTGGGTTGTGTTGAATTTTTCTCCCCACTATGTGAACTCCCTTCGCCATTGGAGTTTGGCGTCTTGCCATTGCCCACCACTTCCGTGATCAGTTTGGTCATTTGATCACTCATGGTTTTTTGAAGTTCCAAACCACATCCTTGCATTAGCTCTTGTAGAAATTTGACTTGATCCGATGTGAAAGGCCCTTCGTCCATATTTCCCTTATTTCTCCTCTTATAAAACAATTGCTTATCACCCTGCATACACAAAACACCCACACGAAAAGAGGAAAGAAGCTCTGATACCACTATAATATCCCCTTGTGGGATATTAGTAATATATTATTATTTACTTGCAAAAACAAACTTAGAATCTAGGGTTACCTCAACTAACCCTAGTGTCAGCTACAATACAACCCAAATGGGATTGAAGTGAGCCAAGGTGAGGGTTTAGATGGGCAATCCAGTTAGTATTTATACTCCTTTTTCCAATATACTTTTGCAGAAGTAAAATAATAAATAAAACTGCTGAAAATCAATGAAAAATTTGAAAATCCATAACTTAAAAATATTAACTCTTTCGAAATGAAACCAAGTGCAACGAAAAGGGAAAATTATGAGCTTCAATCCAAAATAAAAACCAGATCTGTTCACACACTAGAAACCCCTCAAAACAGCTCCCAAAATCCTAAACCCAGTCGCTAGGGTTAGGGTAAAATCTGCAACACAATTCCAACACTTTTCTCTTTACTTTAAGAGTCAATAAATGTAGTTCCAGATCTGCAATTAATAAATCTAAACAACAGATTTATAGATACTTCAAAATCACTCCAAAACACTCTTAAGATATGCCAAAACAAGTCAACTTCATTGAGTAAAAACCAACAAAGATGTAAATAAAGATATTCATCACAAAATCTTCTCCCAAAAATGGCACCTTGTATATATAGAGAGAAATGATTGCAAAACTTATTATTTCAAGCTTGTATGGGCACACACACTTCACAAATGGTGGTGTTAATAAACACCTTTTGTTTTTGATCATAAGTGGGCATACATCTCTTCTTCAAGCATGAAGATAAGTTTTTATAAACCGTCAACATGCCAAAAAAGGAGTAACCACATCTTTTATAGCTTTTGCTTGCACATCCTCTAAAGTTCTTCTCCATCTTTGGCATCATCATCTAGGAGGAAATCTCATTTAAAAATGTGCCTGAAAGTCACCAACAAATATTAAATGCATAGGGATATTAAAAAGATGCTCATATGGGTTGACCCAATGCTTAGGAATAATCATTTTATCTCCAATATTAATTATTAAATGCTTTCAGGAAAATGCGACTTGCCTAGTCACTTGATTCACCTTTAAAAACATGCTTTTATTATCTCAAGGTGAAGTCGAACTTCCCCTTTTATTTCGATTTACACAATTTATAAAATTTCATTTTAAAATTACATGTACAAATCGATTTTACCTTCTTTTTAATTTTTTATTAAAAAGGGGGACATAACACAACATCCCTAAAGCCCACGGGAATGAAAGGCTAAGGGTCTTCAAAAATGGGGACATTACAAAATATTTGAATCAATTAAATAGACGACTTACAATAAACCCAAAGATAGGGGTTTAATGGCCTCTATCAACAACTCACACAAAAATCCTCGGATGAACTTTTAAAAATTAGGTCTCAATTTCTAATGCAACCATTGAATTGAGCATCAGACAAGCAATGACACTGCTGTAATGAATACTGAAATTACCCTCAATATCTATACACAACATTCAACCAATCATGACCATTAGAGATCACAAATCCGAGTTAATCCTTTCATTCAAGTCATCGAGGTATGATCTAATATTTCATATATATAGATCAATATAAAGAACATCAGACCCAATCAATTCCACTGCCAAAAATGATAATGAAGCACAATCCAAACTCGATTAATTCACTCCTACCGTTTGCTTTCTAAAAAGATACCCAAACACCATTGAGCTGCTGATTCTGAATGGTATTCCATGTTCCTTTCATTGTGGAGGGGTTAGCGTGGTGGATTACATCTTAACTACCCCTAACTTGGTTCCTTACATCCACCACTTGTCCGTCTCCCCCATCCCTCTTGTTGATCATGCGACCCTTTCCTTCTCTCTACAAGTCGACCCCCTACGCCTCGCCTTCCTTCCGTTGTCCTCCACGCACTATTTTGAAGTTTGATGAGGGTGATCCTGAAACCTTTTCCTCCCACCTTCGTCAACTTCTCCCCCCTGAGCCTCAGTTCACCTCGCTCTCCATCAACATGAAGTACAACCTCCTCTCTTCCATTATCCATGAGGCTGCCTCAATTCCTACCCCCATATCACCCTCACCCTTTCTAACAAAAAAACTTGCCCCATGAACCAATGGTATGATGAGGACTATAAAGCCCTTCACCGACAGCTTCGCTTTGCTTCTGTTCATGCTCTCCCATCCTTTCCCTCTCTCAAGTCCGCTTATCGCCACCTCCTTCGCCACAAGAAACGCATTTTCATCTCACGACAGAGACGGAGCTCTGTGAGTCCCTTTTACACTCTCCTAAGTGTTTTTGGCGTACCATTCTCCCCGACATTCCCCTCTTCCGCAGGACTTGGATCCCAGCTCCATGTATGCTCATACCTCCACTCTTTACGACGTCCCTGGCCAGCCCCAGATCCGGTTGTGTCCCACCTTTTTCTTGTCAATTTTTCACCCACACGAATATTAAAAATGCCATTTCAGCCATGAATAGTAGCAAAGCAACAGAGCATCGAAGAGGGCTTCTAGGTAGAACTATTCAAGCAGGGACTTGGCACCCTAAATAACTATTTAGTGGATCTCTTCAACAAGGTGGTTTGTATGGGTTTTTGGGGTCTTGGTCCCACCACATTATTCACCCCATCCACAAATCGGGTCCTACCTCTGATCCCAACAACTACAAAACGATCTTGGTGGGTCACACATTCACCAAGCTATATGCTACAATGCTTCACATGCGGCTTTCAAAGTTTTTGGACCAGAGTCACTGCAGAGCTAGGGGACAGGCGGGGTTTCGACCAACCTACCAGACCATTGACCACATCCTCACTCTTCGGGCCATCATCGAGGAAGCACACCACCGTTCTTCCAAGGTTTTCTGTTGCTTTGTTGACTTTCGAAAACCTTTGACTCTGTTCCGTGGGAAGCTCTCTTCCAAAGGCTTAAAGAGATTGGCATTTCCGAGACTCTTTTAGCTGCCATCATGCGCCTATATGAGGAGGTTTTGGGCCGTCTTCGTACCGCTATGTAATGTCCCCATTTCTGAAGACCCTTAGCCTATACGTCCCCGTGGGCTTCGGGATGTGCAAGGGGAACATTTTTATTAAATAATTAAATATTATTTCCTGGAGCAATAATTATTTAATTATGAAGATTATTTAATTTAATTCCTAAAATATAAAAAATTAAATGGGGAATTAATTAAATAAACATTTAGGTGGCTTTTATTGTTAAAATCACCCTTTGAAAAGGGGACGCCACACCTAGGGAGAACAAACTACTTTTATTTAATATTTTCCTTCTCCTAGGGTTTTCGAATTTTGTGCCTCCTTACTTATAAAAGGAGTGCTAGGGTCATTATTATTATTATGCTATGATGAACTTATTTTGATACTCCATGCTTGGAGTTGGGATGCATGCCCATTGATGCTCTCTCTCTCTTGCGTGGGAGGTTGTTTTAAGTGGGTATTGAAAATCAATTGAAGTGATTATTTGCTAGATCCATGCTTTTGGCTTTGGCAAGCATTTGATTTAATTTGCAAGTGAAAATCTGCCTTTTACTGTAGCGACGTCACTATAGCGTCACTGTAGCAGCTGGGTTTTTGTTCCTTGCATATCGATTTGGCTGATTTAACATTCCTTGTGATAGTGGTTTGTAGCTCCTAGCCTTGGCATCTTGTCATTGATGTTTGTGAGCTATTTTATATGCCATATATTGTATGAAATCGATCAGCTGGAATTTATATTGCTCTTTGAAATAAATCGACTGAGATCTATGCATAATTTGGTGTATTGGATGTATGAAGTATATTCCAGAATTAGCGACTTGCTTTGTGATGTTTAGGGGCTGATTTGAATACATTTGCTAGTACAAATCGACTGGCTGTTTGTGTGGTTCTGTCTTCTAGTCACAGCGAATTGATTGGGAAGATTTGGTATGAGATCCACGTGTTTGGGAAATCTGAATATTATCTAGTTTGACTGCTGTTATTCCCTTGTCCAGCGATCTCTTCTAGATATTCATTTTGTTGATTAATAGATCTATCTTCCTTCCTAAACAGGAACGCCATTTGGGAATGAATATTGAATAGTTTAATGCATGTTTTATTTAGCGGACTGGTTAGTATTAAATTGCTAAGCTACAGCGATTTCTCCTGAATGCTTTGGAATGTACATTGGAAGTCAACAACTGCATAAGGGTTTTAATGTCTGATTTGTGGCATTCTTCTAAGTAATTCGACTATCCTATACATGTTAACAGACCCCTGTTGCAGCGATCTCTTTCAGGGCAATACAGTGATAGTATTTGACATGATTGTGATCTGATTTGAGTATGAATGAAGCTGCTGTGTTTTTCCTTGGAGCAGTGACTTCATTGGGGAAGGTATTGAATGTTTGAGTGTATGTTTTGAACCCCCAAAGATCAGCGGACTGTATGGCACTATTTATTTGATCCTAGCTGTTATTTTTATGATGTTTGAGCCATCTAGGGCAGTGATCTGAATGTGTTTGTTTAAGGTGAAATATTGAATGACTGGAAGGGAAGAGTACATGTTACAGTGACCTAAATGGACATACTACTCAACTGGTCCAAGTAGTGTTGATTGTGCTTTTGCTATTTTCAATTGATTAGAGTGTCGAGAGTTGATTGTTTGCATATTTTCTATTAATCCCGGAAGTGGGATATTACACGCTCTTGGGTTCTCTCGACTTCATTAGGAGTACCATTGGGGTCAAGCGGGGTTGCCCTTTGTTTAGCATTTATATTAACAAGTTGGAAGAGTTTCTCAAGGATCACACCCAGGAGGGGGATGATCGTCTTCTCCACCAAGTTTCGATCTATATTCTCCTTTTGCGAACGATGTGGTCCTTACCTCCTTTGCAGAGGGTTTACAGAGACAACTGGATGCTTTAGCCCTCTTTTGTGACCACAAGCAACTGACAGTTAACCTAAGTCCAAAGTTATGATCTTCAATGGCCTAAAGACACCAAAATTTCATTTCTTCCATAGGGGGAATGAACTTGAGATCACCAGCTCTTACACTTACTTGGGAGTACTATTTTCTAGACCTCACTTTAGTTTACGACCGACACTTCAGCCTCGGGTTAATAAGGGCTATGGCTCCTTGGCGATCTTGGAGAGATAGTGCTTCCGCCATCACTTCCAAGACATCCTGTCCAAGATGTCCCTTTCAGACTCTCTTGTCAAGCCCATGGTTCTTTATGACTCTGAGGTTTGGGGGCCCTCCTTACTTGAGTTTGATTGGGCTGCAGTGTGGAGAGAGTTCAGATCCTTCTTCTCAGATGTATCATCAGATGCAAGGAGACGGTTCCCCACAATATCATCCTAGCAGAGTTTGGGGCTCGTCCCTTTAGGTTGGAAGCAATTATTGGCCTTGTTTCCCTTTTGCATCGCATTCGGAGACTTGCTCATTCTTCTGCAGGAAGGGGCAGTATCCCTACCTTACTTATCGCTCTTATGTGACCATCGCTTTGGCCGATCAGTCTTGTCGATTTCGTTGTTGGTATGCCGAGTCTCACGACTACTTGAGTCTATCGGGATTCGATTGATCACCTTTGTAATATCCCCTTTTGGGATATTATTTAAATTTGCAAATTAATTATCCCAATCGACTCTAGAAGATTAAATCCTTCTAACTCGACCTCAAATAACCCAATGTCAGCACTAATACAACCCAAATGGGGTTGGAGTAGGCCAAGGTAGTGGGTTAGATGGGAAAACTAGTTAGGAAATTAATCTTTTCCAGATCTAAAATTTATCAGCAACAGCTTAATTAATTAATAAATCACTCGTAACAACCTGAAACTTAAAAAATTAATAACTCTTTGAATACTTGGTAATTTTGCAAGAAATAAATTGCACAATAAACTAGAAACCAAGGCCTTTCCAATGCACTACGGATCTGAATTTTCTGAGCAACTAAACCACTTCAAATCTGCCCCGGGAATTTGATTTCAAGTTGCTAGGGTTAGAATAAAATCAATAAAAATATTTCAGCGTTTTTCCAAACTTTCAAACACTTCCAAATTAACTCCCTTGCTCGTAAATACTTAATAGATGAATAAATTTTTTAATCTGATTATATACACAACTGAAAACAATTGCTAATCAAACCCAAATCTGCGGCAATTTTTAAAAATTCATATCTTCCTCAAAACTACTCCGATTTGGGCAAATAAGATATGCCTGGACTCGGAAAAATACAAGGAAGAAGATGAACCAAACCAAATTAGAACATCAGTTGCTAAACCCCCAAAATAGCAAGTCTCCTAGGGCAAAATAAATTGTTGCTTGCACATAAATTAATTCCAGCACTTGTATTACTCCCAAAACCCTCAAATCTGGTCACACATACTCACAAAATTATGCTAAATCAGATCTGCAACATAAATATATTTTGAGACATCAAAAATATGCTTAAACAATCCCCAATCCAAGTCGCCAACACTTAGAAAAGATAAACCATGCAAAAACACATTCAACACAAGAGAACACAATGAAGAGAACAATGGGGTCTTCAATATTCTTCAATAATAGATCCAAATGAGAGAGAGCACAATGCAAGAACTAGGGCATACATCCCAATACTCCAAGCATGGAGTGAAATCAAATGATCAATCAACATAACCCCACTAGAGGAAATGCGACCTCCTTTTATAGAGTTAAGGGGTGCAATATCCAATGACCGACCTTTTCCCTTTTGGAGGGAAAACATAAACTCTCATTATAAAATAAAGTCTCTAATAAACTAAGACTATGTGCACTTTATTATTTTTAATTAAATAATAAAAACAACTAACCTATGTGCACATTAAAATAACTAAAGAGACTCCCACTTGTAGTGCTAGGCATGCCAAGGGGTTACAAAAAAGACATCTTTGGATCATCTTCAAGCTCAATCCTCAAGCCCATGAGAAGAGAGAATGGGTTGAGGGTCTTCAAGTCTTCAATTTTAGAAATTTCCCAAGAAGGGGACATTACAACCTCCCACCATATAGTTATTCTTTGACGCTCCCGCCCATTTGCTTTCGAACAAGTAGGATTTGAACAAAATCATCGAGATGATATCTACAAGCAATTCATTCAGTGGCACTGGACTAACCCCTAGGGTGGGCTACGTCAAGATGGCCTTCTATGTTGCACATTTTCTTGTGGTCAATAATGGTCTTATCTCTCAACCCCAAGATATTTCCGACATTGGATGCACACCCTTTGCATTTTCCCCGGCCGGCCTGGGTCAGCTCTCATAGGCTCCGAGTTGAGTGTGATCATCGATCGACCGTTATGAGCGGATTTTCCAGCTTTGTTCCCTCTAGGAGATCGAAACGGAAGAGCACTTCATCTTCCGGTGCCCCATCTACTACAAGATCAGAGGGAGATTTCACCGCCTGCTTTTCAGAGAGCATCTGACATTCACAGACTTCTTCAGATACTATGATCAGAGGTGCCTTGCTCTCTATCTGCAGGAGGCTCTTAGGCTTCAGGAAGAGACCCTTTAGCCTCCTTCTAGGCAGATGACTACTCGGTAGATCACTTCCTTTTTTATAGTGCTCTCCCCTGGGAGGGGCATTAAGCGGCAGGGTGACACCAATCCTAATTCCCAAACGAGATTAGTCCGTTCGAGGCACTTTTCACGCACTAGGGACATCCAAATCACATAGGAGATCGAGACCCTCTTCTTATGATGGCCTTTGAGATCCTCCTGACAAGCACACGTGTCCATCCCTCCTCTGACATCGGCACTCCAGATCTTCCATAGCCTCAGATATTGGGCTTCAACACATTACTAGCTTCTTTCAGTCAACATTGATGTTAGATGAGGGGGTCTCCTCTTTTGCCTCCTTTTCCTTTCTTCCTCCACATGTTTGGGTTTTGCAGGCTTTTTCCGGGCCTCTCTTTTTGCCCGTTCTTCTCTTCCTTCTTCCTTTTCTGGTTGTTCTCGAGGACCTTTTCTACCTCTCGTTGAAATCTTGTTTTCTCTTTGTATGGATACGCCCCATTGACCTACTTTTGTAGTCATTCGTTGGATATTTAATATATTTATCTTATCTTATCTTATATCAAGGAGTCTTGTGACTGGGTTTATGCTAAATATGTTCAAAAATTGCTTTTATGGGTGATCAAGCCTCAAATTCATATTGTTGGCTAGATTTTTGCATAGCTGAAAACCTAGGCAAATCATGAGATAAATCTCCCTCATTTACCGGTGAGGCTCCCATGTCGATTTGTCAATTAAAATATGTTAGTATCTATATGGGGTTTTACTTTAACCATGCGCAAAATCATGAACTATAGTCAGATAGTTTTGCAGCAAGTAAGTAAGCAAATGCTTAAGAAATGAAATATTTAAAAAGAAGGGAATAATAAAACACAGGGAAGATGTGCAACCCAATCAATAGATAACAGAGTTGATTGTATGCACATAGATAGAACCAATAAATATCAACACACAAAATTATAAGCAAAGGCAACTTCAAATTTAGATCTAAAATAACACAAATTTTATAAGTAGATCTAAGAAAAAGCTAGAAACAAAATGCACCGTGACACAAAGTTCTCCGGAAATCTGCTCCTTTGTATTCCTTTGCTTCAAATAGCTATTAGGGGTTTTAGCACAAAGTTTGGAACACAAGAATGCTGCTTACAAATTTTGATCCTTTAACCCGTAGGTTCTTCCTCTACTTATAACATGTAGAGGGGAAATTACAAATAGAAAGCCCTTAGTGAATTGGCACATGTAGAAGTTGGAAAGGAAACAACTGGCAATCTCCCTCCTAGAATTCCTCTTTGCATGACATGCATGATTTGCAACTGAAAATAGAATCTTCTATTTTGCACGCCTACCACCTATCTCCAAGTAGTTGACTTCTTCAAGTAATGGCTTTTAAACCAATCACTTAAGTTGTGTAATTTAATTGATCACTCAATTACTTTGTCGAGGAAATCAAAGAAAGAAGAAGAAGAGAAAAGTCATAGCCTTGTCCTTTTTCATATTCTCGATGCAATTGATTCTTTTGCCTTTGATTCTCACCAAACCGGATCTCGAAGCACTGGATCTAGAAGTGGCTGGATTTGGAAGCAAGTGACCGTGATTTGCTTGCAGTATTGCCTTTGACATGTCTTCCTCTTATCCTCAAGCTTTTGCAGCTTCTTCTCCAAGACATGCATCGCTGTAATGTTTGCCGTAAATAACTCATCATTTTTACTTTTAATTGCATACGAGCAATTAAAAATTCTGAAAACACTCCGGGTGAATGCAAATTCAATGAAGTCTTCAACTGGAAGATTATGAACACATGCACAAGATCCTGGAAGGAATTCTCCATGCACTGACTTCTACACAAAGCTACGCATTCAAACTAGAGGATGAATTTTTGCTTTGGAAGCTTTTGCAATTATGAGATCTAGTTTGGATCTAGATCTGTGTCTCCGATGTCAACAAATCTAGAAGTAATGCATGATTCCGCTGAGCTTTCTTTTTCATCCCGCTTTGCCATAGGCCGTATCTATCTTTGTCTGAGCAATTCTTTTTCTCTTTATTCAACCGAAATTCTTCACAACCGGTGCAGATCTGGATATTTCTTCAGATTCGGAGGATATGTTTAATGTATTGGACATTGATTTAAGCTCCCTTTTTCTTATAAAAGCACTTGTAATGAATTTCTGCAATTAATTCAGACAAAGATGGCAACCGGAACATGAACAATGGATTTTAATCATAAAAATCTGCATATATCAAGCCTGCTGCCCTAAAATTTGATGCTTTATTTGCATGCAAAGCAAACATGAATTTTACCAACTTCACCTGAGCACCTGTACTACTATGCATACAATTATTCGTAGACACAAATCAACCTCCTTCAACCTTGGCGCCAAATTTAGAAGTTTCCAGATTAATTACACCTTCTGAGCAAAATTTCTCTCCAAATGGGGTGCACTTATTGTCTGGGCTGCACATCTCTGCTTTTGAATTAATTAATTCATCCTTATGGCAGCCCCTGCTTATATAATCTTCATAATTCTATAATTAATTAATACCTTTCCTATTCTTGACAATTAATTAATTATTTAATAAGCTTTACTCTTTAAATGGGGCGCCTATTTTGTGCATGCTCATGGCTGCCATTAAATAAATTAAATTTATTTAATTTTAGACTTCTCGCTCCAGCTTAACTCAAGCTTCACAAGATGCTTTGACCTTAGCCACTGAAAATAGGAATTAATTAAATCAATTAATACTTTAAAAAGTATTATTTCTCTCCCAAATGGGGCACACTTTTTTGTCATGAAGGGGCTGCATTAAATAAATAATATTTATTTAATTTTAGAATTTCTAATTCCAATTTCCTTTATCCACTTTTCCCTTGTTGACTTTTCCTCATGCTTGGGCACCAAAATTGGAGAGAAAATAAATTAATTTAATGCATTTAAAGCTGCCCTTCCTTCCCAAAAGGGGTCGCACTTTTTGGCATAGTCAATTTCTATTTTTAAAAACCAATTTTCAATGGGATTATTCACCCTGCACCGTAGCTCCAAAAATCCCATGATTCACTTAAGCTGTTTGACTTTCATAATGAGCTTATTTACCCCGTAAGGCAACTCCGAAAATCCCATGATTCACTTAAGTTGTTTGACTTTCATAATGGGATTATTTACCCCCGCAAGGCGTAATAAAATCCCATCAATGCCTTAAGTGATTTTTGTTTTATTTCATAATGAGAATTTTTACCTGCAAGGCGGTAAGAAATTCCCACCGCCCGCCGCTTTTTGATTTTCCCATCAGACTTAAGCGGCATTGCTTTCATGGGAAAAACCACCTGCTAGCAGTACAAAATTCCCACCTACCTATTGCTTCCAAAAATCCCATGATTCACTTCAAACCCTTTTTTTCCAAAAATGCGGCTCCGCCTGTAAGAAGCTTTTTTGTGCACGACTTCGCCTTTTCCGAGAGAACCGGACTTCTAATGGTGAATTCTTTCTCGCACAACGTGCATAGGTGATCTCCAGATACTCTGTGCAAATAATCGGACAAACCGCAAAGGAATTGATCCAGAAATTTCACGTAAAAACGAAACGGAAAACACCAAAAATACAAAACATTGCCGAGTCACAAATAAAGCCCAGGATCCATTCCTGGTTAAAACCCTACTGGTATATGGGAATATTGACATGTACGATCACAACAGTGTTTAAACCGGAGCACAAATTGCCTCAAACGGGCTCAAAATAATTAAATACAAATTTCTTGCAGGCAAACCCCAACGACAAAATAAAACAATTTTGGGCATCTGGGTATTTGTCGAAAATGACTTATATGGCTCCTTGGGAATATCTTGACACATTACAAGAACTTTTTGGCAATAAAAACACAAAATGACCCATTATTTTAAAAGTACGTTTTTTTAAAATAGGGTAGTCCCAGATTTCAGGGTGAAATCTAGGGATACCACATATAACTATTTACTCAAAAGTATTTTATCGTCCTCGATTGTGGTTTGGCACTTTATCTTGTATGTATTTATAACATGTTGAATGTCTCATAACGTCTGTTTTTCAGTCTGCCTTTGTAACAATCCTATGTTTAGCTACTACTTAGATGAGAGGAGGATTCTAGCAAAAGACACCGACTAGAAATAATCTTGATTATTATTTTTTTGTCAGATTTGAGTGCATTTGGTAAAGTTATTTACCTGTTAGACCAGAGAGTTCTTTATGAAGTAACAGATGTTTTTTTTTTTGAAGGCTATGTTTGCTGGGGTTTTAATGTTTGCAGTTCACTAGGTGACCTAATCTTTCGTTTAGGGAAATGGTTATTTGACTGATATACTAGTTTGCATTCTTGTCGTTGTTGCAGCTCAAAGCCTCGCTTCTTTATGGATGGGAATAAATATCCATTATTTGAAGTCGATATCAGAACAGGAATGCTACAGAACACAGATAATGGCACTCCTCTTCCACAGGTTTGATGATTTCAGTTAGTCTTTTTCATTGGTTCATTTGGAACATTTTTTCTTGTATTAGAACATATCTTGTTTTATTTATGTTTTCTCAGATTATTGTTTCTTTCTTCTTAAGATTGGAGGAAGTGAGTTAAGCCAAAGATCACTCTCTGAAAGGGGTGTGAAGCAAGGATGTAGAGTATTTCAGGTAATACTCTTAGTATCACAAACACATATATCAAGAAAGATATAATATATGAGAGTGAAGAGAGATATTAGCTGTAAATGTGTACAGTATATGTAGGTTCTTAGAGAGCAAATTTGTACTGCAAAAAATGTTTATGATGGGGATTTTGTTGATATTCGATTTACTTTACCTGGAACTTGTGTGAATCAGTTTTTGACAGACCCAAATTATGTGCATATTCTATTCTAGCACCCTCTCTTTCATTATGTTCCAGTCATGATAATTTGGAAAAACAGAAAATTTTAATAAATGTCTGGTGATGGCAACAAAGTCGGTGATGACTCTTGGAGACTCAGCTTTTAGATTTATAAGCAGTAAAGGGATATCCTAGAGCGCTCCAATGTAAAGTTTAGAAAGAAGAGAAATTGAAAATACACAAACACACAAAGTAATATAATATGCATGGTTTCAATACAAAATGGTGTTGCCTGAGCAAGGCATCCATGCAACATGATGTACAACTGATAATTTCTACGCTTCCAAGAGGAGCCTTGCAGTGAATTCATGCATAATCATCTAGAGACATCTAGTGGAGACTAACTGATGTGATGACTCTTGGAGACTAGAGGTGGCATTCATATAACTTTAATTAAAGTGATGTGATGTATTGTCATCATTACTTGGGGTGATTGGTCCTGCAGGATGCTAGAGGTGGCTTCTAAGAAAATATCTTTGATCAGTGAGAAGACATCTGCACTTTTCTATCAACACCGAGATGCAGATCTTCTTAGTACACCTCAAAATGAGCATTCGTTACTCTTGAAAGAAAATTGATATGTAAGTGATACAAACTAATAATCGCACAACAACCTTAGTCTTATCATGGGGCAATGTATAAAAATGTAGGAAATTTTCCACTTCAGAATATAATGTCCCTTTCCAGGCTGAAACTGAAAAGGAGGGAAAATGGCACCAACCCAAATCAAAGTAAACTGAAATTTATAACAGCAATCTACAACAATCTGATTTCTTATGACAGCAAGCAAGAAATTGTAATTATTCACTTCCAACACCACTCTTACACCATCCAAAGCATGTAGGGAACCATAATAATTATTTAGAGCAAGTACAAACCAAAAAATGAATTTTTAGAGCCCTGGCTGAAGCATGATAATTAATTTTATGACAGCAGTGAACCCACTTACAAAAATGGTTGGAAATGATGATTCCAAGGCCCAAAATTCAATCCGGGAAATGAAATCAGCCTTATAAATTAGGAACAATCCAAATATCAACAAAGGAAGGAATGTCGTGCCCTAGACACCACCAAACCCTTCCTCCATGCAAGTCACCACCCTAGGAGAGGGTTTACAATGAGCTGGAAATGGCTTGTTCCAAGGAAAATTTGAATGTAATCACCAAGTGTGACCTCCGTGTGAGACCACCAATGAAGGAATGAGGGTTTTTGTCCTCAAACCAAGTGCAAAAAGGGTTTCCGTCCTCAATTGCAAGAGAGAGAGAAAATGGTTTCGTGCTCCAACTTCAAGAGGATAAATTCCACAAGCATATCTTCTTCCAAGCCAAGCGACCCCTTTAACTAGCTAAAGGTGGTGCCAAAAACCAAATAGAATCCTCCTAAAGAGGACCGACCTCCTTGGAGACATAATAGTTCCTTTTATTTTAATTTTTCCATTGGCTTTTCACCTTTTTCCAAAAAAATCAATTTTACTTAGACTATTCTTAGAAAATTACTTAAAAATAATGTAAAGCTCACAAAAACAACTGAAAAATCATGACGTTAACTTTCCATGTTTTTTCCTTTTAGCCCATAGGAAGTAGAATGGGCCTAAGGTCTTCAAAATAACTTATCCTCGATTAGGGGTTATTAGTATTATAGTCTTCCCCACCCAAAAATTGCTTACCCTCAAGCAATTGCAAACTCACATGTGCAAGTACCATTATACTATAATAAACCAAAACCTAAGTTTTAGCTAAACGCTTTTTTGGATACGGGAGCGGGAGTGGGGTATCCAATACGCGGAAACAACAAATTTTTTTTTGACCTCGGATACGGCGTAGGATACGGTAAGTACAAAAGCTATATAAAATTAAAAATATATAAATTTCAGCCTTTAAATAGGAATTTAATTATTAACCACATATTATGCATATGAAAGACAAGATAAAAACAAGTTATAAGCTAAATAAGTGAATAACCACAACAAACAAGCTAGGATACCGATAAAACTTAGAAACTTAAAAGCTTAAAAGTTAAATTAAAATTTAAAATACTTAAATCGAACACAATGTGAATGTCATGAATCTCATGATATATTAAATTCAATCATAGATCAATATTCAAAGTTCAAACTATCTTTCATCATTAATATTCATGATATTCCTCTTCATCAAGAGGATCAAAATCATCATCATCATCATTATGTGGTTCATTAGAACCACATGGGCTCGAACCACTCGCACTAGGGCCACTGCCAGTTGCACCCCCTTGTGCATGTAGGTCTCGTGGTGCCAGTGCCACAAAACTCCCCTCATCATCATATGCTCCATGGTGGGAAATGGAAGCATCCAAGTCAACTATCTCTGGATCAATGTCCCAATGTCTTGTTGACCCTTCCTTGTACTCCGGCTGCTTGTGGGATAAAAGGTGCAAGTTGGAATGTATGTATACCAAATCTTCAGCCCTTTTAGCCCTCAACCTATTGTGTTTCTGTGAGTGAATGAAACTATATGTACTCTAGTTGCGCTCAGAGGAAGATGAACTTGCAACCTATTAAGGCAACCCAAACTTCAAAGTCAATGCAAAGTTCAACTTCAAACTTAAACACTCAAACTTAAATTTTAAAAAAACTAAAAGAAACTTAAAAGAGAATAAAAAAATTTAAAAGTTACTTGTGCCAAGACCTTGATTGCAAGAGGTTGCAAGTAAACCGATGAAGTACCATGGAGGTACCACCACATATGAGCATCCATCTTGTATTTGCTCCGAAGAGCGAGAAGGCTATGACCCGTTTCTGCTATGAAATTGCCAAACTCTACCATAACCTGGTCTTGGGCCTCGGATCGTGGAAGAGCCTAGCCAATGCCGCCATATATCCCTCACCGACTTCCGCATCCTCAGTATGGTGCTACCCTCCCCGGTAAGGAAAGGATCTCTGTCTATAAAATCTAGGAGTCAATGCAAAAGCTAATAGATGTAATGGGGTGGTCATTTTGTTCCACCGCTCAATGAGGATTGACTTCACTTGTTTGAAAAATATTTCCTGGGATCTTGTTCTTTTGCATTTATGACGGCTTTTATTTCTCAATCATCGAGTCGATGCCGCCATATATCTCTCCTAGACATGGCTGATCCGTGTCGCAAAAACCGGATCATGCTCATAATGGGCTCCGTGAAAATTCAACAGATAATTCACTCTATCCCACCAAGGGTCCTCTAAGATCATGGGTCTTCACTTTTTTGAGCCCGTTGAGTGTTTGATCGCTCTCATATAGACCAAAGATCGGATGTTACCATCCTCATGAGTGCCTCTCACACCTTCACTAGTCGCCTCAAGATGATTGTGTGTGATGCAAACCGAGTCTCAAAGAACCTAATAAGAATGAGGAACAAAAATTAAAAATAAAATTGAAAGCTAAAAGAATACTAAAAAAATATAAAAACTTATATTTAAATTTTAAATTAAAAAGAAAAAAGAAAGTTTTTCCTTACCTTCGAGCTCCAATCATGAGAATGATCTAAAAATGCCCCGTGACATGTGGTGATTGGTGACAAACATTCGATCTCTTCACTTCTTCATACATACACTTGTTGATCCACTCTATTTTGTTTGCCATTTTTTTTTAGCATTAAATTCAATGAATGCACAAAGACATGGTGTCCAAAAATATGCCCATACCGTGCCTCAACTAGCATCCCCATAGCTTTGCAATTTTTGGTGTTGTCTGTTATGAGTTGACAACATTTTCAGCCACCGCCTCAATGGATTCAAAGAGAATGTTGGCTATAAATTGGGCATCCTTCACTTGCCCCTCACAATCAACCGCTTTCAAAAACATTGCCCCCTTAGGGCATACTGCAATCACATTGATTAAAGGGCGGTTTCTTGCATCTTTCCATCCATCAGAAACAATGGACACACCTATTTTGGTCCATGAGTCCCTAATTGGTTGCAAGGAGGTTTCCACATATTTTTTTTGTTTATCCAAAAGGGTGGTGCGGATCTTCTCATATCCTAGTGATTTATACCCTTTTGGTGCCTCATTGATGGCTTTCACCATCTCATGCCAATAAGGTGATCTCACAACATTAAAAGAAAGCCCATTAGCATATACACACCTTGCAATGTGTTCATTTGCAATTTCCTGCTCTCATTCTGAAAGGCCTTTTCCAATGGCCCTTTTGTCTTACTTTTCTTTCGTGCAAGGGAAACATCCTCATCCGTGGAGATAGGAGCCACAAATGGATGTGGCATGGCCACAATTGGGGATCCACTAGGTGATGGAGCAACAGAGGCCTCGAGAGATGAACCTCCTCTTTTATCCAATGGATGACCCGCTCTCATAGCCACATTTGCTCTCGCATCTTCCTGCTTATATATATGCCAAAACTTTTGCTTTTGGCACCCCAACATTATTCCTCCCCTTGCATACTCTTATACCATTACCCGTTATGGCACACAAGTGGCTTTTCACCCTACTGTAAGAGCCTTTGAATACTCCATCACAATCATTGCATTTCCATTCAAAACAACCACCACCTGCAAGTTGTTGAACTATTGTTACATGCCTCCATAACGGTGAATTTGGGTCAAAGTCCTTGCCAAAGATTGCCCGTAAGAAGCGTAACTTGTTGTTGCCATTGTAGAAATACCTACAAGGTTCCAAAAAGAAAATAAGCAAAGAAAACAATGACATGCAATTGTTGTGATTGAACAATGAAAATTAAAAAGTTAAATAGAAAGAGCAAAAAAAGATGAACATATAAGCAAAAATCAAAATGTAATGTGTGCAAGATTAAATAACAAAAAAAAAAAAAACAAGGTTAGAAATTAAAAAAACTTACCTTCACTTTCAGAAACCACAAATCCTTCACAAATCTTCCTCCTTTAGAGTTCCTCACACTCCTACAAGCTTAGCAATAACTCCTCAAACCCTAGACAAACACAATGCAATTTTGGAGAGCCAAAGGTAAGTTTCTTTGCTTTATGTTTTGGTTTTGTGTTCTTTTGTTTTATTGTTTAGAGTTAGCTTTTAGGGTTTAGATTAGAAAAATATTTCGTTTTTTAAAGGAGTGGTGCTTTTAAAACAAAGAAATCATTAAAAAAAGGAAAATTCGCGTTTTTTTAAGTGGGAGCGGTCAGTGAGCGGCGAGAGCTGGAAAACGGCCGGGTACAGCCAATGCCTTACCCTGCCGCTTCCGCAGCTCGCCTCGCCGCTCCTCGCCCGCTCCCGTGTCGCTCCCTCCGCCGCTCTCACTCCCAGACGCTCTTGCTCCCACTCCCAACCTCGTTTCTAGCCGTACTGGCTACCTAGACCAAAACATCTAAATCCCATAGCTGTCAAGTGGAACAACCTCCGCTAACAATTACAATGGTGTCTACTCCATCCATCACCCACATCTATATGCTCTCCCTCAATGAAGCCTTCTACCCAAAGCATGAAAACATCTTTCATACACACCTTTAAGGCCAAAGGCTGTCCCAAGGCTACCGTGTTCCCAAAGTACCCATTTTCTCTTTTCTTGTGATGAAGGATCCCATACACTCGCTTCATGACTATCGCATTGAGCTCCAATGGGTCCCATAATGTTACTGTGGGCTGATCCCTTCAAAACATGGCACAACACATCTTTCATGTAAGCTGAAACAAATCATAACAGCCACAAGTCACTTGGAATTCCATACAAATCAACACTAGGATGGCTGGGAGAATTATCTTCAATAGAAGAGCCCCTCTATTTAGATTACAATGCAAGGAAACCCTCTGAAGTTGCACAAGTGTACAACTGTTCATGACTAAAAATATTATGACCAGCAATATAGAAATGATATAAATATGACAAACCCATGCAAAATTCAGTAATGTGATTGATGTAGAAGCGGTAGGTAGCCATACAAGGACTGAAAACTCTCCATTAGTCGTCACCAACTGGAAAATATTCTTTCCCATGACTGGAAACCCCTGCAAAATCACTTGTGTGAGTGCCCATGTAGTGGTGCGATGGCTGATAATTATGATGACAACAACATTAGTACTAGAAATTAGGTCCATAGCTGTCCTGGGTATGCTTCTGTTGTCATATGATGATATCATCTCATCATTGTTTCCATATTTGTCACCATGGGCTTCTAATGCTTGGAGAAGCACCTCTTCCATCCCATCATCACCAGCTGCAACCTCATACTCTTCCTCATTTACCTGAGCCGATAGCAAACTCAACTGCTCTCTCACATCCTTGTCTTCTTTCTCCTTCATACTCTCTATCTCCCTTTCAAGTTGTTTACACCTTTCTTTTTTCTCCATTCCTGGACCTGCACATAGAACAAACACATTAAAGAAAACAGAAGTTCCCATTATCACTTCATCATGCCTTATAGACATGATGGCCAACTCTCTCTCATTGCTTGCAACCATCTCATAACCTCCCTTCAAGTTATGGATGTCCGAAAACTCAATCATGTTGTCCCAAACACAGCTGTAACCTTGCATTTCCTTCTCTAAAATCAAAGTGATAGTGGCTAGAAACTCTTCTACGGCTGTCAACAAAGTGAGAAGGGGGCTGGAAATGTTGCGTGCAATAGGTGAAAGGAGGGTACAACAGCTGTCCCACTGAAAACCTTTCATGAAATTCTGCAATGACAATGTTATGGGGGCTGGAAACATCCCATTATTGACTGAAAATTATTTCATTTCATGACTGTCAACATTTGTATGGCAGCAAACAAAGTGTTTGGTAAACTGAAAATGTTGATAACAACAATACAATCTTTTATGGAAATGTGTCATAAAACCCAATAAACATGACTTCTACTACTTACAATCATATCACCAATTTCCAATTGGGTTACAATGCTCGTGGAAACGAGATAACATCCATCTTGCTCACTTCCAAATATAAAATTCATGAACTCAACATCCATTTTTATTGGAAGAATTCTTCTAAGAGCATGTGCATGGATTAGGAGCTGAAAATGTCTATGATATAACTGCTGTTCTAAAAATGAAAATGTGGATTTACCTTGAGGTGTCCCTCGATTTCACCCTGAAATCTGGGACAACCCCTTTTAAAAAAAAATCAAAAATCGCTTCTTTTCAATGTAACGGGTCGTTTTGTGTTTGTTTTGCTGCAGCTTGTTTGCATTGCTCTAAGGGATCACCATAGAGTCATAAAAGTCAAATTCCCCAACTACCCACATGCTAAAATTCACTCTATCCCTTCGCTTGTTTTTGTTCGAGAGAATTTTATTTATTAAAAATAAATAAAGTTCTTTTAAAAAATAGATTGAGCTAAAATTGAGGATTTAGGTTATATAAAGCACTTCACCCCATCATTTTACCATAGAACATTCACTCGGGGGAAGGATTTTTTTGAGATCGGCTAATTGGAGAAATTTTTGAGCAATTGCTTGCAGTTTCTTTTGTTTTGTTTTTATTTTTTTATGTTTGTATTTTGGTTTGTTTTCTTCGACAATCCCCGTAGCCTGCTCATTGTTCTCGCCGGATCTTTCCCCGTGCCTAAGGTTTTGAAAAGCTATCCATTTTTTATTACTAACTGCCTCACAGCAATCGAGCTTAGGATTCTTTCGGAAGATCGCAAGAAGTCGCTTGGTCCAAAAGGGTGCAAAATTGGATTTTATGAAAATAAGAAAAATATTGCCATCAATGCATAGAGCTCGAGAAAATATGCACTTTTAGAGAAAATGGCACCTAAAACGGAGCCACGGAATGAAAGTTATGGCACATGCAAGTTTTCATACTACATCTTCCCTGACCCTTCTGCAAAAATCCAAAAAGGAAAGAAATGTTGTTTACATGCCACTCACAATTTTCAAGGCTGCCCGTCGCGTCCAATTTTCATGTTGTCTTCAGTGACGAATTTTCATGCAATTTTAAATGCAGAAGTCACAATACAATTCACACTTTTGGAAAAGAGCTATCTTTCATGCAAGTCGCACTTTTTGGAAGGAAGACTTTAAGTTGTCAGTGGGAATTTTGGTTTTGGTAGGCAGACGGAAATTTCTTGCCTGCATAACAGGTTACTATTTCCCATCAAGTCAGAATCACTTAAGTCAGTAATGAGAATTTTAGAGGTAAAGCGGCAAAGGGAATTATTTATCTCGCAACGCAGGTGAAAATTCCCATTATAAAGAAAAATCACTTAAAGCACCGATGAGAATTTCTTGCTTGCCTAGCAGGCTAACTTTTCCCATCAAATAGGTTTATTCACCCATGCAAGTCGCACTTTTTCAAAGAAGGCTATTTTCCATACAAGTCGCACTTTTTGGGAGATGATTTAAGTTGCTAGTGGGAATTTCGACAATGGCAGGCAGACGGGAATTTCTTACCTGCCTTGCAGGTGAAAATTCCCATGATGAAGGACAAATCACTTAAGTGGAAGAGGGGATTTTTGGAGCTGCAGTGCAGGGTGGAAATTCCCATCAAGTTGACTTCCTATTTTTAGCAGTCACCCTTGCCAAAAAGTGCGACCCCCCTTGACATTAATACATGTAATTAATGATATTTATTAATGGCATTTCTAGCTATGTTTGCACTATAAATAGGAGGAAAGTCAATGCAAATGGACAAGCTAAAGAGAAGTCAAGGATGCATGCAAAAATAAATAAAATAAATTCATAAAAAAACAATCAGAAGCATTCAGACTTGGGCGCCCAAATTTGATGAAGAGGCATGGTTTTTAATTAATTAAATTGCGAGAAATAGGGAAGGGCAATTATTACAAATAGCATACATCTTTAGATGGCTATATAAGCATGGGACGCCATAAGGGAGAAGCATTTAATTCTTTTTGATGAAGTTTGCAGCCCGGACAAGTTTTGGCGCCAAGGGAAGGAGGATTTTGCATTGAGTATTTTTCATTGTTGGGAAGCTTCCAGTTTTGGCACCTAGGGTTGGAATAGCCTAATTTTTGTTATTCTAAGTATCTAGCATGTTGGTATAAGTGCCAGGGGAATTAAATAATATTTTTGCTTGCTTTGCATGCAAGCAAAATCTCAAATTTTAGGGCAGCAGACTTTATATGCAGATTTTGGTGATAAAAATCAAGTATTCATGCCATGGACTCCATCTTTGTCTGAATTAATTGTAGGTATTCATCACAGGTGCTCATATTAGTGAAAGGAAGTTCAAATCAATGTCAGATACATTGAATATCTCTTCCGAATCAGAAGAAGTTGCCGGATCTACACAAATTGATCCAATTACAAAGGATTCAATGGAATTAAAAGAAAAAGAGCTCAAATAAAGATTGTTCTAGGCATGATGAAGCATGATGAAAGAGAAGGATCAACAAATTCATGCATATCTTCTAGATTTGCTAACATCAATGATACAGACATAGGCCCTGAACCCATCACTGATTTAATTGACAGATCCAGAGCCGGAAGGACATCTCTCATGTGGGCAATTAAAAGTAGCGGGATTATTCAAGCTTCGACATTTCTAGTCACAGCTCAATTGCCTGAATTTGTTATGGAGTGTGCAAGGTCTTACCATCCTCTTTACAGAACAATTCAAGATGCTACAGGAAAGACAATAATCAGGTTAGATGCACAATTTATTAATTATTGCCTGAAGATTCTAACACGACTAGTGGTGATTGCAATTAGCATGTAGGATGTCAAGCATGATGATGGGAAAATGCTTTGAATCAACATGTTCGACGAGTATATTCAATATCAGAACAAAAAGAAAGCGTAGGGTTTTACAACTGACAGATCTTCTTTCTTCTCTTCTTTCTTATGTTCCCGGGTGAAAGTATAAGATTAAAGTTATTGGTCTAAAAGCCATTACTTTAAGTTATTTGAAAAGGTTCTCTAAGATAAGTGGCAGATGTGCAAAACTTTGATTTAATCTCCGATGCATCACTTAGAGAGGAATTCCAGAAGAAAGATTGCCAGATGTTTCCTTTACAACTTCCACATGTTCTAGTTCAGTTGTAGTTTCCTATTTGTAATTTCCCCTTTATACACTATAAATAGAGGAAGAGCCTACGGGTTAAAGGATCAAAATTTGTAATCAGCATTCTTGTGTTCCAGACTTTGAGCTGAAACCCTTGATATCTTTCTAAAAGCTAAGGAATTGAAAGGAGATAGATTTCTAGAGAACTTTGTGTCAACGGTGCTTGTGTTTCTTATTTCTGTATAGATCTTTGCATAAACTTTGTGTTATCTCAGATCTAGATTTGAAGCTTTCTTCGTATAGATCTTTGCATAAACTGTGTGTTATCTCAGATCTAGATTTGAAGCTTTCCTTTCCTTTAAATTCTGTATTTTGAGATCTGTTTGTTTTATCTATGTGCATGAGACCAACTCTGCGAACTATTGGTTGGATTGCACATCTTCTCTTCTTTCTTCCCGGATTCAATTATTTCCCCCTTTTTTGCAAATATTTCTTTACAGCTGCTTACTTGCTGCAGAATTGCTTAGCTATGGCTCATGAGCTTTGCAATTAAAGTAAAACCCACAAACAATTACGCAGATCCATAATTGATAGAAATCTTACACGGAGCCTCACCAGTAAATGAGGGAGATTATCTTATGATTGCCTAAGTTTTCAGCTGTGCAGAAAATCTAGCCAACACCTTGTATCCACCCCAAGTATTGAAAACTTGTTGTGTCTCCATGGTGTAAGCTATTATGAATCCCCTTTGTAGTGACATCCTTGATCATGTTTTTAGAACTCACAATAAAATTTACACGACTCTTCTTAATTCTTCTTATATGGCAAGTGGAGAATTCAATAGTGACATTTACCTTGATCCTCACAAAGCCATCCGGATCCCATAGGCACAAACAATTTTGAATTTGAGCAAATGGATCTATGTGCTCTATATTGCTAGTTGTCCCCTTTATCTTATCATCCTTTTTAGCATGTTGTTCATGATGACAAAAATATTGCAGCAACCTAGGAGGAAGCAACAAATCTGAAATATTGTCATACCTTGGGCTGTCAACAAAGAGCTTACCCTCCTTTGCTGACTTGGGATTTGTGGAGACACCTCCAACCCTTGTATCCTTGTGACTCCCAATATTTTCTTCAAACACATGTTCCTTCACAAGGCTGTTCTGAAAATCAGTCAATGGCTCATCCTGAGGAAGTTTGAAGGATGGTACATGTGCCTCTATCTTGAGCTCTTCGCATTCAACTAGTAATGCCCTTTTTGTTTTGATTTCTTCACTATTTTCCACAAAGGGAGAATTCTTTTTGTCTTGGGCTGGAACATCTTTTCCACTTTCCTTTGGCATGGTAGATTCCTCCATGGCATCTTCTCTATCCATTACTTGCAGCCCTGATTTTTCTTCATGCTCTACTATTGCAATTTGGATTTTTTTCCCTCTTCCTTTCTCAAAGCATGCCAAAGATCCTTCTGTGGTGCTTGAGACCTAGGCTTGGGCCATGACCTACCCTTGCTCACTCCTATGAACTCTGCAAGTGATAAGACATCACGAATCTCATCCGAAAAGCCCTATACTCCTCATAGCTGGCAGCAATGTTGTGACCCACCGAATGCCTTGTTTGAACCTCTTGAATGGCTTCTTCCTCGGGAGGTGTTGGTCGTCAAAAAGGACTTCACGAAGAGCAACAGTCAGGGGACAAGAAGTCCCTCCTCTTTAATGGGAGAGGTTCCCTTATTCAAAAACGAACCTATTTACACATATACAAAACATGATTTTCTTGTGGAACTTGGATATTTACGAAAGTGTTTTCTATAAGGATCATCGATTCTGAAAAAGGACTCGAGGAATGAGAAAACGAGAACGAGCGAAAGACACCATTTAGAATTATAGATGACAGAGTAATTCTTTATGCATGCGAAGGTACAGTGAATTGAAACAAGATCATTTGTATCATACTAATAAGATGAAATTTGAAAGACACAAAGTTCTATAAATAACATCTGCAAGAATACAAAGCTTCTTAATATAATATAGACAAATGATCTTAACAAGATTAAACGAAAAGCTTGGGGATAAAAGGAAATCAGATAGACAAAGAATGAAAAGTCCTTCTGTATTGATTTCTTTATGATTTATTTTACACTTTCAGAAAATGAGCCAAGTTCTTCCTCCTTCAAAATGGCGAGGAGAGGCCATTATATAGTTTACAATTCGATTACTCTCAGAACTACTTCTTTTAACTAATGATTAGTTAAGGATTGCCAATCGCAATACCTCAACTTATTACAATAAATCCGAGAGAAAGAATTGGAAGAGAAGAGAAGAATAAGGAGAAGAAGACAGGTGCTTATGACTGGGAGGGACCCACTGACTTCAAAATCCGCTGTCTGAATCTCTTCAATGCCTCGGCTATGTCTCTGCCACGTGGGACTGACGTGTTGGCTGTAGACTGGGTCCAAAATCCGAGGCACTTCTCCATTTCCTTATCAAACTCGACATGAGTATGATAGTCTTTATTTGCTTCTTCAATGGCAGATTGAAGAGAACAGATCTCCTTCATTTTCTCTTTGGAAATGGAGCTTTCCTTGAACAGATTGCCTTTGACAAAAGCTCTGAATTGAGCTTTGATTTCTTGTAGGGAGAGAGGCACACCAGAAGTCTCATCCTGAAGATGACAATGTATATCTTTGAAAGCGTATCTGACTAGTGTTTTGAAAGCCTCACTTTTCTCGCCAGCCTATTCTTCATTCTCCCGAGGCCTCCTCCAGGACCTTGATCTTCCATTCCACGCTGTAAACCCAGGATTTTGACAGATTATCCTTTGCATCATCAAAAACCTTACTCGCCAATAGAATGTTTTCATCTGTTTGTCCCATGAGGCGGAGGTCCACTATGCAACTGCTCCAAAGTTTAAGCTCTTTATCTATGATCCCAATAGTGGAAGAGAGCTTCTGTTGCAAGTTGTTCACCTTTCCGTGGAGTTTGAAAGCTTCATCGATGAAGTTCAATCCAACAACAAGCATATCTTCCACCATGGCCTCCATAGCTCTGCCATATACGGAATACTTGTGCATGTCTTTGATACTCTGTACTTCATCTTGGCTCAGAATCATAGGTGGTGGAAGAGTAGTCAATGGGGTAGGGTCCAAAACTTTGTCCTTGGACAAAAGAGATTTGATAAAACCTGTGAGAATCTGGGCTTGTTCTTCCAACTGTTCTATAGTTTGCTGCCCTTTTTCTACCCTCCCAATGACTCTTGTGACCGTTTCCTGGAGATTGTGGATCTCACCTTCAGGGGTAGACTCTCCCATAGGAATCCTTGAGAGCTCTAGGTCAGATGCCTGCAAATCCTGCTCTGATTTATCTACTGTAGGCTTAGCAATCTCCAGGAATTGTTGGCCCTGAGCATCAGACACTATCTTGGAGGTGATTTTGGCTTTTTTGGCACGGAAGGAGGAGTAGTGCCTAACAAAGCTGCCACAGCATCAAAATTTGGCCCTGAGCTCCGAGAGGAAGGCTTTCTCTTCCTACTGTCGACGAGAGGTTGCACCCATGCAAAAGAGGAGGAAGAAGCAGGAGGGGCAAGAGGACCAAGAGACAGAGAACTCATGGCGCTCAAGGTTTGCACAGCTGTTGTCTCGAGTTGAGACATGAGTGGGGTGCTTGAGACAACTGGTGCAGAGGAATCAATAGTGCTTGGAAGCTCAAAGACTCTGTACCTCTTTGTCCTTATCCGTCGGAGCTTCGGGGCGCTTGTAGGGGCTGGCACTTCACTGTCCTCACTTTCACTGAGAACAATGATGTTCTCTGGTCCCAAAGGCAATTCTACCTGCTTTCTCTGGGGATCTTCTTCTACAGGCTCCTTCTTAACCTCCTTGAGTTTCTTCTGGTATACCTGGGTGGATGAAGAAGGAGTAGAAGCTGCAGGTCCTTGAGTTGACGAGGCAGGAGGGGTTTGCACAGGTGTGTCTGATCTTGGAGTCGATGCTTCCCTCCTTGGTGTTGAAACATCCTTGGAGGAGGATTCCCCTGAGTGCCTCCTAAGCTCTCGAACTTTCTTGTCAAACCAGATCTTAGTCCTGACTAAGACTGGAGCCAGGATCTCGGCCAAATCATCTTTCTCTTTTTAAACCAATCCAAGTCCTCCAAGGGAGTGTGCTTAACCACATTGTCATACTCATATGAGTATAGATCAGAGTTGTCGTCCTTGAGTCCTTCAGGAACTTGGTACAAGCCGAGTTCTTGGATCAATTGTAGAGAGAATCTGCCATAATGCCTCCTTCTAGCCTCAAAATCATCAAAGATAAATGTCACCCAATAGTCTTCTCATATTCGCCCTATGATGATATGTTATCTTAATATTCTGCTCAATGAACTTCTTCAAGTCGAAGCAAGTTCTTGGCTTGAAGAAATGGACAGTGATGGGAGCCAGGGCTCTTTCTATATTCTGTGCGTCCAGGGCTGTTTTACAAGTGTAGTTTCCCAAAGAGATGGGGAAGTGCAAACCGGTAATTTTCTTGTCTCTGCAGGTTCTATGCAATTTATCTAATTGCTTGCATACTTCTATCAGAGCCATCTTGTCACTGCAGAACATAGGAAGCCTCAGAGGGGTGCTCTCATAGCCAGCTAGCCTGATATAAGAAAATTTTCTGAATTGAATAAAATAGGCACCGTAGTGCGATATTAGATTCATGGCTTCATCAGAAAATCTTCTAGCAGTGTCACCCTCAAGAAGTCTGACCATGTACATGGTGAAGGCATCATTCACCCTTCGGAAGTTGCGATTGCTGGTCTCTAGGGTGAACTGTGGGCAGTAGGCATACACAGGATCAGCCTTGTGAGCATCAATGTAAGAGAATCCAAACCATTGCCTTGATGCCGCCAGAGTGTACATCAGGTACGAAGTCATATAGAATTTCTTCGTTTGCTGCACATTGGACAGCTGCTCCGCTAGGTTCATGCTGATGATTTCTGCCCAGTTGATATTTTGAGTTCCCTCGCACACCATGTTGATGAGCGGGCACATCCAGAAATGGAACTCATTAGTGGAGGGTAAGCCCATAACCCGAGCCAGTAAGATTATGAAATCTGACAATTCTTCATTGAAATCTGCTCAGAAAAGGGTCTTGGATAGGCGAGATGCTCCCTTCTTAGGGTTTTTAAGCCAAGACTTAGCCACCCGCGCCTTATAGTTGTCACTGTCTTGATTGAACAGGGCCTGTGCTTGATTTTGAGAAACAACTATGGCATTATCCATTTCTGGAATCCTCAGTGCAGTGCCAATGGCGGCAGCGTCAAGTTTGGCGATGAGCTCCCCGTGTATGTTTGTCAATTCGCTCGAATCAGGATTGAAATGAGCCCCGCACGAGAGCACTGTATCTGCGCATTGCACCGAGATTGGGAAACCTCCAGCGAAAGCCAGACCACTGTCATGAATCATCTGTGCCATTGGTGTAGGGTTAGCGTCTGTCATCCTCGACCAAAAATCACTAAAGTCAAGATGGCGAACTTCACTGTCCCCGATATCGGGAACGGCAGACTCTAGTGGTGAGATTTGTTCTTGCCCCTGAAATTTGATCTTCATGTTGATAGTAATTCGGAGGGCAGAGCTGCAAGCTAGACTCGGGAAGGAATTGCAGAGGGAAATGGATACGCACGCAGGAATTTAGATTGCAAGGGTTCAAGCAAAAGATAGCAGGAAAGCAGTGTGCAAAACGCATAGGGGTTCGCTCGTTATATAGCCGTTTAGGAGAGAGAAAGGCAATGAATGCGCATTTAATACATACCTACCAAATTGAATAAGCAAGATATTCGGGTAGAGCGGGAAAAATTAGCACGAATGACACTTGGTTCATTTGGGACATGTGGGACGTGAAAGCGCGAAGTACGCGGCTCGGCCGATTCGGGCGAAGCGGGGAAAAGACGCACAAATGCTCTTGGAACACGCGGGACAAAAGTACGCGAAGTACGCGACTCGGCCGAATCGGACGAAAATGGAACAATTGTCCTAGGCGAACTTGGGACATTTGGGACAAAAAGTTCCGACGGGCCCGAAAAGAACAGACTTCGGGTAAACCGGCCGATCGGGGAACAAAGGGTCCAATTGAACTTGGGACATGCGGGACAAAAATATCCGACAGGCCCGAAAAACACGCAAAATGACCCAAAAACGCAGATTTTCTCAATTTCTCGACTTTTAACATTACCAGGATAACAGAGAAGACACTTAACCTTAAAATTTTAAATTTTCACCTCCTTAAGAGCAAGGGGAATTTTGAATGGACAACAGGAGGAAGGTAGATTGAAAAGCCCTAGCAGCAGATCTGAAAATTGACCTTTGGGGCTGCCTATTGTTATGAACCTCTATTGAGTTGGCTCACTATTCAATTGTTTTGACCCGTGAAGTTTTTGTAAAGTTAGGGCTAGTGAATCCATAGTGTCTACCAATCTCTTTTGCCCTTCAACAAGTCGATTCAACTTGGTTTTTTTGAATTTATGTTAGCCATTTTGAAAGTCTTTGATTTTTGTCCTCAAATCTTCTTTTCCTTTTCTAATAAAATAGGGATTCGTTATCACCGCCTTGCATGTTTACCCAATAGGATGGGAGGATTATGCTCGATACGATCGCAATGTCCATTTTCGGGATGAAAATGAAAAAGGAGGGAAAATGGCACCAACCCAAATCAAAGTAAACTGAAATTTATAACAGCAAACTACAACCGTTTGATTTCTTATGAGAACAAGCAATAAATTGTGATTATTCACTTCCAACCCCACTTTTATACCATCCAAAGCATGTAGGGAACCATAATAATTATTCGAGCAAGTACAAACCAAAAATGAATTTTTAGAGTCCTAGTTGAAACACCACCACCAAACCCTTCCTCCATGCAAGGCGCCACCCTAGGAGAGGGTTTGCATTGAGTTGGAAATGGATTGTTCCAAGGAAAATTTGAATGTAATCACCAAGTGTGACCTCTGTGTGAGACCACCAATGAAAGAATGAGGGTTTTTGTCCTCAAACCAAGTGCAAAGAGGGTTCATGTCCTCAATTGCAAGAGAGAGAGAGCGGTTTCATGCTCCAACTCCAAGAGAATAAATTCCACAACAAACATATCTTCTTCCAAGCCAAGTGACCCCTTTAAATAGCTAGAGGTGGCGCCAAAAACCAAATAGAATCCTCCTAAAGAGGACCGACCTCCTTGGAGACATAAGAGTTCTTTTTTCTTTTATTTTTCCATTGGCTTTTCACCTTTTTCTAGCCAAGCTGGCTTTACATAGAAAATTACTTAAAAATAATGCAAAGCTCACAAAAATAACTGAAAATCATGACATTAACTTCCCTTGTTCTTTCCTTTTAGCCCACGAGAAGTGGAATGGGCCTAAGGTCTTCAAAACGAACTATCCTGGAGAAGGGGACATTACATAGAAACTTTATCCTTGAAGGATTACGTTAAGTGGAGGAAAGATTCAACTGAGCTATGCATAAAATCTATGAAGAATTGGCTGCTAAGTAAGCACCGTTGATCAATCTGCACATAGAATGCGAAGAGTTACAGACAAGACAAACTCAACAAAAGATGCGCAAACAGAAACAAATGAGAGCATGTTAAGCACCTATGATTTCCAACACCTTGATTAGTTGTCAAATTCATTTGGCAGGTTTGAGAACAGACCAAAGGAATTGGTTTCAAGCTGTTAAAAATGTGATACACTGGTCAAGGAATTCAGAAGCATATTGAGGCAGAGTTGAAGCCCAAGAAATTCAATCTCATGTACACCCAGAAATCTAATGTTGGGATGTTCATTGTTGTGAATCATGTAGGAAGTGCAGCCAAAATAATTCTACATGCCAGTTTGTTGGCATTCCTACTTAGAAATATTCACAGTTATTAAAAATGAATTTTGAATGGATTACCTCACTCAACTGGAAGATAATCCTTTATGCACTAAGTTCTTATGTTCATTAGAGATTACAATTAGAAGCAATGAGGTCATTTCTTTCCAAGGAGACACAATTGATCCTAGTGAAACTTCATGACAAAACTAAGGAAAATACTAAACAGTATTAGGTCAACTAGCCAAGAGTGTACTGTTTCATTGTTGATCGGAATTCACAACTTTTTCATTCTTTAGAAAGCTTAACTCGTGCTTTGCAACTACCACATAGTTTCCGTAGGCATTTATTTTGGCCATAAAAGTTTGAACTCCCAAAAATGGTATCCAGGGGCCCAAAATGACAAAATTGTAGAAATTTCCATTTTTTTTGAAAACCTGAGACTTTTTGTTTTGATGAGTTTCATGTTGTGAGAGATAATATCAAATATTTTGTAGATATCTTGCCATATGGCTTTTCAAATTCCAAGGCGAATCATCTACTTTCTATGTTTAGTTTTTCTTCATTTCTTGGTTATTTTTATAAAACATAGAAAGTTATATTTGAAACTAACGAAATATAAAAGTTTTATTCCCTGCTAAATGTAGCTAGAAATTAAGAGTTGGCATCCAAATGTAAAAATTGGATTTTTGTAGCTCGACTCATTTTCTTAAAACTTCCATTTGCATTGTGATGTTGTGTGTAGTTTTGGGTTCATTTCCTTTTTTGGTTCATTGCTTTCATGACACATCAATTTCTTGCAATTTAGTGCTTTTTCCATCAGATTTCCATTTAAATTTAGATCATTCAACTCCAATTATGATATTCACATAATTTTGTGCAATGAGTTCTATGAAGTAATATGCAATGTACACAAACTTTTACTTGATTTTCAACTAGATAGAAAGATACATAAATTCCACCTCTGTAATCTTGATCATATCTTGTAAACATAGGAATTTAATATTAGTTAACTATTCTTACCCACCTTTGAATTTGCGGAATTTCTTCTTTATTGTCTTATTGCGTAATTCATGCTTTGCTTGTTCTCATTAACATTCTCTATTAAAATAACATTCTCTGTTAAAACCACTTTTCTAGGGTCACATCGAATGTGCATTATGTTAGTCTAGAACAAGTTGAGCTTTTGCACTAACCTCCAAGATTGAGATGCATAGTCACTTGATATCCACTAATCTAGATTGTACTAATATTTTTATATTGCACAAATGTGCTTAGGGACATTGTTGTTCCTTGTGGTTTTTGGTCCAACACTATTAGTTCACAATGTGCTGTAATTATTCTTCTTCATTAATCAATTTGAACATATGCGTGTGATTTATTGTTGGAAAGCTCTTGAAATATTCTTTGAAATAGTTTAAGCTTGACGATGAAATAGTTTAAGCTTCATGACATTATGATGCACATAACTTCATTAAATCTCTTTGGCTTCCAACTATGGTTTAAGTCTTTTTGTCCTCCATGAAAACTAGATGTATTAGGTCTTGATTGTATTGTTCAACTTCCTTATTCTACTTTTATTTATTCATGGCACATGTTACAACATCAATAAACAAGAAAGAAAATAAAGATAATATGGAAGTTATAATTGTTTGAATGGATAACCCCAATGAATTTTAGGTCCTATTGACCATAAAGGGAGTCCATAAACGCATAATCTATGTAATTAATAAGAGGCACTCACACTTTGGATAATTGGATGACGAAGCACCTCCCATTTAAGGAAATTAAGGAACAAACATTAATGAAGAGCATAAATGCCCTTGAAAACACTCACAATTTCTTACAAATCACCTTCCTCACACACCCCCCGAAAGTAAGAGACTTCTATCCGTATGGATACTTTGTAGTGTAATCCAAGTCGAGCGCAAAAGCTGTATAAATACAAAAGGTTGCACTATGTGTACGTAGGGGTGCAATAAGTATCCCAAAAGTTGGTACTAGGAGATTCATCGTTTCACATATTTTCATATTTATGTGTGTAAAAACATTTGAGAATAAATATTAATGTTATGACTTGTCAAATTTGATTCATAATTCTCAAATTCATTGCATAATCATTAGAGAATGGGTTTCAAGGGGTTGTGATCTAGCAATAAGGTGGGGCGTTATTGTCGAAATGATCGAAGTTCAAGAATCAAAACCCAACAAGCATGTCTTTCATGGTAATGTGGATTGTATATTTGTTCATAGGATTTGAATTGCGGAGGAGGTGAATTTCTTTTATTTAGGCATCCAATGGAGGTGTAAAAATTAACTTCTTACCTAAGGATATTGTTTCGTGTGAGGGAGGCATGGTCCTTGATATATATATTTTTAAAATAGCTATTTTATTCAAGAGTAGAAAACAAAGTTACATTGTCTAATTTCCAGATATACATACTATAGACCCAATACTTAGCCTTAGAGGTGTAGTGCTGAACTCTTGCTTTCCATTTACAACTAAGCAACAAATGCATCACTATTCTTATATATACATACTTCAAGCAATTACCAATTCCAAACCTGGGCATCATCTAAAGAAAGAAGTGAGTAAATAGCATTCCTTGTTTGTGATGACCACCACCGCATGGGAAGACCATAACAAATAATATCAGATTTTTCTAGTGCCCAATTTTCCAAAGCATCAACCACCTTATTTTGATTTCTTGGGATATACTAGAAGTCTATTCTCCAAAAGTCTTGTTGAATATGATCCATTGTATCCAGCACTCTATCCAATATCCAATTCGCCTAGTTGCAATATGGAGATACTTAATCCAAATTTGAGAAATTGACTGCAGTATGATAATCAGCTCGCCTACCTTCACAGCCTCCTAGAGTCCTTTCAAAATAGCATATCCTTCCGCCATACTTTTGGAGAGACACCTTAATTTTCCGCAAACAAAAAGATGGAACATTGTCATGTGACCTCCCTACTCTCATACTAGCTTAGTGAGGACCCCATCAATGCTAATTTTACCTACCCCAAGAGGAGGAAACAATTGCCCTTTATTATTCCACATTGAATTTTCTACAAACAAATTGCCCTAACTGAATTTGAAGCTTAGATAAAATACCGGCCCATCTCTGACTAGGAACTTGAGGGTGTGTTATCAAATAATGAATTGATTCTTTTATATTTCCTGATTCCTAGTAAAAAAATGGTTGTCCTTGCATTCCTAATTGAAGTTTCTATGATTTCTCTCTTTCCAGATATTCCATAGGAGAAGAGGTGTTAATCCACATAATTTGATGGTCATCTTTGCAAGTTGATCCTGAAGCATCTAGTCCCTCTAGATTTGATTGTAATTTCCAACAACCTACCAACGAATATCCAACAAATTAGTGAGGTTGTGCCAAAGGTTAATTGTGATTGGACAATCTTTAAAGAGATGATTAATAGATTCATCATTACCTAAACATATTTCACATCTAAAAGGACCATGAAACCCTTGCCTCATCAATTGCTTGCTTGTTAGGACTCTTCGATGTAGCAATAGCTAGATGAAAAAGCAAACTTTGGGCCAAAGGTTTTGAAACCATAGAGGTTTAAAAATATCTTATAGGGGATTAGGATTGTTACTAAAAATAGAATCATAACCTTCATTACAATATAAAACCCCTAAATACCCCAATTTCTTTGAATTATACAAAATGTCCTATTTTTTGATTGGCGACCAATTGAATGACCCATTCATCGGGAAATCCATCTTTTACCCACCATTTCCATATTATTCAACGGTCTATAGTAATGTGCCACTTTAATCCAGTTCTTGGAATGCAAACACATGATAGGTCTCTAAGGAAGGGATTGCTCAACGAGTGGAGAAGGACCATTCCGAGAATTTGTCCAAAAATTAGCTCTCTGACCATTCTTAACAACCCAGTAGAGATGCTTCTTGAGCATCTCCTCACCAACCCTTAAAGTAGAAAGAATAGGAGGGCCTCTATTAGGAAAATGAAGACAAATAATCTCCTCGGGTGACCTACCTTATGCATATTTAGCCCAAAGATTATAAGCCCATAATTCATTTGGCCGATGTAGAAGTCGCCAATAGAGTTTGGCTTGAAGAACTTTAGCATTCTTCACGTAAGTTTAAGGGGCACTGGTTGTTCTCTCGATAATTTCAAAGCTACATTGACAGGAAATGGGAATGGGTCTAAAACACGAAGCGATATACATAATACTCATTTTTTAGTTCATAAAAGATAAATCAGAAAAGTTAAAACACTTAAAAATGTAAAGTGTTCATAAATGAGATTACAAGTGTTTATGTGATGCCCCTTTCCAGGGCTGAGCTGAAAAGGAGGGAAAATGACACCAACTCAAATCACAATAAACTGAAATTTATAGCAGCAGGCTACATTAGACCGAATTCTCATGACAACAAGTAAGAAATTGCAATTATTCACTTCCAACACCACTTCTACACCATCCAAAGCATGTAGGGAACAATAATAATTATTTAGAGCAAGTACAAACCAAGAAATGAATTTTTAGAGCCCTGGTTGAAGTATAATAATTAATTTTTTTAGCAGTGAACCTACTTACAAAAATGGCTGGAAATAATGATTCCAAGGCCCAAAGTTCAATTCGGGAAATGAAATCAGCCTTATAAATTAGGAACAATCCAATTATCAGCAAAGAGAGGAGTGTCATGCCCTAGATGACACCGAAACCCGCCACCATGCAAGTGGCGTGTTCCAAGGAAAATCTGAATGTAATCACCAAGTGTGACCGCCATGTGAGACCACCAATGAAGGAATGAGGGGTTTTGTCCTCAAACCAAATGTAAAGAGGGTTTCTATCCTTAATCGCAAGAGAGGGAAAGCAGTTTCGTGCTCCAACTCCAAGAGAATAAATTCCAAAGCAACCATACCCATTTTTCCATCCAAGCAACCCCTTTAAGTAACTACAAAGTTGTGTCAAAACAAAATAGAATCCTCCAAAAGAGGACCGAACTCCTTGGAGATATAAGAGTTCCTTTTTCTTTTACTTTTCAAATGACTTTTCACTTTTATCCCATCCAACCCGACTTCTCTAAACTTTAATTAGAAAATTACTTACAAATAATGCAAATCTACAAAAGCAACTCGAAAATCATGACATTAACTTCCCTTGTTCTTTCTCTTTTAGTCCACAGAAGTGGAATGGGCCTAAGATCATAAAACAAACTATCCTCGGAGAAGGAGACATTACAATTTAGCACTCCATGTCATGTTTATATATGGGTTTAAGTTAGTGTCTTCTAGAAATTTGGGGTTTAGTTTTTATGTTATAACATTTTTTCCCTTTTATGTGTGTTTTGAAGTACATGTGTTGATGGAAACGGCCCATAAATGCCCAAGTATGTGCCAAAAATGGAAAAGCCATTTCTGGTATGGACTTGGTACTCGGACGGGATTTTGTGATGTCCCCTTTTGGGAAAAATGAGAATTTTAATAAACATCGACAAAAATCAAATCAAGAAGGATTAGATCCTTTTGATTTAACCTCAAATAACCCAATGTCGGCTAATTACAACCCAAAATGGGGTTGGAAGTAGCCAAGGTGATGAGCGAGATGGGAGAATCAATTAAAATTCACACCTTTTCTCGGATCTGATTTTTATAAAGCAACACTATTAATTTAAAATAGCTTGCAGACACATGACTAAAAACTTCTAAAATTCATAACTCTCTTGATACTCACTTTTTTGCATGAAACAAAGTGCACAATAAACTTGAGATTTTTCCCTTTTCAATGAACTAGAGATCAAATTTTTTTGAGCACTAGAACCCCCTTCAAAATAGCACTTAAAATTCTAGATCTAGGCGCTAGGGTTAGAAGAAAATAATAAAATATTTCTAGCACTTTTCCGGGTCTCCAAACACACCACAGTACTTCCTTGCTCAAAAATAAAAGATAAACAAATCAGATTTGCAGATCTTGTTTTATGATCACCAAAACATGCCAAATAATTCTGGAAATTATTTAAAAAACCCCGCTGCAAAAGATAAATTCAAAAATTCATATCTTTCGCTAGAGAAGTCCAAATGAGTAGAAACTTCGGATCTTGGGCCACAAAAATATGAAGAATAATATTCCAAAATTAGATTTTGCACAACTAATGTGAAACCCTAATTTCTCCCTAAAACGTAGGTCTCCCAACACATTTAGGGCATCAAATCATCTCCAAAATTATGAACTTAATTGCAAAACACAATAGATTTGCAAACCAACATGTATACTCCCAAATCATGCAACAAGTTTGCACCATAAATAAATGTGCTAGGGTTAGGAACACTTTCCCAATCAATTTGCCACACAATAGATGCAACATACACACAAATAGATCCTTTCAAAATCAGATTTACTTCAATTCCAAATCGAATGATAGAGAGAGCACAATGAAGAGCTAGGGCATACATCCCATCTCTCCAAACATGGAGTGATATCAAATGATCAAATCAACATGCCCAAAAATGGCAATGCAACCTCCTTTTATAACATAAGGTGCAACATTCAAATGGCCGACCTTTTCCCTTTTGGAGGAAAACAAGTAAAACTTAATTAAAATATTAAAAGACTCACTTAATGTGCACTTTATTACTTTCTAACTAAATAATAAAGAGTAACTAACTTATGTGCACATTTAAAGACTAAATAAGTCTCCTACTTATAGCGTTAGGCATGCCAAGGGGTTATAATACAAATGAAAGATATGAACCGATATATTTGTAATGCCCTAGAAAAGGGGACATTACAGTCCTCCCCTCTCGGAGATTGCTTGCCCTCAAGCAATAACAAGCTCATAGATCCACGTATCATGCACCCAAGAGAAGAGATGAAGTGATGCATCCAAAGTCTTGCTTTGGTGCCAGTCAAGTGATGAAGCACTTGGAAGAACATGTTTCCTTCCCCCATGTCAACCCAAAAAGTGGGTTCTTAGCTCGGTAATTGGTGCTCCAAGTAATGGTGTCCTCAACATGGCATGGGGAGTCATCAAAGGGATGAGCTTTGCTAAGCTCCAAGGTTGCCCACTCAATAATGCCCTCATGAAGTGAGTAGGACAACGGTCTTTCTTCACATGTCTTCAATCCTGCACATAAAACAAACTTATTAGAAAAATAAGTGTTGAAAAACACTTTTCAAGTGTATTTCGGTGGTGTGAATGGCTCACACGTCTCCTTCATGTATGGGTTGCCCCCAAATGTCACAATATTGCCCCATACTTCCTTGAACTCCCAAAAACCAGTTGTCATAAAATAAAAATCTGATAAATAATCAGCAGCTTGACAATTCCAAATTTGTCCCCATGTGAGCCCTACTTCATCCTTTGATCCATGTGTGAGTGTACCAATGGAAAAATATCCCTTATCCTCATGCCTTATGGCTCTAAAAGCCACAAGAAGACTGCTGAAATAAATTACAGCAGTGTAAATAAAAATATTTGACCTCAAGGTATCCCAACTCACCTTAGGTAAGGCCAACACTACACTCTCACAACCCACAATGCATTGTTCCCATGAAAACAAGTTTTGAAACACATTCACACACATGATGTAGAGCTGATCCAAAGTGAATTTTATGACAAACTTTGCACCTCTTCCTTCCATAGCTGAATATTCATCATATTTGCCTTTATTTTCCAAAACATAACATGAAAATTTAACACCATACCTTCCTCTTTGCTGCTCCCAATGCAACAGCAGTGCTAAGTGGCCTGGAAATGGTCCTGTAACATGTACCAATGATGCTCCAAACTGAAAATTAGCATACTGTGTGATTGAATCCTTTTGTGGGCATGCTAACATGTCTCCAAACAAACTGAAAATGTGCATGACAGCAGTGTGAATATCAATGGAAATATTAGGCATACACATACTCTTCTTGGTTGCAAATTCACACATGAATAGACAATGTTTATACTTTCCTTTTATGATCCCAACAACCTTCCTTATGACCCAAAACTGAAATTCACCATGATATAAGAACAATAGATTATTCAACTTGATCATCTCACAAGTACATGGAAGTGTCAATACAAATAATTCGAAGTGGTTGCTCACTTCTTCATACCATGAGGTAGCATGTGCATGATGATACCCCATTGTTTTTACTCCATTCACATAAGAAAAAGGAAAATCAAAAGTATAACTCATGCAAGGAATCTCATACCATTCATTGTGCCAATGGATTTCCCTTATGAAAGGAAGCAATACATCTGAAACAACATGATTGGGGCTGCCCATCATACCTTTGTGCCATGGAACACCTTCACACTCCTTAGATTTTTCAACCCAAACATCACCTTCTACCTTGGAATCATGCAACCTTATTTGTGATGGGTGTGGGGCTTCCTTAAACTTCATATTTTCCCTCTAATGACTGTTGTTATGCGCAGACCAGCGAGCTGAGAGCTGAGAATGGTCTAAAGTACCTAGAAATGCCTCTTCTTGCATGGCACACACCCCCATATCCTTGCATTCATTACCAACCCAAGTAGCATTAGTAACACCAAAAAATGATAATTGATTACCTCTTGGCTGCCCTTGTTTTTTTTGTCCATGCAAACTTGTAAAACAAACTTCTCTTTCCTCTTTGACTCATCTCCCATGATGCAATCATCAAAGGGAAAAGAAACCTCTTCAATCAACAATGAATCTTCCCCTTGCTTATTTTCATCCGGTGGTTCTTCTTCCTTTAATTCCTCTTGAATCAAATCTGATTTTTTTGTGCAATCACCAAGTCCCATGCAAACATTAGATATCAAAAATTTATCATCAAACACCAAATGACTCATACCTTGGAGATCTGATCCTTCTTGCTTCATAAGAGACCTTGCTAACATATATGCCTTCACCTTGCTTGAACATTGATCTAAAACACCTTTGGCTAAAGTATGAGCAATACATGACTCCTATTGTCTCAAACCTTCCTCAAGTATGGATAGCAATTGTTGTGGAGGATCCACATATTCATTCAATGTTAGGGACATGATGGTTTGCATTGCAACCATTATTTTTTGTGAATGATCATCATGTAGGACAACAAAGAATACTTCAAACATGTGTAGAATGAGATCATCACAATCAAGATCTAACATTGGTATACAAGTTCTTACCTTTGCCATGTTCTCCAAGATCTTAACCCTCTTATCAAAGTAAGGGTTTGTGGTGTCCCAAAGCTTTTGAAAGCTTCCTATCATGAGCTCAAAGACTTCTTCCATGGTGGTGTCATTGTATGGAAAATTTGGGGTTGTTATCCTTGTCACCTCGCTAATGCAAGTGATGACCATAAGCCTCACCTCCACCTCATCATGCCTCAATAGTTTGGATCTAGCCAAGTGAGTCACCAAGGAGTCCATTGCTGAAAACATGGAGCCATAATCCGATTGCTTTACCATGGACAAACAATTTGCAACTTCTTCCAAAATGCTAAGCAACACATCTCTTGAAAGGTGTGGAGGATCAAGCCATCTCCCCAATCTACAAAACTGCATTTTCATTTCTCCTTCACTTGTTAACCCCATGATTCATACCCTATGTATCTAGATCTGCAAACACAAACCCCACAAGAGTAGAGGAAAGTTGCTCTAATACCACTATGATGTCCCCTATTTGGGAAAATTGGGAATTTTAACAAAATTCAACATCAAATCAAGAAGGATTAGATCCTTTTGATTCAACCTCAAATAACCCAATGTCGACTAATTACAACCCAAAATGGGGTTGGAAGTAGACAAGGTGATGGGTGAATCAATTAGAATTCACACATTTTTAAAATCTGATTTTTATAACAATAGTTATTAAATAAAAGAGCTTGTATAATCTTTGTTGAAAACTTCTAAAATTCATAACTCTCTTGATACTCAATCTTTTTGCATGAAACAAAATGCACAATAAACTTGGGATTTTTCCTTTCCAATGAACTAGAGATAAGATTTTTTTGAGCACCAAAACCCCTTCAAAATAGCACTTAAAATTCCAGATCTGGCGATAGGGTTATAAGAAATTAATAATAAATTTCCAGCTCTTTTCCCGGCCTCCAAACACACCAATAAGTACCTCCCTTGCTTATAAATAAAAGATAAACAAATCAGACTTGCGATCTTTTTTATGATCATCAAAAACTTGCCAAATAATTCTGGGAATTATTTAAAGAAATCCTTCCTACAACATAACTTCAAAATTCATATCTTTTGCTAAAAAAGTCCAAATGAACTCAAACTTTGGATCTTGAGCCACAAAAATATGAAGAATAATATTCCAAAATTAGCTTTCACACAACAAACACAAAACCTAATTTTTCCCTAAAAAGTAGGTCGCCAACACATTTAGGGCATCAAATCATCTCCAAAAATTATGAAATTAATTGCAAAACACAACAGATTTGAAAACCAACAAGTATACTCCCAAATCATGCAACAATAACCAGATTTGCACCATAAATAAATGCGCTAGGGTTAGGAACACTTTCCCAATCAATTCGCCACACAATAGATGCAACATACACACAAATGGATCCTTATCAAAATCAGATTTACTTCAATTCCAAATCGAATGAGAGAGAGAGGACAATGAAGAGCTAGGGCATACATCCCATTTCTCCAAGCATGGAGTGATATCAAATGATCAAATCAACATGCCCAAAAATGGCTATGCAATCTCCTTTTATAACGTAAGGGGTGCAACATTCAAATGACCGACCTTTTCCCTTTTGGAGGAAAACAAATAAAACTTAATTAAAATATTAAAAGACGCACTTAATGTGCACATTATTATTTTCTAACTAAATAATAAAGAGTAACTAATCTATGTGCACATTTTTAAATTAACTAGAGACTCCCACTTGTAGAGCTATGCATGCCGTGTTATAAAAGTAGGTTGTGTGGCCATCATTGGGGATGCTGATTTGATCATTTAATATCACTCCATGCTTGGAGAAATGAAATGTATGCTTGGCTCTTCATTGTGCTCTCTCTCTCTCTCACATTCGGTTTGGAATTAAAGTAAATTTGATTTTGCTAAGGATCCATTTGGGTGTATGTTGATCTATTGTGTGGCGAATCGTTGGGAAAGTGTTCGTAACCCTAATAATTTGATTGAAGGAAATTTGAGTTTGTTTGCATGTTTTGTTGGTTAAACAAGTGAATTTCAGATCTGTTTTGTTTTGCAATTAATTTCATAATTTTTGGAGATGATTTGATGCCCTCAATCTATCAAGGCGACCTTCTTTTTAGGTTAAAATTAGGTTTCGTGTTTGTTGTGCAAAAACTAATTTTGGAATATTATTCTTCATGTTTTTGCAACCCAAAATCCAAAGTTCAAGAATTTTGCTTGTTAAGCAGAAATAATTTTAGAAGTTGCGTGAAGATCTGGGTTGGATTATTAATTTTATTGGGTCACATTTTTATGCTTAAAAGTTGTGATTTCAGTTCTATTGGCTAGATTTTTGCACATTTGAAAACCTAGCAATCATGAGATAAATCTCCCTCATTTACCGGTGAGGCTCCTGTGTAAGATTTTGTCAATTATATTTCCTAATATTTATTTGTTGGTTTTACTTTAATCACAGTAGCTCATCGACCATGACCATAGCTAGGCAATTTTGGCAAGAAGCAGTTGTACAAAAAAATGTATATATGCAGAAGAGGGAAATAATTGAATGTGAGCAGAAAAGAAAAAAGATGTGTAGCCTAACCAATAGTTGACAAAGTTGGTCACATGCACATAGACGAAACAAATAGATCTTGAAATGCAGAATTCAAAGCAAAGGAAAGTTTCAGATCTAGATCTAAGATAACACAAAGTTTATGCAAAGATCTAAAAAGAAATAAGAAACAAATGCACCATTGACACAAAGTTCTCCGGAAATCTGCCTCCTCTCTATTCCTTAGCTTTCAGAAAGATATCAAGGGTTTCAACTCAAAGTCTGGAACACAAGAATGCTGATTACAAATTCTCATCCCTTAACCCGTAGGCTCTTCCTCTATTTATAGTGTATAGAGGGCAATTACAAATAGGAAACTTCAATCGAACTATAACATGCGGAAGTTGTCACAAGAAACATCCGACAATCTTTCTCCGCTTCTCATACATACACCTACTGGGAGTCCAGCCTTCTCGTGGCTTAGATTCAAAGATGAGGCATGCTCTTCATTGAGGGTGAATAAAGGGTATGGGTCTCTTGCCATTCTCGAGAGATAGTGTTTTGGGCACCACTTCCAAGACATCTCCTCCAAGATGTTTCTTATGAACTTTCTCATCCACCCCACTGTTCTTATGGGTTTATTGTTTGGGGGCTCGTATGCACCCAAAATTGCATGTGCTACATTTTCGGGAAAACGGTTACAAGAATCCCCAATGATGATTCAAAATCCTTTCAAGAAGGTGTTCGAGCTCCAAAACCCATTCGTAGTGTATATTTGTAGCCTAGATGGCCTTACTTAACTTTTCCATGCATTTTTCCATCCCCGCCTCTTTACTCGTGCTTGTTTTGGTCTTGATGCAGCGGCTGTGAACGCCGCCTGCATAGGTGGGCGGTCTTGCCCGCTTTTTCCGTGATTCTTCATGTGTGTTTTGACATGTGACGATTCACTTAAGTTTGCTTTTAGAACGCATCCGTGAGCCAAATTGGCTAAAAATAGCTTTGTTTGCTTGGTTCTCCTTGCTCCTATTTTAAATGAGATTTAATTAGTTGGAACTGCCTCTTCTTGCCTTGTGCATGAAATAACCTCCTAGCCTCCATTCCTATATATTCCATGCTTGTATTCAAGCAAAGGGTCTAAGAATTTTTGTGTATCTTGCATTGTATTGCTGCCACAATCTTGCTAGGAATTGTATAGCCAAGCTCAGATTTTTGTGCTCTCTTCTACCCGCATTGTGATCCGGATTGCCATCAACCCGCCATTGCTCAAGTGCTATCCTCCTGTTGCTGTTCTTGCATTCGCAATCCCTCGACTCATATGAACACTCGGTGAAAGAAAGAAGCAAACTGAGGGGATGTACTACTGCACAATTGGATTTACCTCTGTTATGTGAATTCTAGGTTGGATGTGTTGTTTGATTTCCTTCATTCCTGCAATTTATCATTGTTATATCATATCAAATAGAGTAGAAATCAATTTCCTTTCATTTGCAAGTAATTAGTTAATTTCCAAGAGGGTTTGAATCTTTCATAGCAACTCCCGATGACGGATCCTCTTCTTCCCATCCCTGTGGATCTAAAGGATAGAATATTTGTAGGAGGTTGTCTACACATCATAGATCATTTGGAAAAGTGTGTTTTAAGTTAGTTTAGTTTCAATACACTCAAGACAAGAAATAACCACGCCGGGTTATTTTGCTTGTTTAGTTTTAGTGTAGAGATATTTTAATTATTTAGAATAGAAACAAATTATTGTTTGTGATTGTAATATTTCAGTTTTGTGATTTGTTTAGAATAGTTTCCTTTCAAAGCAAGAGCATAGATTGTTAATTTCATTCGAGCTTAAATGGACACTTTAAACTAATTTAGCGCTTAGATCCAAGTTAGGTAAACAAACCATAGGGAATTTACGCTACCCGTCATAGCCTCTAAATCTCCCCTTTGCAACTCAAATACCAGAGATCACACTATTTGATCTTAGTCACCGATCCTCCTATAGTTAGCCACACACATTCAACATCGGCTGCTCCAATGCACGACGACCTCGGGGTCGAGTGTGGTTGAGGATCACGTGTTCATTTTCATCCGTATAGGGCCCTCCCTTTTGACACAGATTGGGCACGAGAGGATTCAAACTCTCCTCCTTCGCCGCTTCATCGGGATGCAAAGCATGACCCCCAACATATTGTTTTGGGCAGAGTTCGAGCCCGACATTTCCGTCTGAGACTATATTTAACATATCAACCTTTCTTCACTGTATCAGGAGGTTTGGTGATCTCTCCGATGAGCAGGACAGGTATCCGTATCTCGCTTATTGTTCCTCTGTGAGTATTGCTCAGGCTATGGGCCGTTGTTGGTTTTCTGAGACTTCTGCCTTATTGGATTCAATTGTTATCCAGATCGATCGTCTCCCCCCTTTCCAGTATTCCCTGAATGCTCCCAGTCATCTCTTGTCCACCAAGCAAGTGTTGAACAGGTCCATCCAGGAGGATATCAATAGGAGCTTCATTCAGACTACTTGGGTGAACCCTTCTGGGGGTTCGCGCGCCAAGATGTCCTTTTATGCAGAGCACTTTCTTGAAATCAGAGATGGACTCCTCATCTGCCCTTAGTACACCTCCCGAATCACTGGGTGCATGCCCTCCGTATACCTCTGGGTCAGTTTCATGTTGGCTCCCACAGACTTCGGTGTGAGATTGATCACCACATTGATCAAGAGGATAGCCTTTGTAGGCTTTGTAGCCTTCGTGAGGTGGACACCAAGACTCGCTTTCATCTTCCGCTGCCCCATTTACTATGAGATCAAAGGACGATTTCACTGTCTCTTCAGAGGGATTCAGACTCTCCCGATCTTCTTCAGATATATTGACCAACGATGTCTTACCCTCTACATCCGTGAGTCTTTGCTGTTTTGGGACCGGATTCTTCATCCCCCTCCGAGAGTCATCCCAAGAAACGAATTATTGCCTTCTTTCCAGCCTCTACCCACGTGGAGGAACTAAACGACAGAGCCTTTCTGACCCAGATATAGTGCATAGATCAGTTCGTCCCCGGTTGGACCTTCACACTTCCCTCGATCACCACAAGCAAAATCGGATGCACACACGTACCGCAGGACAACCCAGGCTCCATTCGTTCCTCAGGTCGCCGCTTCAAATAGATCTTCAAATCTCAACAGGAGGAGGTTTTGCCCCCTCTTCGGGTTGCCAATCCATTAGGAGCTTCTTTTCGTCGGCCTCTAATGTTAGGAGGGGTGTGGCTACCATTCCCGAGTAGACCATTGGTCCTTGTTGCCCCCTTCATTCCCTTCTTTACTTCCCTCGTCTTTCTCCCTTGCTTGCTCCATTGCCCCGCTTTGTGGGGGTATTGGCTTCGGGTTTCCTTTCTACTTTGTCTTTTCCTTTTTCTGCTTTTGGGAACTCGTTTAAAGTTCTCCCGCCGCATTTTGTACTTTGTTTGGGCTATAGTCCCATTAACCTACTTTTGTGGTCATTCGTTGGACATTAATATATTTATCTTATCTTATCTCCTAGAATTCCTCTCTAAGTGACATGTACCAAGTTTAAGTCAAAGTTGTGCACATTTGTCACTTATCTTAGAGAACCTTTTCAAATAACTTAAAGTATTAATTTTTAAACCAATAACTTTAATCTCATAATTTCATCAGAAACATAAGAAATAAGAAAAGAAAGAAGAGAAGAAAGAAGATCTGTCAGCTGTAAAACCCTACGCTTTCTTTTTGTTTTGATATTGAATATACTTGTCGAACATGTAATTCAACATTTTCCCATCTATTGTCTGCATCATGCATGCTGATTGAAATCACCACCGTCATGCCGGAATTTTCAGTGCAATTGACTTCAGTATCGGAAATGCTGAGGCTTGAATAATCCCGCTACTTTTAATTGCCCGCATGATAGATGTCCTTTTGGCTCTGGATCTGTCAATTAAATCAGTGATGGGTTCAGGGCCTATGTATCATTGATGATAGCAAATCTGGTAGATATGCATGAATATGTTGATCCTTCTCTTTCATCATGCTTCATCATGCCTGGAACAATCTTTGTGTGAACTCTTTTTCTTTTAATTCTATCGGAATCCCTTGTAATTGGCTCAATTTGTGCAGATCTGACAATTTCTTCTGATTCGGAAGAGATTCAATGTATCTAATATTGATTTGAACTTCCTTTCACTAATATGAGCACCTGTGATGAATACCTGCAATTAATTCAGACAAAGATGGAGTCCATGGCATGAATACTTGATTTTTATCACCAAAATCTGCATATAAAGCCTGCTGCCCTAAAATTTGAGGTTTTGCTTGCATGCAAAGCAAGCAAAAATATTATTTAATTCACCTGGGCACATATACCAACATGCAGACACTTAGAATGATAAAAATTAGGCTATTCCAACCCTAGGCGCCAAAACTGGAAGCTTCCCGACAGTGGAAAATAATCTTTAATGCAAAATCCTCCTTTTGGCACCAAAACTTGTCTGGGCTGCAAACTTCATCAAAAAGAATTAATTGCTTCTCCCTTATGGCATCCCATGCTTATATAACCATCTGCATGCTATTTTTAATAATTGTCTTTCCCTATTTCTGGCAATTTAATTAATTAAAAGCCATGTCTATTCATCCAATTTGGGCGCCCAAGTATGCATGCTTCTGGTGGTTTTTTTATGAATTTATTTTATTTATTTTTAGCATGCATCCTTGACTTCTCTTTAGCTCATGTACTTGCATTGACTTTCCTTCCATTTATGGCACCAAAACTGGATAGAAAAGCAATTAATAAATATCATTAAATGCATGGTTTAATACCAAGGTGGGTCGCACTTTTTGGCAAGGGAAACAACTAAAAATAGGAAGTCAACTTGATGAAAATTTTCACCCTGCACTGTAGCACCAAAAATCCCATCTTTCACTTAAGTGATTTGTTCTTCATCATGGGAATTTTCACCCTGCAAGGCGAGAAATTCTGTTTAGCTCGCTATTGCCAAAATTCTTATTGGCGGCTTAAATCATCTCCCAAAAAGTGCAACTTGCATTGAAAATAGCCTTCTTTGAAAAAGTGCGATTTGCATGGGTGAATAAACCTCTTTGATGGGAAAAGTTAGCCTGCTAGGCAGGCAAGAAATTCCCACCGGTGCTTTAAGTGATTTTTTCCTTTATAATGAGAATTTTCACCCTGCAAGGCAGGTAAGAAATTCCCTTCTGCCTACTACCTCTAAAATTCCCATTAACATAAGTGATTTTGACTTGATGGGAAAAAGTAACGTGTTAAAGTGCATTAGAAATTCCCACCGCCCGCCACTTTAAAATTCCCATTGCAGCTTATAATCTATTTATCCCAAAAAGTGCGACTTGTCTAGGAGAGGCTTTTTCTGCTTCAAGTCATCTTTTTTGGTCAAAAGTTTGCCTTCCAAGATTGATTTCTTCCATTGCTAAGGCCATAAATGACTGCCAGATGTTCTAGGTAATTAAACAGGCTATACAAAACAAAGACCGGATCAAGGGGAATTTAACAGACAGACTGCAGAGAAAAACCGAAAACAAATGCAAAAAGAAATAAATAAAAATGAAAAACGTTGCCAGAAGTTGCAGACAATCACTCTGAATTCATTCCTAGTAAAAACTCTATTGAGATGTGGGAATACTAGCATGAAAAACTTCAACAGGGTTCAACCGGAGCACAATTTACATTAATAAAATTCGTGGCATACAAAACTCCAGCGGAGGGATAAAATTATTTTGAGCATCTAGGTATTTGTCGAAATTGGCTCATATGATTCCTAGGAATAGTTTAACGTAATAGACAATACTTCTAGCAAGAAAATCACAAAAGACCCTTTATTTTAAAAAGAACATTTATTTTTAAATGGGTAGTCCTAGATTTCAGGGTGAAATTTGGGGACACCAAGTTCAGATCTATTCTTGGCATTTTTTTGCATCAAAACAAGCTTTTGGAGGGTGAAAATAGTTGAGGAAAGTGTTGGTTATGAATTTAATAATTTCTGCTAACCCTAGCACTAGTATTTGGAAGTTTGGATGCTATTTTGAAGTGGTTTTAGTGCTCAGAAAAATATGATCCTTAGTTCATTGGAAAGGGAAAAATCTCAAGTTTATTGTGCACTTTGTTTCATATGAAAAGAAGGAATATTGATTGAATTATGAATTTTAGAAGTTTTCAGTTGTGCTCTGCAAGTCCGACGTATTTAATTAATGCGTATATAAAAATAAAAAGTAAAGAGGATTTAATTCCCAATTAATCCACCCATTTAACCCACAACCTTGGCTACTTTTAACCTCATTTTGGGTTGTAATTAGCTGACATTGGGTTATTTGAGGTTGATTCAAAAGGATCTAATCTTTCTTGATTCGATTGGTGTGGAAGTTTGTTAGAATTCCCATTTGTCCGAAAAGGGGACATCACAGTGGTATCATAGCAACTTTCCTCTAATCTTGTGGGTATTGTTTGCAGAGTTTTTGAATCATGGAACTAACAAGCGATGGAGAGTTGAGGGCCAAGCTCTATAGACTTGGGAGATGTCTAGAGTCTTTTCCACGTGAAGAGTGTGTTGCTCAACACTCTAGAAGAAACGACAAGTTGTTTGGCTATGATAGCACAATCAAATTATGGCTTTATATTTTCAGCGATGGATTATTTGGTGACTCATTTGGCTAGATCCAAACTATTGAGGCATGATGAGGTGGATGTGAGGCTCATGGTCATCACTTGTATTAGCGAGGTGACAAGGATAACAACCCCAAATTTGTCTTACAATGACACCACCATGGAAGAGGTCTTTGAGTTCATGATAGGAAGCTTTCAAAAGTTTTGGGACACCACAAACCCTTATTTTGATAAAAGGGTTAAGATTTTGGAGAACATGGCAAAGGTAAGAACTTCTATACCGATGTCGATCTTGATCGTGATGATCTCATTCTACACATTTTTGAAGTATTATTTGTTGTCCTACATGATGATCACTCAAAAAAAATAATGGTTGTAAATTGTAATGCAAACCATCTTGTCCCTAGTGTTGAATGAATATGAGGATCCCCCACAACCATTGGTATCCATGCTTGAGGAAGGTTTGAGATTAGAGGAGTCATGTATTGCTCATACTTTAGCCAAAAGTGTTTAGGTCAATGTTCAAGCAAGGTGAAGGCATAATATATGTTAGTAAGGTCTTCTATGAAGCAAGAAGGATCAACTTTTCAAGGTATGAATCGTTTGTTGTTTGGTGATAAATTATTCATAACTAATCCTTGCATCCAACTTGGTGATTACACAGAAAAATCAGATTTGATTCAAGAGGAAGTGAAGGAAGAAGAGCCACTTTGGATGAAAATAAGCAAGGTAAAGATTCTTTGTTGATTGAAGAAGTTTCTTTGCCTTTTGATGATTACATGCATGATGATAAAGTGATCACGGAGATGAGTCAAAAGAGGAAACCATAGAGCATTCATCTAGTGATAATAATTTGTTGATGCTTGATAAATTATTGGTGCCTATTAACTACATTGAGCTAGAAACGGGTAGAAATAAATCAGTTTTGAAGAGGGAACATGAGGGTGGCATGGGTAGAAATTATACCCATGGAGAAGAGGCATTTCCGGTACTTTAGATCATTCTTAGCTGGCTGGTCTGCGCAGAACAACAATCATTAGAGAGCAATTAAATGACTTCATTCACTCAAAAATGAAGTCTAAGGAGGTCCCACGCAAATCACAAATAAGGTTGCATGATTCTAAGGTAGAAGATGATGTTTGGTTTGAAAATTTTGAGTATTGTGTTCCATGGCACAAAAGGTATGATGGGTAGCCCCAACCATTTTTCAGTGAATTGCTTCCTTTCATAAGGGAAGTCCATTGGCACAATAAATGGTATGAGATTCCTTGCATGAGTTATATTTCTGATTTTCTGTTTTTTACATTTGATTTCATGGGGTCAAGTGAAATTTCATAATTGAATATGCTAAACAAAAGTGTTGGCAAGCATGTCCTAACCTTGGTAGATCAGAAATCAATGGGAATGGTGTTTTTTTGAGTTCTAATGATAATTTTCAGTTTAAAAACTTGGCAGCACAATCACTATGGATTTTGTCATTCAATGCTTTGATGGTACACTTACCATGAGCAAGGGTAAGATGTGTTTCAGATTGATTACTCCTCATCAGCAGGATTCACACTCACCAAGATGTAATATTTTCTATCCATGTGGCCATATATTTGAGTATTTTTCAGTTTGCTAAAGTTGGGGGTGAAGTTTTAATTATGTTGAAGTCATTTTCCTCCACTGGTTTGTTGCTCTTTCATGTTGGGGTAAAGTTTTTGAAGTATGATAGTTGTTGTCCTATCATTTTCATGGTTGTCATCATTATTTTCAACCCTCTTATCGCTTCTACAGTTGAGTTTTTAGCCATGAAGTGGATGGACTTGTTGTTGGTGATCATTATTGACTTATGCATGGTTACTTTGGGATGGACACCTGCCACTTTAGTTCTGATTTTTGGGAAGAAAATGCATGACTACAACAACATTTGGGGCAGCATGACAGAGTTTGGGAACAACCCATGTATGAGGATGGGTTGTGAGCCATTCATGCCTTGGAGACATGAAGAAGAAGATGAAAAATTGTTTCTCAAAACTTACGATTTTTCTAATGTGTTTGTTTCATGTGTAGGATTGAAGACATGCGAAGAAATATTGTTGTCGTACTCACTTCATTAGGGCATTATTGAGTGGGCATTTTGGGGGCTTGTTAAAAGCTCGTGCGGATTTTCATTCATCTTCCTATGATGAAGGCACTACCACTTGGAGTTCCTACTACGAAGATGATCACACACATGTTTGGATTGCCACGAAGGAAGCCTACATGTTTTTCCAAAGGCTTCATCACTTGATTGGCACCGGAGCAAGACTTAAGATGCATCACTTCATCTCTTCTCTTGGGTGCATGATAAATGGATCTATGAGTTTGCTATTGCTTGAGGGAAAGCAATCTCCGAGAGGGGAGGACTGTAATGTGCCCTTTTCGGGGCATTACTAATATATCTATTCATCTCTTTTATTTACATTGTAACCCCTTGGCATGCCTAGCGCTACAAGTGGGAGTCTCTAGTTAGTTTTAAAATGTGCACATAGGTTAGTTACTCTTTATTATTTAATTAGAAAATAATAAAGTGCACATTAAGTGAGTCTTTTAAGTATTTTAATTAAGTTTTATGTTTTCCCTCTAAAAGGGAAGAGGTCGGCCATTTGAATGTTGCACCCCTTATGTTATAAAAGGAGGTTGCGTGGCCATCATTGGGGATGTTGATTTGATCATTTGATATCACTCCATGCTTGGAGAAATGGGATGTATGCCCTAGCTCTTCATTGTGCTCTCTCTCTCATTCGATTTGGAATTGAAGTAAATTTGATTTTGCTAAGGATCCATTTGTGTGTATGTTGCATCTATTGTGTGGCGAATTGATTGGGAAAGTGTTCCTAACCCTAGCGAATTGATTGTTGAAGTAAATCTGAGTTTGTTTGCATGTTTTGATGGTTAAACAAGTGAATTTCAGATCTGCTATGTTTTGCAATTAATTTCATAATTTTTGGAGATGATTTGATGCCCTAAATGTGTTGGGCAACCTAATTTTAGGGAAAAATTAGGGTGTTGTGTTTGCTGTGCAAAAACTAATTTTGGAATATTATTCTTCATATATTTGTGGCCCAAAATCTAAATTTAGAAAGCTTTTGCTTGGTTGGTTAAGAAAGAAATAATTTTAGAAGTTACAACAGTCTGGGTTGGATTATTAATTGTTTAGGACACATTTTTATGCTTAAAAATTGTGATTTCAGTTCAGATCTGTTCTTGGCATTTTTGTGCATCAAAACAAGCTTTTGAAGGGTGAAAATAGTTGAGGGAAGTGCTGGCTATTAATTTAATAATTTCTGCTAACCCCTAGTGCCTAGATCTAGAAGTTTGAATGCTATTTTGAAGGAAGTTTTAGTGCTCGGAAAAGTTTGATCCTTAGTTCATTAGAAAGGGAAAAATCTCAAGTTTATTGTGCACTTTGTTTCATATGAAAAGAAGGAATATTGATTGAGTTATGAATTTTAGAAGTTTTCAGTTATCTCGCAAATTTGAGTTATTTAATTATCTTGTTATAAAAATCAAAAGTAAAGAGGATTTAATTCCCAATTGATCCACCCATTTAACCCACAACCTTGGCTACTTCTAACCGCATTTTGAGTTGAATTTAACCGACATTGGGTTATTTGAGGTTGATTCAAAAGTATCTAATCCTTCTTGATTCGATTGGCGTGGAAGTTTGTTAGAATTCCCATTTGTCCAAAAAGGGGACATCACACCTTAGGATTTGACTCTAGAGGACGAAAAGCCTCTTAGAGTTTTAGAGGAATTTTTGCACAGGATTTTCCATTGAGTCTTCACATATTTTTACTATTTCTAGCAGTGTTTTTTTGAAGAACAAAATTGTAGTAGTTGTATGTTGATTGTGCAAGATGGACCGACCCATCTCTTGTCTATTTTGAGCTATTTTGGAGAAATTCCAGGTCTGAACATTGTTGCTATCCATTGTACTGAATTTTGGGAATCAAAGTAAGTTATTTCCAGAATTTTTGGAAGGTTATAAAGTGTTATTTTCAGCCTCCTGGTCTGTATAATTTTGCATTGTTTTCCAGTCCATTATTGTTCTAAAAATCAGATTTTATTCATGTTTGGGCTGTTAACAATATGGAAATCAGTTTTGAGTAAGTGGGTATGAATTTAATTGCTGATTTGTGCAATTTTTCAATTCTACCCTAGTTGCACTTCTCATTAAAAATTCAAATCTGCCTTGTTAATGATTGCTATATCTTCTACAAATTTGTTTTGGTGAGTTGGGTTTGCCTAAAATCTAAATTGTCCAAAAATGTCCAAAAAGAGGCATTACAGGTGGTATTAGAGCGTGAAATCCTCACAGCCTGTGTGAGGAAAAAATCAGATCTGTATGGAAAGATGAAGTGGACCCAAGTCCCTTTCTTTGATGGAACAGAGGAGATCTCTGCTAGGTGTTGGTTGGAAAAATTTAAAACATTTTTGTGTTGTAATCCTGTGTCAAGAGGATGCCCTCGATCTCATTTCTATATACATGAATGGAGTAGCACATAAATGGTGGCATCAATTGTTGAAGACCCAAGGGGTTGAATCCGTTGATTCACTTGCAGGTTTCTCACAAAAATTTCTAGAGAGATTTGATGTGCAGGTTGAACAAGGAAACAAAATCATGGAGTCTACCAAATCAAATCTACACTTGGAGAGAAATCAGCCCATTGTGTATTCCAACATGCAAGAAGAAGAAGCTCCAAAAGGTATGATTTCCATTGAGCAAGATAATGGTGTTAGTGAAACTTTGCTTGCTAGAGAAATTGATAATAGACATGAGAAGAAATTCATATATGCAAGCAAGGAGGATGTAATGGAAACTCTTAAAAGTGTGAGGAATGGAATAGCAGAGCTAGAGCTGCTAGGATGATAGCCGCTCAAGCGAGACAACACCTACAAGAGTTCAAGGAAAAAACTTCTTCTATTAGTGGGCAGCAAGGTATGAGGAATGATATTCCTCAAGATATGGCAGCCAAGAGCATGGAAATATCTTTCCAAGGAGGGCAGATTGCTCGGATTGAAGAATGTGTGGAAGAAGGTATGCCATCTCATTTATCGCAGCAGCTGATTCAAACCAATATTCATAACATTTCGGACAAGAATGAAGGAGAATTGGTGCAACCAAGTCAAGCCACTATGAAGTCCAAGATTGACATGGATGTTGGTGATTCGCCAAGGTATGAAGAACATAATAATGCATCATATTCATTGCTGCTATTCCAATTTATTTCTTTCATGAGATGCATGATATGGTAGAAGATGAAGTCTTCTATATCGAGTTTGTTAAACCATTATTCCAAGTATATATATATGAGCATCTTGTGGATGATATATGGTGGCAAGTTTTAGCCCACTTGACAAGTACAAGTGCTACGCCGATGGATCACTTCAGCACGTTTTGTCTCTTGTGCATGACACTTGAACAAAATAGATTTGAAATTGTTCGAGGGCAAACAATTTTGGGAAGGGAGGACTCGTAATATCCCTATCCCAATTGAAGACCTTTGGCCTATTTTGTCAACCCAACGGCCAAAGGGTGATCACAAGGGTGGCTTAAGTTACAATAAATTATTATAAAGTGCCAAAAGAAAAGAAAAATACTAAAGCACTTTATTAATTATTTAACTTAATTATATAAATGTAGAAAAACACTTATAAAATTTGTAATCCATATAGGAAGGTGCTACTAGCCTTGGGGGCAATTATTAGTGGTCCAAATACATTTTGTATTCTCCCTAGGGAGAATGGCGACTTGCATTGAGGAGGGATCATGGGAACTTAGAAAAGATAAAAAGCATTGTATTTTTGTATCCTCCCTATGGAAAAATGTGACTTGTCCTAGGAAGGAAAATGGAGGGTAGAAATTGCATAGAGAAAATCATTGCATGTTGATTGGACATTTTAGAGGTTGTTTTGGGTCTCTTCTTCCTTTATAAGGAGAAGTCGACTTGAGGGGAAGGCATGCTATGATCATTTTTATAATTTCTGATTTGCATTTGAAGCCTTGAGCTTTTGCAAAAATATTCTAAGGATGAAAACCCTTAGGATTTGACTCTAGAGGACGAAAAACCCTCTTAGAGCTTTGGAGGAATTTCTACACAGGATTTTCCATTGAGTCTTCACAGATTTTTACTATTTCCAGCAGTGTTGTTTTGAAGAATAAAATTGCAGCAGTTGTATGTTCATTGTGCAAGATGGAGCGACCCATCTCTTGGCTATTTTGAGCTATTTTGGAGACATTCCAGGTCTGAAAATTGTTGCTATCCATTGTACTGAATTTTGGGAATCAAAGTAAGTTATTTTCAGAATTTTTGGAAGGTTATAAAGTGTTATTTTCAGCCTCCCAGGTCTGCATATTTCTGCATTATTTTCCAGTCCATTATTGTTCTAAAAATAAGATTTTATTCATGTTTGGGCTGTTAAAAATATGGAAATCAGTTTGGAGTAAGTGGGTATGAATTTAATCATTGATTTGTGTGAGTTTTCAATTCTACCCTAGTCGCACTTCTCATTAAAAATTCAGGTTTTCCTTGTTAATGATTGCTATATCTTCTACAAATTTGTTTTGGTGAGTTGGGTTTGCCTAAAATCTAACTTGGTCAAAAAATGTCCAAAAGGGGACATTACAAATTAGGCTCGGGCTGTTAAGGATATACACATTTTGTTGTTGAATACAATTATCAAATTGGGTTTTAATTGTGCATTTTCATTTGTGCTTATGCTGCTTGGGAATTTGGATTGTTGAAAATCAATTATAATTTTGTGAAGTTTTGAGAGTTATTTGGGCTTATGTTGAGTAAATTAATGAGCAATTTGTAACTTGGCACACTTCTTTATAAAATTGGGATAGAATTGGGCATCTGTTGTTTTTGTTTTTAATGGGTTTAACTTCAAATGTGATAAGTATTATTCTTCAAGGTGTATTTAACTCATATTCTTGCAAGTCTCTATGGTTGATACCTTTATCTCATGGGTTTCCCGATTATTTGAAATTGGTCAAAGTAGGATTTGAGTTTGTTTAGATTAAATTCATGTCGGTTTGTTTATTTTTGATTTTCTTTACCTTCGGTAGGTATAGATAACTTGTACGAGTTTAGTATCAATAGGCCCAAAATGGGAGGGTTTTACACCCTTTACTTGTGTTCATGTCAAAACAATAAACAACACATCCAATTTCCCTTTCTTATATTTAACTATTCTCCCCTTATCATATCGGGCCACTTGTTGGTTTCCACGCATCTTGGTTATTTAAGTAGCCACGTAACCGGCTCGTAGTGGCTACCTCTAAAGGGAAAGTACTGTGTTTATCTGCATTCATTTTGTGTCCGATGTGCTGCTGGCCCATTTCTTCCAATTGTAAAGCACTATTGGATTGACCAATAACCCAAATAAGACCATGTCATGTTCCAATCCCATAGTTTTGATTTCTTACATCTATTGTGTAACCTTCTAATTCTTTGAACAATGAGTTTGAGGAGCTTCTTATGGGGCACTTAAATGAATGGACAACTTTGTGAGGACTATAATTGTGTAGATTGAGGGGTTATAATTAGAATTGTGAGAAAAATATACACATCAAGGAGAAAGGAGAAATTTTATGTTTTTACAATGGACAATGAAGGCGGTGATGTGGAACTCCAAGTTGTAATGTTAGATGAGATGAACAACTATTGGTTCAAGGATGGTCTATCCAATTTGAAGAAAACTTAAAAGGCTGTCCAATCCAATGTTATGCATGGATGCCTCGTACCCCATCTCCCAACCGCCCCGGATGTTTTAGGGACTCGGCACGGGACGAAATGTCCTCGTGCACCCTCCTATGCAAATAAAGGGGACATCCCCTAAAAAAGGGGATGTTTTGGGACATCCCGAAACATTCTCTTTTTTAGAGGATGTCTAGATGTCACCCCCTGAAAAAAATATTCATTTTTTTAAATTTTAAAGATTTAAATACTTGTTCAGATATCTTAAATATAATTTTTTAAAACACCAATATGTATCAATCTCAAGGTGCTTATCTTGAATTTGTTACATAGTTTTGCCCATTGAAGGGTTCCACATTGATTAACAACTTGATCACCTTCTCCACAAATTTCTCAAGGTCTGGTAATGGATGGCCTCAATCTAGTTGCACCATTGTGTTGGGCTCAAATAAAATTGAAAATGAAATAAATTTGGGAAGGCCCTAATGTACTCTTGTAGTGTAAGATCGTTTTGGAAGACACTCATTTTTATTTGAAATAAAGTCTATGTATGAATTTGATTAAAATTCGGTGGAAACTCCAATCACTTAATAAAGCTTGTATGTATAAATTCTATATGAAGAGAAAGGCCGTGAAGATGATAAAAACAACAAGGCATAGACCAAAGCATTTACACATAACCTAAATTTATTGTATTACAAAGACATAATAATATTCAAAAGTGACATATGCATGCATCAATTTTCAAGCACAAATTTGGATAGTGGATTCTGATTGTTATTAATATTTTTATTTAAATTTATTTGTATATTTATAATTTCATATATTATTTTAATAGCTTGTCCCCACCCATCCGCAAAATATGGGAATTTTTGCCGTCTAGAAACCCCATCCTGCGTCTTAGAGTCTTAGACGCGGGATGAAACTCCAATCCATCTTCTAGAATTAATTTTCAAAAAGAGCTCAATATAATGAGTATAGAACAGTTTTCTTGTAATCTTATTGGGTTTACTATCTTTGAAAGATCCGATTTTTTTGGTGAGTCCCTCTATTTTTCAATTTATTTTCATGGCTTTCTATAGTGGGGATGCTTTAGGTTCTTCCTTTCCTCTCTCATCATAAGCTTTATTTTTTATTCCCTTGATCATTTTTACTCTTGGTGTGGATGCATCAAGAAGGCCCGGTGTTTTCCGAGATTGGTCATTAGGTTTAAATATAGAAGTGAAAATGTCCCCTTTGTTCCACTACATCCAAGAGGCATGTTGGCTTAGTATGACGTAAAAAATGAAGACAAATGGTATAACTATAATCTGTTAAAAGCAACTGATTATATGAAGACAAAAAGAATGATCATACATGCATACATCTATCCAACCTCGTTTCCAAAAATCGCGATTTATCGGCGATAAATCGTTTGGAAGCATGAAAACGATTTATCTTTTGAAAAATCGCGATTTTTGTTGTGCCGATAAATCGGCGATTTATGGCGATAAAACTCCTGGAAAATCACAGAAAATCGGTAGAAAAATCGTTGAAAATTGTTGTTTAGTGTATAAACGTCTAAACAGAAAAAAAACACAGTTATTTTGAAGTGGGTTTTTGTGATTTTCTGACCAAGGTTTGTACTTGTCATTTGGGCGGGATGTATTATTGCATCTTGTCATGTTGAATTATTTGTCAGCTAAAGTGCTCTGTAGGCTGTTTTGTGTACTGTAGCAGAAATCAAGATGTTTCAGAGAAGTCAAGTGGGTAAACTAAATGCTAAATGCTAGCGGTAGTGCTTTGCATAAGTCATCTTAATGTCAAAACATATGAATATATTTCCAGGGCTGGCCAAGTTAAACTGCATGTGAGTACTGTCTGGAAGAAAATTACCAGCTCTTAGTTTGCTTTGAAGTAATGTTGAACAAATCATTTTAATGATATTGTTGACACATTGCAATGCATTATGGTACTGCTTGGAGCCTTGGATTAATCATATTATGAGTTGTTTTTTGTGGTTATTTAGCTTATTTTGTTGCATATGTGGTTAATTCTTATTTATTAGGCTGGAATTTATTTAATTTAAGTTTATTTTATGAATTTAAATGTTTTTGAAGTAGCAATAAAGTTGCCGATTAATGCCGATAAATTGCCGATTCCTGATTTCCAAGTCAAAATTTGGCCTGCCGATTAATTGCTGATAACGATTTTTTGAACTATGATCCAAACATCTTAATATTGTTGGAGATATAAAGTGCGAGAATAAATAGATTTGGCAGTCACGGGGCAAGCAATAGAGAGCACACGTAATTGTGCCGATTTGATGAAAACAAATTTTGGTAAGAGTCGCAAGTCATTAATGATCCAATATATAGGGAGATAAAAGTGAATGGTCTAATTTCCTGTAGCATGATTTCTGCCATATTTCAATTGTATTTTAGAATGATATTTTTGGTGTTTACAACCCATTTAGTCAAAGTGAAATGGTACTTTAATGAATACATGTACCTTTGAAACCATTAAATAATTATGTAATCAGTATTGCTGACTGACTGAATAAATAACCAGAAATACCACCATCTCTAATACATGTTAGTTCAAGGCGAGAGCTACCTACAAATTGATTCTGAGAATATTATTACGTTACATATATACTGATTTATCATAGGGATGTGTTTAGGGAGGGAATGTTAGTCATCTTCATCAACTTCTTTCAATTGAAGCAAGTTCTCAGGTGAGTCTAGTTGTTGCCTCTGTACATTCAGAAACTTTTGCAGTGCTCAATTTTAAGATAACCTGCATCTATGACTAAAATTAAAAGGGTAGGGTTAAATCCCATTTGGATGAACATTGATTAACACTTGCTCAAGACATTCTTTGATGTATCCTACTATATATTGCTGTAAATGTATATTAAAATGCTACAGGTTCTATATGTTGGAGACCATATTTATGGAGACATACTGCGCAGCAAGAAGCAGCTTGGTATGTGTACTTTATCTCTCTCTATTCAATGCTTTTAATCTGAGGAATTTTGGGCATTGGAGACATGTAGGCTTGTATTAAAGAATTATGCTTTTTACCACCGTGCATCAGAATTCACAAGCATTGAAAATGAACTTACGGTAAGTTAATGGATTGGATCTGAAATGTAGTGAAAAGGGGCTGCATCGTGGACAGATCATGCATTGCAGTGTTTGACAAAAATATTTGAGTTGCATAAAGATATGAATTCTATTGAAGTTGAATCTTGGAACAGGATGGAGAACAATGCTTGTTGTACCAGAGCTTGAAAGGGAACTGGAGCTGCTTTCTGAGACAAAGGGTATTCGTAAGGTACAACGATCTTCTTTTTTCATGTATTCAGTGTATACATTTCCTTTCTGGGAGCTATATCTTGCCCATATTCGCAGAACTCGTAACCAATAGACATATGATGTCGTTATGCTATGAGAATGAATGAGTGGCTCAAATCATTGTTAAATTAACAGTAGTATTTGGCATGTTGCACCCCTGCATATTCAACTTAAATTATGATAATGCATTACTGTCTTCATATAATGAGAATCCAAATAAGTCAAATTGGATATGGTTCGAAATTTTATAGTTGAAGCTGACAGAATTGTGTCTTATTTTGAGAGAGTAGATTCTACAAATATTTTTCTTTTATCTTAAATTATTTTTGTAATCATGTAGGTGTTATTTTATCATATTTACTGAATGATTGATAACGTGCAGCCCTATCTTCTTAAGTAATTATGTCCAGCAGAACTCTGGAAGGCAAAATCTGTAATATTTTAATAACTGCTTTTCTGTGTATGTAGAGTTCTAATAAATGATTATAACAAGTCTCCTTTTTTAAAAAATGTTACAAGGGCTATACATTGAAATAAAAAGTTTTTTCACATATAAACAGTTAACTCTTAAACCGAAATGATGAGTTGTATTTTTTCCACAGCTCATAACAAGTCTCTATGTTAGTTATAATTACAGTTGGTGGGGATGATGGGTGGATAAATTGTTCACCAACCATTTGTATGCTTTCTCAACTGCCATTAGACTGTAGAAGAGACATTCTGAAGTCACCGGGTGTGACTGTTCTCAAGTCACTTCAGTGCAGACACTAGCCATCAATGCCGTCAATCTTGGATTGTATGCCAGAATTGATATGCCTTTTACCGGTTTCAAATTGTATATTTTTTTGAAAATCTCAGGTTGTTGCAAAGCAGTTTGAATTCTGCTACAAATTCTTTCACGAATGTTCCCACTTCGGAAAATAATCTGCTTCAAACCCCATTTCATTTGCAGATTTTCAATGTGTAGTTAAAAACAACTGTGGAGAATATGTTTTGTCAATTTGACCCTTAGTTATCAAAGTGGACTCACGTATGTTAGTGCCTGGTCGAGTCTTTCTTTCCCATAAAGGTGGGAAGCCTCACTCTATCTCACTGAAGATTGGAACTTAACATGTATGTTTTCTTCTACTCGAGGTGAGACACCAATTACTACAAAAATTGTTTTGAACTTTGAAGTCAAGAGTACCGACTTTTTACTTGCAAATCTGATCATAAAGCTCTCCTTTTGTAATAAAACGTTTAGGTATGTTTCCTACTCGAATCCTATCATCAGCATCATCCCCTCAACTTCTTCTACTACGCTGTGAGAATCTCTCAAAAAATGATTTCTCACATCTTTCACATGACTCAACATTGTGAGTTACTACGCTTGGCAATCACGGTTTCATCCATGACACAATCGTATTCGCCTTGGGAAATGTCGCTAATTTCTCAACATCTTCCTTATTTGAAGATTTAATTTCATTTGGCCTTGTTTTTTTATTTAATTTTGTTGACTGCTGAACAGGAAATAGGTGCTGTCCCCTTTTTTACATTTTAGTAAGGAATTTTTGATATTTTGATTGAGAAGTCAATACAAATGATTTTAGTTTAAGACTTTTGTTGCCGTTACCATAGAATTGGAACATGTGTCATCATCTAGAACTGAATAGTTTTTTTTTTTTTAAGCTGTCAATGTTTAAACCAACCCTTTGTTTGGTTTCACATGTGTTTTTTTGATAATATCCACTCCTAAAATTTGGTTAGTATCCATTTTTGTGTCAAAGGTTTGGGCAACCTTGTCACGCTTCCTTTCTCATATCTCGCTGATATTTGCTATTAATGTGGTCAGCATGCTGTTTTTTTTTGTACTATACAAGTGGAAGTGGGTTGATCAAAACCTTTATTTTTTGACCAAGAAATATAAATTAACGAGTCATTTCTTACAAATTTACTTATGCAGGAATTTCGGTTGCTACGCCAAGAGCGTGATCGCATTGAAGATGAAATACAGCACCTCAAGTGGACTCTAAAGTATGTTTATTTTATTTCTTTTGTGTAATCTTGTACACCATTTTGTTTTTGAATTTGTTCCTTTCATTTATCTAAGTTCAGGTACATTATGGTTTTGTGTTTTCGTTTGGTATCTTGTATCATTTATATCTATGGTAAATTATTGTAAGCTTCTCAAACTAAATTTCATTGATAAGATATTTCCATGATCGTAAAGTGATAATATTGTTTCCTTCAAATGAACATTTCTAGCTATGTTCTAAAAACCCTGTGATATGTGTTCTTTTTGTCGAAAATAGGAGTTCTATTATTCAAAAAATTAGGCATATTTCATCCCAATTTTTGTCAATAAAGGTTCACCTCTTGCATGCTATAATGTCCCCTTCTCAACGCTAGTTCTCTTTGAAGACCTTGGGCCCATTCCACTTCCCATGGGCTAAAAGGGAATGAGCAAGGGAAGTTAATGTCATGATTTTCAATTGTTTTTGTGAGCTTTGCATTAATTTTAAGTAATTTTCTAAGTAGAGTCAGGTCGGCTGGGAAAAAAGGTGAAAAGCCAATGGAAAAATAAAAGAAAAAGGAACTATTATGTCTCCAAGGAGGTCGGTCCTCCTTAGGAGGATTGTATTTGGTTTTGTCACCACCCCTAGCTATTTAAAGGGGTTGTTTGGCTTGGAAGCTAGGAAACATGGATATGCCCAAGATCCCCTCGTATCCCCATTGATATGTATCGGATACAGATACGATATGGATACGATATAGATACGTGCGATACATACCGGATACATCAGGATACGTCACGGATATGTACTGAGACATATCTGTGGCGTATCTGATGTATCCCGTCATTTATCGAGCACGTATCTGTAGTAAATGTCTTTTTTAAGTTTTATTTCATTTTTAAAAGTTTTATTTCATTTTTAAGTAAATACGTATCCTGCAGTAAATATGAAATGTAAAATCTTAAGTATATTGTATGTTTTGAAAATTTGAACATGGATCCTAGTATATTTTTCAAATTTCAAGTTTTGTTCGTATTCATGTTGACATGATATTCGTATATCATATGTATGGCAGCCACATGATCAATAAAAATGCAAAGTCTTAAGTAACTGTATATTGAATGCTTTGAACATTGATTCAAGTTTTGTATTACTATTTCAGTTTTTTATGGACTAAAAAATGAGTAAAATGAGTAGATGTACATAAAATTAAATATATATATATATATATATATATATATATATTTATTTATTTTTATTTTTATTTTTAATATATATGTACAAACGTATCCAAGACATATCGTATCGAGGGTTTTTAAAATTGACGTATCCGCGTATCGTATCCGTATCAGATCCAAACCGATACTCAGTATCGTATCTTGGCAACATAGCTTGGAAGATGTTTATGCTTGCTTTGGAATTTATTCTCATAGAGTTGGAGCATGAAACCGCTTTCTCTCTCTTTGCAATTAAGGACGGAAAACCTCTTTGCACTTGGTTTGAGGACAAAAACCCTTATTCCTTCATTGGTGGTCTCACATGGAGGTCACACTTGGTGACTACATTCAGATTTTCCTTGGAACACGCTATTTCCATCCCATTGTAGATCCTCTCCTAGGGTGGTGATTTGCATAGGTGAAGGGTTTGATGGTATCTAGGGCCTGACACATCTTTCTTTGTGAATATTTGGATGATATTTTTCCCTTGTGTGACCAATCCATGGTACCACCACTCGTGTGCAATTCCTTCAAGATGAAGGGTTGCAAACTTGATTGCTTCATCCTCTGTCATAGGCCTCAATGATAGATAAGTATCCAACTTTTGTATCCAAGCCCAAGTTGTCCCCTTGTTGGAGCCATCAAATGTGGAGAGCGCCACCTTCCCCAAAGCATTTTAAAGATTATTTTGTCGCACATGAGGTCTAGGCTCCGGCCTTGACCTTCCCTTGCTTACCCTTATGAATTCGGCAAGCAAGATAACATCATGGATCTCATTCGGAAGAGCCCCATACTCTTCATAGCTGGCCGCAAAATTATGCTCTACTAACTATTGTTTGTACACCTCTGTGTAATGTCCCTTTCTGGGGCTGAAACTGAAAATAAGGGTTTTGGCTCAAATCCAAATGACAACTTTTGATTTGTAGTTGTCAATCACTTCAAACCCTATAGGAGCAAACTGAAAAATGCCATTAACAACCAAAAGTTATCTAAATGTTTATGACAACAAAGCAATTCATATGACAGCCAACAATATCACCACTTAGCCCTACTAATGAATTTGATTTTCTATTTCTTAGGGCAATGAACTATATGGACTCTTCAAGACAATATTCTCATGCAATAAAGACTAAGAATCAATATAGAAATATCCCAAACACTTCAGAAGTCCAGCAAGATGAAATGTGGAGTAAATATATTTTATAAATTTAATTCAAGTGCAAACACAGCTGAAACTTCAAAATTCATAACTCCATCAATACTTGGAGTTTCAACACAAACAAATGCTCAAAATGATCTTAGAGAAACCAACTATCAAATAAAGTGAAATCACAAAAAAGTGATCCCAAACTTCCCGGTGGGTAGATCAAGTGGAGGAAAGGTGCCAACACTCTTGAAAGTGCCCTAGGTAGAGTAGAAGTGCCCTATGCATAGATAAACACCTTCATGTTCTAGAAATCTTCCAATGAAGTCCTCTTGTGACTCCCAAATGAAGATACTATTGCACACAAGAGGGTTTCGTCCCCAAGTGTGATCCTATTGAAGGTTTTCATCTTGATAGGTAACTAAGGGTGGGTTTTTTCCTTCAATTGCAAAAAGAGAAGTTATACTAGCTCCAAATCCAAATAAATGTCAAATGATGAATGATAATGATCACCATCCTTCATTTGAACCTTCGTAAGTGCCCTTCTTTGGCGCCAAGTATGAATTAGAAGATCAATTTTCATGACCGACCTCTTAATTAAGGGGGAAGTGCACTTTTAATCTTCACTTAAGAAGACCGACCTCCTAAAAAGGGAAAGAGTATTTCTTTATCTCCATTGGATCTCTCAAGAAAACCGACCTTAATGAAGGAGATGATAGAAGTTTTCTCTTCGTTTGTCATTCACCTAACTCCTAATCGCTCCAAGCCACAATTAATAATCAAATAAATAAGGAAAATACAATCACTTACAATTATGGCAATGTTCACCTCCCTTGCTTTCCTTCCTTGAAGCCCATGGAAGGTGGAATGAGCCCAAGGCCTTCATAGTGACTAGCTTGGAAAAGGGGACATTACAGTCCTCCCTTCCCAAATTTGCTTTCCCTCAAGCAAATGCAAACTCATATGCCCAAGTATCATCATATCAAGGTGGAGGAACATGTTGTAGTGCTCCCATAATCTCGATCCCATGCCTGTTAAATGAATGAGCTTCAATCCAAACAAAATCATACCTCTGTTACCCCTCTTCATTGAAGTCTTCTTTATGTTCTACTTCAAAAACAACTTTGACATCTCTTTCCTTTGTGTACTCAGTGGTACCAAAATCTCTCCAAACTGCTGTAGTTTCCATCATAGAGCAAGAAATGGATGAATAATCAATTTGACCAACTATTTCCCTAATTAAAAGATGCAAATCAGATTGTGGAGGGGTTGGAAACAATTCTGCATAACCATAAAACACATGGAATCTTATCCAAATCGGGGCTATCAAATCTGGTTTGTTTGTTTCTTTCAGCTATAACCTTCTTCCCATATCAACTCATGATGGAATTCCCTTCAAAAATACAATTTCACTGCTGTTCATGACTGCAAATGGCAATCCCAAATCTGATTTTTGCATGTTCAACCATATGACAATGGCATAACAACTACCAAGACTAAAATGTTAGGGAAAAAGACAAATTCATGAGTAATGTATGGGCTGAAAATTTTCTTACATAAGCTGAAAAATTAAGAACAAGTCTACAATTGAAATCAGCAGACATATTGGCCCTTAACTCAAGACCCTTGCTTGACTCTATGCATTGAGTGCTCTGAGAATATACCTCTTCCTCCTTCATGGTAGCCATGTTTGGAACTCCATCCACTCTACCTTGAAGTATTGTCTTCTTCTTGAATTCCAACATAAGGTGTGAACAATGCATACCAATACTTACACTCACCTCTTTTTGACTGTAGTTACCTTGCTGATTTTGGATTCCAAATGTTGCCTCCAAGCTGCCCCACTGAATTCTCTTCAAAAATTGGCTTGGATCAGATCCTATGAGAGTTGGCGGATGAGTGTAACAGCCATATATAACTTTGGAATTCTTCAAATTAGTCAACTTGTGGCTGTATGTATTTGTTAGCAACATTCCCAACTCAAAATCCTTGGATATTAATAACATAAGAAAGGTGCAACAGTTGCAATACTTGAAATCCCTTTCACACATCATGTTCAACCCAAAGAACTTCATCATAAATGTCAAACTACAGCTGTCCAAGGAGAGTACTATCCATCCAAAATATGAATTCACAAAGAATATCTTACCATGGATGAAGTATTGTATTTTCCCATACAAAATTGGGATGGTGGTGGTTGGAGACCATCTTGCACCTAATGTGAACACTTCATCCTTCACTGTGGGTGAGAAATGTCTTTTCCTTGTGGTAACCAATTCTCTTATGGCTGTCATAAGGATGTAGGTTGCAATAGTCCTCAAGTTTATAGCAGCACTCTGTTAAGCACAAGCTAATACTTAGAGGGGGGGTGAATCATTATTATGATATTCTTTTAAATTCAACACTTAATCTCAGATTTGTAATCACAATTAATGCACGTCCTTCGCTTACAAATATAGATCAGTTTCACAGTGAATATATCAAAGCAATCAATGAATGCACACTGCAAATAGACACAAATTTACGTGGAAACCTTTTGGGAGAAAACCACGGAGAAAATCTTCTTTATTATATTTCTCAAATGTTTGTAAGCACCAACCTATGGGTGACACCAATCCCCAAGTTACAATTTTGTAGGCACCAACCTACGGGAGCACCAACCCCTCTTTTTTTTTTGCTAAGCACCAACTTAACAATAGACACCGATCTCTTCGAATATGAAGGCACCAACCTTACGAAAAACAAACTCTTTTCTATTTTTTGTGTTGTTGCTGCTTCAATAGATGATAGAACAAAATTACTGCTAAGAATATTCTTCTTAGTTATTTTAGTCCCTTCACATATATAAATCGCTGCAACTCTTCATTAAAAATAAATCTGCCCTTCACTCCTTTTTATATTTCATATTATGCTCTTGTTCTTCTCTCCCTTAAACTTGAATGAAGAAGCGCTCAAATTGTTTGCCTAAATCAAATGATTACATCTCCTTATATATCCTTCTCACATCCTTTCGAAAAGACACATTGTTCCAACCAACACAACCTTTCCATTATTTAATTAACACAACTTAATTAAGTGCATTAGTCGGCTAAAACCAAAAATAATTAATGCAACCCAAAATTATTAAATGCACATTAAACAATGCAATTAACCACTTGATAAGAGCGTTGCCCCTCATTAGACAAATTGCTGTTATCATTAAATCGCTATCAGCCATCATTAAATCTTCTTTTTCACCATAAAACATGGCATATGAACACCTTAAAATGTTGATATCTCTCTTATGTACAACTATGTATATCTCGCTTATACCATGATAATCCTTATGCAAAAACGCTTCTTTTCATGTATTTAAACTTTCATTTTCTGCCCTTCTATACTGCTGGTTATTTCTATTACTTTCTACCATTTCCATCAAAATCTGTCGACATCCGTCGACTTCAGATTACACGATTCCGTTAGCCAAATACATCAATGATTAAGCCTTTGACATCAATGACAATATTTCCAACACACTCTTCAAAAGATCTCCCACATTCCAAACTTCTATGTTTAAGCAAACTGGAATTTGCATCGAAGAATCTATGTTGTTTATCCCTCAACATGATTTTCCTCTTATCAAATTGATCATGCTCTCCCTCCATGATACAAATATGGTAGCGACATAGGAGGAATCAATAAATTTGGAATATGATGGTCATGGCTAGGGCTGCCAACAAAGAGTTTCCTTCTTAGGGCTGAAGTAGAATCCTCTTCCCATTTGGTACCCTTCATTCTCACAAAGTTGTTAGAATATTTCTTATGATGACCAAAATATTGCAAAGACAACATGAAGATGATGTAGTGAATCTCTGCTAAGAAGATGATGAAATTGCTTACCATAGTTTGTTGTCATGAAATTTCCAGCGTGCTGAAGATTAACATGAGTATCAAGAGAGGCCCTTATTCCATTGGCATGACTCCCAACAAGGTCACCCAGAATTTTAGTCCCATTAACCCCTTGCAATTTTGAATTCTCTTCATTCTTAGCACCATGATGATCACCCATTTGCCGTGATTTACGATGGAGCATCAAACTTGCCCCATGGTCTTCCTTTCAACAAATTGCCCATGACCACAAATCTGAAATGACAAAGTGGAAAGCAACAAATCTGAATTATCTTCATACCTTCGGTTGTCTTCATGGTGTTTATCTTTCTTCGCCTTACGAGAATTTGTTGAAGCATCCTCATTTTGTTGATACATGTAGGGAACAACATCATGACTCTTGTTGGAATCATGAACATCATCAATTTGCTTCTCATTGCTTGATGTTCGAAAAGTCCTAGAAAGTTGATCATCCTCCTTATCCTTTGGCAATTGAGCTTCAACCTTCAATTTCTCTTCACCATCTTGTAAATCTGATTTTTCTTCTTTCTTGGCCTCATGCTCCATGGTTTCTTCACCAAACACATGCCCCTTCACACTGTTGTTTTGAAAATCAGTCAAGGGCTCACCCTCATGAAGAATGATAGGTACTTTTGGGGCTTCCATGGGCTGCTCCCTATCCATGCCCGACAACTTCGAGTGTTCGTCTTCCTCTTTGATAATAATGGAGGGATTCTTTGCCTCTAGGGCTGGAACGTGTTTCCCATTTTCCTTGGGTATAGGTCAAGGTTTAGACCTTGGTTTGATTCCCACTCTACCATTCTTCAACCCTATGAACTCGGTGAGTGACATGGCATCACGAATCTCATCCGGAAAAGCCTTGTACTCCTCATAGATGGTAGCAATGTTGTGGCCCACCAAATGTTGTGTCTCAATCTCTAGAATTGATTCTTCCTTAGGAAGGAATGTAGGCTTAAATGGCCTAGCAACAACTCCAAAGCTTGACCCTAAGGGCTGCCTCACGCTTATGAAATTCCCAAAGAAATTCCTTCTCCATTGTGGTTTTGCATGGCTGGATCAATTGTGTCATCCTATTCGCCTCTTGCACTAGGAAAACCACTCATGTATATACGCCCTCTATCTATTCCTTTTGAATGAAACCCTTGACGGAGAAGACCGAAGCTCGATACCATTCTGAATATCCCTTTCTAGGACTGAAACTAAAAATAAGGGTTTTGGCTCAAACCCAAATGACAAATTCTGATTTTTATTACGGCCACTTGTCGATCACTTCAAACCCTAAAGGAGAAAATTGAAAATGCCATTAGAACCGAGAGCGATCTAAATATTTATGACAACAAAGAATTTCATATGACAACCAACAATATCAACACGTAGCCACAGTAGCAATGAATCTGATTTTTATTTCCTAGGGCAATGAAACTATAAGGACTCTTGAAGACAATTATTCTCATGTAATGTAGAATGAAAATCAATATAGAAATTTCCCAAACACTTGAAGTCCAGCAAGATGGAATCTAGAGCAAATATATATTTTATAAATTTAATTTAAGTCAAACACAACTAAAACTTTGAAAATTCATAACTCCACCAATACTTGGAGTTTCAACAAACAAATGCTCAAAATGATCTTGGAGAGACCAGCTATCAAATAATGTGAAATCAAACTTTCTAACCACGAAAACCCCTCCAAAAGTGATCCCGAACTTCCCAGTGGGTAGATCAAGTGGAGGAAGGGTGCCAACACTGTGAAAGAGCCCTAGCTAGAGTAGAAGTGCCCTATGCACGGGTAAACACCTTGTTTAGAAATCCGCCAATGAAGTCCACTTGTGACTCCCTAATGAAACTACCAATGCACACAAGAGGGTTTCTTGCCAAGAAATGCGATCCTATTGAAGGTTTTCATCCTCAATGGGTGACTAAGGAAGGGGTTTCATCCTTGATGGCAAGAAGAGAAGCTACACTAGCTCCAAATCCAAGTAAATGTCAAATGATGAATGATAATGATCCCTCTCCTCCATTCAAACCTCCTTAAGTACCCTTCTTTGGCGCCAAGGACGAATTAGAAGATCAATCTTCATGACCGACCTCATAAAAAGGGAAAGAGTATTTCTTCATCTCCATTGTTTCTCTCAAGAAGACCGGTTTTAATGAAGGAGAAGATAGATGTTCCTTTTTGCTTTGTCATTCACCTATCACCTAATAAAATCTCGCCAAGCCATAATTAGTAATCAAATAAATAAGGAAAATATAATCACTTATAATTATGGCAATGTTCACCTCCTTTGCTTGCTTTCTTGAAGCCCATGGAAGGTGGAATGGGCCCAAGGCCTTCATAGTGACTAGCTTGGAAAAGGGGACATTACATCTGGAATGGATTTTTCCTTGGGAGGAAAGTAGGCCTAGTGGCTGATCCACAAATTGACCCTTGGGGCTGCCTTGAATTGTTAACCCCGGATGAGCTGCCCTCGCCATTTTGAAGCCTTGGTTCATGAAGTTTTTGTAGGGTTAGGGCTAGCAAATCCATGGTGTCCGCCAACCTTTCTTTCCCTTCAATGAGTCTATTGATCTTGGCCTCTTGGGAACCTTGGTGGGCCATGTTAGGCTCTTCAACAACTGATCTGATTTCTTCTTCTCTCTCCTTTGATAGCAAATGTACCCTTTGTCACCATCTTGCATGGATACGCTCGGAGTTGGAAAGATCGATGCTCCGATACCACTTTGTAATGTCCCTTTCCAAGCTCTAACTGAAAACAAAGGGAAATTGCACAAACCCCAATAGATAGTAAACTGAAAATTATGACAACCAACTGAAAATTATAACATCAAGGAACAACTTGTTTTTTTTTAATATCAGCAACAAGAAAAACACAATCTCTTTGAAAATGCATCATGGTCACCATCCAAAATATGTAGGGCAACTTGGAAATATTTTAGAACAATTATTAACCAAGAAATATGCCTTCAAACCCCAGTTGGAATTTATTTAATTAAATAAAATGACAGCAGTGAATACCCTTACAAAAGTGGCTGGAAATGAAGGATTCCAAGCCCAAAAATCAACTCCAAATGTTGATTTTGGCTGCTAAAAATGTGAACAACACAATGATGGATGAGTTGGCTGTTTCGTGCCCTAGAAATCCCTAACCTCCTCCACAGGTAGGTCACTCCCCTAGGAGAGGGCTTGAAAATCGTTGTAGAACCAAACCCTAGCTAAAATCTACAAAATCAATTCTTCTTCAAGCTCTTTGGAAACCCCAAGATGGAGAATCCTCAATGAATTGAAGAGTTTTCGTTCTTCAATCAAACAAGGTTTTCGTCCTCCTTGTTGGCCACACAAGAGGGTTTTCGTCCTCAAGTGGAAGTAATTGAGCAATCAGCCCAAAAACCATGCAAAGTTAATAGTAGACAAGATGATGCACAAATGAGCCAAACGACCCCTTCTTATACCTTGTTGTGGCGCCAAAACCAATTAAAATGCCCCCAAAATAGGACCGACCTCATAAGGGATCCTTCTCTTCTATTTTTCATTTGGCTTTTCATCTTCTTAACCTAGCCGACCTAACTTTGTATAGAAAACTGTTTAAGAAGAATGAAGTGTTCATGTAAATAACTGAAAAACATGACAATTACTCCCCTTGCTCATTTGCTTCTTGCCCATGGGAAGTGGAATGGGCTCAAATTCTTCTAATCAAATTATTTTGGAAAATGGTTTCTCTATTCCAATCCACTAAGGGGCAAAATCCATTAGTGTGGCAAGCAAGGAGGATGAAACCCTTCCTTGTTGAAGGTTAGAGAATGAAAACTCTACAATTTAATGGTGTTAAAGACTTCTACGAAGACTATCTTGTTGGTTGGGAAGCTAGGGCATTGAAGGAGAAGAATATCAACGGTTCTTCATCACTTTGGCACCCTCTCCTAAAGTGGCGATTTGGGTAAGAGTTTGTTTGGGTGCCTTCTAGGGCACATTTTGGCATTTCAAGTTGATATTTAGACTTCTCCAAATTTATAAGATTGATCTATCACTTATTTGACATTTATCGGGGTTTGGAGATGTCATTTTAGTCACGTTTGAGAGGTGTACTTCTGTTGCCATTTAATTAATTTCCAGTTGTGTTTGTGGTTGAGTTTTTGAGTGATAATTGCCTTAAAATATTACTAAAATGTTCTACATGTTGTAGATGATGTTAATGGTGATATTTTGTTGAACTATTGCTCTTTCCAAGCTGCTGTCCTGAAAATCAGACTGTTGTGCACTGTTCATTTTTTTTAGTTGGTTGGTATAAAAATCATAATATATTTCAGTTTGGGTTTGTGTGATTTCATTTTTTGTGGTTCATCCTTACAAAGGGACTTTACATGCAAGTAGTGAAAGACGATACAACAAATTATGTTGTTATAGGTAGATTACTAATAGAGAGGCACCCTTCGGTCTTTTGGACTCCTTGCTTGACCCATTGCATAGATGTGATGCTGGAGGATGTTGGGAAAATGGAGTGGCTCAAGCCAATTGTGCAACATGGTTGAAATATTTGCAAGTACATCTACAACCATGCTTGGGTCCTCTCTTTAATGATATAGTTCACGAATAACAAGGAGCTGGTCTGACCTCATGTGACCCATTTTGTAATCTTCTTCATCAACTCGCAATCTTTACTACTGATCAAAATCTTCATTGAAGTGATTGTTTGTTAGCAAGAAAAGGAATGAGTCTTTATACTCAAAACCACTTCCATGATTGATGTTGTAGAGTGGGTGTTTGATGAGTCCCAATTTTGGACACCGGAAAGAGAGATTTTAGATGTAATTTCCTTTTTTCAAATTTAATTTAATATAATTGTTTTCTTCATTTAAGATTCAATACTTAGAGTTTAAAGTTAAATATGGAGTTAATTTTTAAAATATTTTTACAGTCACGAGCCATTGGTTTCTCTCCTTTTTTGATGAAAAAATCCAGCAATGGACTTGTATGAGGTCATGGACTGAGACAAAGAGGCCATAAAAATTGTCTATGGCACGATAAAGGAAAATACAAGCCCTTTTGGGATATCGCTGACCAACGGTGGATAAAAACTCCATAGACCACTTAATGCGTGTGCCTACTTTCAACCCCATCTTCCTAATGCAAGAGCATCCAAGGGGCCCAAAAAGTTACTGAGAGCTCGAGCCAAGTTTCATGGTTGTCATCAAGTCCAAAAAACCTTCTTATGATTAGAGAGAGACCAAAAGAGATAAAATAGGGATGGGGGCTAAGATTAAATAAATGCAATCATGGAGAGCTTGCGATAGATTTTTGGGAGCACCTTTGTAGAGCCCAAGAGATGAAGGGCGTATTTAAAGTCGTGAAGGGACTCAATAATGGAGGAAAATCTATCCAAAGTAAGGACATAGTTGTGGGATTAATCCCACATGCATGAGGTCATATAGACAATAGGCATTTACATACAAAATTGCCTCATATGTTAAGTGGGCATAAGAAGCCCATTTTGCCGGAGCGAAGGGGCCCGTGGAAGAGTCCAAGTCTCAAGTGTAAAAGAGTAGGGAAACGTGTCATGTTTAGAAGAAGGCTACCAGGTGGAGCCCATGAGAGGAATTTTATATGAGGTTGCCACATGTTGTGTTTGAATGAGCCTATAAAGGATAAAGCCTTTGAAGAAGACCTAATGCGAATAAGCCACATGTTTTGTTGTGCCACGACATCAATTGAATATCCACAACAAAATACATTGTGTATGTGCCAATAGAATACAATAGATCATCAAACCCTAGCTTGAGGTTCCAAAACCCTTGAATACTACATAAGATACGAAGGTTACAATAGTAGAATCTCTGAGTGACTAGATTGCTAAAAGAGAACTGTATATCTAAAAGTTACAATTGATGAGCCTAAGGGGGTATTTATAGGGTTTCAAGAACCCTCGCACCGCTATTAGATAGCTTGCAAATATTCCTTCTATGATACCCTGGAGTGTGTCTGTTTGTGTTGAGTTGTCATGCACTCCGGGATCCAAAAGGTTCTCTCCCATGTGCTTCTTCTCCATGTTCGATCTTGTACCACCCACCCTCAACCAAAATGGGGTTGCATTATATGTCAACATTAGGGGTGTTATTTCATTATATGTCTTATTTGCATTTGTTGTGGATACATACTCGAGTCGTAAGACCCAAGATAGGGAAGCTTTGTAGAAGGGGTTGTAATTTGACGATATCAGCCTTGCTCATAATCAAAATGTTTTCTTTGCATCTTGAAAGAATGTGAACTACAAAGAAGATGTTGTAGCAAGCATCTCTCAAGTGCACACATTGTTCTATCCTTCAAGCATGTTTGTTGCAGCAAAAAGGGCTAAGAGGATCTGCCATAAGAGCATAGGCATGACACCGTGCATGCAACAAAAGAAAAGACCGATGCATCCAACAATGGAAGAGGATCAAAAGATTTGGAAGAGTCATGGACTCCATCATAATTCTGGTTTTGCAAAGTTGCAGGTTGGATCAGCGAACTCCAAGAGAGAAACATTGTACTCTCAAGAGAAGTGATGAAAATAGGCATCCCATTTGAGAAGATAGAAATCAAATCCTTACATTTTGATTATATAACTTTTTGGGAACCCAAAAACACATCCAAATTGAGGATGTATGATCTGAATTGGATCATGAAAAATCATTCAAATTCAGTTGGTTGAGTTGATCATCTGTATTTAGTTTATGAGATTAGACAAGAGCGTAAGACATTTTTTTGACTTTATAAACACAATATTAGGAAAGGGAGAGGTTGCAGAGAGGTTCTAGGGTGATTTGGATGCCTTGGGTACATAAACAACTAAAGAATAACAATCAGAAGCAAAAGCAAAATAAGAAGGTTGCATGTGCCATGACAATTTTTCATGTTTGGTGACTATTGCACTTGTGTCAAGTAGCAGTTTCATGTGTCATGATAATTGTGCATGTGTCATGACGATTGCACTTATGTCAAGTGGTGGTTTCACGTGTCATGATAATTGCACTTGTGTCAAGACTCAAGTGGCAGTTTCGCATGTGTTGTGACAAAAAGGCATGTGCCATGGTAGTTAGCGCATGTGTCATTGCAGATTTGCTGTATATATGTCTTTTTTTCCCATTTCAAACATGCAAGAAAAGTAACAGAAAATGGTATCTTTTCAATTCTTTGGCTTTTGGTATCTCGTGTTTGACTCATATGTTCACCCCTTAGTCTAAAATACTGATAGGGTTCATAGAAGAAGCATTCCTTTCATACAGATTGATTAGAAGAAAAGCTAGAGTAATCTGAGGAAGTTGTGAGGTAGAAGAAGACTGTATAGCTGAGATGGCTGAGGGCAGCAGTCAAGTATGTTGAAAAAGGAAGTAATCCACAATAGGTTGCAGAGTATCTGCAAGTGTTAGGTATTGTAAATATGTTGTTGGTAATCCTTGAAGACCTTAATAAGGTATTAAGTTTTTAAATCTCAAAAGAAGATGGTGCAGATTAGGAAGAATAGCTTCACTGGCCTTAATTTTCTCACAATGGGTTTCTCGAGGCAATTTCTTTTTCTATAGATCTCATTTTTATGTGTTTTTTATTAGTTTTTTTGCTTCTATTTCATGTAACTATTTTACTACATCAAGCATCTAAGCAAGTATAAGAATCACCTTAGCATTTGAATCAAGGAAAGCACTTGTCAATAATAGAATTTAATTAAATTCTTGTATAGCATTTACGATTAGCATAACATTTGTGTGGAATTGAGAAGAGTCACATATTTGGTAGTAGAATAGCTGGAGTATGAAACACGATATGCAATGAATGAAGCTTGTATATGGTGTGATGTCCCCTAAGGGAAAAAATAAGAGCAATTTGGATTTCCTAGAAAACCCTTATGACAAACATGTAATAATCTGAATTTTCTTCAAACCCTCATGGACAAAAATACAACAGTCTGATTTTTCCTTTTATTAATGAAATATCAACAAAATAGAAATACCCACAAGCTAGGAAATATTGATAAATCCTTGAAATGTATTTGATTTGATGGCCAAGTTCACAAATATACCAAAAACTAATTTTTTTATTTATTGTTTTCCAATTGAAAATATGCAATAAAAACAGCTGACCGTATGAGCAAAATATGAAGAATGGAAGGCTCCTGCTGGTTGTAAATTATGCCCTAGGGCAGATTATGGGCTCTTGTGATGCGGGGGCATCACTCTTAGCTTTGAATTTTGGTTTTTCATTACAATTTTTGCTTGTATGTTAGTTTAGAGGGTCCTATAGTCATTAGGGAGTTACTTAGGTTTCATTTCATGGTGTTAGTTTAGCTCTACCGTCATGTAATTTCAAATTTGGATTTTCCCGCCAAATTCCTCTTTTGAATTTTTGAATGTTTTCTAGACTTGTTAGGGTGCTACAAGTTGTTTGAAGGAGCAAATGTGATATGAGGTGCTTGGATTAGGTCCTAAAGGGGAAGGAGGTTATGACACATGACTAGACCATAAGTTTTTAAGAGTCCTTTCTAAAATGTTATAGTTAATGCTTAAACATGCTTCTTGAAAGTTCTTGAGGACTCCAAATTTCGGTTTAAGAGTTTTCGGGAAGTTATATTATTTTGTAATTCCCTTTTTGGGAGAGAGAATTCAAAGGAGAAAGGAGAAACCAAGCTCCAAGAAGTTTGAAGGTTAACTTTTCTAACTGTTAGATTACTGGTCAAAGAACTTTTGTGCATGGATTGATTTATGAACAAAGAAACTAATGCATACATCCTAAGAAGGATTCTCATTGTTGGTAAGAGTAATTCCCCCTATTTCTATTGATTCTTAGTGTGCATTCAACAATGCTTTTGTTGTTGTTGCTTTGCATTTTGAAAACCCCTGTTGCATGTTGTCTAGAGCACTCAGTCAACCTAGAAACATCATTGTGGAGTAAGTCCTTTGAAACTTGAAGAAGCTCTTAAAAATCCATTTTTACCCTTCTCGGGATGGGACAAAAGGTCTAACACTCAACTAGGGTTTTGAAACTAAAAATTGCATAGAGAAAGAGTTCATCGGTCAAAATTGGTGAAACTTTGAAGTTCATTGTATTTTCATGTCCTCTAACAGACTTGAGGGTTAGATGGTACTGCACCACTATAAACGAAATCCACGAGACCATGTTCATCTAAAGGCTAATTAGGCCTACTAGGAGTGAGACAAAGTTGAGAAAAGAGTGTTTTTATTAGAGTTGTAGAACCAAACTTCTCGAGAGACCTATAATTGGATAAAGGGTACATGGAAGTCTGGGTTTGTTAAGAATCTTCCTATATTTTCCGAAAGATTGGAAAAGGAGTCGAAAAGGCTACTAGCCCAAGAGCTCGTTGTTGGCGGTTGTGCTCGAGTTGATAATTGATATTTTTCAGCTAAGTGTCTTTGCATTATCTTACGCAAGCGCTAACACCTCCTATGCCTCACTATGCAGTTCGAAGGGTCCCCAAAGGGGTGTCCCACTCCCAAGTGGATCGACTTGCCATAGAAGGCCTTCAAAACTCTTCTACCGCTCACTCCAATGATATTCCTGCCGAATGATGGCTTCCCTAGCTACTTACGACCTCTGAAAATTGTCCAAAAACTATACCTCAAGGCTTGTCAAACCGATAAAAATTGAAAATCCTTGTTTGTAGCTCAATTGCAACCCCGTGATGGAGTTACCTCAAAGGATTTGAGGGTTTTCATCCTCTAACCTTGCAGCAATGAAGGGTTTTCATCCTCCTTGTAAATGGAAGTTGGATCAGCAGTCCAAAATCTCATTGACAAAATATAATGTATGCAAAAGATGATTGCAAATGAACCCCCACACCTCCTTTTATACTTTTTTGTCTCTATTTTCCAAGTGGGGCACTCCATGTGGGACTTTTGCACTTTAATTAATAAAGTGACTTTCTTATTTTCTATTTTAGTGTTAAGTCACTTAAAATAGGAAGTCCCCTTTATTTTAATAATAATAACATAAGTTGCCTTTATAATATTACTTTTTGGCTAACTTAGTTATATTGTTACCTTATTTCCCTTTTCTCCACCCCTTTACCTTGTAGGAAATAATTGGATAGGCTAAGGGTCTTCTATCGGCATTAATTCCAAGAAAGGGACATTACATATGGGTATGTGTACAATTGCATAATGATATGTATAATGCAAATGACAGCCATAAAATTTGTAAAAAGCGTCAATTTGTAGTCGTTGAGTGTTGTTTAAAGAGCACAAAACTTGGGAACAACATATAAGGAAAAGTAAATTTGTCTCGTCGTGAATTGTGCAAAGTGGAATATCCTAGCCAACTTGTCATGACCCCTTTTTCAAATAAAGTAAAAATAGTAAAGTTAAAAATAAAGGTGACTTTCCAAATTAAGCAAGTCAATATCAAATTAGAAGATGGAAAGTTACTTTTGGGGCTTTTCCTAAGGAAAAGTGTCAAGTGAACTTATAAAAAGGCGTTGGGGGTCATTTGGAACGATCTTTTGGCCATTATCTAATATTAAATTTGAGAGTTTGAGTTGCTGCTTTGATTTCTACTTTTGAGGATGAAAAGCCTCCATTGCAAATCAAATTTGGGGATAAAAACCACCCAATGATCTTCTAGGGTGACTCTATCCAAGAGTTGCATTTGTGCATCCAGTCAAAGATTTATAGATTTCAGCTAGTGCATTATCAGATTTACAAATTTCAGTTAGGGCATCATCACATTTATAGATTTCAGCTAGGGCATCATCAAATTTATAGATCTCAACTAGGGCATCACTTTTTGAATGTTGACACATTTTGGGGACATTCTAGGGCTGACATCATCATTTTCAGCCTTTTCCAGCTTGGATACCACCCTTGGCAATTTTAGTTGTTCGCTATCTGAAATTCAAGTCATCTTTTAGGTTGGTTTTTGTGTGGTTTTCATTTAATTAGTTGGGGCTTCTATTTTTGAATTTTTTTTGTAAATCTAGCTAGGGTTTCCGTGTGAAAAAATTCTCTAAATTATACTTGGTTTACAAATTACATAAAATAAATTTTTGGGTTGCTGCCATAAATTGTATTCAGAAATTCAGGAATTAAAGTAATTCTAGTATTTTATTTCCAACATGATGTAAGGGTTTTTGTGATTTTTCATAATTTAATATTTTTCTCTATAAGGGTTTGCTGAAAGATATCAGATTTTGGGGTTTGTTGAAAATATCAGATCTATGGTTTGCTGAAAATATCATATCTAGGGTTTGCTGAAGAATATAAAATCTATAAGGGTTTGCTGATAATTTCCAGATTACGATAATTTTCCCAGTGAAACTTGAGGACGGTGTAAGAATCCATGTTAGAGATGTTACAAGCTATGCAAGAATATGAGAAGGATCTAAAGTCATGGATAGAAATAAAGATGGAAAGGTCAAAATTGAGCCTCAAAAATCTACAAAGGAGCAAAAGGAATTCAACATGCAAGTCAAAGTTAAGGAGATCATATCGAAAAGGAACAAGGGAATGTGGTAGAAAAGAAACTAACCATATTATAGACAAGTGTAGAGGATGTAATGAGGACCCAAAAAAGGTGTGATGAATGGCTAAGAAGAGCTAAGGAAGCTAAGTTGAAAGTTAATCAAGAAAAACAACACCTACAGAAAATTAAGGAAAAAATTCTCCAATATTCTCCAATTGTAAGGGTGGAGCATGAAGGAAAATCAGATTTACAAGAATTTGGAGAGGATTTTTTGGTTAATGCCAAATTTCCATAAGGCATTGAAAGAAGAAAAGCTTTTGGATCATTCTTATGACAACTCAGAATATGGAAGGAATGTTTCAAATCAAGAAGTTTATGAGGTGGAGTTCTAGGAAGACCTTGTTGAGAGGCATGCACATGAGAAAAGGGCCTCACCGGATACTAATGTTGGTTTTCAGCTTGCTGGAATTTTCAGATCAATGACTAATGGTAAGCAATTTGATTATCTTCGTGATTATAGCAAGAAGCATGAAAGTGTTGATTTTAGCGAGAAGTTTGTGGCAAGACTCTTGTCATCATGGGAAGTACCAAGAGATTGGTGAAAAGATGAAGAGTACAAAATGGAAAGAGGATCTTTTCTCTCAAATCCAAGATCATTCATGTATGATCATGTGGGATCTTGGTGTTTTAAACAAAGAGCTACAAAAAGAAGATATCGAGAAACATATGAAGGCTGAAATGTGTGATGGCTTTAATATCATAGTTGCAGATAAATTCACCATTCCATGCACCTGGATAAGTAGACAACTTAATATAACCATGGGTGAGAATAAGGTATGGAATGAATTTTATGCAATAAGATTTAAAATGGTTATGGAGATAGAAGGGTTGCATTCAATTGGCGAGTTAGTACAAAATAAAAAATCTTAGGAGCTAAAGTTTACATCTAAAGGAAAAGATACGGTGCTTGGAAGTATCTATGAGGAATCATTAAGAGTAGTCATAGCTAAAGGGACTTCTTAGAAAAGAAAAATTGCTTGGGCAGCAAGTTGCTTGTTGGTAGAGAGTATGCAAACTATTTCATCTTTTGGTAAGCAACATAGTCTTTATGTTGATATTCAAATGCTTCCAAACAACATAGTATGGTGTTCAATAATATGTCCCCAGGATCACTATCAAATAGAGGTTTCCAACATGCCATAGAGTTGAAAATTGGTTGTAAGCATGCCATTATTACTCCTCATTTCTCAAAGACTGATTTGAGATCAAGCCACCATCAGATCTTTGTTTGTAAGGGAGGTGGGCACAAGACAAGTTCTAAATGCCCTACTGGACACATTGAGTTCTTGGTCATGCCATTCAATTTGACTATTGCTCTATTGCATTCCAATTCATGGCGAATTGGGTATTTAGTGGTCAGCTGAGACAGTTTGTTTTGATAAATTTTTATGATATTCTAATGTGTAGCAAAGCATGGAAGGATCATATGGGACACCTGGATTTGATCCTTGGGATTATAGAGAAACAGGCTCTATTTGTAAAAGAATTTAAGTGTGAGTTTGGGGTCACAAATATTTTATACTTGGGCCATGTCATTATTGCTCAAGGCAGGCAGGTGGATCAAAAGAGGATTCAAATTTTTCTAGTTAGGGCACTCCCAACCACACTAACTCTATTGAGGAGATTCTCTAATTTAAGCAGCCATGATAGAAAGTTTGTTAAGGGACCTTCACATATAGTAGCACCCTTAACCAACATGACAAAGAAAGGGGTTGTTGCATGCATGGATAGAATACCAGAAGTTTTTGATAAGCTTAAGAAGGTAATCATCACGTCTTGTATTTTCCATTTCAGATTTCTCACAACCATTTGTGGTAGAATGTGGTGTTTCAGAGAAGGTATTGAGACCATATTAATCCAAAAGGGGACTCCATTAAGATGGAGAGCATGAAGTTGAAAGATTCAAGAAATAGTTTCTCTATTTATGACAAGGAGATTCTTGCCATCAAGCATGTTTTGGTAAAATTCAGACATCACTTGGTTTATGGTAGATGTGTGGTTGAGACAGATTGCAATGGCTTGAATTCCTTCTTGGATCAACATGATTTGAATGATGAACCACAAAGGTGGGAAGGGAAAATCCAAGGTTATGATGTTGATATAAAAGGGAAAAAGCATGTAGTTGTTGATGTCTTTTCTAGAATGGTTGTTCTTTGTTCTATTTTTATCATTTATGGTGATTGGAAGATTTCAATCATGGTAGATTATGCCAAGAATACATTTGCTACTAACATTTTAGATGGAAATGTGAAGGATGAAAAATATGTGCTAGCAGATGGTCTCATTTTGAATAAGGATAGAATCATTCCAAAGATTCTGAGGTAAAACAAAAGATTTAGAAATGTTTGCATTATATACCAATCGTGGGACTCTTTAGAGCCTACAATATTTGTAGATATATAAGAAATAGATTCTCATGATGGAGTTTTGACGAGGATCTCAAACACATGAGGGAGTACATCACCTACCAGTAGAATGAATTAGAGCATGTCTTCCCAATAAGTTGGTTGCAGCCATTGCTTATTCCCGTCAAGATTGGAAAAGTATGTTCATGGACTTCATCACAAGCCTTCCCAAGATACATGGTAGAGACAACATTTTTGTTGTTGTGGATAGGCTAAATGAGTATTCATACTTCTTTTCCATTTATCTAAAATTCAAAGCACGTCATATGGAATAAGTATATCCTTTCACTCAAGGTCGTCTTGTAATATCCCCTTCTCGGTCAAAGACCTTTAGTCCAATTTTTTTCCCAACAGCTAAAGGGTGTTAGAAAGGGAAACTTATCATAATAAATTAATTATAAAAGTGCAATATAAAATCATATTATAAGCACTTTATATTAATTTATTAATGATAAAGTCAAATTAAAAATAGAAAAGGAAAATATAAAGTGATAAAGTAAAATAAGAAAAAAAGGGATAATGTCACTTTATGTTTTATTTCACCTAGGGGAAAAATGCGACCCCTTTGGAGGATAAAAAGGGTGGAAAAAACATTAAATGCAAAGGGTGAAATCTGATTGGAAGTTGGGAGGCCATTTGGTCCATTGCATCTATAAAAGCAAGTCTACTTGCTTGTCGAAGGCATGCTTTTCTATTTTATACAAATCTGATTTTTGTTTGAGCCTAGAGATTTTACAAAATATTTCTAAGGATGAACACCCTATAAGGGATCTAGTAGGACGAAAACCCTTCTCTTAGTTGAGAGGATTCTCCACATAGGGGTTTCCATTGAAGATCAAGGATTTATTTGTGTTTTCCAACAGCCGTTGAAGGCTAGATTTGCAGAATTGTGTTATTTCCGACAAGTGTTTGAAGCAGTGTTTTTAAAACCGATCGAACCGGAACTGTCGGTTCGACCGGTTCAATGTTTTTTTTTTCAAACCTGATCGGTGAACTGATTTGGTACCGAACCAACCGGTTTCCACAAGGAACCGGCTCATTGATACCAAACCGTCCAATGGTCCGATTTTGCTCTGAACCAGCCGAGCTAGAAAAAGGAGTGTAATACAAATTGCTAATTTTGTAAAAAAAATAATTTTTTAATTAAATGTTCAGCTTTTTAGCTGAACTAAACCTAAATTTTGCTATAAACTCCTTTCTTACATGTTATATAGTATATACATGAGCAAACTTTGCATATTTTGTGTGTAATAGATGGAATCATGGTTTCTAATCTTTCAAATATACTGTTTTTCATTAAAAATATAATTTTTGTGTTTTTCAAGAAACCGGTTCATAAAGTATGAACCGGTTCGGTTCCGGTTTGGTCTAACCCTCGACAGGCTCCGAGTTCGGTTCCGATTTTTAAAACATTGGTTTGAAGGTGGAAGCTTGTATATTTTTACCTTCATTTGCAGCCATATCTAGGGTTATCTACACCCTTGTGGGTGGAGTTAGGTACATTCTAGGGCATGGCTGTCCCGGATCTCATCACCAACAACTTTGCCATAATTTTAGAAGCCAAAATCAATTGGTTGCATAATTTTTGGGCCAAGGAAATTGTATTTTCAGTTGTGTCTGAGGGCAGCTGTCTGCAGAAATTTAATAAAATAATTCCAGCCTGTTTTGAAGTCAAATATGGTATTTCTCTTGATTCCACCTTTATAAAATTTGTTGAGTTGATTTCATTAAAGATTCAGTGGTTTTGCCTTTTATTTTGTGGGTTTTCATCTCCTATGCAAGTCGCCATGCATATATAAAATTCAGATCTGCATTGAACTATTTTATAAATTATTTAGAAATTGTTCTTTGGATTGGGGTTTTGCCTAAAATTCATGTTAGGGTAAAAATTGTCCATTTGGAGACATTACAGGTCTACACGTAAGAGTATGGGATCCGGGTGATATATCGAGATCTATCAAGGGTAGTAATAGCCAATTACGGTTATATGGCAAAGGAAACAAACCAAGGGCTTCCATTATCAGACTTTCCAGCCTTAGGACTGCTGTCATCACAGATTCCAGCTGCTGCACTATACCAATTACAGCCCTACAAGTGTTTTCAGTCACAGGGTTGCTGATTTTTCAGGGTCTCAACAGAGATGCTGATTATTACTGCTGTGAGAAGATTTCCAGTCATTGATTGTCTATTTCCAGCCTCTGAATTGTTGATAGTGATGATTTATGCAAACGATTTTCAGCATTGCTGCTGTTATATCATTTTCACACTGTCGATTTGTGAAATTTCAGACTTTGGACTGCTGTTAGCAGCCAAATACAACTTCAGGTTTGCAGGATTTTAGGAATGTTCCTTACACTATCCTATTTGTGAAGGATTGCAGCCATGGGATCGGTTGGAAACAATCTCTCCCATCACCATTTTGTTTCATAATCTTCAGGAGGATCCAGGCTTTTCAATTAATAAGTATTAGAGTGGCGCAAGAAAAACCAACTACATCAAAAAAAGGTAATGGTAACTTGTTATATTTGCATCCTCATGATCTGTTGTTTGTGGTCAAAAGTCAAGAAGATAGTTCATTAAATAGATAACATATAATGTTGCACATGCTTGTGGCCATCATGGGGAATAATTTCATGATAATTCACAGTCAAACAACTTGGTGAGGTACAGTTTATTCAAAACATTTGAAAGTGCTCAAGGATGAATTAGGATCCAGGCATTACAGAGATGGGCAATTGGGGAAAGTCTGAGAAATTGGGCTTGCAATTGCTTGGAACAAGCAATTTTGGGAAGGACAAACTAGTATGACCCCTTTTTCAAATAAAGTAAAAATAATAAAGCCAATATTTTTAAATTGTCAAGTAACTCACTTTCTATTAAAAGGTGACAACTTAGTATTATCTTATTAATAATTATTATAAATAAAAAGTAAAGGTAACTTTCCAAATCAAGCAAGTCAATATCAAATTAGAAGATGTAAAGTTACTTTTGGGGCTTTTCCTTGAGAAAAGTGTCAAGTGAACTTATAAAATGGTGTTGAGGGGTCATTTGAAATAATATTTTAGCCATCATCTATTTTTACATTGAGAGTTTGAGTTGTTGCTTCAACTTCTACTTTTGAGGATGAAAACCCTCCATTGCAATCAGATTTGGGGATGAAAACCCTCCAATCTTCAGTGGTGACTCCATCTAGGAGTTGCATTTGTGCATCTAGTCAAAGATTTACAGATTTTAGCTAGGGCATCATCAAATTTATAGATAGGCGTCATTTTTTGAAGGCTAATGTCATAACGTCATCATTTCCATCCTTTCTAGCTTGGACGCCACCCTTGGGAATTTTAGTTGTTCACCATCCGACATCCAGGGCATTTTTCGGGTTGGTTTTCAGTTGATTAGCTAGGGCTTTTATTTCTAAAAATAAATTGTAAATCCAGCTAGGGTTTCGGTGTGGAAAAATTCTGTAAATTGTACTTGGTTGTTTGTAAATAAAATAAAATAAAATTATGGGTTGCTGCCATAAATCTTGTTGTTTAGAAATTCAAAAATTAATGGTAATTCCAATATTTTATTTCCAGCAGTATGGGTTTTTGTGATTTTCAGAATTTAATATGTCTCTATGTAATGTCCCTTTCTAGGGCTAAAACTGAAAATAAGGGTTTGGCCACAACCCCAAATGAATCAAATCTGAAAATACACCATCAACCAACAAGCATCAATCTGAAAATGACTGAAAATACACTTTAACCCTATTTGAGCAATCAATAATCAGTCCTTTAGGGCAACAAATTGTATAGGCACTTCAAATCATCATACAACCATGCAAGTACAGCTGAAAATGCTTCTAAATAATTAATTCAACCACGGCAACATTTATCAATCCAAATTACATCAAAAGAATGGAGAAAATAAGTAATTACACCCAGCTACAATTAATTTTATGACAGCAGCAGTACAGCCATAAACAAGGGCTGAAAATAGCTCATAGACCACTCCAAAAATCATCAAAATGTATATTACAGCCTTACAAAATATTATCAACTCAAATTGTCCAAAAGTGCCCTAGATGATATCAAAACCTTCACCCAAGCAAGTAGCCAAGGGTTAGAAGGGGAGAAACAAATATGAAATCCTCCTTAAAGCTCACTTGTGACCTCCGTATGAAGCCACCAATGCACAAATGAGGGTTTCCGTCCCCAAGTGTGATCCTATTGAAGGGTTTTGTCCTCAATAGGTGACCAAGGAAGGGTTTTCGTCCTTCAATGGCAAGAAGAGAAGCTACACTAGCTCCAAATCCAAGTAAATGTCAAAATAGATGAAAGATGATAATCCTCCTCTCCATTCAAACTTCCTTAAGTACCCCTCCTTTGGCGCCAATGATGTATTAGAAGCCCCACCTTCATGGCCGACCTCCTAATGCACTTTTTAATCTTCACTTAAGAAGATTGACCTCATAATGAAGAAATAGAAATTCTCCTTGCTTTGTTTGACAAGTCTTCTTTCCCCTAGTTGAACCATTCCAATGCCATGATTAGTAAATAAAATAATTAATTATGAAGGTACATCACTTACAACCATGGCAAGTTCCCCTCCTTTGCTCCCTTCTTGATGCCCATAGGAAGAGGAATATCAGATTCTAGGGTTTTGTAAAAATATCAGATTTAGGATTTACTGAAGAATATCAGATCTATAAGGATTTTCTGAAAATTTCTAGATTACGATAATTTTCCCATAAGGGGACATTACACAACTACAGATCAATCTTGCTGAGTTGGAGCCAAGCCCAAATCTTGCAACTATCATTGACAATTTGACACCATGTACATGGGAATTGTGAAAAAACCATCATTTTATAAATTTCAGCATTCTATTGAAAATGACCGCACAGTAAGATTCATTTAGAAGCACTAAATCCATGTAACCACAGCACTAGAGAAGACTAAATAATTGAGTGTGCCGTTTAATAAATTGAAGTCACAAGCCCCATCTAATTCTTTGTTCCCTGATTACATGTTTATGTTTGGTGAATCTTCTACCTAGAGTTGTTAGTTGTCTGAAGAAGTCACAGTTTGTGCTTATTCTTACTGCATTTTTTCCGTTTTTCTTTTTGCTAGCTAGAATTATTAGATATCTGTTGATATCAAAATGCCAAGAATCTATTCTTAGAAGATTGGTCTATCCAACATATTCCTTACTAATCTAAATGGCAGGCTAACCTCTGTACATTTTGCTTACCAGAGAAGAAATTTATAAGTTTGTAGTTTGAATCCTTGAAAGATTATTTCTGTCTTTTCAGTTATGATTTGTAATGATAAAAGACAGAAGATTCTATAAGATATCCTATTTTAGTGTTGATACTAGATAATAGCTTAGTAATATATATGTATTCTTCCTTTGCAGATTTGAAGAGGATGATGAAGAAAGGGAACATCAAAGTTCTTGTCAAATTAAGGAGCTGAAGGTTATTATTTAAACATTCAAGATCAATCTCTGAAATAAAGAAGTTTTATCATATCAAAATGCTAACTCAAGTTTAAAATTGCTGTAGTATTATTGTCCTTATCTTTGTCAAATGTGTTCTATATACATCCTAGGTTTCTAGAAACCCTCTCAGGATGCGTGTGAATAAAGGATGCAAAACATCCAAATTTCAGACAACAAATGTTTTGTATGGAGAAACATGAGAAGTTGCAAATACGTAAAATATAGTCACAGCTTCAGACAAAATGGAAAAAATTATAGTGATCCAATACAAAAGATTTAAACCTATAGAAAATATTTTAGTTATTGATAAAAATCGCGTTTGCAATGTTTCCTTTATTTGAATACCATCCACATCTTGATCTCAACATATAATTGCAATTGACTATCCCTTAGACAGAGTCATAGATGATGGCCAGTGAACCTTCAGTAGACATTGATTTTTAGAAATTGGATGTTTCTCCTATCTTGCAGGACAATTTCATGCAGTTCCTATCTGAGTTTTAGATTCAAATGCTAAAAGACATGACCAAGATTGATTAGTACTGCCTGAGACAAATTCATTGTATATGGTGATCCTTGAGGCTTGAATTTATCCCGTCATATTTTTAGAACTTGGATAAGAAAATCCTTCTTATTTGTTCATAATTTCTAATTTTGCAAGGTATGGTTCTATAAGATCTTGTCATGATAATGTTATAAACTATATTTAAATTATCAAAGTAAATTGTTAATGGATTGAAATGGTTTGAGCCAATGAAGTAGTACCTTGTAGTGCTGCTTGTTATCACTCGTAATGAAGAAACATCTAGACTGTGTGTGCAAATATTCTGAATTCTACTCAGAATGTAAACATTCAAATGAAACTGCTCATTTGGAAAATTGCTGTCAATTATAAGTTAATCTGGTAAGCTAGTTTCACAGTTCTGTCCATTGCTCAGTGCTATTTTCTGTCATTTCCAACATAGTGTTCAAGACAGCAAGTATGTTTGACATGTCTTGGGGAGCATCAACTGCTGCAGGCCAACTAACCTGAATGAACTGAAAAATCCTCTCATACCATCAGAAATCCCATCCTAACCTATTGTAGATCTTCTCTCTCCCACCTATTGGTTGTGTGATTAGATCCAGGCCTTCTTTTGGAGGAGACCATGGTATCCTCAGATCCTTTGCGCTCTTCCTCACCAGCTATTTCTAATACCAAAACAGCAGTTTCAAATGGAATAACTATCCCAGAAAAGAGGAACTTCATAAATTTTTGCAATATCATGCACATCGCACCATCACAAGGCCAACTTTACCAACAAAAAAACTAATGGCTGGTATCTCAAAAATTGAGATCCCACCAAAGGTCTCGTTACCATTGATGAAATGGAAAACAGACTATGGCTCTTAAACGAAAAAGCTTTCATATGCATATTCATGAGAGCTTACCCCAGGCCGCAAACTCTTAGGATATGGGTACAAGATAATTGAAAACCCTCAAGCTTTGTGGACATCCTCATGATGCAAAAATGATATTCCATGGCCATATTCAGCTCAACACAAGAAAGAGACAGCTATTCTGGGTGGACTCTGGTTTTTGAACAAAAGACAACTTGTCAATCTCACTATGCAATTATTTGAAACGTATAATGCCATAATTTTATAAAACCCCTTTCCGAAATGAGCCATTCTAAAAAAATAATAAAAGGGTTTAATTTATTTATTGCATGCCAGACATGTAGCAAACAAAAGGCAACAACAAATTAAGTGTTGTATTCCAAGCAAAACTTTATGTCCCCAATGGGATATAATAGAATCCAAAAAGGAACACCTGTAATTTCTGATTTATTGTAGAAAACTAGTTGAAGAAATTTATGATAATAATGCAAGTTATCCTCAATTTTTGAAGTGGTAAGAGCAGAGTCGCACAGAAAAATGAACACAGAAATAATAATTTTAGTGTATTACATTTGAGAAAACATAGTGCAAATAAATAGGCACTACATCTCCTTAGAATAAGGAGTTAAGTGCTAAAATAGCGGATCTATAACTATTGTTATGTGAGTTGTTATAACTCACGTAACAATACATAAACGAAATAAAACAAACTACTCAATACAACAAACTCACCCATGTGAGTAATAAACAAGAATATTCCTAACATTCCCCCTTAGTACGAACATGGGGAAAAACACCATTTCAACCAAGCAGCATGCCGCTCCGTAGCTTGCACATGGTCTCGATACTCAACACTGATTATGGGAACTACATCATCCATGAATAGGGGCCCATCAACCTATCCAGGTGAATACATGAATTGGGACCCATCAACCAATTCACATCAACCATCAAGTCAATCTGATCAAGAACACTTCCTATTATAGTATCAATGGTACAAATCTCCATATCATCATCATAATAGGGAAAATATAGAAACAAAACTGCACACAGAACATGGATGTTCTCTTATTCATCACACAACAAACTGGAAAAGCTGAAAATGAAAAGATGCCACCAAATCATCAAGCGACCTCATCGTTAGTGGCTGACGAGAGGACGTTGGTTGTCCTCCATCCTCTGTTGCCTCCTTCCTCCGATGCGATGCTGCTAACTCAGCTGGATTGGATCATGGAGCTCAATTTTACATACCTCAATCGGACGTCGGATTCCACCGAAAATGCGTCCGTAAGGCAATTTTTTTATTTTATGGACTTTTTGAATGACACGACTTTGACACTTTTCGACATTTTTGACAACAAATTTGACAATCCTCTAACATTTGACTTGTTTAAAATTGACACAAAATGACTTACAAATCCAATATAAATATTTAGATCCTAAAAACTGACCAAACTCGGACTCAATAATATATAACATATATTATCGTAACCAATAAAACTTGATAGTGACCCTTTACTTCAAATTACAACTTATTGACATCATGACACAACGATAGCTAGTGGTTGAAATATAAACCTAAAACACATCTTAAAGCTATTATAAAAAAAAAACTAAGAAAAGATCCCGACACACTAATTACATAGACTATCAATAGAGAGAAATATAATCAAAATTAGCAATACGCTGGAAGAATGGCACTTAGCTATTGGAGCAGACCAGATCATGCTAGAGTTTGGAAAGTTAATTCCAATGCAAATTGATATCCACCAGGATTTCGGTCGAGCTACAAACTAGAAAAGGTCCACGTGCCCAAACAAACACACGGATTCGATCCGTGAGGCTAGTGGTCGGTTCCACGCCAATTCTATATGCAACATTATAATCCAGCTGATTTGGGGTCTGATTGCATGAATTGACTCATAGTAATCAAGAGCAATTAAATGGATGATCGTAATGATGGGATGGCTGTCACATATTTGTACCAAAGACCCCCTCCGCGTGGAATACGTGACCAGGACAACCTATGCGTAGGATGTCTTTCGAGGCTTGAACAACGAGAGGATACACCAATGCAAATCGCCAATGATCTACTCTGTTACCAGATGCTAGATGGTAGAATGGAATACAATATATGCCCTTAGATGGTACAATTTCTACCTTGTTACTTCTTGAGGATATGAATAGAAGGCTTCACGACTTGAGAACAAACAAGTGGACAACATAGAGAATACATTGTAGAGTAGAAACCATCTAGAAACTTGAATGAAATCAAGTATAAAACCATTGAACAATATAGATCTGTATGAAACGAAACAACGATTCAAGGGATTCAGTATGCCACGTAGAGAAGTCTCTTTGAGCCTATTGAATCAGATCTCGCCACTGCAACTCTAATTATGACAGTGCAACCAACTTACCAAACCAGAATGGATTTGATCAATTTATGAATTCACTCACACCAAATATCTTAATCAAAGCATTCGCAGTCAAGAGCTATTCTGACATAATACATGAAACTAAAAGAATAACAAAAAACACATTCATAAGAGCATAAGAGCACAAGGGTCATGGGAAAAATATCCCACCCTAGAGGATAAGAGCCCTATCAAGTTGGCTAGGCAAGAAGAGGCTACGGAACTTGAGAAAGAGGGAGCCAAACCCACCAATTCGCTATGCAAGGATGGACATGCCTATTCCGCCAAGGTTAAGAAGGAGAAAGATCTATCGCAGCAGCTGGTTATCAAGAGGGAGCAGCCCTTGGGAGTCTTAGAAACCCCCAACACTCTTGCCAAAGTGGAGATCTTGGCTGATTTTCCAAACAACACCATAGAGACCCATGGGTTTGATGAAAGTTTGATGCATGAGCCTAGAAAGGAAAGGGAAATCATGGAGCATGAGTCCCAAGGTAAAGGTTCCTTAATATTTAATGATATTTCATTGGTTTCTAATGGGTGTGTGTGGAAAAATGTTGAAAAGAAACCATATTTGCTTAAGGGTAAAGAGGATGCATTGGAAGAGGAAGATATCCACCATGCTAAGAAGGAAGAACCATCGCAGCAGCAGCTTATAATGATGGATCAGCAATTGCGAAAGTGGAGATCTTGGCTGATTTTGCAAACAACACCATAAAGACCCATGGGTTTGATGAAAGTTTGATGCATGAGCCTAGAAAGGAAAGGGAAATCATGGAGCATGAGTCCCAAGGTAAAGGTTCCTTAATATTTAATGATATTTCATTGGTTTCTAAAGGATGTGTGTGGGAAAATGTTGAAAAAAAACTAGATTTTTTTAAGGGTAAAGAGGATGCATTGAAAGAGGAAGATATCCACCATGCTAAGAAGGAAGAACCATCTGCAACAACTTATAATGATGGATCAGCCCTTGGGAGCCCTAGAAGCACCCACCACCATTGTCAAAGGTGATCCCTTGACTGATTTTTCCTCCATGGTGCAAATCTGAAATACTGTGCTCCTCTTTCCTTGGCTCATGTTCCACAATTTCATTAAACCCTTGTGCCACCAAGGTGTTTTTAGGAAACCCATCCAAGTGATCAAGTGTGGCAAGAGGATTGGAGGTTTTTAACCCTCCCAAGGGCTGCCCCTTCTCAATAACCAGCTGCTGCAATTTATCATCCATTTTCTTGTCCTTAGGGCAATAAGCATGCCCATCATCCCCAACGAACTTGGTGTTTTGGGTCCTTCTTCATGAATCCCATAGCCACACCTTGCTTTGCCAACAAGATGGGGCTCTCTTCTACTAGGGTAGGGGTATTTTCCCAAAACCCTTGTGCATGCCTCGAGGCTTGGACCAAGTTCCAATGCCCACTCTTTCTGTTTCCAAATTTATGAATTCTGAAAAAGTTAGGCATCACGGATCTTCTCCAGAAGGGCTTGATATTCTTCAAAGTAAGTTGCCACCTTGTTGACCTTGGAAACCCTAGGCTCTTCCTTGAATGCCCTTCCTCCTTGTAGGCTTTGCATGGTGGAGGCGAGATAATCCAAGGTACCTGCTAGTCTTCCTGTAGCCTTCATCAATCTGTCCATTGAAATCCTAGGTCTTGAGAATCCGTTTTCGATACCACTGTATTGACCCTTTCAAGGGTTTAACCACAAGCAATGGAATTTAGCCAAACACCCAAAATATTCAGATCTAATTTTTAATTGCAGCGGATTGAAAATGCAAAAATCAGCGAATTGTACTCTTCACAAAATATGTCAAAACACCATGAACACTTCAAATTCACTTGCCACAATTTTATATATATATTATGCAACCACAAGAGCCAAAATCAATGAAAATACTGAAGAAATACACTGCTGGAAATTAATTATAACTAGTTGATTGCAGCCACAAGAAAAATGTAGATCTAGGGCCTAGAAACCCCCAAAAATCACCAAACTTGAGATTCCGGCCTTAGAAAATATGATAAATCAAATTATCAATCAAAATTGCACATATAGTTCACCAAATGTCCAAAACCCTACTCAAGGTAGGTCGCTCCACTAGAAATAAATCAATAACAATCTGAAAATGACAATTTTCTCCTCAAATCAGCCTTTACACCAATCCCCAAGTCAAGTTGAAGGGTTTTCGTCCTTCACTCAACCTCTAGAAGGGTTTTTCGTCCTTCTAGGCAAGTTGCATATGAGGGTTTTCGTCCTCAAATGCAAGAACAAGGAGCTCCTAGCTCACAATGCTCCAATAAGATAAAATGCGCCAAAGTCTAGAGCTAAAATGATGTCTTATCTTCCCTTTTATATCCCTCCATTGGCGCCAAAGCATTAAAAGATAAGGCCAACCTCTTAAAGAGGTTCTTTTCCTTCATTAGGTTCCATTAATTCATTAAAACCTAGCCGACCTGTCATAAGAGACAAAACACTAAAAGAAAATATTAAAAATTAGTAAAAACATATCATACGGAAGCTTAGAGTTCTCCTCCATCTTCTTCACTTCTTTGCCATGGAGAAGGAATGGCAAGAATTCCAAAAAGTAGCTCTCAAGTGGGAAAAGGGGACATTACATCAGAGTTTAGACCTTGGTCCAATTCCCACTCGCCTTTCTTCAACCCTATGAACTCAATGAGTGATATGGCATCACAAATCTTCTTTGGAAGAGTCCTATACACCTCATAGTTGTCTACAATGGTGTGACCCACTAAATATCATGTTTTAACCACTGAAATGACTACGTTTCTTGGGAGGAAGGTAGGTTGGAATGACCTAGATGAAGAATCACTCATGATTCTTGGTGGCTGAATATTATTGCTTGCCCTTGAAGAGCTTCCTTCACCATTTAGGTTTTGCATGGCATGGATCAATTGTGCCATCTTATTCACCAATCTTTCTTGCCCTAGGGCAAACCTCTCAACCCTAACATCATCACAAAGTCTGCTCAACTCGGCTTTTTCGGAATCTCTGTGGCCCATACTATCCATCTCAAGTGGCTGCCCTGAATTCTTCTTACCCTTCCTTTGATAGAAATGTACTCCTTGTGATCTTCTTGCATGGATAACCCTCGGTGGCAAGATCTTGGGCTCTAATACCACTGTAATGTCCCTTTTAGGACATCAAACGGAAAATAAGGGTTTGGGCTCAAACCCCAACCAACGAACTCTGATGTTTATGACAACCACCAAAAAATTACTTCAAACCCTTATGGAAACAAACTGAAAATGCAATTAGCAACAAGAAGAAATCTGAATTTTTTATGACAACAACTGAATTGTGATGACAACCAACAATGATTCCACACAAACCCTAGTTGTGAACCAATATTTATCCTCCTAGGGCAATGAACTATAATAGATCTTTGATGGCATCGATTTCCATGCAACACAAGCTGAAAATGACATAGAATGCTTCCAAATATTTTATTCAACCATGGAAATATTTATCCAGCCAACAGACTCCAAAATAAATGAGAAATGAGGAGATAAATCACAGCTGTAATTAATTTCTTAACAGCAAAAGTACAACCAACACACAAGGCTGGAAATAATGATTAATGAATCCCAAAAATCACTCCAAAGTGTAGATCCAGCCTCATAAATTATGAGGAACAATTACATCAACTAAAAATACTAAGATGTGCCGTAGAAGGCACCAAACACAATACCTAAGTGTTATTAGCTAATTTTGACTGCGCAAAATTAATATAAAAAAATAGAAATTTTGAAATTTTTCAAAAGTGTTACTTTGTGTGATTTATCTCTCTCATCACGATCGTCTCATTTTTGTGATCGTTCTGGTCTTCGTTTCATCCATTTCGGGCGAGAACTCCTCCTGCCAGGTCTTAAAATGCATTAATAATTAATTAATTAATATTTAATTAATTTATTATCCTTTATTTGATAAAATCAATTTTTTAATTAAATTTGGGGTTTTTAATTAAATAACTATTAATATAATAATTATTAAAAGTCATTCGACAAATTTTTTATTTTATTGTCGGGAAGTAAGCTTTCTGCTTCCAATTGCCGGAATGCCAAATTGGCTTCCCGGACCCGGATTTCCCCTTTCCTAGCAAATTTATTTTAATTTCCCACTTGTGGGATTTTTCCACCAATTGCCAAATCAATGAATTGGCAAACGGGCAAAAATCTCCCAATTTCCCACATGGGGAAATAAAACGGGGATTGCCAGCTAGCCTTGCCATTTCCACTGGCAATTGGCAATTTATTTCCCCACTTCCCCTAGCAATTAATGCCACTACCCGGGAAAGAGGGAAGTTGTTTTAACGAGACGAATAAGAAATGGTTGCGAGGAAGCTTCCTAAATCCTCATAAAATCCTTCCGTCAAACTCGTTGGAAAGAGTCATGCGAAGCTTTCCAATTTCTTCTTATGAGGAACATCTTAGAGTAATATTTTATCACATCCCTCAACAAATTACTACGCATTCACCAGAGTTCTTAAAAGCTACACATTGGTGGAAGTTTCAACACAAGTCTCTTTCATGTGCATGACTACACAATAGGAGGGAGACCAATGTGGAGGGAGGAGTTGTTAGAAGTTTGAGAGGAGGAATTTAATGTCCATGTTCTAACAAAGGAGAATCCCACGCAGTAGAAGACAAGGAGGGACAGCTGAAGATCATCACGCAAGTGAAGGAAATACCACGTATCAGCTGTTCGCATTTGCAAAGGAGCAGAGCCCATAGCCAAAAGAATCTTGTCCACACGTGGGAGAGGAAAGAAACAATCCATTAAAATCTGTTTTTCTTGTTTTTGTTGTTTGTTTGTTTCTTATGTACAAGGAGACCATGTGGGAAGGATAAAAGATAGCTCAAGAAAGAGAGAAAAGTTTCCAAGCAAGAGTTTCCATGCTGCCACAGGGGGGAGAAGGAGATCATCACGCATTGAAAAGGAACAGTCCAAAATCAGACCAAAACAACAACAAAAAGAACACAACCTTTCACGCACAGCCTGAAGGAAAGGAAATACATAGGAAGAAGTTTCAACGCATTGGTCAAATACAAGACAAAGTAGTTCAAAATTCCAACACATTGCACATAGCAATGAGCCACGTAGGCAGAGATGAATGAGAACAATTTCCCACGCTAAGAAAGAGCCAACAAAACTCCATGTTTTAGTAGGTTTTTCACGCTAAACAAGGAAGAAGTTTCAACTTAGTAAGGAGGGAAATCAGATAAAACAGCCACGCATTGGGACAACATAAAGATTGAGGAACAACAGTTAAAAGATAAGTTTTTCCACGTCCACGCAAACCACATAACAGTCCACGCATTCCCCAAGAAGTCTTCACACAGGGATAGGAAAGCTCTCCATGCATTGATTTATGCACAAAGTTTAAAAGACCAAAGCTTCACCATGCATTCCTCAACGCATCTCCAGCAACAAACAAGAAACCACGCATTCTCCAGGTGTATCAACACATTTGCAAGAAGATTCAACAAGTATTCATGCATTGATCGATCAGAAGATCGCAAGGAAGAAGTGAATCTCAAAGTACGCGGTCATTTAAATTAGGTGATTTTCACACATACCAAGGAGAATTTGCTCCAGAAATTAAATAAAAAATTCGAGATATTAGAAATCGAGTGATTTTGTTTATTTTAAAATAAAAATAAATAAATAAATAAATTATTGTCACCGAATATAAAAAAATTCTAATTTTTTGTACCGATTATTATTATTATTTTTTTAAAATAATAATAATAATATTAAAACGAATCATATTTTTCTTGCATTGACAGGAGATTTGGAGACTGAGACCCGACCCCGCTTGCATGATTTTGCGTGCCTGAGTCATTTTTCTAGTAAAATTCATAATGGCCGAAAAATCTAATAAATCTGCAGGAAGATCAAGGAAGCCAGTGGAGAAATCGAACAAATCCACACTCAAGTATGAATTCCAAGGAATCATCCCTCCCGGTTCCATTAAGTCAAAGGCATATGACAATATCATTGATACGAATCTGGGTCACATCAATGTGCAACAATTCTGCGAACGGTGAAAACTGAAGGCAAAACCATATTCTCGGATAGGCTTTACCATAGTGGTCTACCCCAAGCAACAGCATTTCCTGTCTCGGTGCAATGTCCGGAGCTGGTTATCGCTTGCGCATGGAGCATTATGATCCCGAGAGACGAGGAATTTTTAAAGATAATCGCGAGCCTTTCCTCTTAATCACACCAGAGCACATTGAGGAATTGCTCGGCATACCTGACTTTCTTGAGAATGTGGATATCACTCGCCAGTCAACACAAGAATTTTGGGATGAAGAACCCCTCAGGTGGAGCAAGATGGTTAATAACAATTGGTTAGTGACCAAGAGGCCTCGAATTGACCGGCTTCCTAAAGAATTGTACCATGTTGAGTTCGTGGAAGAAATCGGGGACATGATTACTCTCCTAAGTCGAAGTTTTCGGTTTACCCTCTGCCAGGATTTTCCACCCATGGATGTATCAATTTATCTATATCATCCTTGCCAATAAAGAGTTTGTGGATTGGGCCACCATCATCAGTGATACCCTTCACAAACAATTGATCGAAGTTAAGATGACTGGATGCTTCTACATGACATCGTATTTGACTTATGCAGCAGGCGGAAGAAAGTTATTTTCTCAGACTCGAACAAGAGGAGTCATGGGGCCATCAAATAGTGTTTTCCATTATTACCCGCAACTAAGTTTCAAAAATAGCTCTCACCATTTCAGAAGGGTCAACGATGCATTTACTTTCTGCGTGATTCGGAACTTGAATAGGAATACAGAGGAAAGATTTTCCAAAGAAGCCATGAATGTCATTTCCCAATGGGGAACATGGTTTATTCAATTTTCATCTTTTTCCTACATTCGCGTAAGCGGCTTTGCAGGTACTCCATGGAAACTTCCTAAGTACGTCAGTGACAAATGGGCATTAATGGAGCTTGCGCGGCAACTATTCCAAGTTCACTGTCTTCTCAGTGACAAGCATCGCTCAGGAATTCATTTCCCAATCCAAATCGGGAATACCAATGTCCAAATCTCTTCAGTGCACAACTCATGGAAAAAGAGTTCGCCCTCATCACAATTCATCCATATGTGAAGAGAGCCCAGTTTGATATCAATGGATATATGCAAAGATTCTTGGAGTGAATTATCAACATAATCCTACCATGGAAGATTTTTGGGCTGCCTGTTCAGACGAGCATGAAGTAAGAAGACGAGAGTTTTCTCGCCTAACCCTTGCTCAGATCAAGGCCTTTCACATTAAGAGCCCTCCAGGTTCATTCGTAAATGATGATGAGGATGTTATTGATCCTTCATATGATGCAGTTGCTTTTACCCCGTTGCCTCGAATTGACTGGACCAAGAGAGATGAATTTTCTCTTGAGCAAGAATCAACCGATCCTTGAAAGAAGCATATCGTGGTACGAAAGAGAACTTGCCAAGTTACAATCAATTCAAGATCATACTTTAGGATCACGAAAATTGCAAACTCGAGGTTGTCTTCATTCAATCAAAACACCTTCTCAATCGACCTCCGTGCCATTCAATCCTAAGCAATCAGCAAGAAAGGATTGGTTGCCAAAATCCCCTTCGCCGAATAATGTGTCACGAGGAGAAAAACCTAAGGGTCCTAGCCCCAGTGAGGGCAGAGAGCGTGTATCAGGATTTTCTACTTCAAGTAGAGATTCTTCTACTCACATTGTTAATAGTTCTCAAAAGCTAGTGACAAACGATCCTCAGCCATGCCTTGCACAAACGTCCACTCAGTGCAGGTAGTCCAAATATCGAACACTTCGGAGCATACAGTTCACGAAGAGATTTCCCAAAATCTCCCAAATGAGCAGGAGGTGGATATCGAGGTTATTTCTCCTGAAATTGGGGTCGCGGAAAGGGTTCTTGCAGAATCTCATGATGTCAAGAACAATGAGAATGTTGCTTTGAGCTCCAAGATTTTGTATGCAGAAATAGTGAATGATACTCCTTCCTGGGTTGATTCCGAGGTCAAGAAAAGGAAAAGGGTTGTCAAGGCAATTGACATTGATTTTGATGCCCTTTTCAAACTTTCTAATGACGTCATTCCCAAGAAGCCTAAAGTGCTTTCTCGAATAATGGTGGATAGTGATGAAACAAATTTCATGGATCTTGCCATCCCACAAGTTGACAAGGAGCATGATGCCATGACATCTGCTGATTATGAAGTTTCTAGACTTGGACTTGGAAGGTCCACATTGGAAAGTGACATGGCGATGGCTCGAGATTCTATTGATATCGTGCTCAAGAGACTTGAGAAATATAAGTCTCAGAACTCTTAGCTCAAGGCTGAAAAGAATCAATTGGTGGAATATGTTCAACATCTAATAAATCCCATATCATCCACTTTCCCGGTACCGGATGCAGTGGCTGCCCCTGATGAAGAAACTCTCAATTTATCAAAAGAAATAAACACATTGGGCCATGTCACTAAAACTTGGCTTTCAGAGATTCTTGTTTTAGGCCAAGAGACGATCAAAACAGCGGTTAAGTTCCATGAAGATGTCAGTACATATCTTGATCTAGTTCTTTCTTTCAAGGAAACTTTTGTTTCTAACATATCAAATTTGGATGAGATATTGCCCAGTTTACAGGAGATGACGAGTATGGAATCCTCAATTTTAGCCATTGAAGGAATTCTTGAATTTGAACATCAAGGGACATGTTTTCTTTGGTGTCTGCATCTCAAATCAAGGAAGACGCTTCTCGAGGATTCTATGATCCATTATGAGAGCATATGCAATGAAGCCTTCACTTCACTCGCCTTGATTCAAGAATTCATAGTTGAGATCCCTTACAACCTCGTAAATGAACATAATCAAAGGTGTTCATCGGAATATGTGGAAGAGCAATTTTCACAATTGTTTAAGGACATGTACACTCCCGCCAATAATTTCTTGTCAGTCTCAATGGAGCGGTGCATCAAATTAAAGAACTTATTTGAGAACGCTCAATCAAAGATGGTTAATTTAAATGATATGCCAAGTAGGATTCTTGAATTGCAGGTATTTTGTGAGGCTATTCTTCGACCAAATGAACCTCCAGAAGAAGAAAAGATGTTTGAAACTTTGGGAAGGTTTAGATCCTTTCAATTAGCAAAAGCGGCAGATCCTAATTTCACCAACGGTTCAGGGAGATAGTTTTCTTGGTATCTAACGAAGTGGGAGAGTCCATTTCTCATACGTTTGAGATAGGCGGACCCCATTTCAATGGATAAGGCACTGGTTATTATTGTATGTTTTAAAAAATGGGATTTTAAGAAATGAATGTTGTTATTTAGGTTGCTTTCGGAAAACTGTGGATAACTTAAGTGATTTCTATTTTTAGTTGTTTTTAATAAAGTTGGTTAGAAAAAGTCAAAGGTCACTTAAGTGCCTTATTTAATGTTCATGTAAAACCCTAACTACTTTGTAACCACCTTTTGGGTTATAAAAGGAAGTCAGGGGCTCATTTGTAAAGGGTGACTTTGAGAGAGGAGAAGAAAATACTTTTGTATGCATGTTTTACTTCAAAGAAAGAAACTGTGTTCTTTTGAGAAGACATTTTGGAGTTAATGAAATACGAACTTTGTGTCTCATTCATTGTCTCTCGTAACATTTGATGTTCTTATGTTCATTAGATGTTAGATGTTTAAATCTTGCATGCAAATATTGTCTTTGATCTTATTGTCAATGTTATTAAGTTGTTCTTGTTCACAGTGATCAAGCTCTGTTATTTACTTGCTTATGTGTGTTCCTTTTACTAATTCTCATTTAGATGATGCAAACTCTATTTTATTTGTGTTAGTTATTGTTTGTTCTTCTCCATGCAATATTAGGCTCTACTTTTACCTAACTCTTGCATGTTCCTTCCATTCATTCCTTTCCATTTCGTTCCTTCATTTCATTCCATCTCTTTCATTCACTTTTCTTTCAATTGATGTTCCAAAACACCCCCCACATACAATTTTGAATGTACAAATGTAAATACAGTTTTGGTTTTCAATAAAGGTAGCCTCACCTTCATTGAGGAAGGACTTCGTTCCCACACTGTTGCATGTCATTTGCTTGCGTGCAAATCCATATGCTAACACTGCAAGCAAGTCGCCTAGGGCTGCAAATAGATGAATGAGGGTTTTCGTCCTCAAATAAGGCCAAGAAAATGTTTTCTCTTTCAAGGAAAGAGAGAGAAGCTTCACAAGCTCTGACTTCAAGAAAATATCAATGATCTCCTTATATATCCTCTATGTGGTGCCAAATTCAATGCATGTTCTTTGTTGGAGGACCGACCTCCCTGGGAGAGTTATTTTTCTTTATCTTCAACATATGTTTTCCACAAGAATGACCTTATTATGAAGGAAAAGAGCACTTCTTTCTATCTCCAAAGAAGACCAACCTTGTGAAGACAAAAATAGAAGTTCTTTTTGCTTGTTTGTCAAGTCATCCTAAACAATCATGGCAATGTTTCACCTCCTCGCTTCCCTCCCTAAGGCCCACAGAGGCAGAATGGGCCCAAGGTCTTTGTTGTCAACTAACTTGGAAAAGGAACATTACAAGAACACATTTCTTGTAATGTCCCCTTTTTCCGGGATATTAATTAAGTAAAATTTTGAAGACCTTTAATCCACCTTTCCCATGGATTAAAGGATAAAAATGGGGAAAATGTCATAACTCCTTTATTTTTAAATTAAATATTAATTCTCTTATATTTTTATTTGAAATGATAAAAAGGGGAAATTAATGTTCTATTTGGAGTTTGACTTTCAGGAAAGAAGACCATGTTTAAAAAGTAACTCTCCTACATAAGGATTTGCACCAAAAAGAGGAGGGAAACTTGGAGATTTCAAAAGTGAAGATATAAAAGAAGATGAGGGCAACCTCTTGAAGACATGCTGCTGATTATATTCAATTTATCTTCATGCTTGAAGAGGGATGTATGCCCATGAGTTCTCATAACAAAGGTGTTTGATCAACACCACCATATTTTGGAGAGTGTGAAGCCTTCTTGAGTGTTTTTATGCATGATAAATCCTCCTAAAGCTTGGCGAATTGATCTAGAGGTTGGCACATTTATTTAGAGGGCAAATCTGCATGTTTCTTGCTTATTTTAGAAGTGATCTTTGAAGGGTTTGAGCTATTTTGCTACTGCTGTTCACTGTTGTGTTTTTCCTAGCTATGGCGACTTGAATTAGAGATTATTTTGGCATGTTTTGATGGTAAATGAGCTAGATCTGAAATCTGGTTTATGTTAGCATTTATTTAAGAGCAAGGGGAGTTTATTTGGTGTGTTTGGAAGCTAGAAAAGGGCTGGAATAATTTAAATTATTGTTCCTTAACCCTAATGACTAGATCAAGAATTTCTGGGTCAGTTTTGGAAGGGTTTTCATGATCAAAAATCTGATTGTTAGTGCATTGGAAAGATCTAAAAATCTAGTTTATAATGCACTTTGTTTCATCCAAAAAGGAGTGTTGATTAAGTTACGGATTTTTGAAGTTGCAATTTGTCTGTCATAAGCTCTTTTAAGTTAATATCTGTTGCTATAAAAATCAGAAATAGAAAAGATTTGAATTCCAATTGATTCTCCCATCTCACCCATCACCTTGGCTACTTCCAACCCCATTTTGGGTTGTAATTAGCTGACATTGGGTTATTTGAGGTTGAATCAAAAGGATCTAATCCTTCTTGATTTGATTTGTGTTGAAGTTTGTTGAAATCCCCATTCGTATAAAAAGGGGACATCACATTTCTCTCGTGAATGTGGTGTCTTTTCTAGTCATGAAAACCCCTAAAATAGTATTACACATCCCACATATTGGCCATAGTGCTTTGAGAATGTGATGTCATCAACGGGCAGATTTCCATAAGAACCCAATGGATGCACACATCACAACAATAGTTTAGAAGCACTTGATCCACTACAACAAACCTTTTTGCATGGCATTAGAGTCCTACCATTTTTGAAGGTTATAACATGCTTTATTGTTGCAGTCTAATGGTTCTAACAAGCCACGAATCTCCTCTTCTTGCAAGGAATGCATCCAAGAACCCGTAGCAAGTGTTTCTTCCTTTATTGGACAAGATCTGAACAACACACTTCTAGCATGGACACGTAGCATGTTGTAATCTCCTTCCCCTTAGAATGGAGGTAGGAATGTTGTCTATACCTAGCGGTATTGTATGGTAAAAGTTGACCTTCATCGTATGGCTTGTAGGTGTTTGAGACACCGAGGAAGCCATTTGGGAACACCATGAAAGGATTGGCGTGCTCATGGATGGTTTCTGTTTGAACTACCTAGGTGGTATTTTGCCACCGTAAAAGATTGTGTAGTCCGGTAATGATGAATTGAGGATCTTGAAATCTTGTGAACCTCAATAGGTGATTTTGGAGTATTGCAAACCATTCTTTGGTACTTTTTTCAAAGGCCACAAGAATGGGCTTTCAAATATCAAGGCCTTGATAGTTTGTGAGGCTTCCCAAGCCTCAGAGAACTCCTATTCTTAATGCATGATAAATCGAGATCCAAGGATATGCTTCTCGCATCATGAAGTCTCATGTTTGGAATCTTTGAGGACCACCGAGGGAATTCATAAGAAAAATATTTAATGCAAAACATATAAATTTAATGCAAAAATCCACAAAATAAATGTCTTTGTTTTTGGTACAACACTTTAACTCTCCTCACCCAACTATTAGCACAAGAGAAAAACCCATGTAATTTAATGGGCATATTAGCATTTTGGGAAGACATCAAGAAACTCTTGGGGATGTACTTTGAAGTCTCTTAATGTCTAGAGACTCCAACGGATATCATCTGAAGTGTAGAGAGCTCTCCATATATTTATGTGAGATAGGAGACAAATACGAGGGATTGAAGGTATCATTTTTCGTGCAACTATGGTTCATTACCTCTAGTTATGATTACATTGTTTTATTGTTTAGTTACTTTTTTGAATCCCAGGGTTCTTTATATTGCAGTACTTTTCTACTGTTATTGGGTGTACTTTCAAGTTTCATTAACCTAATTTCGTCACTCGTGAACATTAATAGTAATGCACCCTTTATTTATTTCTATACTACTTGTTACCAACTAGTAACTAAAAAAATCCTTTTCAATTTTTGCACTATTAATAGAAAGAAAGATGGGAATATACTCAAGTTACAAGGACTTGCATCTTGATAACAATAGAAGTTCTCCTGCTTACCACTAAAAAATTATTGCATTGAGTAGTAATGAATTATTTTTGATAGATCATTTCAGTTTAATTGGATAATGGTCTTCAGATGGTCTTGTGCCCCTAGGCAAGCAAGAGTCAAATGTTGAATCACCCTACTAAATTATAGTTCAATATTAAGTTTTGAACACCCTCTTTGACTCTTGTTATGGTACACAGCCTCTGCCATTCTGTTATTTTGGTCAAAGTATTGACATTGAAGTTTTTATTAAATGTCATGTCCCTGATCCTATTAATCATTTTGGATATGAAAAGAATGTGCGAGCACCTTTATTCCATTGTAAAGAAATTTGTAATATTGAAATTCAAGATTATTCTCTTTTGTTTGTACAATTCAGATTAAATGGAACTTAGTTCCTTGGAAAACTTGAAGTACTGGTGTGCACAAAGATATTAAATAGTTTCTTGTATTTCCAGCAGCAGTGAGTAAAAAAGCTTGGGGAATTTATTTTAAACTAAATACTCATAGAAACAATTCTCTAACCACCTAAACACACTTTGATAGGTCTTAAGGACCATTTTAGCCAGTAAGTTACTAAGCATCATCCTATCTTATCTTATATTGAATCCCTTTTTGATTTCATTTGTATTTGTCTCCCCTACAGTTGGACTTGGAGAAAGTTCGTGAACACCATAGACATGCACAAAGAGAATGTCACCAAAAGGTATTCTCCAGCCCAAAATTAAGCTATATATGTTGATTTTTATGCTTGTAAGGGGTGATTAGTAAGAGGAATTCATGGCATAGTGCTAGGATCTCATACATTGTTCATCTGTTAGTGAAAAACTCAAAAATCTTTAGTTGTTATTTTTTCATTCTTTATATAATGCTGAAAAGATGCAAATTCTATATAGAATGTTTTAAATGTCGGTACATTATCTTCCAACAGTTTATTATTATATGCTGATGACATAGCTTATAGATGTGCCGCTAAACAAGCACTAGCTTCAAAGTGTCACTTGAAGACATTACAATAGAAGTGCCATTTGATGTCAATTTAAAAAAAAAAAATGTATTGTTATTAATGTGTTATTTGCCCTCGTGTTTCCCAAGTATATTAACGTGCTCAAGGAAATTGCTAAGATGCCAAAAGAGATTAGACTCGAGAAATTTATTACACATGTGCTTGTGTAAGATGTCTCCTCATATAGAGTAAGCATGCTAGGTCATTTCATGTGTGTTTTTGTGTGGGTGCGTGTGCATGTGTATATGTCACGAGCAACACTAAACTAGTACCCTATGGTCACATTGATTTTGTGGTTGTACTTGTGTTTTTCTATCATAGTGAGTGAGTGGGTTGCATCTTTGCGCACCAACAAGAAATAAAATTAAAGATTACATAACTACTTACACATGCACTTACAAGATGTTGGAATTATTAACATCATGTTGTATAAGCTTATTGTATTATAGTTTGGTTAATCATAGGTTATATAATAGTTAGTAATTAGATTTTTTTGTTGAGTGGTTCCAACACTCACGAAGATAGTTAACGGATGTGCAGAGGAGGATTAGATTTGAATTTTGGAGAATAGGATCAAAGAATTGTATATAGATATATCTCTATATGAGGAAAGAATGCAAGTGTTCCTTTTTCTTGCTAATCATGTGTATTGCATTATTGTAATCTCCAACCAAACTTAACACAAAAGGTACTTGCACACCCAATATGTAATGGAGAAATAAATTTTTAAAATGGAAACCCCAGGATTGTATTGAATGATTAAAAATGAAAAGAAGTAGAGAAATCGCCCTATTTATAAAACAAGTTTTTCTGCAATAAGCTAAATCCTAAGCCACCATTCTACTTAACAAGATGTGCTTTTAATTTCATGTAAGAAGACAATAAAAGGTCATGAAACAGCTGAATAATTTTATACTAATATTTGGGTACATTTTGGTTTGTGGCTAAATCTATTGTTCTAGACAAGAATTCAATATTTTTGGGAATTTTGGATCACCTTGTGGGGAAAGATGGATAACAAACTCACAAACAACCTTCCATTCTCAAATAGATGGGAAATAGAAGGTGTAAACAAAACCTTGGTATAGCTGATAAGGGGTGATAACCACAAGCTTCCAGGACATGGGATGAATCTTTGCATACAACATTCATATAATAGCCCACAGTGCACACATCTACTAATAAGTCTCCTTTTGAAGTATGTTCGGGTTTTGGCTAACTAATCTACTTGACGGTGCACTACAATATCAAAGAAAAATTGAAGAGTTAGACTCAAAGGTGACAAGGGAAGCAAAATTCATTGAGAGGAATAAGCAAATCCATCTCAAAGTACAACACTTGGAGAAGTCTCAAAACAATTATAAGGCTAGTCATTACCAAAACTATCAACACATTCAAGGTGGGATGCAAGGTGTGGTTGTACTTGAGCAAAGAAAGAATCCAAGGACAGGATAGGAAGCTCAAACCTTTAAAATATGGACCATTTACCATCTTGGAGCATATTGGAGAATGCTTTCTGAGCTTGAACTACCTTTATTCATGAGGATGTACTCTGTAGTTAATTGTGAGAACTTGCCACCGTATCGCCATCTATGTGTAATATCGCCTTAGGGTATAAAATAAAGAAATATGGATTTCCTAGGGAACCCTTATAAAAAATGACTACAATTTGATTTTTATTTAAAAACCTTACCAAAAAAATAAAGCAATCAAACCTTACCAAAAATACCCACAACCCACAATACCTAGAAGGCTTAAAACATCTAGGAGACCTCTAGTAACATCAACATGGAAGAAAATAATTTTTCTAACAAGGATATGAATTTATTTTAATTTATTTCAGACCTAGAAATAGCTGAAACTTCAAAATTTCATATCTCCCGGAATACTTGGAGTGACAATGCAAAGGATAGCTCAAAATGATCACAAAAATAACAGCTATCAATTAAAGCAAACCTTAGATTTTTCCACCCATGGGAAGACCCCAAAAATGATCCTGAAATCTCCAAATGTGTAGATCAAACTGGAAATGGATGTGAAAGCCATGAAAATGGTTGCCAAATACAGCCCAAAATTGTCACAAGTGAATCTCAACTGATTGTTGGTTGACCCAACACAAAAAAACCCTGAAAATCAGACCTGCAGATGATGCCCTAGCTGTAATAAATCTGAAAACAACCCCAAAACGTGCCCTAGATCTGAAAACAACCTTCTAAAAACTTAAATTCTAAATCAGAAGACAATAGTGAATCCCGGTGGATCCACCTCACAAAGTTGAGAAGTTTTTGTTCCCCAACCTTCAAACCTTGGAGGTTTTCGTCCCCAAAGCTCCTTCTCCTTAAGGGTTTTTGTCCTTAGAAGATTTGATGCAAGCAAATAGCTTAACATGCAATGATAGAAAATAGATTGGCAAAAGATGATCTCAAATGAATACTCAAACCTCCTTTTATAACCTTTCCTTGCCTTTTTCCAAGTTGGGTGCTCCATGTGGGACTAAAAGTGATTTTTAATTTATAAAGTGACTTCCTTATTTCTATTTTATCTTTATGAATACACTTTATCATAAAGTCACTTTAATAATAGAAAGTCCCCCTTCTAATTAATCGTTATGACTTAAAGTTGTTTTTTCTATAAATATTACAAGTCTTAATAAAACAACTTAAAAATATAACGATAAACTACTTCCCTTGCATTTCCCTTTAAGCCCCGAGAAATCATCTAGGGCAGAAAGGGTCTCATGGTGAGCTCGTGTTAAAGAGGGGACATTACACTATGTTGGGTGAAAAGATGGACAACTACTACTCTATATTGAAGTTTTTGTCTTGGATGTACAAGGCAAGTTGTGTTTACAGAGAAACTACGCTACCTACAATATTCATAGACTAAGTGCATACCGCATTTATGCATGTAGACAAGTATAAGAGTAACAATAGTTTTGTTTTCAAACAAGGTAATGCTAAGTACATGGAGGACTTGATACAAGTTACTTACCCCTACGTGCAACATGTTATTTGAATGTCAAGATACAACAATTAGTAGTTGACACAACCGCATAAATGAATATCAAGTCGTTACTACCTAATGCCAACAAGTATCAACATGAAAACATCAAAACACATTTATTTGTCAAGATGGTCTAAATATCACTCCTTTTAGATTAGGTTGGAGGCCCATTTGACAACACCCATACAAAATCAGTTCTAGGAGGGGAAGAGGAATATGTTCCTAGAAGCACTAAAGCTCTAACTAGAAGGGAACTGCAAAAGGATGCCTACTTTGACTTAAGCTGCTCTAATTCAGCCTGACGAGCATAAACCTCAATAGTACACTATGGTAGATGCTTGCCTACCATAACTTCATGCTCCTAGGTGAAAGGTACGAGCTATTTGCCTGACAAAGAATAAAAATATACTTCGTTCATATATTTCTCTCATATACATGCAAATATATAGGAAGTAGTTTTCCTATAAATGAGATTCGATAGAACTAGGGCGAATCGATCGATCTAATTGACTTGACAATGATGGCCGTCCCGGACTCTCACTATAGCCACGAGACCCCCACTCTTCACTATGGGGACCGAGATCACACTAGGCGCCCTGTCCCTATAAAATATGAGATCTATCTCTAAAACAACTCATAAACAAACAATTATATACGTGAGTTGTTATAACTCACTCAATCCTATTTATGTGGGTTATTAATAACTCACCCGCATGGTTACATCACACCCGCATGGTTACATCACACCTATAATTACATTTACCACTCCGTAAATATAATGTGAGCACTAAAATAATGAATTCCTAACATTACTATTAGAGATCATTCACACATTCAACTATTTTCAGTTATTGCTATTTTCAACCTTATTGCTTGTGGAGGTCAGATTCTACAAGATCCCTAGCTTCGGTGGTGAGAGATCCATCCCTAGCTAGTAGAGCATTCTTCGGTGAGGATTTTCCAATCCATATCCCTAGCTTGTTGTTTGCACGGTTCATATTTTTGGATCAGATTTGGAGATTAATCAGAGATTCAGATTCAGAGGACAGCCATTTTTCAACAAGGGTTTTATTTATTTTCAGATTCGGGGTTGTTGGGTGTCTCCCACAAGTGGAGCAACCTACCCGAGAAATTCAAGCATCATTTTAAAGGGGTTTTTGTGGCCCGTTTTCGGAGATTTCAAATCTGAAGCTTGTTATTGTCATATTGATGCCATAAAAAATTATTCCAGTCATTTTCTATTGATATTCTGGAGTTTACGGTCAGCTGTACTTTTTCCTCATTTTCTATCATAAAATTAATAAAATAAATTCAGTGTTGGCCATTAAAAACTTTTCTCAATTGTTTATTGTACTCTATATTTTTGTACATCTTTTGAAGCTTCTGGGTATTGTTGGAAATGGTTATTTTGGAAGATATAATTTTTTTTATATTTTTGTACCTTTCTGTCCTGGAAAAATCAGAATTTCAGTTTGCAGGTTTTTGATAAATTTCTAAGTTTTAAAGAGATATCCTAAAAGGGATGTTTCAGTCATCTGGAATCCCCTTGCAAGTCAAGGACAAAAACTCATGAATTCAAGTCAACAAAAGCTCCCCCAATTGTAAATCTCACTATGTCGTAAACCAAGCATGTAATCTATCATCTAGCCTACAATATCATATGCTCAAGTGGCCCCAACCGCATCGAATCACATCTAGTATACATTGCCACTCTTCTTATAACGAAGTTATTAAATAATTGTGTAAACATTAAATAATATGTAATTTGTTAATGTACTTTAGCTATACAACATACATTTACCTCACCTAAATGAAACTACTTTATGATTAATAAATGACAGACATGCATAAAATGTAAGTGTGTTGAATGCTTTCCATTACGTGTAACAAACTCAAATACTCCAATTATAATTTTGTGGAAACGAGCGATTTTTTTTATCTTAATAGTAATGTTATGCAATAATTTACACATTTCATCTTTTCATTCTAGACATCTTAGCAAGTACTAAAATAAATGCTAAAATAGATAAAACTGAATTTAGTATTCTGCCATGTATCTTACTGATTTGCAATATTTTCAAAATATATATAAACCAATCAAACTCCAAAAACAGTACAGAATTCTTAACATCACTTTACATTAATTTGCAAAGGGCAGTATTACACATTTTCAGTTTGTTGGACATAATAATCAGCTATATATTTAAACAGCATCAATACAAATCATAATTAAATCGTATTCATATGGCATCCATACAGAGTTTATTGGGTCACTAAATATTTATAATATACAGCTTATGCTTCAATAAAAGGGCCACATGCCTACCTAATGGCAAAATACAGTAATTTAACACAAGCAGAAGTCTTTGTGCATGTCCATCTTCTGAAGTGCAGTTGTAGAAGAGAGAGCATCATAGAAGCACTTTATCTCCAACCACAGACCTTGAAGGATCCCTCTTCACCTCCCTAACCGGGTGGTGGCCCTACCCTTCAATGACGGAAGCAAATAGAGGCATTCAGCCTAAAACAGAGGAAATTTAAAAGAACTGTGTCTGCTAAATCTATCCCAACTATATGCAAATCAATCGCACATTCTATTGGTTTCTTTCTACACATAAATATAGGAGTCCATGAACAAACAATGCATCTAGAAATACATTACTTTGGCCAAAGTGTTCTAAGTTGCAAAAACTCAATACCTCGAGGTTTGCACTGACTCATGAGGTTGAGTCCTCAGCTCACACACACAACAATCTCAATACACGACTTCATTTCATATGATAGCCAAGGCAGAGGGAGTGGAACTCTTTTCCTGAAGTCTTCTTTGTGTCTGCATTATAACAGCAATTTAACATAGTCATTACCATAGTCGTGTTATTAATTTCATTTAACCAACGCTGTAAATTTAAATGCCTCATATTTGTTCAGCTCAAATGTTCCTATGCAGAAGTAGAACTTGGTATTAAGAATTTCAACCAAGGCAAAGGTTACAACATGTTGTTGGAAACGATATACAAAATGTGTCATTAATGTACCCACCAGAGGGATATCAAGGATAGACTCTTTTATTCAACTGAAATATACCGTAAGTGATTGAATTACAGTGAATATTTTTGAAGGTTTATTTATAACATTTTTCCTCCAAAACCCAAGTCGCATTTTCCTTGGGGAAATTAATAAAATAAAGTGACTTTATCATTTATTTATTTTTATTATATCACTTTATCTTTTTCTTTTCTTTTCTTTTTATTTTAACTTTATCATTAATAAATTAATATAAAGTGCTTATAATAATATTTTATATTGCACTTTATAATTAATTCATTATGACTAAGTTTCCCTTTTATTCCTCCCTTAGCCGTTGGGAAACAATGAATGGGCTAAGGGTCTTCGACCAACTGCTTCCGAGAAAAGGGGATATTACATCAACACCGTTCCTTGGGTATAAATCAGTGGAGATGCCTAAGTCTGCAAGGTTGTTATCTATTAAACTCCTATTTATTCTCCCTAAAAGTTTCTACAGAAATGACATAATAACACATCTGCAATTCTGACAATTCTGACAATTCTATTCAAGAATACAAGTCAATAAGCTTAATGGCTAACTCTTATCAGAGTTTTTACAAATCAGTCGATAGAAGAAAATGTCTATGATTTAGTTTGTCAATTAGACACAAATTTTCAAGGCAATTACAGTTCGGAATGTACAAGCAGTTTATTTCAAGAAAGTTACAAGCAGCCATGTCATGAACAATTCTAAAAATTACAGCTCTTATAACGAAACTCAGTTCTACGAGAACTATTCATGTCAAATATGCCTTAATCTTTATCTTCCCATTAACTTGCCTTCTCATCTTCCATATTTGTTAATCTCAGCTCCTTTCCTTATTCTGGAGGGATACCATAATGTGAAGATTTATTCAGCAACCAAGAAAATATGAGTAGAAAATCAAACAAGTTTATTGGTTCTGCCATCTAAGTTCCTACTCGGAAATCTGGCAAGAGAAACACTTTAACTTGAGTCAAAGTCATTTCTATACTAGTTATTGCATCAGCACCCAACAGTCCATCTAGTCACATGCCTTTATAGTCATGTTGCTACTTCCTTACTCTCCTTCTAATTGTTGGGCATTACCAGTATGAATATTTGTGCAAGCAATTTATTCAATGAGTACAAGAGATTTACCAAATTCAGCTGTCCTATTTTCACAAGATGTTTTTAAATTGAATTCAAGATCTCACAAGCTTCATTATACACAGTTTGAATTCCACAACTGTCTTGTTTCAGGGAGTTGAGATATTCCTAAAACTTGCAGCCACAGTTTACTTCCATACAAGGTTACAAAACCATATATATGCTCGCATAAATCTGTATGTACATGACAAGCATGCACATATAAGTATATGCTCACACACACACACACACACACACACACAATAATAACACTAAATGTATTATTCGACAGCCATGCATATTATCAATAATAACTAAATAATAGCAGTGTTAGGGAAGGGCAAAATAATGTGCTCATGCCTGAAATAAAAATGCATCTATGTGAAATTCAATAGCAACTAGAATGGGTGCACTACTCCCAATAACTCTTCTTCGTCTTTTGTATCACTTGAGCAGAAAACCCAAAAATGTCCAACTACCTTTTAGATCTCATTCGGTCTTTTTACTTAAAACCCACATACCGCAATTGCAAAACCAGATTCAACATATATGTTGGATAGCTGGAGTTAACCTTCAACTTTCTAACTGCCATCCCCATAAATCTCCCCATATATTCAAGTCCACAACCTACTCATGACCCATTCTTATTGTTGTCAACTCCCATCTTACCTTCTAACAGCAGATTCATGGAGTGAACTCCTAGTTCTTCTTTCTATTTTGCTGCCATGCTGAGTAAATTTAGGGCATCTTCAAAACGCTCTCCCAAAACATTTAGGGTTCATGAAGAAGTCAAAAATTAATAATAACTAAACCAATAAGTCGCTCCCAATAATTCCTCCATATCAGCATGGTAAGAATGCCACAATTGCTACCCAATTGGGTGTTATAAACCAGTTGAAGTCTTTGACAACACATAGTTGACCTTTTAGAAAGTGCTTGAATTTATGCCCACTAAACAATCAATCAATTCCCAGTCATATATTTTATTTATTTAAACCTCATTCATTGTTATCTCCCACACTTGAGGCTTTCCATTATAATCTCAATTTATATTGGCACTAGGCCTATAATAAAAATGAGTAAGTCAACACATTTAAAAATAATAAAAAATTTCCATGTTGGTGCGAGCTAAGACTCCTGCCATAACTATCAAGAGACAATGCATGGCCTAGCACTCACATCATAGTATGACCAATACCAAATCATAACGTAAGCAAAATGTAGGTCATGCCCCTGCTGCAAGTGGTTTCATGTCTTTGTCGAGATTATACCAATGGCTCATGCTAACCAAGATAATCCAAGTAACAAGCGTCACTACTTGCGCTTTGGCGGTTGCAAATGCAACAACATAATCACTAAAAGAGACGAAGCATGAAATCGTGTACCAAGAATCTATTGTTTTTTGCAAAGAGCCACGAGGGTGGGTCCTGTCGAACATCTTTAGTTGAAAGATCTTTCAAACCAACTTAATGATATCAACAAAAAGGTGGATGATGACGACCTAGTTGCTCTTGTTTTGAACAATTTGATGCCTTCATATGAAACATTTATGGTGGCCTTATACTTGGGTGGAAAACTAGACCTTGACGTTTGATTAGGCTAGTTCCTAGTTGTTGCAAAAAATGCAAGAAAACTCGAGCAAGCGAGTCTACTTTTGGACAAATAGAGAGTGCATTTGTTGCTTAGTCAAAGGGGAAATGGAAATGAATCCCTAGTGAATCATCTTCCAAATACTAAGTGAAATGTCAAAACTATCATAAGATAGGGATATGAAAAAGGATTGTCAAAAGAAACAATATAATCTTTCTTTCCACAACAAAAAGGCACAAGGTTAACCAAATGTGGCAGTTGTTCAAGAACGAAATTTTGATAAAGAGAATGCTTTCATAGTATCATGCTCTTTGTAATGTCCCTTTTGGACTAAATCTGAACACAAAAGGAACTTGTACAAATCCAAATAGTAAACTGAAACAAAATTGAAATTAAATTCTCAAACACTAGCAGCAAGTTGTAACCATATTTTTATGATAGCAATCAGCCACAAATTTGCTAGAAATAATATAGAAACCCTTCAAAATATTATTCTTCAAAGTTGGAAATGATTGCAAGAGAAAAGCACTGGAAAATATATCTTTTTGCAATTTTAATATTAGCTGGAATTAATTAACAGCAGTGAATACCCTTTACAAATATGGCTGGAACTAAGTGTTTCCAAGCCCAAACACAAGTACAAATAGAAGATCCAACTACTAAAAATATGGAGAACACAATGGTGCAAGAATTTGATACCACCGTGCCCTAGAACACCATGAACTTCACCTTAGGGCAGGTCGCCACCCTTGGGAAGGGTTGGAAATGACTGCAAACTGATTTTAGCACAATGTAATCTCCGTGTGAGATCACCCTTTTGCAAGTTTAAGGGTTTTGTCCTCAAACTAGCCACTATTGAGGGGTTTCGTCCTCAATAGGTCTTCCAAGAGGGTTTTCGTCCTCTATGGAGAGAAAGAAAGAGAAAGAGTGCTCCAACTCCAAGAAAGAAAATTATCAAATGATCAAGTGTGTCTTCCTCCACCCCAAGCGACCCCTTTTATAATGAAAGGTGGCGCCAAAATTCAAATACATTCCCCAATGAGGACCGACCTCCTTTGGGAGTAATAACATTCTTTTTATTTTTAATTTGTATTTTCCTTTTGTCTTTTAAGTTGGCACTAGCATATTCCCACCAACTTGAGTTTATAATGTCACAATTAGAAAGTTGCCTAAAATTTAATACATGGATACAATTAGCAACTTATAATTATGACATTAATGACTTCCCTTGTTTCCTTGGGCCCACGGGAAGTGGAATGGGCCAAAGGTATTCTGTGGAACTAACTGGGAGAAAGGGACATTAATCCTCCCCTCCCAAAATTGCTTGCCCTCAAGCAATTGCAAGCTTGGATGCTCCAATAATTTGGATCTTGTACCTGTCAAATGAAAGAGATCTTGCCAAAACAAGCTCATATATCTTTTGTCCTTCTCCCTAATGATGTTCTTTAGCAGCCCGTGAAGTTTAAAAACTTCCTTGAAGCAGGGATCAGCTATTACCTTAAACCTGCCATCTTCATTTTCTCCTTCAAAAACATCAACAAATTTATTCTTCATATACTCAGCTGTACTAAAACCTTCCAAGTTGTTGTAACTTCAGCCCTAGAGCAAGGAATTGATGAATAATCAGCAACTTGACAAGCTAAAACATATTCCAAAGTGGCATCTTCATTCTTTGTTCCAACCTTGTCAACTATGGTGGAAGGACATCCCATATTCACAAATATGAGTGTGACTGAAATAATATGGTGGCTGCTAGTGATGATGACAGCAGTGTTAATGGTGGCAATTTGGCTCATGGCTGTCATGAAAACACTTTCTCTAGCATTTGGAGGTAGTAATACATCATCCCATATTTCCTCCATGCCTTGTTGGAGACCTTTGCATGACGATTCAAGTTAGGAGCCCTTTCACCATGCTTTTTGTCTATGCTACTCTGATATTCAAGTGGGTTGCCCCTTGGGATCTTCCTTTGGTGCTTTTGGTTTCTTCATTAGGAGGGATGTATATCAAACCATTCTCCAACTCTTGATGGCATTCTTCACTCAATGGCAAACTCGGAAACATTATGCAAAGTTGACCCAAAGTAGACCACTTGAGAGAGTTACCTTGTAGCAATCTTCTTGGCTGTCCAAAAATTGTCGTTTGAGGTCACCCTAGGAATTTCTAGGTTGCCTTCTTGCTTGCTGTCATGGCTGGCTGATGTACATTCAATCAAATATTTTTGTTCCTTTTCCGATCCAAGCATTGGAAAGACTCTATTTCCATGCAAAATGAGATCTTTTGTAATCATGAACTTGTCAACCTTCATTGTGTCATCTCCATCTTCAGCTGCAATCCCATATGCTCCACCATTTGCTTGGGTGGGAAACAAACTCATTGCTCTTCCTTTTTTATACATGTACCTACAAATGGAACAAACTCATTAAGGAAAACAAGGGTTCCCATTATCACTTCATCATGCCTTATAGACATGATGGCCAACTCTCTCATTGCTTGCAACCATCTCATAACCTCCCTCAAGTTATGGATGTCCAAAAACTCAATCACGTTGTCCCAAACATAGTTGTAACCTTGCATTTCCTTCTCCAAAATCAGAGTGATAGTGGCTGGAAACTCTTCTACGGCTGTCAACAAAGTGAGAAGGGGGCTGGAAATGTTGCATGCAACAGGTGAAAGGATGGTACAACAGCTGTCCCACTGAAAACTGTTCATGAAATTCCACAATGACAATGTTATGGGGGCTGGAAACATCCCATTATTGATTGAAAATTCTCCCAACAACTGAAAATTATTCCATTTCATGATTGTCCCCATTTGTGTGGCAGCAAACAAAGTGTTGGGCAAACTGAAAATGTTGATAACAACAGTACAATTTTTTATGACAACGTGTCTTAAAACCCATAAAACATGACTTCTACTACTTACAATCATACCACCAATTTCCAGCTGGGTTACAATGCTCGGGGCAGCAAGATAACATCCATCTTGCTCACTTCCAAATATAAAATTCATGAACTCAACATCCACTTTTATTGGAAGACTTCTTCTAAGAGCATGTGCATGGATTAGGAGCTGAAAACCTCTATGATATAACTGTTCTAAAAATGAAAATGTGGGATTTACCTTGTGTCCACCCCAAGCATTGAAAAGTTGTTGTGTCTCCATGGTGTAAGGAATGATGAAGCCCTTTGTAGTGACTCATCCTTCATCATGTTGTTAGAATACACAAAAAACTTTACATGACTCTTCCCAATTCTTCTTACATGCCAAGTGCAAGAGATGGAGAACTCAATAGTGACATTTACCTTGATCCTCACAAAACCATCTAGATACCATAGGCACAAACAATTTTGAATTTGAGCAAAAAGATCTATGTGCTCTATATTACAAGTTGTCCCCTTTATCTTATCATCCTTTTTAGCATGTTGTTCATGATGACAAAAATATAGCAACATAGGAGGAAGCAACAAATTTGAAATATGATCATCATTGTCATACCTTGGGCTGTCAACAAGGAGCTCACCCTCCTTTGCTGAATTGGGATTTGTGGAGACACCTCCAACCCTTCTATCCTTGTGACTCCCAATATTCTCTTCAAACACATGTCCCTTCACAATGTTGTTCTGAAAATCAGTCAATGGCTCATCCTTAGGAAGTTTGAAGGATGGTACATGTGCCTCTATCTTGAGCTCTTTGCATTCAACTAGTAATGCCCTTTTTGTTTCGATTTCTTCACTATTTTGCTGCCACATGCAATCATTGGAAATCAATAAAACATCATCTATTGTCAAAGAATCTTTACCTTCAAGCTGCATATTGGGCTTCTTTTGTTCTTGTTTTATGATTTCTTCCTCTTTCCTCATCACAAAGGGAGAATTCTTTTCGTCTTGGGATGGAACATCTTTTCCACTTTCCTTTGGCATGGTAGATTCCTCCATGGGTTGTTCTCTCTCCATTACTTGCAGCCTTGATTTTTCTTCATGCTCCACCATTGCAATTTGGAAATTCTTTTCCTCTTCCTTTCTCAAGGCATGTTGAAGATCCTTCTATGGTGCTTGAGACCTAGGCTCGGGCCTTGATCTACCCTTGCTCACTCCTATGAACTCTGCAAGTGATATGGCATCATGAATCTCATCTAGAAGTGCCCTATACTCCTCATAGCTGGCAGCAATGTTGTGGCCCAAATGTCGTGTTTCAACCTCTGGAATGGCTTCTTCCCTAGGGAGGAAGGTAGGCTGAAAAGGCCTAGCAACAAATTTGAAAATTGACCTTTGGGCTGCCTATTGTTATGAACCCTTGAAGAGTTGCCCTCACCATTGGGTTGTCTTGACCCATGAAGTTTCTGTAAAGTTAGGGCTAGTGAATCCATAGTGTCTACCAATCTCTTTTGCCCTTCAACAAGTCGATTCAACTTGGCTTCTTCTGAATTTTTGTTAGCCATTTTGGAACCCTCTGATTGCTGTCCTGAAATCTTCTTCTCCCTTCTCTGATAAAAGAGGAATTCCTTATCACCACCTTGCATGTTTACCCAACAGGCTAGGAGGATTATGCTCTGATACCACTGTAATGTCCCTTTTGGGCTAAATTTGAACACCAAAGGAACTTGCACAAATCCAAATAGTAAACTGAAATTAAATTTTCAAACCCTAGCAACAGGCTATAAACATACTTTTTTATGATAACAATCAACTACAAACTTATTGGAAATAATATAAAAATCCTTTAAAATATTATTCTTCAAAGTTGGAAATGATTGCAAAAGAAAAACACCGGATTTTTTTTTGCAATTTTAATATTAGTTGGAAATAATCAACAACCACGAATACCCTTTACAAATATGGTTGGAACCGAAGCATTTCCAAGCCTAAACACAAGTACAAATAGAAGATGCAATGCTAAAAATATAGAGAACACAATGGTGCAAGATTTTGATACCATTGTGCCCTAGAACACCATGAACTTCACTTTAGGGCAGGTCGCCACACTTGGGAAGGGCTGGAATGATTGTAAACTGATTTTAGCACAACGTAAAATCCATGTGAGGTCACCCTTTTGCAAGTTTAAGAGGTTTCATCCTCAAACTAGCCACTATTGAGGGGTTTCCTCCTCAACGGGGCTTCCAAAAGGTTTTAGTCCTCTATGAAGAGATAAAGAGCAAGTGTTCCACCTCCAAGAATGAAAATTATCAAATGATCAAGTGTGTCTTCCTCTACCCCAAGCGACCTCGTTTATAATGAAAGGAGATGCCAAAATTCAAATGCGTTCCCTCGATGAGGACCAAGCTCCTTTGGGAGTAATAACATTATTTTTTATTTTTTATTTTTTTAAAAACATATAAAATATTATTGCGAAGGAAAATATTTGTACAATTTTGTGATGTCCCCTTTTTGGGCAAATAGGAAATTGCAACAACTTCAACCCAAATCGAACCAAAAAGGATTAGATCCTTTCAATCTAACCTCAAATAACTCAATGTCAGCGTAATTACAACCCAAAATGGGGTTAGAAGTAGCCAAGGTAGTGGGTTAGATAGGGAATCAATTAGAATCTCAATCTTATCCAGGTTTATATTTATATAGCGAGAGATAATAAATAAAATTAGATCACATACAACTAAAACTTTTTAAAAAATCATAACTCACTCATTACTCCATATTTTTCCATGAAACAAAGTGCATAATAAACTAGATTCTTAGGGCTTTCCAATGCACTATCAAACATATATTTCGAGCACTAAAACCCCTTCAAAATATCATCCAAACTTCCATATCTGGGCGCTAGGGTTAGCGAAATTATTAAATTAATAACCAACACTTCCCTCAACTGTTTTCACCCTCTAAAAGTTTGTTTTGATGCACAAAAATGCCAAGAACATATCTAAATTGAAATCACAATTTTTAAGCATCAAAATGTGTCCCAAACAATTAATAATCCAACCCTAGACTGCTGCAACTTCTAAAATTATTTCCCGCTTAACCAACCAAGCAAAAGCCTTCAAACTTTGGATTTTGGGTCACAAAAATATGAAGAATAATATTCCAAAATTAGTTTTCGCACAACAAACACGAAACCCTAATTTTGCCCTAAAAAGTAGGTCGCCCAACACATTTAGGGCATCAAATCATCTCCAAAAATTATGAAATTAATTGCAAAACACGACAGATCTGAAATTCACTTGTTTAACCATCAAAACATGCAAACAAACTCAGATTTCCTTCAACAATCAATTTGCCACACAATAGATGCAACATACACACAAATGGATCCTTAGCAAAATCATATTTACTTCAATTCCAAATTGAATGTGAGAGAGAGAGAGAGAGAGAGAGAGAGAGAGAGAGAGAGAGAGAGCACAATGAAGATCTAGGGCATACATCCCATTTCTCCAAGCATGGAGTGTTATCAAATGATCAAATCAACATGAGGTGAAATGACCCCCTCACATCCCTTAAATAGACTTCCCAAAAGGGATTGACCCACTTGAAGGAAAATACATTTTTAAACTTGCAATTACAAGTTGGATAGCCAAGTGCCCCCCGCCCCCAATTACATAATTAAAACATTTAATATGCTAAGACTATGTGCACTTTATTTATTTTCTAATTAAATAATAAAAAGTAACTAACCTATGTGCACAATTTTAAACTAACTAGAGACTCCCACTTGTAGCGCTAGGTATGCAAAGGGGATACAATGTAAATGAAAGAGATGAACCGATATATTAGTAATGCCCCGAGAAAAGGCGACATTATTGCCCTAGAACACCACGAACTTCACCTTTGGGAAGGTCATTTGAAATGATTGTAAAGTTATTTTAGCACAATGTAAAATCCGTGAGGTTACCCTTTTCTGCAAGTTTAAGGGGTTTCGTCCTCAAACTAGCCACTATTGAGGGGTTTCGTCTTCAATAGGTCTTCCAAAAGGGTTTTAATCCTCTATGGAGAAAGAAGAGCAAGAGTGCTTAGAATGAAATTTATCAAATGATCAAGTGTGTCTTCCTCCACCCCAAGCGACCCCTTTTATAATGAAAGGAGGCGCCAAAATTCAAATACATTCCCTCTAGAGGACCGGTCTCCTTTAGGAGTAATAACATTATTTTTTAATTTTTTAATTTTTATTTTAAAAAAACACAAAATATTATTTCATAAGGAAAATATTTGTACAATTTTGATTATGCCAAGCATGGAAACTATTAGTCCAATCTTGAGCATTATGAAACAAAATAAACTTAATAAACATCATGAAAGATTATCAAGTTTCAGAATAGCTTTCATATCTCATCATCTTCCTCGAAATAACAAACAAGATCTTCTCGTTGCTTTGTAAACTATGGAAATCTCCTAAGCCGTGGCTTAAGAAATTAGCCTATTTTATCTAGAGCTCATACCCCTCAAACAAAACCACTAGCGGATTCTTCTTAAGTATAAAGTTCTCACTTTTCATGTAGGCATTTTCAACCCAAATATCAAATAGGCTAAGAGCTTATCAGTAGCTAATCCATTGAGCCCTACTTTGGAGGATCACTAGGCCATGTTAGCCTCGCAACCCCTTTCATTCCAACTCCACCCCACTTGCTTTTAACCCTTGTTATCCAAAATGAGCCCCTGCTTATTTTGACTAACTTGCCTTCATTCTTTCCTTCCTTGTGCTTCAACATCAATTTTCACACATTGCAAGCACTCAAAAGATTATGCAAATGGCTTCACAAGATAGGATTTTTCTTCCCCTTTCCAGAAAGGTAAAGAAGTCCTCCTAACTCCTTGTATTTTTTGAGTTATGGCTCGATGGAGTTTGGAGGGAAAATTTTCCCTAGGCGGGCCCACGAGAGGTAAGGAAGCATTTTTGCCAAGGAAATTTGGTGAGTTGGCGGAGGCATGGAGAGAAATTCAACACTTAGCCTTTTGGCTAAAAACTCAAAGGTAAAAAGTTCGCCCACGAGCCCGCAAAGGAGAATGGAGAAAAATTGGTTAAGGCCCCGCACCAATCATAATGCGCCACGTGTCCAAGTCAGCAGTGGGAGTCGGGGTTGGAAGGATTTTGGTTTTTGCCAAAACCATAAAAGCGCAAAGGTGAAAAGTTGGACCACATCTTCGCGACCAATCAGAAGGCGCTATATGTCCATGTCGGCCAAGTGGAGGTTGGGCATGGCGGGGGACCTTTGAAAATTTATCCCTTTGCGGGCAAAAGGGGCAAAATGTTATTTTGAAGGCTGCAGACCAATCAAAAAGCGCCACGTGTCTTGGAGTGGCAGGGTCGCGGAGAATTTTGGAAAAATTTCCCAATTTCACGAAAAGGGAAAAAGTTCAAGTTTTGCCTGTCGACCCGATTTTTGCCCTAATTTTGCCATGTTTGCCCTAAATCTTTAGAAGGCCATATCTTTCGATCTAGAGCTCGGATTTTCGCGATTTTTGTATCAATGGAAAGTTGTTGAAATCCTCTACACGATGGACACTTTAATTTTAAATTTTTATGGAGTTTTACGGGGGAATGGGAAAACGTCTCTAGCATGGAAAAATTGCAGAAAATGACCCCAACCACCAAAATTAATGAAGTATGGACCTCTTTCTTGCTCTGAAGCAATGTACGATGAAGTATGGGCTTTTTCATGGAAACCCATCATTTTGCAAGCTAATTAAACAGATCTTGTCGGTGGTTGGAGTTTTAAAATCGATTTGCCCGCGTTTTCTCATTTCCTTCATTCTGTTCGAGCGATAAAAGCCAGTTTTGGCTCATTTTGAAAAAGGTTGTTCATCCTTCTTCTCTGCCTCTCCCTTCTTTTCTTCCCCAAGGTCGAAAATGGAGTTTGAACCTCCTCCCATGCTCTGTAATGGCATTTTTGCCTCTTACCCGTGAAATGATGCACTGTGTAAATTCTGAGCAATAAAAATGTGTTTTGTGATGCATTTGTCCATCCTTGGCTCGTTTTCTTTGTTGTTTTCCTTACCTCTCTTCATTACAGGTATTTGTGCATGTTTGGATGTTCATTGCAGGTTTTGGAGTTGTGTTCATGGAGTTTTGGAACATTTTCTATGTGAAATCCATCTTTGGTCTGTGATGCACTTGTCCATCCTTTCCATTGCTCACCTCTTCTTGTTTCATGGCAATTTTGATAGATAATCAACACTTTCCTTCTCTGGTGTATCACCATTTTAGTGTAGGATCTATTTTTCCTTGTTTTCTTCCTCTCCTTGTCTCCTTGGAAGTTAGATTAGGTTAGATTAGGGTAGCTTAGCTTGCCTGCGCACCGGAATAGATTGTGGCGGGTAGTTTAGGAAGAGGAACCACCTTCTCTCGGAGAGCTTTCCCCATTTGCAAAGGTTTCACACTTTGGGAAAGCTCAATGTTGTGCAATCACACCAAATGACTTTGCCTTAGAAAACAGATCCGAGAACTCATTTGGGGGTGCCGTGAATTTGCACTAACAACCCCCACAACAAACTATGGCTTATGAGTCTTTTCTTCTACATCACTCTCATGAGTGCCAACAACCTTAGGTTCTCACTCCTTTCGAACTCCACACTCCGCACCCCCATGTCATCTCATGTTTTCCCTTCTACCATGCATATCTCATCAAGTGAAATGATTTTTCTAAAAGCTAATGATGCTTTTTGCTAGAATACAACCCTCCACTCAATTCCTACCAAACTACCACATGAACTAAAATAATTCTATCCATCAAAGAGATGTTGAATTTCCAATCTCAACGTTAAGAAGAGTATGCCCAAAAATAGATTGAGGAGCAATAGATTCTAGTTAAGCAAGGTCGATTAGAAAGACACTTTTGGAGACAGTGTTTAATAGATTTCTAAAATGCCTCATCCCAAGGCTTGTTAGTGAACTTAATCATTAACCACCTCCATATATTCCAATCTTTGTGTCCCCATATATTCCAATCACCATTTCAAGCACATCTAACAACATCAATCAAGTATGGGGATCTATCAAGCAAACTATTTGAAGGGTAAACAATGTTGTAGTACCTAATCAAGGAACCCAAATCCAAAGGAAAAGGAAGAGTTTCCCCAAAAAAATTCCCCTAGAGGCACGAGAAACGTCCCAAACCCAACATTTTGGGTACATGGGAATGGGGACGAAATGTCCTCACCCCCTTCCCCCACTACTCGTGTCCCCTTTTTCTACAAGTAAACATCCATAATGTGTTGGTGACAACGAAACATACTTGACATCCCCCGAATATATATATAAGGTCCCTTCCACACCTAACGTAAGTGAGGAGGTTAGTTTTAGGGTATGCTTCTACAAGTATTTGGGATGGGGTGCTCTCTCTCTCTCTCTCTCTCTCTCTCTCTCACACACACACACACACACACACACACACACACACACACACACACAAGTTATGAAAGCTAGTGAGTGGGTGGGTGTGTACTAGCTTCCAAATCTAGTACGACACACAATTATCCTCCATTCCTCCACACCCGTACGAGAAAGCATCACCCCATCCCAAATACTTGTAAAAGCATAGCCTAAAACTGACCTCACTTCCACTAGCTTGGAAAGCATATATATAGTCATCCCCGCACTCGTCCCAAAATCCAAGACTTTGTCATCTCGAAAAGCATCACCCCATCCCAAATACTTGTAGAAGCATAGCGTAAAACTGACCTCACTTCCACTAGTTGTGGAAGGGAGCTTGCTAGAATTGAGGCTCATTAGTTTTTATGGTTTTTGGGCTTTTTATTTTGTTTATGGAAAAACATCGAACGTTATGAATTTGCTATTGTGATTCCTTACCTCTGGTTGTCTTGGAGTAACATACAGTTTTTAATTTTGTAATTTGTTTATTAGCGAGAAGTAGCTTCTATTTTTGTTATGCAACTACTTGAAGGTCCCAACCATGTCTAGGCTAGTGTTTGTACTAAACAAATATGTAGTGTATATGTATGTCTTTACGATGATTAAAAAAAACATCCGTAAGCCTTATCCATGACCTGAAATTTGTTAACTTAGCAACACTTAACAATGAAGTGATAGTCAATTTAGCAAAGCAAGAATATGATTCTAATGATGTAATGGCTCTCTATTTTTGTATATTTGTTTTCCACTTTTGCAACTTATGTAGAGTATCTAGGTTATATATTTTAAAAATGTTTAAAATTATGATGTAGTTTCTACCTTCTAATTTGACAACAAATTACTTCCATTTCCTTTTCCTAGCATCTAAGATTCATTTGACATTTTGCAGCTTCCATAAAATATGGGGTCAACTTATGAAGATCGGGTATCAAAACTCTCGTTTTGCACATCGTACAATGCAAATAAAATGCATTGTCCTTAATCCTTCTTTAAACCAAATAATTTGATTCACTTACATAATTAAAATAGAATATAGAATATGAATTGTAATAAACCCAAGGTACAATACAATGTAGAAGCGAAAAATCAAGCAAATAAAATAACCATAATTTTAGCATCTAACTAATTGTTTTTTCTTACTATGGTTGCATTTTCAGGTTGAAAGGTTTGCATGCCTCTACACAAGCCAAGTTTCGAATTTGTGTTTTTATTCACCGATAGGTGTTATCGAACAAGTGAAGATTTCATGCCCCATGAGTTTGACGTTTTGGGACTTTGAAAGAACATGATACTAACAATTTTTCAAATCACCGATGTAAATTGCATATTTTGCGTTAATCATATTCTTTAAAATATTTAACCATTGAAAATATTTTTCCCCATCTTGCAAAATGAGAAAGTTTTATAAGTGTAAAACAATCATCTCGAGTCATGAAGTAGAACCTCAAATTTCTACATATGCAAAAATGCATATTGAATGGATGCCTTTAGTTATGCATAAGTAGAAAGTAGATCATTACGTTAATTTGTGGAAAATGCCATGAAAAGATACATATATGTCAAAAACATTTCAATACCTAGAGCAAATGATAGTTGTGATATCCAAGTGAAACAAGTCACTACATTCAAAAATATTGTATCTTCTCGAAAAGTGTAACATTAAAAGTTACTAATGATTCATTTTCATGTTCAATTTCTTGGAACTTAAGCATTGTGCTAATGTTATAAATTTCTTCATTCATGTTAGCCAATGTATCAAGAACCAATATGCGAAAATTGATCATTATCACTATTCGAAAAAATTAACATCTCCTTATACATCCACAAGAAAGTAATAACTTGCATGATAATTTTGTCTTTGGGTTCTTGGAGTTTGAAGAGACGAAGTGTTGGATTAAGGTTAGTTGCCTTAAGATTTTACCCCTTTCATTATGGCATCTTGGTTATGCAATTAACGCTCTAGTAGCATCTAAAGAATTGCCTAAGGACTCAACATGATGTGTCCCAAGGGCACTATCATGTAATTCTTTGAGAGACCTTGTTAACTCCATCCAACAAGTAAATTCATTCAAAGTTAAGTGTGCCAACATACATGAAAATAGAATCACATTGTCATAAATAGAATGGAGAATGAATACAATAACTCTCCATGGAAAGTACAATACGGATTGCATGTGCAATGAGCACTAGGTAGTTCATATTCAAAAAAAGGACCCAATGCAAACCCTTCCTTCTTTCATTGTAAATATGTTTAAAGCCAAAACTGGTAGTTGTTTTCCACTAGCTCTCCAATGACTATGAGAAATAAATGATTCCATCAAGAATGATATGCTTTTTTTATAATTTAATGATGTCCATGATACAACCATTAAAATTCTAAGCTAACACTTTCCCCAAACATATTAGTTGTTTTGTTTACCTTGGGACAATTCAGAAATATGTTGTTTCTAGTAAAACATGTTATCTTGAATCAACGGTGTTCATACTCGAGTATTGCCATTGGTCTTATTTCCTCCGTAGGGTTCATAGAGAATCAATAGGTCGCTTTCTCTATTTATTATCCTCCCCTAATGCATGTCTTCATGAAGACTAATAACAAGCATGTGAAGACTAGTTGATAAACACAATCTTCGTCATTCAACTCCTTACCTTGACATCTCCTTTAACATCCTTAATGAAGTCATTTATGTATTTATTTGGTTGTCATTGTATTTTTTTACATGGATTTTTACAAGCTTATTGATCATTTGCATTAGAGATCTTCATTCCACATGTCACCGACTTTATATTTTCCTCTAGTAGAACCTCAAATTGTTGTATCTACTTAGACCATTTGGCACCAACTTTAGTCCTCAACATCAACCTCTCCTACGGCTAAGGCCAATGTGAACCAATCTCTCATCATTAAATCAATCCAAACTTAACATATATAACTTCCTATGTATATATAACTCTACTTCAAATTCTTGGCATAGAAATTTTAAAGTTTCCCACAAGATGTTGCCCTTCTAGTATGTAAGAAGGGAAAGCACTTTACTGGAATAAGTTGTCTCTATATTATATCATCCTCGTTAAAATTGACTACATAAGAATGAGACATATATCATCGAGAATATGAACTGCAATGACTTACATCTATAAGCTAATTGATTTGAGTTCTATATCTTCCAAACAAATATTTTATGCATAATTTATACAATATTCCACACAAGCTACAAACCATTCACTTTACCTATTCCATGTTAATATGGATTCTCATATCCTTGATGTTATGTTTGTGGACCCTGTTTTCATGTTAGAGTTTGGTACACCTTCCATGTGTTACACTCGGATATTTTTATGGCAGTGTCGCTTGCCGGTGAGCGGGTCAAGGGGGTTTGGGGGCGAAACCCTCGAAAGAAATTTTCATGGGTGGTTTATTAACCCATGGGTAATGGGTAAGCATTATGCTGCTGTTTTGGGGCCTATGGTTTTTCGATACCCATTGTTTTATAAAAGCGCCTCTTCGGCTACCTATTGATGTACTTATAAATAGATGGACATACAATATGATGATATGAGGATGTTTTTTGAAGATGAATAGTGTGTGCGAATTCGGGAGGGTTTGTTGAGCGTAGCTCCAAACAAGATCCGATTATTGTAATAAAATATGAGCAAGTGTTCTTGGTGGATGTAGCCCACATTGGGTGAACTACGTTACATATCGTCTTCGTGTTGTGCATTTTTCATTTCGTAATTATATTCATACTTCTTATTATTGCGATTCTCGAGGAATTATTCCGCATTAGATATTATTAATTCTTAACACTTAACATGCCACATGCTTATTCAATACCCGGTTGGGTAGGAAAACTCTTTTGTCATGTATGTAGAGGTGATGGAAATCGGGTTTTATTAGACATATATCAAAGTATATTTAAATAGTGGACCCATCTACTCTCATCTTTGTCTTATGAAAATCCCTAGGTCTCGGTTATCACATGCGATCTGGATGCGGAAAGAATGGTAGCCCATGTTTGCGGGGTTGAACTATGTGAGTGTAGGGAAGCCACCCTCGTGGTCATGGTCAAAACTCGAGGATCTAAGATACTTGTGCAAGCATTATGTTGTGGGTGTCACCAACTCAAAAACAAAACTTATTCCACACCCTTATTTCTTAAAGCATCCTTATTTAGAAGTGTCAAAACTTAGCATTCCCATTCTTGAGTCAAAGATAAGATTTGGCAACTTCTTCAAATGACAACTTAGGTTGACTATTGCAAATTAATCATTTATCTTATTCGCATTACCTTCATTAGCAAATTTATTCATTGACCATTTCTCGTGGCTTACAACACCATGCATGCAATGAAATGCTTCCAAAGTTTGTTTAATTTATTCTAAAATTACAAAACATTAAAATGTCTCTTAGCGTACTTTGATTAGGCTCCACGGAGTTGATCTTCTCTCTTTCAACTAATTTTTTTAGGCTATGATCCCCTCAATTCTTCTTGAAACCCAATTTAAATCATTGTTTTTCTTCTTTTCAACCATTTTTGGCGTGACGCCTCCAAAACATTATCAAAGATCATGAAAACCATTTAAATTCTTCTCTTCATGTTGTAACTCATGGACTTTGGGTCTTTGTGAATTCTCGCATGAAAATTTCATTTCATTGTTGGCGAATATTTCTTGACAATCACAAGTGTTATTGTTTTGTGCAATGATGAATGCTTACAACCCTTATGTGTGTAAATGGCATGGGGTTTACTATTTTTTGTTTATTAAGGTGGTATCCTTAAATATGGTTCTATATTAGGTCAAGGCCTCGATATACATTCCTTTCCTTTTATTAAAGGTTTTCTTTAGAGTCAACTATCCATGGGCCTCAAATCCACATCACCACATTTGATGGAAAAGGGAGGCTTCCATATGACAATTTTCTCACTTGTTCAAGGGCCTCCTATCCACTAACACATGAATCATCAAACAATCTATAGAACATTTTAATATAGACATAATTTGTTAGGCTTTCATGCCTTGATCTACGTTCATTTCCCCAACTAGCACTTGATCACAAGGCATGGAATTCCTCAAAACATTAACAATTATTCTATTGACCTTTATCCTTTTAATAGTAAATATTCTTTCCTTTTATTAAAGGAACCCTCTATAATCAATGGGCACGGGGCATAACACCATGTTTTGGCAAGCTTTTATGTTGTTGTGTGTGTTCTTGATTCGCCTAATGGAAGCATTATAAAGTATGTAATAGTTAAAGAATAGCACCTATTGACAAGGTGATGCTCCTCTATGTTTGAGAGGGGAAATTCCCTCGTATGATGGGTTTTATTGTATTTTTGGTGCTTTTAACTTGAAAGCGCAGAGGAGACAAAAATGAGAAAATGAAAGAAGAAGGGAGAGGATAGATAAAGTGAGAAATGAAAGGAGATGGAAGGGATAAATCCACAACAAACTAAACATAGTAATGTTTGGATAACTCGGGATAAACATAAAAGAGTGAAACCCTCTTTCTCACATGAGGACAATAGTATAAGCGACAATTGTCTAGCACATAAAAATCACCCAGAAGCACAAAGTCTTCACCATTTCTATATTGTTTGTGTATGGCACAAAGTCCACCTACACATATATGCAATACAAATTCTACAAATCATAGTATCACCTACAACACAGATAGATGTAGGTATAAATGACATCATTCAACCATAAACAACAAAGCATGATTTCATGATTAGAGAGCACCAACACCACAAGATGATTCTTATTCCACTTGCTTACATTCTTTTATTCATGAAGACTGGAAATAGTATGTACACACGAGTTGCAAAAACTCTCTTTATGACTTTTACAATTTACTTTTCACTCAAGTCACAACTTAAAGTGACTTTATGACAAAAAGCACTTTTCCCAATAGAGAAATAGAAATAGTCACTTGAGTCACTTAAGTGACTTTAAAAAAGTACTTTCTCAACAAAAAAATAGAAAGTCACTTGAATGGAGGAAGAGAATAAGAATAATAAGTTCCAACCATGGAGGTTCCTTGCTTGATCCACTCAAGCACTTTCACCTTCAACACAACCATGATTGGTAGGAGTTTCCTTTCCACTTTCCATTCTCGTCTTAATGTTGTTGCAATTCATATTATCAACATTTTTATCACCAATAGGAAAGTCAGCATAAAGACACTTCAAAATGGTTGTTCCATGGTATAGAATCTATGGATAAAGTTTCATCAAGATTCAATGAGTGGAACTTGAACTATGAGCGAAACAAGCTCTCAAATGATGGAAAAAACAACTAAGAAATTATTCTCATGAAAAAAATATATTGTGTTTTAGGTTTTGAAACCCGTCAAGAGAAATCCTTGCTTCAAGAGATTTCACAATCAAAATGAAGTCCGGACGAGAAAGTTATGGTCAAAACAAAATTGGTTCCACCATTCCATCTCATGAGCGCCTCTTTGCCTTTAAGTCATGGGTGCACTTTTTGACTTCATTAAGAACTTGGGTGCGCTTGTAATGACTTCAATCTTGGGTGTCCCCTTTAGACCTTTTGGGAGCCAACTTAAGTCATGGGCACACTCTCAATGAAGTTTTAGAACCAAAACTACATGGGCACACTCCTAATGGACTTTTAGAACCTAAATGTGTATGGGTTCCTTCTCAATGAATTTTTAGAATCAAAAGTGCCTTGGGTGCCCTTGGGAAGGGTTCTTGTAACCTTGGGCACCTCCTCAATGAATTTTTAGAACCAATAAAGTGCATGAGTTCCCTCCTAACAAAAAAATATAACTAAAAGTGCCTTAAGCACACTTGTAATGATTTTTAGAATCAAAAAGCACATGAACGCACTTCTAGCAACAAATTAGAACCAATAGTGTTGTGGATGCCCGTGCAAGGTGAAAATGGAACTCATATAAAGGTGAAGCACCTTTAAGAGTCTTGTGTGGATAAAACGTGTCATCCCAATGGTAAATTAGAACTTCCAATGCAAAGCGCCTTTGGAGTGCATAATGGAACCAAAGCACTCTTGTGAAGATGATGTTGGAACTCATATACATGCAAAATGTGATCGAAATAGGGTGGTAACATGTTGTATTTTATTAATCGAAAAAAAAATCAACTTATAGAGAAGGAATGGGCTGCAATACTTATAGGTATTGAACATCCATTTTTACATAACAAGATTGTTATATGGGTGAAACTAACCAAACAATATAACAACCAAAATTTACATACGGGAATAAAACAAATTATATGGTTTTAAAAATATAACCACTAAATACCAAAGGTAAATACTAACTATGCTAAATTACTACTTAGTGTAAAGTTTTACCTAACATTCCCCCTCAATTTTGTATTGTCTCAAGAGAAGAGAAGAAGAACTCTCTCGAATGGCTCAAATTTGTCATGTGCAGTGACTTAGTGAAAATATTTGTATGTTGTTCTGATGTTGGGAAAAATTGGAGCTTAATATTGTGTCACAAAACATGTTTGTGGATAAAATGTACTTGTACCTCGATGTGCTCCAATATTTCATGAAACACTAGAGTGCAAACAAGTTTTATAACACCTTTTTGTTAACATACAAGGTGGTAGGTTTTTCCTATGGTAATCCAAGTCCCTCAAGTATGTGACATAGCCATATCGCTTCATATAAATATCCACCTGTAACATAATATTTGGCTTCTATGGAAGATCGAGAAAAAAGTTTTGTTTTTTGTTTCCCCATGATATTGGACAAGATCCCAAAAAGAAAACAAATCCAGAAGTGGATTTCTTGTCATCAATGTTACCTACATGATCTGAGTCTCGAATATCATGTCAAGAAGAATTGATCATTCTTCTTGTACTCTAGGCCAAAATCCATAGTACCCTTGATGTATCTCAAGATTCGCCTTACTTATTTCTAATGACAAACTCTGGGTTCTTGCATGAACCGTGAAAGATAGTTGACCACAAAGTTGATATCTAGCCTAGTATAAGTTAGGTAAATGAGACTCTTGATCAATCAGTCGATAGAGAGTTGCATTTACTTGTGGAGATGGATCTATACGAGACAAATGAAGTCTTGTCTCCATAGGTGTGGCAATGGGTATACAATCCATCATCCAAAATTTCTCAAGCATGGTATTGGCATATTTCAACTGAGAAACAAATATATGATTCTCTTTCTGTCATACTTCTAAACCAAGACAATAGTGCATCATCCCAAAATCTTCCATGTCAAACGATCTATTAAGATCTTTCTTCATTTTATCGATCATCTTCATTGTGCTTCTAGTGATGACTAGATCTTCGACATAGACAACAAAAATGAAAATATCCCCTTTTCTTTTTGAGGTAGATATTGGGATCATAAGGATTCCTCTGGAATCCATGTTGAATGAGATGCTCATCAATCTTGATATAACATGCCCGGAAGCGTGTTTAATACCATACATTGATTTGATAAGTCTACATACCTTTTCTTCTTTTCCAGGTATGACAAAACCTTCTGGTTGAGTCATGTAGAATTCTTCTTGTAAGTATCCATTGAGAAAGACACTTTTCACATCCATCTAGGGAACTTTAAATGCAAACCGTAGTAGAGAAAAATATCATCCTGATCGCTTTGATCTTAGTTGTGGAAGAAAATTTCTCCTTGTAATTTATTCCTTCCTTCTAAGCATACCCCTTTGCTACTAGTATCTCTTTGTACTTGTCAATGTTCCCATCTATTTTGTACTTTGTGTTAAAAATCCATCAGCATCTAATGGGTTTCTTCCTAATGGAAGATCAAAAAGTTGCCACTTGTTATTCTTCATCACTCACTAATATTCAACATTCTATGGCATCTTTCCAGTTTTACATTGTAGGGCTTCATGAACTCGTATATGGCTCAATATATTAAACAACTCATTAAGGAAAAATTTACCTCTTCATGAGCTTTGATGTGAGTCCTTGGTCCAGGAGGGGATGTGATCAGATGACCATCTAATTTGCCATCTTAAATCATGTTAGTACCATTTAGGCATACATTGAACTGTTCTTGTGGGTTGTGGTCTTGAAAAATCTTCACCATCATCCCCATCATCAATGGGAACATCATCCTTTGTCTTCAAAATAGGGCTTATTTGAACATATGGTGAGTTTGTGGAAGGAGCCTCATCTTATTTCTTTTCAAAAAACTCCAACATCCATGCTTGTGTACACTTTCTGGTCTTCGGATCCATCAATCTATACCCAATAGCTTCTTTACTGTACCTAATGAAGATGTATTTTTCTTCTTTCATATCAAGCTTCATTCTCTTCTTCTTGGGAATTTGCATACTCATTTTGTATCGAGATACTATGAGATTTTCAATGCATGGTTTCTATTATGACCATGCTTCATGTGTTGTTACTCCATCAAGAGCAACAATGGGAACTTTGTTCGAGAATTGGGAGTCCTAAATCATCGATCATACATCGCAACATCTCCATGATAGTATGATTCCTTCTCTCTATAACACCATTTTATCGTGGAGTATGTGGAGGAGGCATATATCGATGAATCCCATAAGCTTCTGAAAGGATTTGAACTCATTAAAGGTGAATTCCCCCTCGATCTAAGCAGAGAGATCTGATTTTACGACCAGTCTTGGTTTTAACAACCACTTTGAACCTTTTGAAGTTCTCAAAGCTTCATCTTTAGTATGAAGACAATAAATCCACATTTTTCTATAATAATAATCAACACAAAGCATGAAATACTGAAAACCAGAATGATTAGGTTGCATCAGTCTCTAAAGATCGATGTGCACCAAATCAAGATTACCTAGAGCTCGATATGTACTCTTTTGGAATGAGGCTTTGTGTGTTTTTACTTTTAGGGAATTGGGACACTTGTATGTTTCCTTGAGAGGTGGAAACCCTCTCACAATATCATACCAGCGAAGTGTGTTGAGATATCTAAAACTGATGTGGCCAAATCTCTTGTGCCACAACTGAGTCGAGGACGTGTCCTTTGCAATGAGGACCTGATCATTTTTTTTAGACAAAATCAATTTGGAACATCCATCCAACATTTGAAGTTTGTGCAAAAAAATTAGAACTTATGGATTTATCTCAAATAAAACAAATCTTCTTATCGATTTTACAATCAAAATCAATCTTTAGATTATGATCTAGAAATTGACTAACTGATCAAAAATTCTGTAGTATCCCACTTCCGGGATCAATAGAAAATATGCAAACAACCCACTCTCTAACACTTTGATCAACTGGGAATAACAAAAGCTCAATCAACACTATTTGAACTAGTTGAGTAGATGACTCAATAAACCCAATAATAGGGGTTTAATGGCCTCTAACAAGTGAGCTCATACAATATTAACTCACAATTAAACTTAATAGGACTCAGAAAATCAGATTGCTTCCCATAAATATGAAGATCAAACACCGCTGCAAAAGATTTCCCAACCTGATCTAAATCTACCCATACAACCTACTGAACATTCATCTAAAGATCATTGTAAATAACATCACCCAGATTGTTGTTATTAAGTATTATACAAGCACAACTCAGCTGCAATAAAACACTTGGGGTTACTCTCAAATGCCTTCACACATATCATTGCTAGGTATGTCCATTTAGATCATTGGAACATGTATTCTCCCCTTCCAGTCATTCAATATTTTACCCCAAACAAACACATTCAGATCGCTGCCCTAGATGGCTCAAAACATCATGAAAATAACAGCTAAGATCAAATAAATAGTGCCAAACAGTCCGCTGATCTTTGGAGGTTCAAAACATACATTCAAACATTCAATACCTTCCCCAATGAAGTCGCTGATCCAAGGAAAAACACAGCAGCTTCATTCATACCCAAATCAAATCACAACCATATCAAATACTAACACAGATTTACCTTGGAAAGAGATTGCTGCAACAGAGATATATTATCATGCATATGATAATTGATTCAGGCTAGGGATACCACAACCCAACAATAGAAACAACTCCGCAGATTGCTGGTTATCATAGAGCCTCCATATGTATTCCAAAACATCCACAATAAGTTGTTGGAACTATTAAATAACTGCTATCCATTCATGGGTATACATATACTCCAAACAAGTAATGAACATGTAATGTTTACCCCAAATCCAGATGCCAAACATGCCCAGGCATAATCACTGCAATAAATAGACTAGAAAGAGGTATGCAAATGAGACCATAAACACCATTAAAGGGACTCGCAAAGTCAATAGAGATCACATCACTAAATTGATTTGCAAAGCACATAAAAAATACTTTTATCTGATCATAAACCAATCACTATAAAGTGAATCGCTACAATAAAAACATGCATATTTCAATGGTAACCCTCATCTAAAAAGTCACTAAAGCCAAAGACATGGATCTCACTTGAGATTGCACAAATAGCTTCTTCAAATTGATCTTCAATTACTAGCTACAAAGATCTCCCAAGCATGAGAGAAAGAAAACATCAATGGGCATGCATCTCAACTCCAAGCATGGAGTATCAAAATAATTTCATCATAACATAATAATAATAATGGTCCTAACACTCCTTTTATAAGCACGGAGGCACAAAATTCAAATCCCTAGGAGAGGGAAATTATTAAATAAAAGTAGTTTATTTCCCTAGGTGTGGCGTCCCTTTTTCAAATGGTGATTTTATCAATAAAAGCCACCTACGTATTTATTTAATTAATTCCCCATTTAATTTTTATATTTTAGGAATTAAATTAAATAATCTTCATAATTAAATAATTAAATAATCAAATAATTATTGCTCTGTGCAATAATATTTAATTATTTAAAAATGTTCCGTTACGAACATCCTCGAAGCCCACAAGGAAGTATAGGCTAAGGGTCTTCAAAATGGGGACATTACAGTCCTCCCTTCCCAAGATTGCTTGTCCTCAAGCAATGCCAACGTGTGCATCCAAATGCAATGAAGTAGTTCTCCCACAATCTTGCTCCCATGCCAATCAAGTGAAGAAGTCTTTGTAACAACTTGTGTTGCTTCTTCTTCTGGAAACTCGGGAGTGTCTTCGGTTGCACTTTCTTTTTTAAGCCTGCACATGGAACAAACATGTTAGGAAAACAAGTGTTAAAAAACACTTTTTCAGCTTCCTCTCCATATCCCCAAGGCATGAATAAAACACCACCCCTCTCCATACATGGGCTGTTCCCAAATGGCTTCAGAATACTTCTCTTTTTCTCACAAATATAACCACTTATCCGCCTTACTTTCCATGCAAAATCTGAATTAGGAGAGTAAAACAACCATGCATAATTCCATATAAAATTCCGTTGGGAGTATAAGAGCTTGTAAAGTCATATGAAAGTTCGAGTGGAGAACTTGATTACTCTTCTTATTATGTGGCCCATAATCATAAGGAATGTCAAATGCAACGAATGCCAACAACCATGGACCATTCTTTTCATTACCATAAAATGTGCATGTAACAGAACCAGCTGGGTGGCTGTCATAAAAGAGTGCAACAACATCTATATTCATTGAAAATATGTTTGTGGTTGTCTCAAAAATTCAGAAGTGCATATCACTTCGTCCCTTATTTTATTATCAAACTCAGCCCTCATACTCCATGTAAAGTATGTCCTGTAAGTGCACAAAAAGTGAAGCAAACTCAAAATGTTACCTTGCTGAATGAATTCACCACATGGCAGCTTATGCTTGCTTGTTCCCATCTTCCAATTGTGTTTTCTGTAAGCAGAGAACCGGATTTACCACAACAAGAGATATTATATTCAGCCATTTTCATACATACAGGACTCTCAAATAAATAGGGAGAGAGTTTCCTATAAACTAGGAAACTTACTCAACCAATACCTATTTATGTGAGTTGTTACAACCTCACGTAAACAACCCAATATACCAAATATTATACACATATGAAAGAATTATGAGCCAATATAATGTAAACACTATATTTCCTAACATTCCCCCCCTTAGTGTTTACATGGTAGAAAAACATCCACACTCTCAACTGCAGTATGCTCACCCCTGTGGCATGTCCAACTCTGTGACTCATGACCTTGATCCAAAAGAAAGGCTCTCTCCTTCCATGGTTTTAAACAGGCTTACCACAAACCTTGACGTGACAGGAACCTCATCAACTGTCGACCTCATGTGGTTTTCTGGATCCTCCCACAAACCCTTTCAAGATCCATGAACTGACTTACTCTGGTGCTACTGTTCACCACTATGCTTATACATCAGGGAATTATGTAGGAAACACAACATGCATATCACAAAACTGCACAATAGAAGATATATTAAAAATTTCACATTACTTCCTATAAGAATCGTAATGTTCTTAATTGTAGTCTCTGTCATTGATCGCTACCACTCGATCTCGAACAACATAGAAAACTGCCACTGCCACTGGAAGCTTTCCTTGACTAAGTCGTTTTGGGTGCAGAATGGGAATGGAACATTGGTATGTATTCCCCCCCACAATGTGAAATTCCACTCAAATAGATACTGAGAAGCAAAATGCATCGAAGAACATACTCCTGAATGGATCTTGCTAGTTAGGTCTTGCTGCACATGGTCACTAATGCTAGTGAACGTATTCTTCTAGCTGACCATCTTCCAACGAAGTATGGTAGTTAGAGGACCAAGTCAGTCAGAGGATCACTGACAGTCATCTGTGCTCCAACACAACTTTCTTTCCAACATCCATCAAATACCAAACAAAACAGGAACTCTGAAAAAGAATCACACCAAGCTGAAATTCACACCACACAACTGAATCTGGAACACTGCAAAACTCAAAAACAAGTACTCACACTGCACACCTGTGCCACCAAATCATTCTGTGCGGCCCCGTCGTTGGTGACTGACGAGAGGTCGTTGTTCGACCTCCTTCCTCCGATGCCTCCTTCCTCCATTAATATGCTACTTAGCAGATTTGGAATTTGAGGCTCAAAAATTACACACCTTACCCGAACGTCGGATTCCACCGAAAATGCGTTCGTAAGGCAATTTTTTTTTTTTTTTTTTTAATTTTTCGGACTTAATACAATGACACGACTTTAACACTTGACAAGACAATAATCCTAAAATCACCTATTTAACATTGACTACCTATATTCACCTAGACATATATGATGGAATTAACATTGACATACACATTGATGTCTTACAATTACAACAGGACAATTCTTGACTAAAACGTTTGACATGAAATAAAAGACCTATTTCAAACTCTTACGGAAAGTGTGTTAAATGACATATTGAAAATAACACAAATAAAACTATAGACTTATTTGAAGACAACTATTTTGATCAAAATGCAAACAACTAAACCAAGACTTAAACATAAAAAAAAATTTACTTTTTAAATGACCATGACTTTAACTACGGACTTGGAATTACACTTGATGCACAGTTAGCATGTATTTATCTCCATAACGACTTGATATAGGGAGAAAACAGCTATGGAAGATTATTAATAAGCTAGTAAATTTTAGAATGATCGCCCAACCAAAAATACCTATTTCTTTATTCAAGCCTCTGCTAATACTGACCACGCATTTCAATGCAAGATATCAGCATGATATGATCGTGGCTGATGGTGCACAGAGAAAAATAGACAATGAAGTCACTGCATTATACTTGGATCTGCCCGCATATCTTGTGAACAATATATGAGTCAGGTTGGAGACTGCGTCAATGCCGAGAATATTGTTGTGAGGATCCTGTGTTGAGTTGATCTGCGGCTGAGCCAAATCAATGTAAGTGATGAGCGTTTGAACGTAGATTTGGGGATGTACTATCAGTGGAAGCAATTTAACTCGAGTAGAGATCAATGATACACGTTGAATGCAAATTCCACGTGGATGCTAGCCCAATGGAAGAAATGGAGAAGACTGTAATGTGTGCGCAGGATTCAATGCAACTCTGTCAAATGTGCACAGGCCGCATGGAAGAATTTGATATTGCTCTGCAGATGCACTCCTTCAAATATTAATTTCCATCGACAGTGGCAATGAGAGAATTGATTCTGACCCTTCTATCACTCACAAATTAATTTTATGCAATAGCCTTCAAAAATGTTTGCTCATATACGGGACAACAAAGAACATCTAATGTCCCTCAAAATAATTTTTATTCCATCACAGGGCGACTAGAATCAGACTGCTCTGATACCAATTGTAAGCAGAGAACCGGATTTACCACGCAAGAGATATTATATTCAGCCATATTCATACATACAGGACTCTCAAATAAATAGGGAGAGAGTTTCCTATAAACTAGGAAACTTACTCAACCAATACACCTATTTATGTGAGTTGTTACAACCTCACGTAAACAACCCAATATACCAACTATTATACACATATGAAAGAATTATGAGCCAATATAATGTAAACACAATATTTCCTAACATTTTCCATATTGTAAGAAAACAGCTGCACCTATCTCCCCCCAATTGCTCCACTTAAGGTCAAGTATGCATTCCAAATTTGTGCTTGGAATGTTAGCAATGGAACCACATGCAAGAATGATTGAGTTTGAAAATTATCACCTTTAGGGGCTGCTTCCTTGTCCATAGCAACAAAATTGTCATTACAACATTTCCCTTCATGAGAGGCCTTCGATTCCTTCTCCTTCCCACACATACTCACAAGATCCCATGAGGCATCCTTCATTTCTTTTCTCAAGTTAGCACAACACTTTTGATAATCATGCCAAAACAAAAAATCTTTGTTGGGAAGACTTACCCAATCAAACAAATTGCTTCCTTTAGCAAGCTGCCCATGATCCCACATGCTAAGATCCATCATGAAGTGGGAAAATAAACCATACCTTAGGTTGTCCTCACTCTTTTCAAAACTCAAAATTTCTTGAGCACTCTCTTCCCTTGATGCATGGAATTGGGGAGCCTTTAAAAATGAAATAAGGGTGCTGCCCACCTTCCTAGCCTGCTCATCAAACTCATTCTCACTTGACATGTGACTAGGATCATCAAAAATCATCTTAGAATTAGAAACCATTTTCTCCCCATGACATAAGAACAATAGAACATTCAACTTGATCACCCCGTAACCACATCGAAGAATCAAAACAAATAACTTGAAGTGGTGGCTTACATCTTCATACCATGAGGTAATATGTGCATGATGATACCCCCTTGTTTCAACTCCATCATTCACATAAGAAAAGGGAAAATCAGAAATGCAAGGAAAATCGTACCATTTATTGAGCTCATGGTTTTTCCTTATGTAAGGAAGCAACAAAACTAAAACAAAAGGCTTGGGGCCGCCCATCATACCTTGTTCTTCCTTCCCTTTTTCATCTTCTTGCTTATGGAAGGTAGGTGTCTCTATATGGCCATTGACTCCTTCGATGAGCTTATCCCAATATGCATCAACCAAATTCCTTCTTCTCTTTGATCCACTTCTTTTCCTCTTCAAGTTACAAAACCCTTAGAGGGTCAAGAGAGCTTGGGTCTCTTGACTTAGTGTAAAGTACTCTTGGCAATATGAGTCAAGATTATGCTTGATCTGTTCCTTCCATTCACCATCACTCATCAACTCCATGATCTCTGATTTCTGCACTTAGAATCACAAACCCTGCATACACAAAGTGACCCACACGAATAGAGGATGGTAGCTCTGATACCACTATAATATCCCACTTCTAGGATCAATAGAAAATGTGCAAACAACCCACTCTCTAATACTCGATCAATCAGGAATAGCAAAGTTCAATCAACACTACTTGAACTAGTTGAGTAGACGACTCAATAAACCCAAATAATAGGGGTTTAATGGCCTCTAACAAGTGAGCTCATACAATATTAACTCACAATTAAACTTAATAGGACTCGAAAAATCAGATTGCTTGCCATAAATATGAAGATCAAACACCACTTTGCAAAATATTTCCCGACTCCGTAACTCTACCCATACAACCTACTCGAACATTCATCTAAAGATCATTGTAAATAACATCACCCATATTTTTGTATTAAGTATTATACAAGCACAACTCACTTCAATAAAACACTTGGGGTTACTCTCAAATGCCTTCACACATATCATTGCTGGTATGTCTATTTAGATCATTGGAACATGTAGTCTCCCCTTCTAGTCATTCAATATTTTACCCCAAACAAACACATTCAAATTGCTACCCTAGATGGCTCGAACATCATGAAAATAACAGCTAAGATCAAATAAATAGTGACATACAGTCCGCTGATCTTTGGAGGTTCAAAACATACATTCAAACATTCAATACCTTCCCCAATGAAGTCGCTGATCCAAGGAAAAACACAACAGCTTCATTCATACCCACATCAAATCACAACCATATCAAATACTAACACAGATTTACCTTGGAAAGAGATTGCTGCAACAGAGATATATTATCATGCATATGATAATCGATTCAGGCTAGGGATACCACGACCCAGCAATAGAAACAACTCTGCAGATTGTTGGTTATCATAGAGCCTCCATATGTATTCCAAAACATCCACAATAAGTCGCTGGAACTATTAAATACTTACTTTATCTATTCATGGGTATACATATACTCTAAACAAGTAATGTTTACCCCAAATCTAGACGCCAAACATGCCCAGGCATAATCGTTGCGAATAAATAGACTAAAAAGAGGTATGCAAATAGACCATAAACACCATTAAAGGGATTCGCCAAAGTCAATAGAGATCACATCACTAAATCGATTTGCAAAGCACATAAAAAATACTTTTATCTGATCACAAACCAGCTGCTACAGTGATTCGCTACAGTTAAAACATGTAGATTTCAATGGTAACCCTCATCTAAAAAGTCACTAAAGCCAAAGACATGGATCTCACTTGAGATTGCACAAATAGCTTCTTCAAATTGATCTTCAATAACCAACTACAAAGATCTCCCAAGCATGAGAGAAAGAAAACATCAATGGGCATGCATCCTAACTCCAAGATGGAGTGTCAAAATAATTTCATCATAACATAATGATAATAATGATCCTAGCACTCCTTTTATAAGCACGGAGGCACAAAATTCGAAATCCCTAGGAGAGGGAAATTATTAAATAAAAGTAGTTTATTTCCCTAGGTGTGGCATCCCCTTTTCAAAGGGTGATTTTATCAATAAAAACCACCTACATATTTCTTTAATTAATTCCCCATTTAATTTTTATATTTTGTCAATTAAATTAAATAATTTTCATAATTAAATAATTATTGCTCTAGGCAATAATATTTAATTATTTGAAAATGTTCCCCTTGAAACATCCCAAAGCCCATGGGGAAGTATAGGCTAAGGGTCTTTAGAAATGGGGACATTACAAATTCATTGTCAAACTAAGGATATATAATACATCATAAAATATACAATTGTGTGTACCAAGGGGTAAAGAGACGTTGTCAATACCTTGAACATTGTAGGATGATTCATCACCCAACGAGACATTATTTTTGGAGGGTGTGCCTCACATTGTGTAGAACTAGTCCTTACGTCGGGTCATGTTTAAATTAGCACCCAAATCAATGTACCAGATAACACTTATAGATGTGGTTGCTTCACTAGAGTGGGTAGTGTACAAGAAGTCTCCATCATCTAAGTTATCTTCTTGTTCAACAACATTGCCTTGTTGATGGGATTTCTTCTTCCAGGTTTGCCTTCTTCTTCCCTTTTATTGTGGTATTGTCCCACTGAGATTGATGATTGTTGAGTCTCAAATTTCGTGATGTATACTTATTATAGGTGTTGTACTAGAAATATTTCAAATCAAGTCCTTTGACACAAATTAGACAATTTTTGTGTTGTTTATCCACTTGTTTATTCTCGCTTCTAGTACTTATTGGAAGATTGGAATTTGTTCTTCCCTTTTTGATGAGAAGAAAGTGCATGTTCTTCTTCTTCATCTTTGTTATACATGGATTCTTATTACTACAACAAGTTCACCAACTTTTCAAAATTGATGGTTTGATCAGAAAAATTGATTATCATCACAAAAATCCTATAAGAGGGAGGAAGTGCTCTCAAAATAATGGGAATGAGAGAATCTTCAATGATATGTATTCCTAGTGCTAGGAGTGATCCCCTCATGTTGCAACTCTTTTGAGAAATGCGTCTAATTTTTCGTTAGGCTTGAATTTCAGTGTATGTAGTTGACTCTATAAATTTAGTATTGTATTCTTGTTCTTGGCCTCGTACACTGTGCTTAGTTTATCTCATGCTTCTTTAGTCATTTTGGAGTCTCGAATGTGTGGTTACACTTTGTCAAACACACCAAACAAGATGATGAGTTTGGCCTTCTAATTGCCCATTAAACTCGACATTGTTGTGTTATATCTAATCTATAATAGACCAAATATTTTCAAATTCCAATTGTGTGCAAATTTTTGTCTTCCACACTACATAAGTATCACCACAAAGTAGCTATGAGTTAGGAAGAAATAATTTTGGAGAATTGTTGGCTATTGAGAAGATTACAAGTTTCCTGACTAAATAGCATGTTAGTACAATTCAAATAATTACAATACGTGTGAATAAATCAATTTGCCCCTATGCGGAACAAATTGTTTAGCGAGACAATTATTTTTTTGTTTCGGGCCATTGTGGCCTTTGGAGCACTATATGGCTCAAAAATATAGTTTCCCTCAAACAATAGCAAAAACAACCTTTCTAGAACTTCCCCTTTACAAAAATGTCAAACTAGGACTTTTCAAGTAATTTGGTAGAAAAACAAATTACCCTATTTTAGGGTTTCAATCTATTTCTAAATGGCTTAGCGGGGTTCAACGCTAAATTTAGCAGCTTTGTGATTAAAGTTTCACTAAAAATAATGGGTGGTCGAGGAGGAGGGGGTTTGACCCCTTCACCTCTATTTCACAAGCCTTTTATCAAAACTCAACCACTTAGGCACGTGAAAATCTTAACACACTTACTACAAAATATTATTTTTGAACTTTAAATGCAAGTTCTATCTACAAAAACAAAAACCTTACCTCTTGTTTGGCTCGACATGTTGGGTTAGGGTTAGGTCATCATTTTTATTATTTTAACCTTCTTGTTCGTTATAACCTCGCCACTTAGCTCACATTTTTTTTTTTTGATACGGGTCTATGTTTTATGCAGATCTCATTTGGGTGTAGGAATGGATCGACTTCGGTGGAGAGAGGAGCGGGTGTTGGGTGTGACTCGGTCCCTGGTGGGATCTTAGCCCGAGGTTGATTGTGGCTCACCACCTTTCCCTAAGATGGCTCATCCTAGTATAACTCATATCGATCTATGATCTCGCTTCCGATCTTACGGTGTTCGTTTAGGATGGATGGACCACGAGTAGAAAACAACCTTGGTATTTACTTGGCTTACCTTTATAGGGATAACTCGATGGGAGCTTGCCCGAATGTACAAAGGAGCTTGATTTGGGTCTTTGACTTGTCCAAGATTTATCTCAGCTCAGTGAGGAGGTCACGGTGCTTGGCTCACCAATGAAACTAGCCATCTCATCCCCAACTCGGTCAACTAGCTCAGCCAAGAGCTTTACTCGCTCAGAGTCACTTCGGTCTTCAACTCGATGCACACTTCGATCACCAGGCCTTAGTGCGGCTCACTGCGCATAGAGATGGCCCTAAATTTAGAGATCTTGCCAAATCTAGCAGAGGCTACATCAGTCTCCAAATTTGGAGAGAAAACCTTTGATGGGGAAAATAAATTTAATTTTTTAATGATTCCCGATTTTTTATTATTGTTTCTGAGTACAAGAGGTAGTGGGTGGGTGACTCCTTTTCTAGTGCACAACAAAACTCAAAACTTTGCTTCAAACTTCTTGCAAAGCTCCTGTAGATTTGTATGGAGTGTGTGAGGCTAGGAATGGAGTTGGGAACATAATGAGTATCTTCCCGCACCTCGTCATGCTCACTCAATAGTATGGTACATATAGTCGTTGTTATCACCACTGGCTCAAACAAATAGGCATGCTCGCCCACAATAACATCTACTTGCTCTATCATCCCACCTCCCACAAGCACATCTGGGGTACATTTTGTGTCAATGTGTGGATCGATGAATCCATGATCAAGGACCAATAAACATCACCTACAACCATCCAATACCACATTAGTTAACACACGTGATTACAAAAATACAACAACTAAGTGACAATCAACAACTAACAACCAACATTACTTACGCTTTTGCTAATGCTTTGCTAATGTTGCTAATATGGCATCACCATCGGGGTAGGTGACTTCCCCTCTACTCCCTCCAACCAAAGGGTGCACCCACCGCATCTACGACAACTGGAAATAATAACACCCATTGATGTGATGCCCACCGCTCGATATAATTCAAGGTACATACCGCATCATCCACCCGCATTGACCCTATGACCACATCGAACTCATCTAGACCGGTAGCACTAGTTGTGCTCCCGTTGGCCATGGCCTCGCCGCCGGCCACCTCGGTGCTCTAGTGGCTCACACCCATACATACCGCTCTGGGGGCACATCCTGAGCCATACCAAACTACCTTGATACTCGCTCTCCTCAAAACAAATCAACTAGCCCCGGGAACTGGTCCTCCAACCACATAGTCCGTTGAATACATTATAGCTCTACTCCATCTTGTAGCCATCCACCATAATCTTGATATGGCCTCCATATGATGGCCTCTGGGCCCATGTGATCGAGCATAGATCTATAAGTATTGGTGTATAGCCTCTTGTTCTGGGCACCTACCCATCTCGCAGCAAATATATCAGGCCTCACCCACTCCGCACGTGGCCCACCAAGTGGCCTCAATATAACAATATACTCGTAGGCCCATACATGTACTAGTGTGGTGGCTCTAAGCCCACCACTATGGTCCTCCTGTGTAAACTTGCATAGGTCCCTCTATAAATGCATCAATACGCATCATGCCCATGAAAACCTTGTCATGTTCTCCTCTATACGCTGACAAATATCATGCATCTTATACAATATGCTCGCTATACCACCCTCTACTATCACTGATGAAGCAATAACAACTGCAATAAACTTCCGCAATCATGAAACACCTAATCTCAGTATGGCATATAGGATAATATGGATCTCTATTTATACTAATGTGTATGTAAAGTACCATCTTGTTGCCCCCATTTGTCTCTGAGCATCCACTACGGCCATCACCTATACTCTCTCACCCACAAGTGATAATCACAATATACGATATATATTCTCTAGTGTCACAGTCATCTCCCCAGTAGGAAACCAAAAGTACAAGTATCTGCACACCACCACTCGCATAATGCAATAATCATAGACATATTATGGGGTACCTCCCCCAATCTCACTATGTGTCATAGGTTGGCACGGTCTAATATGTCCCACTCCATGTCAAATAAGCCCAAAGTCAACAATGTACTCAAATGTTGACCCTCGTGGAACTCCCTTGAATGAATATCCCTTTGCACAACACAAACACCAACAAAATCTCGACATTAATGCATTATACATACTCAAAATAAATTAATCATAGCACAAAAATCCATCAAAATGTCAATCTTTCACACTTTGCCCTAGACAGATCCTTTCCTAGATCCCGGTGCCCAAGAGCGGGATGCGGGTGCCTAGAAGAAGGTCACCAACACCTAGAACTAGGTGTTGACATCCCAAAGGATGTCAATGCCTTGGCTACTCCCACCCAAGTTAAAAATGAATAGAAATTCAAAATCCAAATTTTGTGAAAAATCAACAAAATCAAACTAATTTCAACATTTTTTCAAAAATACTCGTACTTACCAACTCATCTGTCATTTGTGATGCCACGGCCACCACTACCATCTTGAATCTAGTCAACCTCGTTGCCCTAATCTGTGGCATCCTCACAAGCTCAAAGCTCAAATTATAAATCAATAACGGTTCAAATAAAGTTACTATTCACTTTTCACCATTACTATATATAACACTTTTCGATAGGTACTAATTATAGTCATTCTTCCAACTAATACACGACACACGGTTTTGCTCATATCTTGAGCTTCACTACTCCATTTCTTCCCTGTTTGCACCATTTGGCTCATAATTTCTCATACCTTCATATTAAACACATTTTTTATGTTATATTCCAATATGGAACATTTCCAACTCGATATACACACAATCTTGCGACATCTCCTATACTAATTTTTCTTATTATTACTCCATTTCACATCTACTTTTGGCTTAGTGCTCTTTATAATCATACCTACCCCTTTCGCCAAAATGGGGACATACAACAGGATTACCCTATGATCCCCCTTAGGTTCTATACAATCATTTCATACTCCTAATACATCATTCCCCTAATGACCTAATTTGGGGGCGATGTAGCAAAAATTGCGTCATGAGTAATCTATTGCATACGTTCAATTTCAAAACAATCATTTGATATTCAAATCAAGTCAATCGATCAGTACAACATTAGCATCACTTCATTATCTCTCCTAGATGACCTAACTTGGGAGCTACATCGTTTTACTATCTTTCCCAGATGACCTAACATGGGGATTACTTTACATTTTGTGTCGCTTCCAAATGACCTAATATGGAAGCCATCTAGCATTTTTGCACCCGTGGAGTGGGGGAAATGAGACGTCATTTCCTTTCCTATACTACTCTTATATGGGTTATTCAATCATGGATCAAAATGGAACAAAATTTGGTCTTTATTCATCTGCAGCAGTTGGACCTTTTGAGGATGTAGTCATAGTTGGAGGGTAAAACTAGACCTCTCTCCCTAACACTCTTCCTCTAGCGGTAGGACACCCAAATCCTCCCTTGATTGAAATTTTACAAAATCAGGTTGGGAATTGATCACTCCCTACCCCTTCAAATCTCCATCAACGACAATTCAAAATATCCAAATTCTCCAAAATCAAATCATCAATTTCTCCAAGTGCTCCTTACAAAGGTTTTCCATCTCTATTTATGCCACATGGATCGACACGTTGATCCATGGTTCACCATGCTATATGTTCTTATTATGCGCGTACTTTTGTAAACATGGCTTCTCCGAACTTCTCATAGGTATGTTCCTTACTTCCTTTACACTACTTGAATTTCATTCAAAAAGCATATGGGGGAAATGTAGACAAAAATCATGCACATATTACTATTTTACTATACCATCAAGTATGTTGTTATATATGGATCTTGCGTAAGAAAAGTATTCAACTATGACACACTTCCTAGTTCATCTGTTTGTTTTGATTTTTTCTATTTTTTTATCTCTCACATATGTCACTTATGCACCCAGTTTTAATTAGGTCATAGGGATCCTTTTCTATTAGTATTCTCACATTTGTCATCAGTTATCCCAGACACCAATGCCTAGGTCTGGACACTAGCGCCCAAGCGCTCCTATCGAACCTAGGCACTCTTGTCCTCTTTGTTCTTGTTCACATTTTTGACATTTGTGGTCAGCCTTTTCAGTTTTATTACTCTTATCCCAAGGTCCTAGTCGGCATGTCGTGTCACTAGTGTCGAAATTCAAACAAGAGATCCCTATATAAATACAACATACATACCATTATAAGGGGGAAATTCTAAAGGGAAAGCATATCTACATACTATCAAAGGGACTACATTTTTGGGCATATTAATCTGCATACTATGTATAGGAAGGGGAAGTTTCTAAATTCTATCCCACACATTTGGATTCTATCTTGCTATAGCCCGTTAGCTTGGCGTCATCGACGTGAGGGCAACCTAAGGACACGATTTTACACACAAACACATAGAACTACATGGAGTATGAGATGTAGTGGATCGGTCAGTCGTAAGTTCGCCCTTTTGGGTGACCGTCAGGGTTAGTTTGATTCTCCATTTGTATCTTCCTTTTTTAGGATTTGATGTAGTTTGGGGTTTTTGTAGAATATCATCCTTTTTGGAGGTTATAAGTGAATTCAACAATCATCCCACGACATACAGGTGACCAAAAGTGAAGGATAACGAAACCCTAACACCACAAGAAAAATTAGGTTCTGACTCTCCACTTACACACACATGTGCCTACTGAAGGTCTTTGGCACCTAGGTGGCCTTGGCCCATCCCATGCGCCCGTGTCCGCTCATTCCACAAGCTCCAGAATTTATATCGAGTATTCCCGACACTCTTCCCATCCTGTTCATCAGTTTCTCCAGTTCAAACATACTTCGAGATAAGTGAAAATCATATAAGTGTCGTATCTTTCTCATTTGCTTACATGGTTACATCTTTAGAGTTTTTAGCATTTGTATTTTGCACGGATATCATTATAGTGACTCTGAAATTATATTTAATATTGAGATTTTATTAAATCACATCAAACACTTGGAAATATTGGATTTGTAATGTGGAGGATATGTGTTTGACACAAGAGTGAGAAAATAATTTGATTAATTTTTTATGTGGGAGGGAAAAGGATAATTGGTTTATAACACTCCTCCGACAGTGACCAAAATTTGTGACATTCATCTTCAAATTTCTTGATGGTGTATAGGTCGGTGATAGTGATTTTACGCACAATGTTAATCGAGAAGTGTTCTAAAAAATTGAGCGAATGAGAAAAGTGAATATTGAGGAATGTTGTTGTACCAATCTAAAGTAGGTCCAGCTAGGGACATGGGAATGTCCTCAACATAAGGTCATGGTCGTGTGTTATGAGGTAGCAAGTGTGTCGGAAGGCCTGGATGTGTTGTTGAGGGTCTTATTTTCTGTAGAATTTAAGGAACTTCGAGAGTTCCTAGTGTGGAGGATATGCTTTGTATGGTATAGATGGGTGGATGGGTTCATTGTAGATTTGTTCGTAGGATAATGTGTTTTTGGGACCCATAGAGGCAACTTCAAGGCTAGAAATTATATTCATCAATGCCTATAAAGGGTCATTATGCAATGATAGTTATTGAGGAGTGAATGACGAAGGACCTACTTGATTGTACATAGATGGACTTGGTTGTTGGTATGGATGGTAAGGCAAAGGAATATTATGTTTGAAGAGGGGTATTCATAGGAATATTGTATGTAGGTTGTGAGGCTATGGGTTGTGAAGATTGAATATATTGATATTGGATAGGCATGGATGTGTTTAAGAGGGGTTGCGATTGTTGGGGTATGTGTTGAAAGGGGATTGAGGTGTGAATGAAAGATTGAGATTGTTGAGGTACGTGTTGGAAAGGAATAGAGGTTTGGATGAGTGGTTGGGATGGTTGGGGTATGTGTTGGGAAATGGTAGGGGCGGTTTATGACATTGTGACAAAGGGTGAACACTAGATATGAAACTTGTATTAATGGGTGGTGTTGATGTTGGGATAGACATAAATACATTTTAGATAGATGATGTGGGTTGTTGAGAGGAGATATGATGAGATATTTTTGATGGGATAGATGTTCAACTTATATGAGGAATTTGGATGGTGAAGGAAACTAAAGGTCTTTTCATGGACGAAGTTTTTTTGGTGTTGTTTTAGGATGAGATGGAGCCGGATGAGGGGTCTAGTGAAGATGAAGATTGTTGGTTAGTTGTGTTATATGAGGAGACAACATCGAAGTAAAAAGTGATAATAGGAGTTAAAAACATTGTATTGGATGTTTTTGATTCACCGGAAGTGGGACAAGGATGTACTTGTTGGATGACCAACTCATGGTTAGGATCAACAAGTTGGGAGAAGTCATATGTAGTATTAGATATAGGAGGTCGTTGTTCGGGAGTAGATTGTTGAAGTAGAATGCCCCAGGCAGCTAGGTAAGCGTTGATGGTGATTAACTAAAATGTGAAATAATAGTAGTTAATCTGAGCTAGAACAACATGTAAATACAAAAATAAATGTAGTAAATGACTATAGAAATTGACCCAAGCAAACTAAACTAATGAAAATGAAAACCCTAATATGCAACAAAAGTAATCAAGTGACTCATCGATTTGTTGAATTTGCAGGACTATGTCGTAGAGGTGACTGGAGAAATAGGGAGCAAGAACGACTATACAAAAGCCCCCAAAAGGAAAAATCATAGCTATCTAAGTGGACTAGAGTGCCTAGAGAGGGACTGAGGCACCTATGGGCACCCTAGTTTGTAAAAAAAAGTCCAAAACTGAATTTTGCAGGTCTTGTAAGTGATCTAAAAACTTTGTTGTGTGTTGCATCAATTTTTTTGTACCGCGCCGAATGTCATTGATAATCCAAGATGAATAGAAGACCTGTAAAATACCATAAGAAGTATCAAAACCCTAAAAATGAGGATGTGAATGAAGGTCACTCATCTTCCACAATAGTGGGTTTACTAACTAAGCGTTGCACTACATTTCGGACCCAAATGTAGTTCTAGTGTGTGTGTGTGTGTGTGTGTGTGTGTGTGTGTGTGTGTGTGTGTGTGTGTGTGTGAATCATGTGCCTTAGGTGCTCTTGTGTCAGTTGCACATTGTGAAGTATGGAGCTAAAACTAGATGTAAAAATGTAGTAGAATGGTGGATGGAATAGAATAGAATCCCCTCTTATGCTTGTGTGATGATTAACCAGCCTTGTCCTTTGTGATGGAGCTAAGTGAATGTAAATGATCTCCAAATTTCTTTGATAGATGCAACCCTAGGTGGATGATAGTAGTGACTAGTGCTTGGTCCCTCATTATGGTATCATAACTTTATATTTATAGGGTTCTCTTGATCTAATTTCATAATTAACCCCGAAATGGCTAACCACAAAAAAAAAAAAAAAAAAAAAGCTAAACGGCTAGAAAGTGCCCAAAAAGTGGCAAGAAAGTTCAAAAAGAACCATGACACCCCTGGTGGGACCAAGGTACCCATGGGCACCATAGTACTAGCCTAGGTGCCCTGGTCAAAGCTAAAATAACGTAAAATGAAAAAATATGACTGGGCATGTGGGTGCAAGAGGTCGAAAATGACGAAATAAAACAAAGTAAGATGGCCAAAAGATGGGGGTTAATTAGTAATTTCTTCACTCAAAAACCTTCTAAATAGTAGTATGAGACCGGGACTAAATATTACCCAAAGTGCGTGATTTAGTGTCTACATTTTCCCCCACTTTATGTTGGTGAGTGGAACGTTCGGTATCATAAAGTAGATAGAGATGTGTACCCGATGCACACGTAAATTGATAAAGAAGGTGTGCCGAAGGACTAAACAAAATGTGTAATGATGAAAAGGTTATGGAACATGGAAACTAAAGATGAAAAGTGCAAAAAAAGTGATGAGAACGAACCTAGGGTGAAAACACGTGTGTAGTTGTTGATGTGTGTGATGTACCTACATGGTTTATTATGGTATGTGTTGCTTTATAAAATGTTTTTATTAGCGTCGTTGTTGTTGTTTTTCCCCCATTTGACTGCTTGTTTCTCATACGGTCGACCTGCAAGGAGAAAACAATCAAGTAGTCAAATATATATGTATGTATGTGAAAAAAAAACAAAATGTAAAAGACACATGTATATGTATTTAAAAGCATGTAAATGTAAAATACGCAAATGAAAAACGTTAATGGAACATGTGCACCTAATCCATGTCGAGAAAGAGAGTGTAGAAGGATATCTTGTACTGCCGAGATTTTTCAGGCGATCCGACGCCATAGGCCGAAGAAGTATAGGGAGGAATTCTGTTATATCCTCCAACCTTTAACTGCTTCCCTGAACATGTGTGAAGAGATCTCTGTATGTCCTAGTTTTTTGGGCGATCTAATGCCACTAGCAAAGAATTATATGGAGGAATTTTGTTGTATCCTCTAACCTTTAACTGCTTCCCAGAATGCTAAGGACTACCATGTCTTGTAAAATCCATTGTGTATGAGGTTCATAGACTGGTCTGAACCCACTTGTTGTATGTAACCCACAATTTCAATGGCGGAAAGTGCACTAAATTGAACCGGTGTAGAAGCATTGTGTAGTATGAAAAAACCCCAAATGATGCCCCCTTTGGGGAGTTTGCATGGCACGCTTGATAGGAAAATGCGGCCCCAAAAGAGGACCAACCACATGAACTTTGAAACTCTACCCTGTAGAGGGAAGGGAATGCACTTGGTAGAAACCAAGGCACACACAAACAAGAGGCTAGCCAAAAACAAGTGTTAGTACGAAAAAAATGCATGTGGAAGACAATGTGTAAGCTACGCAAACAATGTATAAGCTATCAAGAAAAACAGTAATGTAAACATGCAAGAAGAAAAAATAAGCCACACAAAGTGGGTTGCAAACATGGGACATCACTCACAATGTCGCAAGACATGCAAGGCCATCATGGCCACATACAACAAACAAGTGTGCACACCAAACATAGGGCAATGCCCGCATATAAAAACAAACAATAGCAGACAATGTAACAAACAAGTATGGAAGAAAATATCCTTGCATAACAAATGTTACACATGAAGCACCCATTAGCATGTTAGAAAGATAACCAATATTCCAAAAGTGTGTATAACCAAGCGATGTAGAGTGTTAAGTACAAAAATGAAATAATAGCACCTATGAGAGATGAATGTGGATTCCCTACACCCGGTGTAGGAAGGGTAGAAGGTGAGCATCATGTGCACGTGTAAAATATTTGTATCTGCGATCACAACTAGAAAAATACATGAATGTGCATGTGTGGATGGTATATATAAATGACATACAAGTGATCTAACTAGCATGTGTAATAAGATGATTATATACAAGCAAAGTAAGCAAAAATAAATGCAACCAAGATATGTAATATGTTGTGGATGGGTGGAATGGAATGCAATATGGAGTGATAGGAGCCACGTGCCCCCCAAGTGAATGGAAGTGTATGCAGTGAGATTCATTTAGTTTTCCCCCTCGGTAGTCAAGAAGGAACCGTAAATAGCAAAGGCATCATTAGGAAATGGTCGAAGTGTGTCTTGTGTGTCTAATGTGTTGTGATGAATGTGTATGTGTATAATGGTGATGATATGTAACCTAGAAAAGATTATATGTGCATGAACCATAGAGCCAAAGCGTATATCATGAAAAAATGAATGTAGGAGTGTAATGTCCCCTTTATTGGGACATTTACAAATATGAAGAATTGAAGACCTTCAATGACGATTTTCTCTCCCCGTGGGTTCGAGGATGAAGTTAGGGGAATTTTTTTGAGATGTCTAGTGTTTTTATTTGCATTGTAACCCCTTAGCATGCCTAGCGCTACAAGTGGGAGTCTTATTTAGTCTTAAAAAGTGCACATAGGCATATAATTTCTTAATATTAAATTAAGAAATTAAATAAAGTGCACATTAAGTGAGTCTTTTAAGTATTTTAATTAAGTTTTATGTTTTCCCTCCAAAAAAGGGATAGGTTGGCCATTTGAATGTTGCACCCCTTATCTTATAAAAGGAGGTTGCATGGCCATCTTTTGGGGATGTTGATTTGATCATTTATGTCTCTCCATGCTTGGAGAAATGGGATGTATGCCATAGCTTTTCATTGTGCTCTCTCTCTCTCTCATTCAATTTGAAATTGAATTAGATCTGATTTTGAAGATTCATTGAAGGATTTTTGTGCTTGATGTTGGTCTATATTTCTTCCTAACCCTAACACTTGGTTTGGGAGTTGGTTGGTGAATATTATGCATGCTTGAAACTTCCATATTGTGGTGATTTGCATTAGAAGCTTTAGCGATTTGTTGTGAAGGTGAAATCTTATTATTGTGCAAGGATTTATTCTTTTTATGGTAGCAAATTGGTGTGTGGTATTTTTGGTGATATTTCCATGCCCTAGCGAATTGGATCTAATGTGTTTTGGTGCTGATTTGACATTTAATATACTGTTGTATTTTTTATGCCCTAGTCAGCTGGGTGAAGGTCGGATTCCAACATTTCTAGTGCACAAATTTCACAAGTTTAGTTCAGATCTGGTTTCTCATATTTTTGTGAGTGCATGCATGTAATTTGGTGAATTTTGGATGAGTATAGAAGCTGGAATTATTTATTTAGTGAACAATAGTATTTTATGCCCTGGGCGACCATCCTTTTACACAAATCTGATACTTTTCTTAGAACTAGGTAGAAGTGGATTGCATGATCATATTTCCCATATTTTATTGTACCAGAATCTAAAGTTTGAGGGATTTTTCTTGGTTTGATAAGCAGGAAATAATTTTAGAAGTTATAGCAGTCTAGGATTTGATTTAAATTATTTTCCAGTTGTGTAAAACCTGATTTGAATGTGTTTAAATTTCTATTGTTTTCTCCCAATCTATCCCACCACCTTAGCTAGTTCCAACCCCATTTGGGTTCAAAGTAGCTGACATTGGGATATTTTAGATTGATGCAAAAGGGTTTACCCATTCTTTGCTCTATTTTGACAAGTATTTCTTTATTTCCTAACTTGTCTAAAAATGGGACTTCACAAGGAGTGATGATTTATCCTAAAGCGTGTATCACTACAAGATGAATAGTAGGGAGTGGTAAAACATATACCACTACACGATGATAGAGTAAGTGACGATTTATCCTATAGCGTGTGTCACTATCCTAGAAATATCACATGATGAGAGGTCGAATGATAAACGTGTGATGAATGTAAGGTCCATTTGATTTGTAAACCCTCGGCAATCGAGTATGGACCGAGAAACTAAAGTGTGTCATAGGGTAGTGAGTACAACACGTATAATATGATAAACAACCATGTGATGTGTATGCCAAGTATATTATTGAATGTAATATGTGTAGTGTGCCTAAGAGTGTATAATATGTAGGATGTAATGCTAGATGAGTATGATGTATGATGTATAAATGCACAAATGTCAAAATGTTGTAGATTAAATGTAGAAAGTATGGTGTATGACATATAATGCTTGAATATATGTGGTGTATAAGCCCTATAATGTAGTGTGGGGTTCATGTGTAGTAAGCCTTCAACAATCGATTGTGAACTGAAGCACATGAGTGTGTCATCAGGTAATGACCAGGTTCATTTTAAGAGACCTCTTGGAAATTAGAGGTGGAAAATACAGTGAATATGCCTGTAATGGTTTCACTGAAAGGTGAATTTAACAATTTTTTAGAACTGAATTTTAGCCTTGATTTTTTTTTGAGTTAGAGAGACCGCAGAGTTGCAGACACTCAACGTGCATGGTTTTCACATGTCTTAGCCTTTGAAACCCTAGTTTTGTCCTATAAATACCCTCTCGCTAGTCATTTTCACGTTTACACTTTCTCGGATCTCGAACTTTCTTGTATATAAGAATCCATTATCCAAGTCAAGTACAATCAAGCTCAAGGACAACTACAATGGAAACTACAAGTGCATCCCAAGCTCAAGAAAAAAATCAAGAGGAAAATCCAGTCAACCCACAAGCCCTATACACGGAAAGATACTCTACAAGAACCCTTTGTGCCCCCACATCTAGACTATTTTACAAATGAATTTGGAATACAAGGATTTGATCGATGCATGTGAGTTTGGTGGGCTCGTTAAGATGCCCCATTTTGAAATAGACCATGATATTTTGAACTACCTTCTCTCCTCATACAATACAGAGGACGACATGTTTAATGTTACTATGGACGACGGCCGATTGTTTCAATTTGGTATCGACCCAGCTGATATTCATCGGTTTACAGGCCTCCCATTCAAAAATTTACCCATTGTTACAACGAAGGAAACACTTGTTGAAGACGATAAGAAATACCTCGAATCGACTTTCTGGATTCCATGTTGATTGTAAGTGTAAACTATTTTCATTCAACATTTTGTATTCAGTTTCTGATTTTGATACAATACAAATTGATATTAATTCCAACAGATTTTTGGCATTTACAGCTCATGTCAATAAATCCAGACGTGGTGTGGATACACAAGGAATATCACACCACTTTCTTGTTGCTATGATTTCCTTCTTTCAATCTAGAATAGTTTTGCAGGGTCGGCAAACAGATATACCAAACTGGGTCATTGCATACATTCTTGCAACTATCGCAAAACAAAAATTTGATTGGTGCACCTTTTTATCAAGAAAATAAGAACTGACATTACAAATACAAAACTTTCAGAAAAACCATTCATTCACACCAAAAACTATCTCCTTGGCCTTTATTATGAGGCTCTTTTAAATTTAAAACACAAACCGATTCCCACTTGCACAGTGAGGCCTTTGATGAATTTGTCAATTCCATTTCAATAACGGTATAAACTATGAAGTTTGTATTTCGACATTAGACCGACAATAGGTATTAACTATTTACTTGTTTGCGCAGAGAAGATTTTGGAGGCCCTTCCTCGAAAAAAGGCGGCATCAAGAGGAAGAGGCCAGCGACACACCGAGGTGTTGGGAGATTCACATTCTAAAATGGAAGTTCGCTCATCTCCGAACCGCTAACCGTTTGAATTCGTTAAACATCGTGAGAAGTAATACCCTTACATGTATTATTTACAAATTCCGAATTTGTATTTTCATTTTTCCATTTAAATTTTACCATATTGAATTGACTTTCAATTGTATGTTGATGACATTACAGGGCTTTGGACCACACTCATGCTTCTTAAAGACGACCGTCTTCCCCAACTCACTCGGTTCATTCGCATGCTTTTGTAGCTTCTCAAAAATCACCTCGAATCTAGCAATAGACAACTCAAAACCACCAATTACTACTCCAACACATCCACCCCAAGCACTCGACAAAAGCTACCCCTCAACAACAAGGTACAAGTTTTGAATAGTACTTCGTTTAATTTTGTAGTTTTTGCATAGTTTAATAGTTTTTCATATGATTTTTCTTGAACTTTTCAGCACATTATAGTCCTTCGCCTTCTGTACAAACAGCGGCACCGCCCCTCCTCCACCAATAATATTCAAAATGCCAACTAGAGGATCAAGAAAAAAGAACATTGGTAAACGTGTGTTAATTCCTTCGGCCCCTAGTGGGACACTAAACATTGTCTCCTCGTTTCAAATTCCAACCCTCTCACTCGGTGGCTTGCCCAGCTGCAACAGGCATATCGGTTTGAAATAATATAAATTTAGATGAAGATTACTTGGGTATTGATAGCAATGACCCAACAAGATTTTTCAATACATGTGAGATGATTCAAGGCCAGTAGGTATACTTCTATTGCAACATAATTTATTCAACTTTCATTACATTTCAATTTAGATTTATTTGTTTGAATATTGATTTATTTTATCACAAATAGGATCAAGCCACCCAAAGGTAGAAACAAGTAGCAGTCGATCAACCTAAAAGCCCCCATACCTCTCTAGTGAGATCATCTTCTTTAGATACAGATGGTGAATAGTTGTTACCTTTTCCTTTAGAGAACTTAATTGGTTATGATTTTCAATCCCATGTCGATGAGTTTATTCTACCTCATATTACTCAGCTCATAGAATGGGAGAGAAGGGCTAAAGTACTAATCAATGAGATAATAAGTCGTTATGAAAATTATTGGCAAAGGGATAGTTTATACGCTACAGTCTAGAATCAACCTACGAAGATGGATTCCTTACTTACCCAAGTAAGAAGTGGGACTGTCACGTATAACAACAACTATAAAGATGACATTTTGGATAAGACATTAAACAAATTGGAAAATATTAGTGTTGAGGCCCAAACATATTTTAATAAATGGTCTAAGGACAAGGATCTAGTAGCAGTTGCAAATGCCGAGAGAGATAGAGCGGTCGTAAGTATTATCACTTTCAAACAATTTTTTTGTTAATTTGAAGTTTTCTTATTTTAGTAATATGTTTAATTGACATCACTTTTTTGTGCACTTGAAATATGAAAATTTGAAGAGTTAAGCAAAGGTTTTCCAAGTTCACTTGGAAACCGTGAAGAACAGTTTATCTGTAGCAAAGAATTTGAAGGAAAATATTGTTTTTGTTAACAAAATAATAAATTGAAGCGGATAATTAAAGAGCATGGCTTTGACCCTTAAATTTTATTCAAAACCAAGGCAGCTACTGATCCAAGTTTGCTATCCCATAGAGATGCAACAAAGTAAGAAGAAAGAATTGTAAAGAATCTGAGGCAGTCTTTTGAGAAGATCCGATAAGTTTTGGTATTATTCTTGGCATTGGGGAAATGGGTACAAGAGGATAAGCCATTGGGGAAAGGAGTATAGGAGTGGAAGCCATTCGGGAAAAGGGTACAGAAAATTACAGGTTGAAAATTTTCATTATTGAGGGTGGAAACTTGAAAAATAGAATCTATAATTGAACATTTGAAACATTAAATGTGATGGTCGTGGCATTTAAAATTTATTATTTGGATTTGAAATTTGAAATTTGAATGTGATAGCATTTGAAAATTTGAAATACTATATAATCTTTAATTTTATAACTTCCTATATATTATGTATAGAATTTCTAGATTGTATATGGTGTTTATGTTTCTTCTCTACTTGTAATGATGATTGCATTAGATGTGGATGATGAAATTAGAATAGAATCATAGTCTCATAGATATGGATTATTGTGAATTATATGTGGACGTAGATTTAGCTTCAAGAACAATCATGGAATCTGGATGATGATAATGGATAATTGTTGTAAGAAAATTTGGAATGTAGTACAACACGAGACATTTAAACATTCTCAAAATATTCTTCTCTATACTTGTAATGATATGATGATATTAAAATGGATATAGATGATGATGAATGATGATAATGGATAATTGTTTTAAAAAAATGGAATGTATTAGGACAAAGACGTTTCTGCACATTTAAAATAGATAAATAATTGTTTTAATAATAATTGGAGTGTCAGGATTATGATAATGATATGATGACATTAGATGTGGATGATGACATTAAAATATATATGGATGATGATGAATTTTATGTGGACGTAGATTTAGCTTCAAGCACGATCGTGGATGATGAATTGTATAATGGATCGTGGATTATGAATTGTATAATATGGAAAAATCTTCCTCTCTTTGTAAAATTCGATTGTGTGATTTTATCCCACAAAGTTTAAAAAATATATCAAAGCATTTTGCAAATATAAAAATAAATTAAACATAATTGTAAAAAATCAAGAAATGTCATATGATAGGGTTTAAGTTACCTCTTGTGTTTTAGATGGTTATGAAATCATCCTTCGTAGTGTGCTAGATCTTTGATTTAAGAAAACTCAACATGAGAAATGGATTAGTAGATAGATGGGTGAGTTGCTTGACATTGTCAGTCCCAAGAAGTGTGAGCTTCCTCGGATGGATGTCAACCCACATTTTCAAAAAAAAAGATGAAATAATTGTATTTAAATAAATGTAAATATATATACCTATAACATATTTAATGATAACAAGAGCTGAAACAAAATTTAAGGTGACAAACAATAAAAGTAAGGTGAAGGAGATACCTATTTAAAGTTGAAACAATCCATTATCAATAGCTTCTTCAAACTCGATGTTCTCTTCTGTAGAGTGTGATGATGTGCCAATTCCACTCTCATCGTTGGGAACAGTTGTACTTGTAGCTATATTATTCACACATCTTCTTTCATATAGGGAATTGCGATGCGCAATTGCTTTGTCAAAAGGAAAGGTTTCCATGGAGTAGCGAGATACATAACACCTCATGCAAATTTCCATATTTTTATCCAACCTATTTCTCAGTTTTGATTTTATAAATGATAAAGCGCTGAAAAGCCTTTCGTCCTCCATAGACCCCAAAATCATTATTTGACATAACTCATATAATCTAAAATATTCACCGATGTCTTCTTGTAATATAGAAATTTGATAGATTCCTCCCCACCTTGTAATAGCACCACTTTCGTGAGGGTTCATCTAAATTTTTATATTGGTTTCTCATTGTTGCAAAATTTGTCGATTGAAACTTTAATAAATCAGCATGCAATATACCTTTGATTTTCATACCCTTAAACTATGAAGTATTTGTGAAATGTTCCATTATTGTACCCATGGATTTATGGAAATGCTTTCTTACAAAGTATGCACGACCACCTTGATATTCCAAAAATTAGGATTCATCACACCCATTACTTCAAGAATTTTATTTTTGAAGAAATGTTCTCTAATTTTTGATGATACGGATTTTGAAAAAATGTAAACTTTATCCTTGTTTCAACTATAATAGACTCAAAGAGATTACGTGTCACGGGAACTTCTCGTTCGATCATGTAATATCTTGACGTTTTTGTAAAATATGCGTGGTATGTCCCTCCCATTAACAATGATGCGAGAGGTGATTGTGGATATTAAATCTCAAATAGTTCTTTGGGATTTTAAAGATCTAATAAAGCTTTCTAATTTTTGGAAACAGTGTATCAAAACTATCTTGAGAATAGTACAAGATATCAAGACTTTCACATACCATTTTTCTCATCCGTATAAAATCCACAATATAGATTAATCTCCCCCAGTGCATGCTTCATCGAGTGTATTGATCTCCTGCAACATTGGAAGAATACCAACCAATGTAATTAATGTCTCAAAATTAGTTAAACAGAACAAGTCCCTCACCCTATCAACTTCATGACAATATTTGTGCGTGAAACCAACCAACGAAAGATACTCCTCACAAACTCGTATGCAAGTTCATACAAAAAGATCCATCTCATCTCAACATCTTTAAGAAGTTTTTGTTATCTGTAATTCTAATTGCAAATTTTGGAACTCAAGAAATCTCTTTGGGCTGCTTGCCATATAGGCATGAAGTTCTCTTATAAGGTCTTCTAATTTAGCAACATTTTCATAGTTGCTTACCATTTTATACGCTAAATTCATTTTGTGAGCCATATAATGAATTGGTAGCATATATGGGGCCACTGTTGTTTGTAATCTAACACACATCCTTGTTCGGTGACCCTGTATGACAGATGCATCATTTGATCCGACGCATACCAACTTCGTAGCAATTTCATAATCAGTCATTCCAGCAATATCTTTCAAATGAGAAACAACTATTTTATGTAGGTTTTCAGCATTACTTTTTTCAGCTATTTTCATAACACCCAGCAGATGAGGTGTTTTTATATGATTTTCTAAAGTATAGATGTGGATACATACCCATGCAAAGTGTTGTCGACTTACATCACTTCATCAATTGAAAGAGATAAAATTTGAATTTTTACATTCTCTTTCAAATCTTCCTTCTCTATCATCGAAAGGCATTTTGCCATTTCCATCCACTACTTTTAGAACAATGAGACTAAGGTACGTTCAACATTCCATTATATTGATACAAAACTTTGAAATCGAGAAAATCTGAAATCGGTCTTCCTTTCTTTAGTATGTGAAATAAAATAGAGAATTGTATGAGTTTTGCATGTAGATTTGTTTGATTCATCTTACCAATTTGCGATGTGATCGTTCCTCCCTTTTCCATGAGATGTCTACATTTTTTCTCGCTTTGCTTCATAATCCATGCGTGTTTAACATGCATGCATTATTTTCATTTTTCCACCATGTGTTTTGTTTTTACAGCCATCTTCCCCATTACATTCAATTTTTTTTTCACAATATTTTTCTATAGTGTCCAATTTTGTCTTCATTTGCATTTTTGTTGCTTTCACAATTTCCACATATATATTGTACATGTACATTCGAGATAGGATCTCTTCAATTAGATGATTTTACTGATTCGATAAAAGAAAATTTGGCAGCCCAATCAAACTTGTATGTCCTCCCAATGGTCCACATATTCTTGTTTGTTTTCAATGTTTTACTTTTTGAGTAGAATTTTGAGCAATATCACAATCACTTGGTTTCCTCTTTTGTGAACCAGAATTTGAATTTGATTTCTATGTTCCATTTTACCGAGTATTGGTATGTGTGGTATCTTAATGCACTCTGTTTGCACCCCAACAGGGAAGAATATCTTTAGGATCTGGCATCTCAACAGCTATATCTTCAAGATATGGCATATTATCGTAGATGTCATTTGTTTGATCTTGTGCGAATGCACGTCCACCTCAATATTAACTTCCACACAGTCAAGATTCTACGATTCTTTCTAGTGGCAACTATATGGTTGTTGGTATTTGCAATATCTCGTATCGAGAGAGTTTCCAAAATACTTGAACAAGGACTTCTGATATTTCTTAGTTACTTTTTTGATCTTCACATTACGAGGACTAGCACCTTCCATTATTCTCGAGCAGAGTCTTGCGTCAGCAAAAGAACCAAGTTGCACGTTAGAAACAAAATTCATGTTGCACGTCTACAATACCTCTTTATCACGCACCAACAACTAACCCTTGTTGCGCGTCTACAATAACTCCTTTTCGTAAGGCCAACAACTAACCCCTTATCACGCGTTAACAACTAACCCACTTGTCGCACACGCGTCTACAATACCTCATTGTCGTGTGTCAATATCCCTATCGTGCGTCAATAACTAACCCCTTGTCACACGTCTGCAATACCTCATTGTCGCACGTCACCTATATCCCTGTCACGCGTCAACAACTAACCCCTTTATCACGCGTCAGCAAATTCAATGGGTCACACGTCAGCAAATATCATCTGTCACCCGACTCTAAACTACTAACAGGCTAACAACAATCTTTGGTGCTTAGAGTATGTGAGTTCATGGTATTGGTAAGGTATTGGTGGTAGTACCATAGTATACTACCCAGTGAATCACCTAGGTTTTTATAGGAGATGTTTTCAAATGTAGGTGAAGCCGACCCCAAAAAATATATACTGTAAATTTTAGGCGAATAGGACACCAACCCGCTCTGAAAAAATCACCTTTTCAAATTTTCCCAAAATGAAATTTTCATTGTATTACGAATATTCGCGACTAAAATTATCCCCGTAATGACGATGCTAAAGTATGAATGAATATGTGTATGCTAAGAGATTGATGTATGAGAATGTAAATATGATAGATGCATAGATGTGGCGATGGGTGGGGGAGATGTATTAGATGTTATGCCCCCAAGTGTACATGAATGAATGAGCTAACCAATAATCATGAAGGACGAAGGTCCTCCATCTGATGCATGTGATGATGAAAACATATGACCATGCTCTAGATTGGTGCTATAAAAGATAGACGCTATGTTGGTGAATGAATTCTATGTGTGTGTGATGGATGAATGTATGATGAAGGTTGTGGCATCACAAAATGCGTTGGTGATGGAGATCTATGCGATGCTGAGTGCGAAGGTGATGAAGACCCACGTGGAATAAATCGAGACGGTGATCGATGTCGAGAGGTAGTTAATGTATTAGGAATGGGCCTATATCTATGTGTAGGACTAGCAGGTGATGTGGTCATGTAGACAATGCGCGCATAGGGAAACTAGGCATAGATTGTTCTTTAAGCAACGCAGAATGTGATGTGATAGCTACCGTATGAGGAGATGGAGACCATAGAGTAGATGGAGGAAAACCATGAATAGAAATGACTTGTTTGTTTTGAATAAATTGTGTTGAATTATGGATCTTAATTTCTTCACAAATAGCATGCTTTATTAACTTGCTGGAATACATAGTAATCGTCAAATCACACGGGACCGACATCGGTCAAGAAAGTAGGAACCGGTATCGGTTAGGGTAACCGACATCGGTTACCTATGCATGATTTTTTTATTTAAGTCATGGGAATTAGATCTAACCTTTGATATAAAGGTGATCTAATGGTTGTAATTACATAGCTAAGGTGCCCTAAATTTGTATATGCTTATATAAGATAGAAAGCTAGGGTTAGAAGATATATTTAGAATAATTGTAAAAATAAATTATAGGAGAGATAAAAGAGAAACTTGTGAGGAACAAAGTATTGTACATCCGAAAGAGGTGTGGAAGATTAAAAATCTTTGTTGTATCTTCTCTCAGTAAAGCTTTGAATAATGGTTGTTTCTTAGTGGACGTAGCCCACACTTTGGGTGAACTACATTATATCTTGTGTATTGTATATTCTAGTTTATTTCTATATTTATTGTTTGTATGCTTGATTTGATATCTATATCTATACAATCGGTATGATTAACCCCAACAACTATTATTATATCTTTTTTAGGGTTTTGTGTTTGAGATTTACTCACGGAGGGATTTCCGATTGAGTGGGTGTAGAGTAGGTATTTACCTTAACTCATGTTCACCTAAGTACTTTATTTACCTCTATTGTATTTATTCTCACCCACTTATGTGTGTAGATATTTCTTTTATCTTATTTAGATACTAGGAGATATTATCTAGTTAGGTATAGTTCTTTTCTTGATCTATGGTATTGACTAGATCATTGATATTTAGTTCTCTCCTAAATCTATGGTCTTGACTAGTTCTTTGATGACTAGTTATTTCCTTGATTTATGGCTTGATCTACGACTTTGACTGGTTCTTAGATTGTTATTCCTTGCCTATTTAAGCAAGGCCCATTCTCATTGTATTGCATTGAGTTCCATAATAATATATGATATTGTTTCTCATTTGTTTGCAAAGGTTTTATGTAAAGTTATTCTGCGAATTACTTTCATCTTATTAATCGGGGTGTTTGATTAGCATTTGTGTTCTTGGCTTGGTACGATCTAGTTATCGTTCCTTTCATGGTATCAGAGCGGGAGATTGTTGTTGGCATCCGTTTATAAGTTTTATTTTACAAATAAATTATTTAAGTATTCATATATTTAAGATTTGGTCGTATTTTGTTGTTGCGTACATTTTTATGCAAAACAGAGGCTTCCATTGGATCCAGAAGCATGAAAACCCTAAAATCGATCAAACTCACCAATTAAGGGAAGTCATTTTTTGTGGATTTTTTATTTTGGTAGAGAAGCACACAGGTGCGTCTCAGGATTCGTGCCATGCAGGAAAAAAGACATGATTTTATTTATTCGGTTTTGTTGGATTTCTCGAGATCTCATCTTGAGTTTTTTTGTTGTAGTGTATCTACCTCGGTGTGCACGTAGGAAGGTTTTCGGATCTTTCCTTTTTTGGCAGGGGTCCACGGATGTTGTGCACGTTTTACTATTTCGAGAAAATCCACAAGTTACTATTTTGGCAATAAAGGTCACTGTCTACACAAATCCGAAATAGTAGTTTTTACCGTAGTAGTAGTTGGATGTGACTTTCTCGAAAACACACGACACACCCCAAAATAGTAAGTTGTGCAAACACCCATTAAAATCCTTAGCCCTTGGTCATATGGTATGGTCATATGAGGGCTTAAAGCTTGTGATTCCTATTAGTAGATGCTTAACTTCAGCCCCCTTTAATTTTTTTGTGGTGAAGGCAACAACATTTTATTTCTTTTTAGTGGCACCTAAAATAAATAACAGAGAAAAATATTAAAAAGATTGTATTTTTTTATCGGTAACTTGATTTTGAGTGTCGTTTTTTGGCAAAAGTGCTTATTATTTCATGCTCTTTCCATTGGAGTTATTTATTTTGAGACTTGCACTATAATTATAAAGTGTCAAATATGGAGGAGTGTTGTAATCAATTGTGGATGTAATTTCAGCTTGAGCCCACGTCCTAAAATTTTGGGAGTTGCAGTTTTTGTACCTATCATGGATTCTGAAAATGATATGATTTTCTATGAAGTATGCGGACTTCAAGAGGATATTGTAAAATTTGTGGAAGAAAATAGATCACTCAAGAAGCAAAATTCTCTTCTACAATCACTCATTCACGATAAGGATATAATAATACACTCCCTGCAGAACAAACTTGCTAGCCTACAACATCACCATCATATTGTGGACAACCATATCTATGCTCCTAGTCCACTTGTAGCTATTGCTCCTAAACTCACCGACATTGATTTATTAGTCTTTGAGTCTGCTCCTACTTTTGATGCTTCTAAACTTGTGAGGCTTATTCTGCATGCTCTTCCACATCTCGTGCCTATTACAAAGACCACATATTGTGTATCCTACTTTTGAAAAGTTGCATGACTTTTTTGATAAGCATACCACCGCATTCAAATCTTGCATGCTCATTCTATGGGTCTCACTAATGTGATTCATTGTGCAGACATTCACAGGGTATTGTTTCCTCTATTCCACATGTTAAGTGGAATTCTCGTCATGACATTAGTTTTCGAGCAGATACTTCATTGGGATCACACATTGACAGAGCTCTTTTTTTGTTTGCTCGACTCTTTCTAAGGATCATGAGCAACACATGAGTTCTGCACCTTCACTCAGGCTTGAGAAACCTGAGATTTCAGCTGTCAGACATGATCAACTTGACACACATTCTGATGTTTTTTACATGCACCCATTGTGTATTTTACACCAAGTCATATGCAAACATCTTCTTCATCCATTCGTGTTGATTTGGGGTGGATATCTGATCACTCGTGGCGGCGACATAGGCATTTGTTGAGAGGACTCTACAGGCGTGGCTCCTCCACCATTCGACCTCTTGCTCCACTTTCTATACCTTCTGCATTGTGATGCTTCTTGTTTTGAGCATTTTTCTTTAGCAGGTGTAGTGTATCTCTCTTGTTTGTTGAGAGATTTTGTATCTGTATTTTCGACACTTTTGGCATGTTGACAGTATCTCTTGTGAGGGATCTATTCTAGTGAATTCCAGTGTTATTTTGTCAGTGTTCGAGTAGTTGATTTTAGGCAACTCATACAGATTTTTAGCATCACTCCACCCATTCAACAATATGGGAGGGTGTGGTGTTGATCCTACTTCTTTAGGTTTCGTGTCCTTGCCTTGTTACCTTGGCTTTTCTTGGATCATGACACTCTAGAGTTTGTGTCCTTGCCTTGTTGCTTTAGTTATTGTTCTTAGATCATGGCACACCTATTTGCAGCAGTTGATCGGATTATGTTTGGTGTTTTTTTTACACTTTCGACATCACTCCATTGATAGTCTCCTTGTATGGAGCTATTCAGTGAAACCCAGTGTCGAGGTTTTATTTTTTGTGATCGAGTAGTAGATTCAAACCACAATGCACACCAAACTTCTTCACCATTGTACAAGTTTTTTGAGCCGAGCTTCTTGGGATGCCTTGGAGTAGGTCTTTACTCTCTTTACTTTGTTGTTACTGGTTTTGGGTACCTTATGGTGTCCTTTTTTTTCTCATATATTATACATGAGTACCTCATCAAGCCTAGTTGTCGGGACTCATACTTGTGGATATGCCACTTCTATTTTGGCCCCTAGCTTCACTTTAGGGGGTGTTAGAGTAGGTATTTACCTTAGCTCATGTTCACCTAGGTACTTTATTTACCTTTATTGTATTTATCCTCACCCATTTATGTGTGTGAATATTTCTTTTATCTTATTTAGATATTAGGAGATATTATCTAGTTGCTAGGTATAGTTCTTTCCTTGATCTATGTTATTGACTAGATCTTTGATGTCTAGTTCTCTCCTAAATCTATGGTTTTGACTAGTTCTTTGTTGATTAGTTATTTCCTAAAGATTTATGGCTTGATCTACGACCTTGACTTTGGTTCTTAGATTGTTATTTTTTGCCTATTTAAGCAAGGTCCATTCTCATTGTATTACATTGAGTTCTATAATAATATATAATATTGTTTCTCATTTGTTTGCAAAGGTTTTATGTAAAATTATTTTGGTGAATTACTTTCATCTTATTGATCGGGGTGTTTGATTAGCATCTGTGTTCTTGGCTTGGTACGATCCGGTTATCGGGGTGTTTGTATGCTTAATTTGATATATATATATATGTACAATCGGTGTGATTAACACCAACTATTATTATATTTTTTTAGGGTTTTGTGTGTTGATAGATTTACTCATAGAGGGATTTTCGATTGAGTGGGAGCTACAACAATGGCAGAAGATGGAAAATATAGAGTTGATGAATTTGATGGCCGTAATTATCAATTATGGAAAATACAGATGGAAAATTATCTCAGTATCAAAAATATTTATACTTATCGTTGGATGACAAGCAAGACCTACAAAGATGACTGGTGAAGAATAGAAAATTCTTGACAAAAAGGCTCTGAGATCTATAAGATTGAGCTGGAAGCATCTGTGGCTTTGAATATTACCAAAGCAACAACCATAGTAGAGTCGATGAAATATTTGGCTAATTTATATGAAAAACCTAGTTCTTCAAATATTGTTTATTTGATGAAGAAATTATTTAATTCAAAGATGGAAGAAGGTGAATCTGCATCAAGTCATTTGAATGATTTTTGTTCTATTGTAAATCAATTAAAATCGGTTAATATTTTGTTTGATGATGAAGTGAAAGAACTTTTATTCTTATGCTCTTTTCCAAATAGTTGGGATAACTTGGTAATGGTTGTTAGTAATACAACATTTGCTACTAATATTTTAAATTTTGATGATGTGGTTAGTATAATCCTGAATGAATAAATACACACAAAAAGTACAGGAGAATTATCATATAGTAATGCTTTAAATGTAGAAAGTAGAGGAAGGTAGAAGGAGAGATCCAAGAGTAAGAATAATGGTAAATCAAAGTCTAAGAATGACATATCTAAGTTCGTAGTGAAAGGAATAACCTGCTTAGAATTGTGGAAAGAAGGGACATGCAAAGAAAAATTGTTGGTTCAAGGAAAATAAAGAGAATGTACTAGAGAAAGGTAAAGAGAAAAATGTTGCATCTTATGAGGTAATGTAATATGCCCTTATTCTTTCCTTGGATAATAAAATTGAATCATAGGTTTTAAATTCCGCAGAGTTATTTTCCATGCTACCCTAATAAGGGTTGTTTCAAAAATTATGTCCATGGTAATTTTAGGCATGTTTATTTAGGAGATGATGAACCATGCAATATATTAGAAAATGATAAGTTCATTTAAAATAACAAAATGAAAATACATGGATATTAAAAATGTGAGGCATGTGTCAAGCCTCGGGATAAATCTAATTTCGTAGGACAACTAGGTGAATTTGGTTGCATAATTACATTCACAGCCAACTCTTGAAAGTTACCAAGGGATCTCTTATTTTAGTAAGAGGCGGGAACATTATATTTATATACTTGTATTACTGATTCTTTTTCTATGCTATCTACTTCAAATTTAGATGCAAGCATGTGGCATAATCGGCTAGGCCATATGAGTCAAAAAGAAATGCAAATTTTAAAGGCTAAGAATAAGTTATCATATTTGAAAGATGTAGATTTTTATTTCTATGAGCATTGTATATTTAGAAAGAAAAAGAGAGTGATATTTCTCAAAGTTGGGGCAATAAATAAGGATAAGAAATTAGAGCTTGTGCACTCAGATGTGTGGGGACCAACTCAGGTAGCTTCTCATGGAGGATCCCAATATTATGTGAATTTCATTGATGATGCCACAAGAAAGGTATGAGTTTATTGTATTAAACGTAAATATGATGTTTTTGAGACTTTTAAAAGATGGAAAGCCCTTGTGGAAAATGAATCAAATTTAAAGTTAAAATGTCTTATATCTGATAATGGTGGTGAGTACTGCAACAAGGCTTTCAATGATTATTGTTTAGTGAATGGAATACACAGAGAAAGAATGGTTCCTAGAACACCATAGGAGAATGGTGTTGCTGAAATAATGAACATGAAAATCATGGAACGTGCAAGAAGTATGAGGATACATGTTGGATTACCCTTGCAGTTTTGGGTAGAAGCAATAGACACAATGGTTTATTTAATTAACCATGGGCCTTTAAGTGCACTAGATGGTGGAATACCAGAAGAAGCTTGGATTGGAAAAGAGGTAGATCTTTATTTTCTTAGAGTATTTGGTTCAAAATCTTTTGTGCATGTTGATAAAGAAAATAGAAAAGAAATTGTTTGTTAAATCTAAGAGATGTACTTTTATTGGTTATGGCTCTGGTGATTTTGGATTCTATTTTTGGGATTTAGAAGATTCTAAGATTGTTAGGAGTCGTGAAATTGAATGGAATGAAAAAGAATGTATAGAGATCAAGTGTTGGTACCCAAAGATGAATCGGTTGGAAATTTTGTGGAAGAAAACTCATTCATGGATTTAGAAAAGACATATATGGGTACCGGTGTCGGTCATCCTGAACCAGTATCGGTTGAACAAAACCGACTTCAATCTTGCTAGGACCGACATCGGCTACAAAAGATCACTGGCCGGCGTCGATTAGCTAAACTGACATTGGAAAGAGGTGACCAGTGTCAGTCACTATCATAAGTGGATACCAATATACAAGATGTCTAGATTGAGCCTCCAGCAACCCAGATCTCAGTTAAAAGGTCACAAAGGGTAAGTAGACCTTTAGAATTATTTACACTTTCCTTATCTTATTTATTGTTGATAGTGGTGAACCAAATTTTTTTGAAGAAGCAATGCAGGATGAAACCCATAAGAAGTGGGAGCATGGCATGGATGAGGAGATGGACTCCATGAGACAAGAATCAAACATGGGATTTGGTCAAGTTCTTTAGCAGTAAAAGGACATTGCAAAATAAATGGGTTTACGGGATCAAGGAAGAAGAGGGTGGACAGAAAAGATACAAGGCAAGACTTGTGGTAAAAGGATTTACACAGAAATCAGTATTGATTTTGGTGAGATATTTTATCTTGTAGTAAAAATGAATTCCATACATACTATATTGAGTTTAGCTACAGTAGAAGATTTACATTTAGAGAAACTTGATGTCAAGACGACTTTCCTTCATGGTGATTTGGAGGAAGAGATATATATGCAACAATTGCTTGGATATGAAGTCAAGGGTAAGGAGAAACTTGTGTGCAGGTTGAAAAAGAGCTTGTATGGGCTCAAGCAATCCCCAAGGCAATGGTATATGAGGTTTGATAGTTTCATGCATGAGCATGGTTATATGAGATCCGAATCGACTATTGTGTTTATTTAAAAAAGCTTTAAAAATGGAAGCTTTATTATTTTGTTATTATATTCGGATGATATTCTTATTTATAGATCTAGTATGTAGAACATTGGTTCATACATTTTTAATGAAGGATTTGGGAGTCATGAATGAAAATCCTTGGCATATAAATTTTTAGAGACATAGAGAATAGAAAATTGTATTTGTCTCAAGAACATTATTTCAATAAGGTGTTAGAAAGGTTTAATATGTAAATTTTAAAACCTGTAAGTACAACTATAGATGAACACTTCAAATTGAGTAAAAATCGGTGTCATATATCACATGAGGAGGTCGAGTACATGACACGAGTTTCATATGATTTAGTGGTTGGAAGTCTTATGTACACTATGGTTTGTACTAGACAAGACATTACGCATGGAGAAGTGGGAGTTGTGAGTAGATTTATGGTCAATCTAGGTAAAGAGCATTGAAAAGTAGTCCAATGGATTCTCGGGTATTTTAGAGGGACATCCAACATGTATTTATGTTATAGAGGGTCATATACTTCTTTATGTGGCTATGTTGATTCAGATATGGTTGGAGATTTTGATTGTATAAGAAGCACCACCGGATTGTATTCACGGTAGGTGGCACAAAAATTAGCTGAATTTCTAGATTACGAAGGTTGTGGCATCTTCTACTACGAAGCCAAATATGTTGCAGCTACATAGACTAGCAAAGAGATGATATGGATGATTAGGATCATAAAAGAGTCGGAAAGGAGAAAGAGGATTGTATATTATACAGTGATAGTCAAAGTGTGATTCATCTAGCAAATAACTCAGCATTTCATTCAAGAACGAAACACATTCAGTTGAGATATCACTTTATAAGATAGGTGTTTGATGATGGGTAGCTGAAACTAGAGAAAATTCATACAAATAAGAACCCTGCAGATATGCTAACAAATCCATTGGCAAAGGAGAAGTTGGAGCTTCACTCCACTTTTGTTGGTCTTCGAGTTTGAGAATTGAAGAGGGAGAAACAAGCCAAGGAAAGGATCCAAGAATGGAGTTATATGGTACAATGCAGAAATTTATCTCCAAGTGGGAGATTATTGAGTTATAGAGCTCAATTACTTCATAAATAGCATGCTTTATTAAATTTCTAGAATACACGATAATGAGCATCATTGGGTAACCACCATCGGTCACTGTGGACCGACATCACTAGCAAGTAGGAACCGGTATCGGTTAGGGTAACCAACATCAGTTACCTGTGTGTGATTACTTTTATTTAAGTCACGGGAATTAGATCTAACCTTTGATATAAATGTGATCTAATGGTTGTAATTTCATAGCTAAGGTGCCCTAAGTTTGTATATGCTTATATAAGCTAGAAAGCTAGGGTTAGAAGATAGAATTAAAAGAATTGTAAGAAGGAATTCTTGGAGAGAGAAAAGAGAAAGCTTGTGAGGAAGAAAGTATTATACATCCGGGAGAGGTGTGGAAGATTGCAGATCTTCATTGTATATCCTCTAGTAAAGCTTTGAATAATATATTGTTTGTTTCTTGGTGGACGTAGCCCACACTGGGTGAACCACATTATATCTTTTGTATTGTTTCTTCTTATTTATTTCCATATTTATTGCTTGTATGCTTAGATCTGATATATATTTGTACAACTAGTTTGATTAACCCTAACACATTTGAGTCACAAATGATTCATATAAATGATAGATTGAGATTTATGAGTCTAATTGAGACCGAGAAGCAGGTCACATCTAGAAAACTATGTTTCCAATGAGGAAAGGCACAAGTAGTGTAAGAGGACCAACAATAACATGTAGCTTCTTCACAATGCCAAAGGGTTTGTTGAAAAGGTATTTAATTTGCGATGGATGATAGCCGATATCCTTGAGAAGTGAAATAGAGCATGCACTAACGGTCCATGATGGGTCAACCTTAGTGTTTTTAATAGAGGTCGAGCCAACAGATGCATTGATATGTAAATGATTAGATATAAAAGTTGCATGATAATCAATGTTAGAGAAAGAAGTTATTGGTGGCGAAGCATCGGTGTTTCATGACTAATAAATCAAGATCCCATGATGTAGGAGAAGGCATTGCGTGATAGACATAATTAGCAGAAGAATCTATTTTTTTGTATTATGATTTAGTAAGGGGTTATTAAAGATCTTGAGTTTGTGATTTTCATTAATAGGTGTAGATGTTGTAGATTCCGGAAGCTCAATTTGACCATTGATAAGAAAGTTCTGAATGAGATGTCTTAGTCGGTAACGATCAGTTGTGTGTCCTATGTATTGATGATCGCAATAAGAATGTTCATAGAAATTGTCCTTTTGGTCGAGATGGATCTATTTGAAGAGGAGATGGTAATGTAATAAGATTACTATCAATTAGTTGTGGTAGAAAATCACGTAGAGGTATACTAAACTTAGTAAAAGGACGTCTATATGGTTGTGATTGAATGGTTGTGGTTAGGAGCAAAGACTACGTTTACAATAGTTTTACCATCTACGGGTTTAGTTGTAGAAGACTTAAATGTTTTCTTACTCTGAAAACGTGTGGATGATGATGTTTTCTCTTGATACTTAAGTTTGCCTATTGTCAGAAGTTTGGTCTCATGAATTTTGAGAGTTTGACAAAGTTGATCCAATGAAGGAGAGGTATTAAAGAGAATGCTCGCCTGAGGAGGTGACAAGAGACTATGAATGAATAAGTCTTAAAGCTCAAGATCCGAAAGTAAGTTAGACATCTTAGCTAAATTATTTTTGTATCGCAAGACATAATCAGATAAGTGTTCGTTAGACCCTTGTTTGCACTGTGAAATTTGAGCATAGGAGATCTTAGAGCCAGTGTTGATAGAGAAATGCGTGAGAAAGGCATAAGCCAGATGCATGAAAGAGACTACCAAATGGATAGGTAGGTCATAGAACCAATGCATTGCATAGTCTTACAAACTATGAGGGAAAAGCTTAGCTAGTATAGTGTGATTGTTTGCATAGTCAAGGCATGCTACATGAAATGCTCGGAGATGTTCTTATGGGTCACCATGGCCTTTAAAGATAGGTATCTTAGGAGAGATGAAATTAGGTGGCAATGTATAGGCAGATATAATAGGCGGGAAAGGAGTATGCAACAATGTTGTAGAGTCTAAAGATGGTGTTGTGCGTGAGGTGGCTAGCTAAAGCTAACGAATTTGGGTTTGCAATTCTTGATATAAAGAGGTCAAATATGGAGAATTCAAGAAGAATTGAGGTGCAGATGAGGAGTACCAAGGTGAATGGTGGGAGTGGTGGTTGTATTAATGGGAGTAGAAACATAGGTAGGTAGAGTAGAGACCATGGGAGAAAAAGAAGTAATTACGGAAGTTGAAGCATCATGAGATCTTTTAATGGTGATTAGATCATGCAAGACATGAGGGAGATGAGTAGGTTTTTCACGCAAAGCTTTCTGAAAGTCAGTAATAACATTAAGTTGATCTTGGTCAACATTGGTATCTTCGTCATAGGACTTATCACTATCAATTGCTTCTATTTCATGAAGAGGGATGCAATGGGAATGATTGAGAGGATTATCAGCCAAAGATGTAGTTGTATCATCCATGGACCTATAAGTACGGTGGGTGAATGAAGGGAGCTCACAATATTGGAGGGACCCAAAATGACCATTACGGGTAACGGGAATAAAATGAAGGATGAAAAAGACCTAGAATGATAAGCAATGAATGAGGATCTTATAAGCGTGGAGACCGGGTTAACCAAGATGATTAATTAAAATGTGGAATAATAGTAGTTAATCTAAGCTAGAACAACATGTAAATACAATAAATAAATGCAGTAAATGACTATGGAAAATGACCCAAGAAAACTAAACTAATGAAAATGAAAACCCTAATATGTAAGAAGAGTAAGGAAGTGACTCAGCTGATTTGATGAATTTGTTGGACGTGTGTCACGAGGTGAATGGAGAAACAGGGAGTAGGAACGATTGTGTAGAAGACTCGAAAGGAAGGATCAAAGCTATCTAAGTGGACTGGAGTGTTTAGAGAGGGATATGGGTGTTTGTGGGTCTCTGGTCTATGAATGAGCACCTTATCCTCGTGTGAAAGGACTGGAAATGAGTTTCGCAAGCCCTAAAGTGATCTAAAACCTTCATTGTGTGTCGCATCAGATTCGTTGCACCACGTTGAATATCACTGATAATCCAAGATGAATAGAAGACCTGCAAAAGACCATAAGAAGTATCAAAATTGTAAAAAATAAGAATACAAATGAATAGGTCGATCGACCTCAATTGCCACAAAATTGGGATTACTAATCGAGCGTTGCACTACATTTCAAACCCAAATGTAGTTATGGTGTGTGTTGATGGGTGTCATTATTCCTTTTATTTAATCAACTCTTTGTTGATGTCATATTCAAACCGGGGTGGTGTCCGAAGCTATATGTAATAAGAAATCTTAGTGATCTAGTAATTGACTGTAGGTATTTGTTTCTTTTTATAATTTTTGGGGATTTTCTCAATGTCTTGAGGATTCCTTGGCTAAAACCTTATTGAAATCAAACTATGAAAACTTGTTGGAAGTAAACATTCTTTGCGAAATAGATTTTTGAAAATAAACACACAATTTGATAATGCTGAAATTTGATTACAAAGAAAGAAGAATCTAATCTAGAACACTTGCAGGAACAAGTATATGACAGATTTCAACTTGAGTAATCAAAAGCATTTATAGAATTAATAGATCTATACTATTTGCTCTAGAAATATAAATACCAAAAAAATGAAGACCCTGGTTCTTGGGAGAGTGGGCCCTTGCTCCACCTTGAAACAGGATTTGACAACTTAATATACTCTCAAAATAGAAATGGCTATTTTATTGATAAAATGTTCTACATTACAAAAATGTACTATCTCTTTCTATCTCTCTATGTCTTTATCTATGTATACATCTATATCTCCCTATATTACTTTCAACAGTGCCATGCATATATATATATTTCTTCCATAGGTGTATTTCTTCCATATATATATACACCATAGTTGTCTTATCGATTCGAGATAGAATTGAATCATGCCCAAAATAGATGTTGAATTGGATCATGGCTAGACATACTACTTTGTATGATAGTTATCCTTGGATATACGAGTATGAAAAATTAGAAATATTCTAATCTACTCTGATTGAAAGGATCATTGATTGCTAAATCATCGGATGTTGTTGGAATAAATAAATTCTCATCGGTTCCGGAACTTTAGAGAAGTTCCGGAACTAAAGGAAATCGTTCCAGATCTAACTGTGAGGGTTCCGAAGCTACATGCAGGATTTCGAAACTAAGTCCGAAAGTTCTGAAACTAAGTTTGAAAGTTCTAGAACTAAGTGATAGAGCTCATAATTGCGTAATGGAGTTCCGGAACTAATTCTGGAAGTTCCGAATTGAGCCGTATTGAAACCAATGCTTCCAAAACATGTTGACCACTTCATACTTTGTTCTTTTGATTGATTGTGACATGTTTTATTACAAAAACTGAATTTCTAAAGCACTTAGTTAGGAATTATAGAGTTTTTAAATGTTATAACTACAATCAAAAAAGATGGACAATTACATCCTAACTTATATTAGATCAAACAAAAGTCACAAAATGCAATCAAACTTGATAAAAAGGAGAGTAAAATAAGATCATTTATTGTACATTAACGAGACATATTCTGGCCTCATCATCTCCCCGTACTTACTTGTTTGTAAGTCCTCTTACAAACTTTACTCTTCAAACCTTGGGTTGTGTATTCTACACTCTAATTGATTGCTCAAGTCAAATGGATGAAACTGAATATCCCAATATTTTAGTTCAGAAACACTATACCCTGATCTTGTTTCTACTTTCCTCTTCCATTCCTCAAATTGAGTGGGATATTGAGGTTCTCTGTTTTGCCATGGAGACATGGGAGCGAGAAGAAGGGGAGGCCTTGTTCTCATTCCCATCCATATGCCCCTGTGCTTTTCATTGATATGAGGGATTAGTGTGCATAAAGCTTTTGCTCTTTCTAGACTCCAGATCAAATTTGTGGGAGATATTACTTCCCTTCTCCTCAAGGCAATTGTAAGAAGCTCCCATCTTTTCAAACATCCATCATAAATCTCCTCAAATTTTTCCACCTCATAAAAAGTGAAGGCATTAATACTTTTCTGTAAACTGGCAAGATAATGTGTCTTGAACAGTCTATCAAAGGCATGGTTTCTAAGATTTTTAACAAAAGTAGATGGTTAACCATAATGAGCCCTCATGCAGAGACCAGATGAGCTAGCTTTCAATAGATGCTTAGAATCCCTTTCCTTCCATGCAATCTGATTTTGAAGAACAAAAATAAATGCATTAAGTGGCTTTCTCCCACATACAAATTGATCATGAAGCCTGTGTTCTTTTCTAGCATAAGATTGTAGAGATAGAATTCACAGAGAAGATTTTTCTGCTCTGCACTGGCTGAAGAATAGGCTATCATGAACTCAGATTCATCTTTTATTTCATGTGGAAGGCCACATGTAATTATTGACAGCTGTCAGTGAATGAATTGTTCTTCTAGAAACATGTTATATGCAGGAGAAGGTCTCCTGCATGCAAGTAATTTTTCACTCATTATGAAAACCATTTGTATTTTTACAAGACATTTAAATTTGTCTCCCTCTTCTTTGTAAAACTTTTCTTCCCATTCCTTTCTTGTTTTCTTTTTATCTTCCATCTTGCTTCTCAAATCCTCATTGGATGTTTTGATGTCATTATCATCCCATAACTTATTGAGTGGCCAATAAATTAATTCAGTCTGTACAAAGACTATTGACATAGTACTCTGTCTTCTAGAAATTTTACATTTTTCCTCTTTCTCCATCATCTTCCATTTAACTCTTGTTAATTCCTCAGTCTTGTCTATGAGCTGATTTGTTAGTTCCCCAATGAACATCTCTCTCTGTTCCAACTTGAGTTTGAGGAAGTTCAGCTCCTCATCCTTTTCTTTGATAATGAGTTCTTCTCTGGACAACAACATGACTTTCTAACCTATTGTTTCTCTTCTTTCTCTGAAAGTTCTTTGGGGTTAAACATTCCTCTTATACCAAATGAAATTTGTCTTTCTGTCTCCACGATGCCAACTCTTCTTCATGTGATAATGCTGCTAGTTCACCCAACTCTTGAAAAACATGTTCCTCAAATCTCTCATCTTATTTTTCCATCTTAGTTCGGCTTGGTCCAGGAGGAGTCATCACAGACTTCTTTTTCCAACTTGTCATGTTCTTTCATCTCCTCTGGAATTTCTCTAGACCTCTTATGAATTCTTCTTCTTTGAGGAGCTTCAGTATGTTCAAAAGTAGGTTTCCTCCTAGAGCTTCTTCTAATTTTCACTTCTTGCTCTTGCCTAGGTGAACTGTCATTATCAAAGACATATTATCTCTCCTATAGCTATTGCAGAGGAAGGAGTTTCTTTTAAAGGTACAATAGGTTCTGCAGTTTTAATTCTTCTTCCAGATCTTCTCCTTTTTGGTATAGTCTCCCCACCTATTTCCTTCTTTTCCTCTATAGGGGCATCAATTTCCAAATTAGTTGTAGGAGAAAAAGGAGTTGATATTACCCTCCTAATAATATCAGGGTTTTGCTTAAACTTGTTAAGAAATTTCTCCCATATTTCTTCTTCATTTTTCTTTGCAAGAAAATGGTGTTGGCACACCAAATGAACTAACCCATGATGATTGATTGTTCCAACACCCCAAGAATACCTTTGGGCCTTTATATGAATGGATTCAAAAAGAAATCCCATAAGGTTTACTATATATTATGGTTTTATGGCTCCATATCTAAGATGCGTATGAGCATCTTCGGGGCTTCTCTTCCTATCGACCCAAATTGACCATCACAAGTTAAATACGTGACTATCCAAAATGCCACTCTATGTAAGGGTTTGGGCAAGTGGCCCTTGACACCTTTTATGATTTTCTTAGTTTTGTAAATATATTGGGGTTCCATTTACCCCTCTTGTAGCAGGGTTTCAACTAATTCTTTTAAGGTCCCTTTGACAGGATTTGGGACATGCACAATTGGCACACCAGATACATTGCTTATTGTTTTCACAGAAAAATGAATTACAATATTTCTAACCTTTGTTTTGGATTGTTCTAAATTTATAAGGAATTCTCTTACCAATTCATCGTTATACTTAGAAAACTTTTTCAAGAATTCCAACCACCCACCTCATTATTGCGCTCTTAACCTATTTCTTATATTAGGCTATGAGTAATTGACTTGTGGCTTACCATGTCATTTTATTATATCATTTATACTTTCTCATGCTTAGTAGGTCGGCCTTGGTGATGGCCATAACATATGAATAATATATATAGGGGATTGTAGGTAGTAGTTTATCATCATTTGGAGCATTTGAGTCTTATTGTATGGTTTGGAGGTTGCCCCCTAGAAGTGGCGAAGCTATTCTAATTGCATATTGAGATCATTATTCTAGAATATTGTGTTATTTGGTCTTATATTTCTGATCATTATCTGAATTATATAAGTAATTTCATTACAAGTTGTATCGTAGTTTGTGATCTCGGGCCAAAATTAGGTAAAAACCATAATTTTTGTTTACGCCATATATTGTGAACCAAAGTGAATTGGTGGGAGATATTTTTACCAAGGTGTTGTGACATATTTCAAGTAAGGTTCCTTGAAAATTTCATACTTTTTTAATTTATTTTGCAAAACTTATTACAAATTTAGGGTTTTTCATAAAATCGCTTCTAGGGTGCAAATTGTGGATTTTTTTTAATGAAATAGACTATATTACTCAATAAAAATATTACATATCCACAAAAAGATGGGTGGTAAAGGGAACACCCGCGTTCTCAAACTAGGCTGATCTTTAGGAGTCCAAAGTATCAAAAGGCAACAATGCCACAAAACAAAAGGAAAATAAACTAAGCTACCACAACAAACATAGCAGCAGGGGGCGGTGGTGGGGGCCCTTTGTCCTCCAGGTTACCACCTGGAAGATCATTTCCATCCGGAAGGGGCGGCCAGCCGGTGCCAACTTCTTCTTCTTCTTCTTTGACCTACAGATTAGGTGATATGGCGAGAGCTAACCGGGGACTTTACTGAATCCCATCCATCCCATTGTGCAGGAGGCGGGAGTGGTGGCGGGATCCCTAGCCGATATGATGCATGGGCCATTGCGGGGACCCCTAATCACCACCGATTAATAGGGCTCCACTTGTTGATTTGGTTCTTTGCTGAGAGAGTGATGATGGTGGGTATGTTCATTCGACCGGCTAAGGCCATGGCGACCTCTCGAACAAACACTTCCGGAAGGGAAGTTGGGGGCTCCGTGCCACGGTCAAGGAGCATTGGCCCAGTGATCTAGTAAGGTTTGGAGGTGCCGCACTTCTAGATCAACCTTGCGGGCCTGATCCTGGATCTGTAAGAACACATTCGAAATAAACAAGGCCTTATCATAATGCGAAAGAAAGTAAGAAACTATGGAATTAGCAAAAACAACATAATTGTGTTATTTCCATATAAAAAGGATCTCCACTCTGAAAGTATGCCACACTTGCGTAAAATCATGGGGAATGGAAATAGAATCCCCAAGTAAAACATGTTACCAAAGAAAAGGAGCTGGTCGAAACGGCTAAAAAAATCATGGATCTAGACCCAAATAGCCTGAGCTTTTGGGCAGTACCAGAAAAGATGCGTAAGTGTCTCAATATGCCCACAAAAAGGGCAAAGTCGAGGAGCAATCCCGTAATGAGCTAATCTATGCCCAATAGGGAGGCCTTGAAAGAGTAGGCACCAAGAAAAACAGGCTAGCTTGGGCTGAAGGATGGCCTTCCAAACTGTGTGAAATCTAGCTTCCCAAGAGGACCATCCAGAGTTGAGGGACCACCTGGAATTTAGCAAAGCCACCATTGGCATCCTAGGGGTGAGAAGAGCATACCCTTTTTTTGGGGAGTAATTAAAGAACGAGGTATCTGGAAACCATTTCCAATTCTTCCACCAAGCCCCGAGAGATACAGTACCCACTTTATGAAGCATCTCGGCAAGAATGGAATCAATAATTTCTTTATAAGACTCTCTCACAAATTTAAAAAGCTGAAATTTGGCTTTAGCTTGGGTCCAAGTTAGAAGCATTCTGGACTACCTGCAAAATATGTCATTAAGAGTGCGCAAGCCTTGATGATATAACTTAAGGGCATGAACCCAGGGCACTTGGGCAAGCGGCACATCATGAAAATTGATGAGTAGAGACCACCATATGTTGTGGTCATTAATGAAAATCCCATTATGGAAGTCATCCCCTTCCCAGATTAAAAGCATTTGAGCGAATCCCGGGCTTTCCATATGCTTTTGACAACAAAGGTGCCCACAATATTGACCGGGGCTTTGAGAATGAGCAGACTGTGAAAATCCAGCCCTTGCCATGTTTTGTACCCTTGAGGGGAACCTTGGAAAATACAATTATAAATCAGGACTTTACAAGCTTCATTGCCAGTGTAGGCCCGAATGATCCACTTAGCAGCCAACATCGTCCCTGACGGCCAATGTCGGTCGGCCCAAGCCCACCTAAGGAAGCCCTAGGGAGGAAACAATACTCCCATGCAACTCTGTGGAAACCTTTGCCAAGCTCTGAGTTAGCCCAAAGGAAATCTCTAAGAAGTTTTTCCAGCTTCTTGTAGGAGGCTTTGGCCGGCACCCAACATGAAGAACAAGAAACATGAGTGGTAGCCAAAATCTTGGAGCAAATCTAAAATTTTCTTGCCAGTGAAAGGGGTTTAGTAATCCAGAATTCCAACTTGCGAACGACTTTATCAATAACATACTACAAAAGTTGACTAGGGACAACATACAAAGCAAAGGGGATACCCAAGAATTTAAAAATTTCTCCATGCTGGATGTATTTCTAGTCAAAACGATTAAGCCAACCAGGCTTGGGGAGAAAATATTTCCTGAAGAACTGGGTCTTACGCCATTGGATACTAGAACGTGAAGCTAAAAATATGTGTCCAAACATTGCATGGAATTGGTAATATTGGTTTCTTCCTCTAGGAGTGTGAGGAAGGAGTCATCCACAAAATGCCCATTGATAAGCTGAAGGGGAGTTGGGGAAGGGAGCTGAATTCCACGCACAAGCCCCTAGTCACAAACATGGGTAAGGAGAAACCCAAAACATTCATCGGCAAGCACATATAGAGCAGGTGCTAAAGGACAACCTTGCCTAATAGAGCGGAAAATCCCAAACTACTTAGAAGTATGACCATTTACAGAAAGGGATGTAGAGGCATCTGCAAAAAGCATTTTGACAGAGGCGATGAAGACCGAACCAAAGCCCAATGCTTCAAGCATTGCCAAGATGAAATGCCATTCAATCATGTCGTAAGCTTTTTCAAATTCAATTTTGACAAACATGGAAGATATCTTAGAGGTTCTAGCCCACTCCATGCCTTCCCACACAACCAAAATATTATCTAGAATGTACCTGCTCTGTATGAAACTAGTCTGCTCAGGACTAACGATAACTAGAAAGATGGGCCGAAGCCAAAGACCTAAAGCCTTAGCTATGATCTTATATGAGACATTGAGCAAGGTAATCGACTGCCAATTGCATATAAGGTCTGGGTCTCCTGCTTTAGGGATGAACTTTATATGACCCCGATTAATAAGGGCACCGAGGGACCCTGAGTGGAGAGATTTGAGATATACTTGAAGTAGATCCCGGCCCACCATGTCCCAAAGGGATTTGTAGAACTCATAAGGAAAGCCATCCATGCCAGGGGCTTTGTCGTTGGCCATGAGGAAGACAACTTCATATAAATCCTCTAAGGTAAGCGATCATCACAGACACTGTTGTGCACTCGAGAGTTTGCATGGTATTGATTTGGATCAGACTGCAAGCATTTTACAAAACAATTACAAATGATATTCAATACACACAGAAAAATATTCTATTCAGCATACCAATTACAAATAATACTGAGGCTAATAAATAGCCATAGAAATAGAAAACTGACTTCCTACAAACCAGGAAGTCACACAACAAAACACCCGTTAATATCATTACGGGTACAACAATATAACAAACCTGAATTATTAATAATGAGTTATAATATAACTCATATTAATAATATTACAATATAATAATGAGAGCACTAATTAAATAATATTTCCTAACATTCCCCCCCTTAGTGCGAACATGGGGAAAACCTGCCTTTGTACTTGCACCTGCTCATGATCTGGTGATTTTCACAGGATGATCACAAACCTCAGGGATGGTTTTGCAAACGGTTGACCACAAACCGAGAATGGTGGTTTTGCAATTGGTTTACCACAAACCACAAAGTGATGGTTTTGCGAATGGATTACCAACAACCAAGAATGGTGGTTTTGCTATTGGTTTACCACAAACCACAAATGAAGGTTTTCAAGTGGTTTACCTACAACCACATCATGATATGCAAAGTACTATTCTCAGCCCTCGTCACATCTCACTGCAGGGAATAACATAGGAAATTCTGCTGAAATCTGTTGCTCATACATACATAGAAAAAGCTGACATACTGGAAATGGAACATTGGAATGATGTTCCCCCCTCAATGTGAAATTTCCACTTATTGAAAACAAGATCATTGCAAACTGAGGCACACCACACTGGAAGCACTGAAATCAAACTGCACACACACACATGTCACCAAAGCTGATATGCGGCCCGTCGTTGGCAACTGACGAGAGGTCGCTGAATGACCTCCAACCTCCGATGCCTCCTGCCTCCGGTTTCATGCTGCTAGTTCAGCCGGATGTGATCACGAAGCTCAAAATACCTTCAATAATTTGGACGTCGCGTACAAGCGAAAATGCGTCCAAAATTGAAATGCGGGAAATTTTAATTTTTATTTTCCGAACTTTGGAAGACGACACTTTTTACAATAGTAATGACCCACAATGAACTTTTGATGACTAAACAAAAATCGACTCTTGATTTTTTGAAAATGACGCTACTATATGACTAGACAATTTTAACAATAACACTCAACGCAACAAATAACGACTTATGTTTATTGACTACGAATTAAAAAATATTTTAATTACACAACACTTGACTTTAATACATTTGACTATAGATGACAATAAAAAAATGACACAAAATGACTCTTATAACTTTGACATAAAATTTTAATACTCCCAAATATAAAGTTATACTAATCTACCACTATGCTTTCTTTTTCTTTATAGACAACACCGAACATTTAAGTTCACAAACTATTGACTATTATTCTAGACAAGACTATAAACAAAACCGACTCCTATGAAATTTTTGATAACAAAACTTAATTACGGATATCAAATGACAACGGACTTAAAAAAATAAACACAACATTGATTAATACGAGACCTTTTGACCCTAGACTTAAGCTGAGCTGCAAAGTGGATTTGATACGACGACGACACTGAGATTGATGTTTTGATGTGCAACGATCATGAGCAACACATTTTCCTTGGAAACAACGTCATTTTTGGATCGAGCCAGATTAAAACTAATGTGATTTCTCAGCGAAGAAAAGGTCCGAGCTGTGTTTAATGGTGATGTTGACTTGGTTGGTGAGTTCGTAGTCTCCACGTCGAGTTGTAGGTATGCACAGGGCTATCTTCTTGTATTCCACACCACAAGATCTTAAATTGCTCAGCACAAAACCTGGTAACTCAAATCAAATCAAAATTTGTTGCTATAAACTCACAGGAATAAAAAAGAGGCCGCCAAATCAATACATGATGAGTCAAGATCCACGGATGTAGGCGCACATCTCTCTGTCCTGACAATCCTTAATGTGGCAGATTCAAGGATTTTTTTCAAAAATACATAATAATAATACAATCGACTCAGATTCGGAGGAGTCGTTTCTGCTCTACTAATGAGTTAGATCTGCTGCTTCAACCATCTGAAAGGCTTGCTGGCCAGTACGCCAATGCCACGTCCCTTGCAAAAAAATAGTTCAGTCCAAACTGAATGTTGAGAAACAGAGGCAGACATACGGCTAAAATGCTTCATTCATCAGCTCACGCCAAAATCATAAAAATGTTTCAGGTGTAGTCAAATCTGGCAGATGAACGTTTTACGCGACCAAATCATCTTCCATGGCCCGAATATAATGTGCATACAATTCGTTGATGTCTTGTTTAGATAGACACTAGAAAAATCTATATTCTGAAATACTAATTCTCCTGTATAAAATTCCTCTCATTCACAGGGCATTAAATAGCAGTCTGCCCTTTAAAATAAATTACGCTTCCATCAGAAATCAAATTCGCTCTGATACCAAATATTGATTTGGATCAGACTGCAAGCATTTTACAAATGATATTCAATACACACAGAAAAATATTCTATTCAACATACCGATTACAAATAATACTGAGGCTAATAAATAGCCATAGAAATAGAAAACTGACTTCCTACAAACCAGGAAGTCACACAACAAAACACCCGTTAATATCATTACGGGTACAACAATATAACAAACCTGAATTATTAATAATGAGTTATAATATAACTCATATTAATAATATTACAATATAATAATGAGAGCACTAATTAAATAATATTTCCTAACACATGGCACCACCGAGAGGCATTTAGCAAGCGTGGCTTGTCACTCGGGAGACTCCTCCGGGCTTTGAAAACTGAATATAGTGCCTAACAAAGGCTTAGACCATCGAGGAGTGCACAGAATCCAAACACCAACATCAACAATAACAAAAATTTGTTGGTTTGTGTGTTTGGCTTTGAGCCACTAGTAAAACTCTTTGGTGTTACGGTCTCCAATTTTAAGCCAGTGTAGCCAAGCTTTGATCTGAGCACCTCGCGCTACGTAATCATCAATGAATGCAGATTTTTTGCCTCAATTTAGCAACTTGGAGTTGCAAAGCCACATTGAAAGGATCCTAGGCAAGCGCCACCGTGGAGCAGCTCAATTCGGTGGAGGTGGTGGAGTAAGCTCGCCACCAAAATGTAGCGAGCTGGACATCGTACATCGAGAGGAATTTAGTTAGCCGAATTATAGCATCCTTCCACCAGCTTATCCATCCATCCTTATAAAGAGTGTGAGGTGCGAGGTTCCAAATTTGGCGAATGTGTGCCAACGTGGGGTCATGATGCAATAAAGCAGTATTTAAATAAAACTATGTTTTTTTAATCATGGCGATTGAAAAGTCCTTTCAATACAAAACCGGATCGGAATGTGGTTGGAAAGGACAATCACGATAAAGCTTCCACCGGAAGAGAATAATAGCTAGAAAATTTAAAGAAAGGTTGTAAAGAGATCATTGCACGATCTAGCCTTTTAAAACCCAATCTTGGCCATTTCTAAGATTAGACCAAGTGTACCATGGCAGCGTATTGGTGTGATGTGAAAAATTGGGGTCATAAAACCCAAATTTATTATGCATGTAAAACCAAGCCTCCCTTTCGCCAGCTAGGCCACCTCATGGGTAAAAGACCCAGTTTATCATTGGGCTACTCCACCATATTAAAATCCCCATTAATCAGCTAGTGCACAATTGGAAGGTCGTCAACCACCCACCACCAAAGCATTGTCCTTTCGATGCGTCATTAGGTGCATAAACATTGATAATCCCAAAGGAGAGATTTTCAATATTGAATAACACCTAGAGAATACGGTTGTCAGGGTCACATCCATGATTGACGTAATGTGGCCGCCATTTCGGAGAAATAAATGTGATCATTCCATTTGGAGCCCTTGATGGTTTGAGTGAGCTAGAATTAGAGATGCATCTTGATAATGTTTCCTCATGAATTGATAGTCATGGAATGTGCAGGGTCTCATAGACTCCGCTCGTAAATACATTGTGTGAGATTTTTGGAAAAGCTTCCTGGATATGGATATTATGTGTTTTGCAGTTTCGGATTTTTACTTGATCTTTGTCATTTAGGAGTATTGGCTTGACAGATTTAGCTATCTCTAGCAATTGTGGAATTTTTTCAAATTCATTACATTTGTGGAAAGAAAAAAACTTATTTTGGGTTTATTCTTTAAGTTTTTTTATATTTGGCCAAAATCTTATCGAAATTGAAACCCTAAAATTTGACCGTGATCCCTACATCCTACTACTTTGGGGCATCATGGCGAGGCCTTCCATAAGAGGAAAAAAGAATCCCATCACTCTTGGTAAAACACTAGAAAAGGATGAGATAGTAGTTGAGGAGTTGGAGACAGAAGATATAACTCTGATTCCTCGGGGTTAGGGTTTACTTCGACAGACCATAAAGTAAGCCAACTTGATTCTAACATGAGAGACCTCGAATCTCGGGTGGCTAGCAAAGAAGATGTGGATAGGATTGGAGGAGTTCATGCAAAAATTCAGTACACATATGATGGGTAATCATACATATGTCAATCAAGGTAGATCCTCGAGTCAACATAATAGACACATGAGTTAGAGTGGATCTTCGAGTGGGAAAAATCCAAATACTAGCACTCTACAAGCTTGTACTATGTTTCCAAAAGTGGAGATGTGCAAGTTTGATGGAAAGGATCCACTCGATTGGATCAACCAAACGGATAATTTCTTTGAACTACATTGGATTCCATCCAGATGAAGGTGACCATGACATCTTTGTATCTCAAACCTGACCACCGTCCGTATCAATGGTTATGAGGTCAAAGGTAGAAGAGTGGTCTCAATGTTACATGGACAATCTTCACTGAAGAGTTGCAATTACACTACAGTTCTAGTGTGTCAGATAATTACTTCAGCCAATTAGCAAAGTTAAGACAGACAAGATCTGTTAAGGATTACATTCATCACTTCCAAAACCTTTCTCTATGGGTGGAAAATATTACTAAAGAGAATCTAAATGACCTATTTCTTGGGGGTCTTAAGGATCACATTGAGCATGAGGTGTGTATGTTTAATCCTCATAAGGTTTCTGATTCGATGATTATGGCAAGAAGGGCAGAGGAGAAATTTGTTTCAAGTAGGAGACAACATTTCACTTTTACTAGAGATCGCAACACCTTGGCCCCAACACTCCCTCGACTAGTTAGATTGACACCTCAACAAATTGAAGAAAAAAGAGAAAAAGGGTTATGTTTTAACTGTGATAATAAATTTGGACCCGGACATAAATGTGCTGAAAAGAAGTTGTTCTACATTTATGGGCCTAGTGAAGATGAAGAGAAGGATGAAGATTCAGAGTCAGAGGTCTTGGTTGAGCCAGAGGAGGAGTCAGGAGATCCTCAGCCAACAATCTCATGCCATGCAATTTCAGGTATTAGCACCCCCCAAACCCTAAAGGTGGTTGGATTCCTAAAAAATAGAGGGTCACAGTGTTGATTGATTCACGAAGTACTGATAACTTTATCAATCATGAGTTAGCAGTGTGCCTAAACTGTTTCATTTATCCATCTCTTAAATGTGAAGTAATGATTGTTGATGGAGGTACTGTTACTTGTTTTGGAAAATGCCATAGCATTAAGCTTGCCATGGGAGATTACATACTAAATAGTCCCATGTATGCCATTTCTATGGGAGGAGTAGACATTGTGTTAGGGGTTCAATGGCTTACCACTTTAGGAACCATTGAGATGAACTTCCAAGACTTGTTCATGCGATTTCACTCTGAAGGAAGGACTTTTGAGCTAAAAGGCTTAAGAGCAAAGTCTCCACAAATAGTAAGTTCTCATCAAATGCACAAAATGCTAAAAAGAGTGCAGAGGGATTTGTGGCACAACTCTTTTCATTAGAGGCTCATCATTCTAAGGACATTATACCATCAGATATGCAAGCAGTGTTGGATGCACACTCTGTTGTATTTGAAAATATACCAAAGGGCTTACCTCAAAAGAGAGATCATGATCATGATATTCAGTTATTACTAAGAATTCAACCACCTAACATCAAACCTTATAGGTACCCATATGTACAAAAGTTTGAAATCGAGAAGATTGTCAAGAGATGTTGGAAGTAGGAATCATCTGTCATAGTCAGAGTGCATATTCTTCTACACTAGTGATGGTACGGAAGAAATATGACATGTGGCATATGTGTCCCGATTATAGGGAACTTAATAAGTACACAATCAAAGATAAGTTTCATATTCCTGTAATTGATGATTTACTTGATGAGTTACATGGGGTTGTTTATTTTACAAAGCTTGATCTACTTTCGGGATACCACCAAACCGAGTCAAGGATGAGGATGTTCATAAAACTGTCTTTCTAACACATGAAGACCATTATGAATTCTTGGTAATGCCTTTTAGACTCACAAATGCACCTTCTACATTTCAAAGTTTTATGAATTCTATTTTTAAGTCATTCTGCGGAAGTTTGTCTTTGTGTTTTTGATGATATATTAATTTATAGCAAAACATGGGAGGAACATTTGCATCATGTAAATAAGGTTTTAGAAGCCCTTAAGCAACATCAACCTTATGCAAAGTCCTCTAAGTGTTCTTTTGGACTCAAGGAGGTTAAATATTTGGGTCACATTGTCTCTCGTGAAGGGGACAAAGTGGATCCTAATAAGATCAAAGCCATGATGGAGTGGAAGGATCCAAAACCCTAAAGAATCTATGAGGATTTTGGGGCTTACATGCTATTATCAAAGATTCGTAAGGCATTATAGAAGCATAGTTGCACCTCTCACAGCTTTATTAAAGGACTCCTTCCATTCGAGTGAGGATGCAACCAAAGCATTTGAGTAACTAAAGGAGACCATGTGCACCACTCCAATCTTGGCTACTCCAGTTTTTCCAAAACATTCATTGTTGAATGTGATGCATCGGGGTGGGTATGGGGGCAATTCTCATGCAAGAAGACCATCATATTCCCTTTTTGAGCCATCAATTCAAAGGTAAGAATCTTTCCAAACCGACTTATGAGAAGGAAATGCTATCCATACTTCATGCGGTAAAGGAATGGAGACCATATCTCATAGGAAGACACTTTTAATTGAAGACAAATCATGATAGTTCAAAACATTTCTTGGAGCAACATTTATCATTTGAAGAACAAAAAAATGGGTCTCCAAGATGTTGGGATATAAATTTGAGATTATCTATAAGCAAGGGAGGAGAATGTAGTTGCGGATGCTCTGTCGCAGAAAGATGAATCAACTGCAACCTTGTTATGTGCCATATCCATATTACAGGAAGATTGGATAGATGAGGAAAGGTCCAAATGGAGAAATGACCCAACCACACAAAACCTCATTCATCATCTCCAGAATGATCCAAGCATGTCTGAAAAATTTGTATTGAAAGGGGATGTTTTATGGTATAAAGATAGATTATACCTATGTAAGAACTCCACTCTTAAAAATAGGATTCTATTTGAGCTTCACTCTTCTCTAGTAGGGGGCACTCTGGATTCTTGAAGACTTATCATCGAGTCAAACAAGATTTCTTAGGAAGGGCTCAAAGGGGATGTCCAAAAATTTGTGGTAGAATGCATGGTTTGTCAGAAAAATAAGGGTGAAACAGTTCAATCCCCAGGTCTTCTACAACCTCTATCTATTCCTAGCCAGCGGTGGGAAGAGGTTTCCATGGACTTTATCACAGATTTCCTAAATCTAAAGGAAAAAATGTCATCATGGTTGTGGTGGATAGACTCACCAAATATGCTCATTTTTGTGCCTTGGCACACCCATTTCTGCAAGCACGGTAGCAACAACCTTCATGGACATAGTTCAGAAGCTTCATGGGACACCAAGATTATAGTAAGTGATCAAGACCTTATATTTACTAGTAATTTTTGGACTAATTTATTCTCATGTTTGGGTACTCAGTTAGCTCGTAGCTCTTCTTATCATCCCTAGTCTGATGGGAAAACAAAAGTTGTAAATAAGTGTTTGGAGGGATATCTCCATTGCTTTATGTCAGATAAACAAGAAAGATGGGTCCAATGGTTGCCACTTGCAGAATAGTGGTATAACACTTCCTGCCATACTTCATCTAAAATGTCTCCTTTTTTGGTACTCTATGGGTACCATCCACCATCCATCACATCATCATTGAGAGGAAAACCATGGCTTAGAGCAGTAGAATAACACATTCAATATCAACAAGAGGCCCTCTCGTAGTCTCAATGAGAACTTGGTCATGGCGCAAAACCGCATGAAACAACAGCCGATCAACATTGTACGGAAAGGTATTTTGAAGTTGATGATTGGGTTTTTGTATGGTTACAACCATATAAGAAAATCTCTTCAAAACAACAACAAAAGGATAACAAAATTTCACCTAAGTATTATGGCCCCTATCAAGTATTACGAGAAGATTGGTATTATAGCATACAATTAGAACTTCTACAATCAACCAAAATACATCCAGTCTTTCATTTTTCTTACTTGGAGAAAGTAATTGGACAGAGAGTATCAACCCGAACATTATTACTTGAGCTCTATGAGGAAGGGAGATTCATCTTGGAACTGAATGCATCCTTCAAACAAGCACTAAAATATTGAGGTGCGGGTTATTAATGAGTACCCGATCAAGTGGAAGAATATGGACAATGACGATGCAACATGGGAAGATATGACATTCCTACAGCAACACCCAAAGCTTCTCAACATTGTGAACAATGTTGCTTTGAAGGGGAAGGGCATGCTACACCCTTAACCTATTGCTTGTATTAGGATATGAGTAACTGACTTGTGGCTTACCAAATCATTTTATTATATCATTTATACTTTCTCATGCTTCGTAGGTCGGCCTTGGTGATGGCCATAACATATGAATAGTATATATAGGGGATTGTAGGTAGTAGTTTATCATCATTTGGAGCATTTGAGTCTTTTTGTATGATTTGGAGGTTACCTCCTCAAAGTGGCGAAGCTATTCTAATTACATATTGAGATCATTATTCGGAATATTGTGTTATTTGGTGTTATATTTCTGTTCATGATCTGAATTATACAAGTAATTTGATTACACATGTTCAAATATATCTACCACTTCTTCATCTATAAGAAGCTGGGTATCATCTTCAGGTTCCAACTTCTTTTTAATCCCCTTGGTAAAGAGGACGATTTAGATTCGTTCTCCTTCAAATTATTGCTCTAACCAGATTGGCTACAAAACTCTTTGTTTAGCTACAGAATGGATGGGTTTAGCTATGGAACTATTGTGCTTAGCAGTAGAATACAATTTTAATTCTTCTACTTCGTCCTTGAAGTTTTTTTTTCTACAACTGCTTCTTCACTATGTTTATTCCGCACAAATGATAGATCATTATAAACATAGCGCCACTTTTGTTCCACCGACATCACCCTCATCATTACTCTATTTTAATCATAATGTACAATAGATGACTTATCATACCACTTTTAAATCAAATCCAATCACACATGTGAACTTTTAATCTAACTTTTAATAAGTTAAAGACATAATTACCATCCTTGATGATGTGATCCCTTCATGATGACTCATAATTCCTAAAAGGGAAACAAAAGGGAAAAATGTTAGAAAAGGACTCCGGAATTGCGAGGAAGTTCCTTTTATTTTAGATTAGCCATTTATTTGAGGAGATCAACCACCATTATTGGTTTTGAATTGATCTCCGAGAGAAATTTGTTTCGGGGAAGATAACGCCATTTACTGGTTTTCATTCCTTCCTTTTTTTTATTTTTACTCTTTTTAATTTTTATTTTTTGGGAAGAGAACACCATTTACTTGGTTTTCATTCTCTTCCCTTTATTCTGAATTTATCCATCTGATTATTTGATCATTTTGGAAGAACTAGGTTCTTCCATATGATCAAATTATTTGTTTGCTTCAATCTACCTCAAGAATTCATCCTTAGTAGGAGGCTTCCTATAAAGTTTTAGCCTATGTCCATTGACCAAAAGTGTCCTTCTGCTGCCATCAATGGGAAGTAATCTGAATAGAACCATTGTCAAAGATCTTGCTCAATCTGATAGGGTCCCAACCATCTGGTTCTCAACTTGCCCTTGAATTTTTGGTACTTAGAATCAAATAGTAATGCCCAATTTGTTGGGATTATAGAGGCGGGGAATAGTGCTATGACTCAATAACAAACAAAATCATGCACACATGACCCAAACAAATCTCTGGTTCACCCAAATCACACAAAAGTACACACACATAACAAGCATGTACCATGGTTCACCCAATGTGGGCTACATCCACCAAAAATAGAGATCTCATATATATATAACAAGAGATTACAAATTAACTCTTCTACACAAGAGTACATGTATCTCTACAAGAGTATCTCTTCCTCCTAGATCCCCAACCGGATCTGCCTAAGTACACTAAATCGTGCCTCCATACCACCACTTGTGTCTCCTCCAGATCTCTAACCAGATCTACCTGAGTGCACTACAACCGTGCCTCTCAAACATAACTAGATCTCACATACCTAAAGCTACCCTACATCTGCCACTATGCAACCAAGCTCTCACTGTATTGTGAATCTGCAAATGAGACCTCTACAATATCTAGATCTACATGGATCAATAATACATGATCTCATGGATCTACAATGCAAGACTAGATCTACATAGATCTATAATACAAGATCTCACCAACATGTGGATCTACAAGAAGAAACACTATGTGCTTTGCATACTATGCAAGCCATTACAATGAGACAATAAATATACAAAGGAAATACAATAGCCTGTTATTTCCTTCTGTCCAGCTCCTCTCCATGGAGTCTCTGTCTTCATGTAACCTGTTCCTTTTCCTCTTCTTCTTTCGTCTTCATCCTCTTGGTCTAGGAGAATCAAGGATCTAATCTGATCCTTCTTTTTGACTCGCTACTCAACCCTAACTTTCACGCTTATATATAAATATATAAACTTAGGTCTCCTTAGCTATGTAATTACATCCAATAAATTTTCTTTAAACAAAATCTATATTTAAATCCCATGACTAAAAATAAAACACATCGCACAGGTAACTCGGCACCGATTAGACCTAACCGCGGCTGGTTCCCACTTGCTCTGACCGATGTCTATCTCTGTTTGATCGATGACAGTCGCGCCTCCCACTTTGACCATTGACAGTTGTTGTTTTACCAGTCACTTTCCATTGCATGCTAACTGTGAAGCAATCTAGCTCCATAACCTAACAATCTCCCACTTGGAGATAAATTGCTAAACCTTTGTACCTATACATCATCGTCCTCTACACACCGTGAATACCATTTATTCTTTCCTTTAAAAATTCTCTCAAAAAATAAAACCAGGAAGATCAAACCATCTTCTCACACCAACAAGATAAAAGCATGACTTACCAAACACGCACGAAGCTACAACTCATCCGTGATAACCGAGCTATTTATACATCAAGCTTCCACTGAATAATAACACTAAGCCTCTCATGTAGCCAAGCAATCATGACTAACACACATTTAAGAGATCCCACTCAAACCAACATTATGAGCCTCAATCGCATCCGTATCCATACCTGTAAAACCAACCATGTTCTCCATCCATCTATCCATGTCTCCATGCAACCACCAATGCAACTGACCAAGACAAGTCAAATTGGAATATGCAAAAAAAAACAAGATCCTAGGTAAAGATAGCCCAAATGAGTTCTACCTGCAACAATGGGTGATCAATCCACAAACCTACATAACTCAAAGAATCCAAACACTGCAATATGCAAATCCAACCCTGCATAAACAACTAGCATGTCCAAGACAATCATCTATAGATAACATCTCTCAAGGAGTAACATAGTAACAAGAGGAAATACAAACATCCCCTACTCATGCTCAAAGCATCCATGTGCAAATCAAACATTTGCATCATCATAGACTCATAAAACTAAATCTATCCAACATGTACAAACTCACCATGTACATCCATCCATATCACTAGCTCTCCAGAAGCTCCAAGTCTGCCACCGACTAACTCCAAAGCCGAATATGAATCATGTGCTCATCAATGTTAATAAAATTCATGCTAAACCATGCCACTAATACCAAGTGCAAATACCAGCAAACATGTCATCAACATACTCTGCACAAACCAACCAAGATGAAAGCAAAAACAAGGGCACCATCTAAAAATGGTAAATAAACACTATTGTTAAACTTGTGACCAAACTGACCATGGTTTCCCCTAACCGACCACGGTCAACTCCTGATTGACCACGGTTAACCAGATGACCAACCACTATTAATCCTAATAGATATCGGCCTCTATAACAATCAGATTTTCTCTTTTAACCCTTAAAACTCGAAAAAATACTCTATCATCTTCACCCAGCTGAATCTAACCATCAATTGTAATCCCATAGGGATATCCAGGCACCACAAAATAAACTAGAAGTGACATCACAAAGAAATAAACTCAATATACCTACAAATCCGTGACTTTCCTCCAAAACCAACTAGTGCCTCTGCCACTTTGAATAGTAGCAATCTCCTCTCACTTTGCATGTGCATCATGTATTCAATCTTGCAATGCCAACAACCATGGCTTTCCCACTGAACACGAAATCCCCTGCATTGTCTTCTAATACATCAGTGAGAAATAAAACCAGATGAAAGAGAATATAAAATGATTCCCTTCTTGTCAAAGAATACTTCTACATCACAGAAGTTTGGACTTCTTGTGAAGTAGGTGAATCAACTTCTTTCCATCCGTATGTACTCAACATCTCTCGTTACCTATAACTGTGTCTAACCATGACTTTTCATTGAGGATCTCATCCTTAGACTAGAAACCCTTGTCCTCAAGATTCCACACAACCAGGAAATAAAAGTCAAACAACACCAAGAAACCATGGTGTAAATTTGTGCACACAATCCAAACATAATATCAGTTGCTCCAAACGAAAGAAATAAAACATGAACCATATAGAGATACCTGACTCAAAGTCTCAATGGACTAACCGAGCCAACTCCGTCCTCTTTCTGATCCAAACATTGAAGTGATCAACACTGTTTTTTCCTGTACACACTGTGCCAGAAACTTGATCCTCCAAAACAGGACATTGAACCAACTACCCTCTCTTGCTGCAAAAAACCCTGTACAGATAAGTTGCCACAAAGACCAACCATGGTCATCCCCTAACCAACCATGGTTAGCTGACTAGTATCGGTTCCTCTATGACCAACCTTGGTTCTCAGACCAATGTCAATGCTACTAGAATGAACCCAATGCCACACAATTTGGCATAGCACACCACACTAGGTGCCTACTTCGACCAAAGCCGATAGTTGAGCTGAGCCAGTCATTTCAAGAAGCATCCAAATCTTGTACAAAAACTTAACAGATAATAAGTCCATGCAATAAATTGCATCAAGATGAAACACATCACCTTACCAGCACCAAGACACTCAACCACATCTTCAACTGAAGTACATGCTTCTCTGATGGAAGCCCCATCTTCATTCTGTGCTACTGCCTCTCTACCGAAGCCCATGCATCTAACTGCACCAAAGGATGCATAACTGCTCCTTTTCTCATTCTCAAATCTAGATCTACAACCCTAAACATGCATGTGTAACCGAATAAGCACTGTAATACCGAGATAAAACCATACCTCAATAACCGGATCTACAATCTGACCAACATGCTTGTGCCTCCAAGAACCGGGGACACCTCAGCAAACAAGATACATTCCATGCATCTTTCATTTCTTCAGATCTGTGATTTTCAAAACTTATAACCAAAGCTACTCGAATCACCACGGTCACCTTCCCAACACGGGTTACCACTTAACCGATGTCAATCACTGTAATTTCTAGCAACCTTACTCTTCCAGCTCCCACTTGAGATTGAATTTCTTCCTGTGATCTTCTCATCAGGCAAATCAAACATTGCTCTGATACCAGATGTTAGGATTATAGGGCAACGAAATAGTGTTATGATTCAATAACAAACAAAATCATGCACAGAGGACCCAAACAAATCCCTTGCAAAATCTATAGCAGTGGGAGTATAAACTAGAATAATCCAAATCACACAAAAGTACACACACATAACAAGCATGTACCGTGGTTCACCCAATGTGGGCTACGTCCACCAAAAATAGAGATATCATATATATATAATATAACAAGAGATTACAAACTAACTCTTTTGTACAAGAGTACATGTATCTCTACAAGAGTATCTCTTCCTCCCAGATCCCTAACCGGATCTGCCTGAGTACACTAAATTGTGCCTCCATACCACCACTTGTGTCTCCTCTAGATCTCTAACCGGATCTACTTGAGTGCACTACAACCGTGCCTCTCAAACATAACCAGATCTCACATACCTGAAGCTACCCTGCATCTGCCACTGTGCAGCCAAGCTCTCACTGTATTGTGAATCTACAAACGAGACCTCTACAATATCTAGATCTACATGGATCAATAATACAAGATCTCACTGATCTACATAGATCTATAATACAAGATCTCAACAATATGTAGATCTACAAGAAGAAATGCTATGTGCTTTGCATACTATGCAAGCCATTACAATGAGACAATAAATATACAAAGAAAATATAGTAGCCTGCCATTTCCTTCTGTCCAGCTCCTCTCCATGGAGTCTTTGTCTTCATGTAATATGTTCATTTTTCCTCTTCTTCTTCTTCGTCTTTATCCTCTCGGTTTGGGAGAGAATTGAGGATCTAATCCAATCCTTCTTTTTGACTCTGCTACTCAACCCTAACTTTCATGCTTATATATAAATATATAAACATAGGTCTCCTTAGCTATGTAATTACATCCAATAGATTTACTTTAAACGAAATCTACATTTAAAACCCGTGACTAAAAATAAACCACATTGCATAGGTAACCGGTTCCCACTTGCTCTGACCGATGTCTTTCCATTTGACCAATGACAGTCGCAGCTCCCACCTTGACCGTCGAACGGTTGGTGTTTTACCAATCACTTTCCATTGCATGCTAACTGTGAATCAATCTAGCTCCACAACCTAACAATCTCCCACTTAGAGATAAATTGCTGAACCTCTCAATTCCACTATACATATACTTGTACATCATCGTCCTCTACACACCATGAAGACCGTCTATTCTTTCCTTCAAAAATTCTCTCAAAAAATAAAACCGGAGAAGATCAAACCATCTTCTCACACCAAGAAGATAAAACCATGACTTACCAAACCCGCACAAAGCTACAATCGATCCATGATAACCGAGCTATCTATACATAAAGCTCTCAACGAATCATAACACTGTGCCTCTCATGCACCCAAGCCATCATGACTAACACACCTATAAGATATCCCACTCAAACCAAAGTTACGAGCCTCAATCGCATCCGCAAATGCCATACCTATAAAACAAACCATGTTCTCTATCCATCTATCTATGTCTCCATCGAACCACCAATGCAACTAACCATAGATAAGTCAAGCTGGAATATGCGTAAGCAAAAAAACAAGATCCCAGGGTAAAGACAATGTCAAAATGAGTTCTACCCGCAATGGTGGGTGATCAATCCACAAGCTTTGCATAACTCAAAGAATCCAAACACCGCATTCTCGCAAATCTAACCTGCAAAACAACTAGCATGTCCAAGACAATCATTTGTAGATAACATCTCTCAAGGAGTAACATAGTAACAAGAGGAAATACAAACATCCCCTACTCATGCTCAAGGCATCCATGTGTAAATCAAACATCTACATCATCATAGACTCATAAAATTGAATCTATCCAACATGTACAAACTCACCATGTACATCCATCCATATCACCAGCTCTCCAAAAGCTCCAAGTCACGCCACCGACTAACTCCAAAGACGAATATGAATCATGTGCTCATCAATGTTAATAACATCCATGCTAAACCATGCCACTAATACCAAGTGCAAATACCAGCAAACATGTCATCAACATACTGCACAAACCAACCAAGATGAAAGCAAAAACAAGGGCACCATCTAAAAATGGTAAATAAACACTGCTGTTAAACTTGTGACCAAACCAACCACAGTTTCCCCTAACAAACCACGCAGTTTCCCTAAGCAACCACAGTCAACTCCTGACCAACCACGGTTAACAAATGACCAACCACGGTTAATCCTAATCGACACTGGTCTCTGTAACAATTAGATTTTCTCTTTTAACCCTTAAAAATCTGAAAAATTACTCTATCATCTTCACCTAGCTAAATCTAACCATCAACTGTAATCCCATAGGGATATCCAGGCACCAAAAAATAAACCAGAAGTGATATCACAAAGCAATAAACTCAGTATACCTACAAATCCGTGACTGTCCTCCAAAACCAACTAGTGCCTTTGTCACTCAAGGTCATTTCAAGAAGCATCCAAATCTTGTACAAAAAACTTAACAACAAGTCCATGCAATAAATTGCATCAAGATGAAACACATCACCTTACCAACACCAAGATACTCAACCGCATCTTCAACTGAAGTACATGCTTCTCTAATGGAAGCCCCATCTTCATTATATGCTATTGCCTCTCTACCGAAGCCCATGCATCTAACTACACCAAAGGATGCATAATTGCTCCTTTTCTCATTCTCAGATCTAGATCTGCAGTCCCAAACATGCATCTACAACCAAATAAGCACTGCAATACCAAGATAAAACCATACCTCAATAGCCGGATCTGTATGTCCGACCAAAGCATGCTTGTGCCTCTAAGAACTCGGGACACCTCGGCAAACAAGAAGATACATTCCATGCATCTTTCATTTCTTTAGATCTATTATTTTCTCGTTTATAACCAAGTTCGCTCGATGAATCGACCACGGTCACCTGTTCAGAACCGACTATGGTTACCCTGTAACCGACCATGGTCACCTTGCCAATGTTGGTTGCCACTTAATCGATGTCGATCCACCGCAGTTTCCGGAACCTTACTTTACAACTCCCACTTGAGATTAAATCTCTTCCTGTGATCTTCTCATCGGGCAAAACAAACATTGCTTTGATACCAACTGTTAGGATTATAGGGTAGTGGAATAGTGTTATGATTCAATAACAAACAAAATCATGCACACAGGACTCAAACAAATCCCCTACAAAATCTACAGCAGTGGGAGTATAAACTAGAATAATCCAAATCACACAAAAGTACACACATAACAAGCATGTACCGTGGTTCACCCAATGTGGGCTACGTCCACCAAAAATAGAGATCTCATATATATAATATAACAAGAGATTACAAACTAACTCTTCTATACAAGAGTACATGTATCTCTACAAGAGTATCTCTTCCTCCCAGATCTCCAACCAGATCTACCTGAGTACACTAAACTGTGCCTTTATACCACCACTTGTGTCTCCTCCAGATCTCTAACCGGATCTACCTGAGTGCACTACAACCGTGCCTCTCAAACATAACCATATCTCACATACCCGAAGCTACCTTGCATCTGCCACTGTGTAGCCAAGCTCTCACTGTATTGTGAATCTACAAATGAGACCTCTATAATATCTAGATCTACATAGATCAATAATACAAGATCTCACAGATCTACAATGCAAGACTAGATCTACATAGATCTATAATACAAGATCTCGCCAACATGTGGATCTACAAGAAGAAACGCTATGTACTTTACATATTATGTAAGCCATTACAATGAGACAATAAATATACAAAGGAAATACAATAGCCTGATATTTCCTTCTGTCCAGCTCCTCTCCATGGATTCTCTGTCTTCATGTAACATGTTCCTTTTTCCTCTTCTTCTTCTTCGTCTTCATCCTCTCGGTCTAGGAGAGAATCGAGGATCTAATGCGATCCCTCTTTTTGACTCTCTGCTACTGAACCCTAACTTTCACGCTTATATATAAATATATAAACTTAGGGCTCCTTAGCTATGCAATTACATCCAATAGATTTGCTTTAAACAAAATCTATATTTAAATCCCGTGACTAAAAATAAAACACATCACACAGGTAACCAACGCTAGTTAGACCTAACCGCAGCCAGTTCCCACTTGCTCTGACTCGATGTCTATCCGTCGATGATGATGGATTACGATTTCCCACCTTGACCATTGATGGTGGTTGTTTCGAGTCACTTTCCATTACATGCTAACTATGAAGCAATCTAGCTCCATAACCTAACACAATTTCCTACCTTGAATTGCCTCTTCTTGATATGTGTGTCATGTCATTGCTTTCTTTGATCTTGGATTATCTTTGTCTGCTGAAGTGCTTCCATCCTTAACTCATCCAACTCATTGAGTTGAAGAATTATCTCCTTTTGTGTTGCATCCAACTCAATACCTATTTTAGTTGTTGTCCTCAATGTTTGTAGTTCAAATTCAATAGGTAACAAGGGATTTTTCCCATAGACTAACTCATATGGTGAAAATCTTGTTGTAGTCTTCCAAGTTGTATTATAGGCCCAGATAGCTTCAGGTAGTCTCTTTGCCCAATCTCTTCTACCTGATTCAACTATTTTGGTAAGGATGTTTTCCAATTCTCTGTTTGTTACTTCAGCTTGTCCATTTGCTTGTGGGTGATAGGGAGATGACTTCCTATGATTGATCTGATAATGCATTGTGAAGGCTTGGATCATATTAGACATGAATTGTGGCCCCTGATATGAAACTATACTTCTTGGTGCACCAAAATTTACCATAATTATATGCTAAAGGAAATCAGCAACTGCTTCTTTAGTGGAATTTGTTAAAGCCATTCGCCCACTTTTCCATATAATCAATACACACAAGAATGTACTCCTTTCCTTGTGAATGAGGACTAAAGGGACCAACAAAATCCAACCCCCATCTTTCAAATGGTTCAATCACCACTTGAGGTTGCAGAGGAATTTCATTGGTAAAAGTTAGTTGTCCCATCCTTTGACAGGGATCACAGTGCTTGATATATATCTTCACATCATTGTAAAGAGATGGCCAATAATAGCTAGTGTAAATTATCTTTTGAGTTGTTCTTTTCACTTAAAAGTGTCCTCCCCTTGGTTCATCATGACATGCCCTCAGTATGTCAAAGATTGCATCTTCTCTCACGCACCTGCGTAAAACCAAATTAGGACCACATTTAAACAACATTCCATTTAACCATTTAAATTATGAGCTGGTTTTGATCAATTTTTTCATTTGTTTCTTAGTGAAAGTAGGAGGAAACTTCCCTATTGCAAGAAAATTTTCCTTATCAGCAAACCATGGTGTATTAGTTGAAGTAGTAAACAATTGTTCATCTGGAAAGTTATCCTTAACTGTATCATGCTCCCCTCTAGTGGTCAGTTTTGACAAGAAATCAGCTACCACGTTAGATTTCCCTGGAGTATCTACTATGGTAATATCAAATTCTTGTAAAAGTAATAACCATCTAATTATCCTATCTCCAACCACTGGTTTGTTCATTAAGTACCTAATTACTGAGTGATCTGTATGTACAAATATGTTATACCATGTGATATAATGTCTAAATTTATTAATTGCATAGATCACAACAAAAAATTCTTTTTCAGTAGTAGTGTAATTTCTTTCAGTAAGAGTAAGATTTTTACTGAGGTAATAAATAGCATACATCTTTCCTTCTTCATCTTTTTGTCCCAAAACTGCATCAATGGAGTTATTTGAGGCATCTATTTTAATGTGAAAATATTTTTTCCAATTAGGTCCTCTCAATATTGGGGCAGTGATTAATTTTTCTTTGATTTCCTTAAAAGCATGTTGACATCTTTCATCCCAAAGAAATTCACAATCCTTGGTAAGCAAATTAAACATGGGGGTAGCAATTTTACTAAAATCCTTGATAAAACACCTATAGTATCCAGCATGCCCTAAAAATGACTTGATATCTGTGGAGGTTTGAGGAATAGGTAAGTCTGAAATAATTTTGATTTTGTTTTGGTCAACCTGAATTCTTATTTTTAAAATGCGGTGTCCTAATACAATACCCTCATCAACTATCATCAAACACTTCTCATGACTAAGAGACAGATGGTGTTGCTCACATCTTGTTAATACTCTGTCTAAACTCCTCAAAGCATCATCAAATGTGTCTCCATATACAGTGAAATCATCCATGTACACCTCTACACAGTCATTTGTTAGGTTTGTAAAAATTGTTAATACTGACTCATTAGAAAGTTGTCAGAGCATTACATAATCCAAATGGTAATACCACAGTAGGAAAAGGTACCCCATGGACATGTAAAGGTAGTTTTTTCCTGATCCTCAACAACAACTCTAATTTGATTATATCCACTAAATCCATCCAGGAAGGAAAAGTATTGCTTACCTGCAAGGTTGTCTAGGACTTGATCTATGAATGGTAGGGGAAAATAATCTCTCAGTGTGGCTTTGTTTAGTTCCCTATAGTCAACACAAATTCTCCATTTTTCGTTCTTTTTAGGAACAATTACAAGAGGAGACACCCATTGACTATTTGAGATAGGGTAGATAAAACCTACTTGTAATAGTTTTTCAATTTCTTGCTTGACTATATCTCTTAAGGATGGATTAATCCTTCTCTAAGGTTGCCTAATTGGTCTAATGTCTTCAGTATAGATGTGATGAGTGAAAATACTTGGATGGATTCCTTTCATATATTTGTAGCCCTGAGCAAAAGCTTTAGTACGATTTTTTAAAACATCAAACAATCTAGCTTTTTCATTATTCTTCAACCAGCTGTTAATGTTCAAAATCTTACCCGGCTCAATCTCAACATGTTTGGTTCTAATGTGTGATGAACTAATTTGTTGAAAGGGTTCCATTAAGGTATTTAGTGGACATGCATGTGGAAAAAACATATGATATGTAGCAACATCTCCAAAATTTCCTTGAGACAAAATATTGGAAAAAGGACAATAAGCAGAGTTATGATACTTATCTTGTTGTAGGTCGAACTCCTCTTCACTGTTGTCTTCCAAAAATTATTCATCATTTCTTGATATCTTAGAAACTAAAGTTACTGATTCTTCTTCCCCCAATGAAATATCATTCCTCTGGAGCGAAATTATGTATAGTCTCAGGGAATTGTTGTTGGTGTGGTTCTAGAATTAAATGTGATGGTTCCGAACTAAATTTGATGATTCCGGGACAAAGTCTGCAGGTTTCGAACTATTCCCGATTGCTCCAAGGATAATTGGTGTTGATTCAATGGTTGATTAATCATATCTTCTAGCTCGCGTACGTGATCTTGTAATGTGGTCATGGCCAAAGAAGACAAGTTTTTCTTATTAGTATCAAGAGCATCAACCCACAATTGTTCTTGATTATCAATAGAAGGTCGTGCTGAAGGATATAAGGAGATTTTCTTAGAATTCTTACCATTTGAGATAGTCATATCACATGATCTGCAATCAATTAAAGTAAGCAACTATAGTTAACCATGGTCTGCCCAAAATAATGGGATAACCAAGTGTTTTACCTTTTGGCTGCAATATAAGGAAATCAACTGGATATTCCCATGACTCCACCATAACTGCTACATCTTCAATAACTCCTTCTGGTTTTGCTACAGACTGATTTGCCATCTACAATATGGTGTTAGTAGGTTGTATACCTGTTAATGGTAATGTTTTCAAAGTGTCCACTATCATCACATTTATAGCCGCTCCCAAATCAACCAAAACATTATGTATATATTTATTCCCTATAGAGACAAAAATAACAGGACTTCCAGGATCTCCGTATTTGGGAAGCAAAATTTTTCCTACTAATAAATCAACAAGTTTCCCATCTACCTTAATAGTCTTGGGGTACTGATTCTTCCTTCCAAGTCTTTTTAAACATAGCATTTTGATTAACTTTTTCAATTCTGGAATGTCCTTAATTGCTTGTAACAATGGTATTTCAATATTCAATTTCCTTAGTTCTGCACTAACTTAGATTCCTTAGTTTCTATGGCTTCTTTAAATCTCTCTGGAAATGGAGTCTCAGTAGTTGTTTTATCTGGCTCCTTATCTTTTTCTTTTTCATCCTTCTTGGGAACAACCATACTAGGGGTTTCAATTTCTTCTATCATCTCAATGATTATAACAAGTGGATTACTGATTATTTTTCCAGATCTAGTTTTAATATCCTTACAATCCATGGCATTCAGATCAACTGATTTTTTTGGTTATGTTCCATAGATAGGATTTGTTTGTTTCTTTCTTGGGTTTTCTACTGGCTTTGGTATTTGGGTTTGGACCACATTTTCATTTTGTGAATTTTTTGTTGGGAACCCATTATGGCTTGTTGATTCTAATTGGGATATTTCCTTCCTTAAACATAATTATTAGGGCTCCACCTAGGTTGTGATCAAGCATTCGGGTTTCCTTAACCAGACCATGGTTGTTGGTGTCCTTGGGCATACCAAGATTGACTTACCCAATTATTAGGATTTCATGTTCGTTGAAGTTCCCAAGGTGGTTGTCCCCAATTATGTGGCACTCTCGAGCTTCCCATGGCATCATTCGGGGTTAGGAACTAACCTAGGCATGAACGCCCTTGACTAGGTTGTCTCTGGAAAAAATTTACTTTTTCTTATGTGGATGGAATGATGCTTTGTTTAAGCTTATTTTTAATAAATGGAAGAAGAGAACAAACATTACTCTCATGTTCCCTAGATTCATAGGTAAGACACATTTACCTTATCCAAGGGACAATCTCTTATTACATGTTTCTTCCTGCATCGAGGACAATACATAGCTAATGGTTCAATTTTAGCATTTTCTTTAGCTTGCAATCCATCCATGGTGGAAGTTAATTGAACTAAAATGTCTATTTTGAAATTTGCCAATTCATCCATCAATTTGTTCATATCTGGGTTTAAATTTTTAACTGTTTTTCCTTTTCTAGGTCCACCCCTTGTTCATGAATAGCTTCTACAAATGTATTTAATATCATTCATTCTTATTTGATCAATGTTTCCACCTCCCATCAGATCAAGTGCCTCCCTTGATTCATCATCTAGACCTTTAAGAAAAATGGTTTTGCTTAACTCTTCTTGTAGTACAAATCCACATCTTTTGCTCACAAAGAGGAATCTATCTAAATAATATTCCATATTCTCATCCTCCTCCTTGATTTTGAAAAATTCTTCCTTCCTATTCCTCCCTCTATAGTAATATTGATACTTTTCTAGGAAGGAAACTTCCATTTGTGCCCAAGTGGTAATAGAATTAGATGTTAATCCCATAAACCACCTCATTGCTACATCCTTCAAGGTAGATGGAAACAACTTGAGTTTCTGATTATCTATTTTGTAATCATAAGTTTGACATAGTACTTTAAATTCAAACAAAAATTAGTCAGGGTCTTTAGATGACATCCCTCTAAACGTGGGTAAATGTGCAAGTGAAATATTTTTCATAAGTGTATCATCTAATCCAATTGAATTGGATAAGTGAAGGTCCTATCAGGTTCTCTTTGATTCTTGTGTCATTTCTATAGTACCTTCTAGACTTTTCTCCAAATCAATATGGTATGTAATTTGTTTTAGGGAAGGTGAAAATTTAGGAGTATGAGGTTGACTACTCAATTGTGAATCAAAACTTTCTCTAAACGGGTCTTGGGATATGATCTTTTTTCTAAAGGTTCTACTTCCTTCTGGTGATTGATCTAAGAATTCCAAAGGTGGAAATTCTGCTTCATGCCTAACATGGGACAATGGTGCTTCTAATTCTTGATCAACTTCCTTATTTGATCGAGAAGATGATGATTCTTGTTCAGATATTTTTAGGAGGAATCGACCCTTGGAGTCTCTTGGTCTACTCATAAATTTTATGATGACGTAGGGAAGATCTTGCAATTACTAGATGTATGATTGCTGCTCTTGTTGACACCTAATTAGACAATTCTAACTATTGGTTCTTCGAAACATCACTAAAAATGATGGGTGTCGTTATTCCCTTCATTTAATCAACTCTTTGTTGATGTCATATTCAAACCAGGGGTGGTGTCCGAAGCTATATGCAACAAGAAATCTTAGTGATCTAGTAATTGACTATAGGTATTTGTTTCTTTTTATATTTTCTGGGGGATTTTCTCAATGTCTTGAGGATTCCTTGGCTAAAACCTTATTGAAATCAAACTATGAAAACTTGTTGGAAGTAAACACTCTTTGTAGAAATAGATTGCTGGAAATAAACACACATTTGCATAATGGAATAGATTGTTGTAAGTAAACACACGTTACAGAAATAAACACACTTGCTTTGGAAATAAACACACAATTTGAGAATGCTGAAAGTTGATTGCAAAGAAAGAAGAATCTAATCTAGAACACCTATAAGAACAAGTATACGACAGATTTCAACTTGAGTAATCAAAGCATTTACAGAATTAATAGATCTATGCTATTTTCTCTGAAATATAAATACCAATAAAATGAATATCCTGGTTCTTGGAAGAGTGGGTCCTTACTCCACCTTGAAACAAGATTTGACAACTTAATATACTCTCAAAACAGAAATGGCTATTTTATTGATAAAATGTTCTGCATTAGAAAAACGTACTATCTCTTTCTATCTCTTTGTGTCTTTATTTATGTATACATATATATCTTTGTATATTACTATATATCTATAGGTCTGCATATATATATTTCTTCCACATGTGTATTTACAGACCATAGTTGTCCTACCGATTCAGATAGAACTGAATCGTGCCCAAAATAGATGTTGAATTGGATCATGGTGGATGTAATGTTGTATCCTAGATCTATGAGTATGAAGAATCGAAAACTTCATAATCCACTCCACGATTGAAAGGATCATTGATTGCTAAATCGTCGAATGTTGTTGGAATAAATAAATTCTCATCGGTTCTGAAAATTTAGAGAAGTTCCGGAACTAAAGGAAATCGTTTCAAATCTAACTGTGAGGGTTCCAGAGCTACATGCAGGAGTTCCGAAACTAAGTCCGAAAGTTTCGGAACTAAATGATAGAGCTCGTAACTACGTAATGGAGTTCCGAACTAAGTCTAGAAGTTCTAAAACTGAGTCGTATTGAAACCAATACTTCCAAAAACATGCTGACCACTTCATACTTTGTTCTTTCGACTGATTGTGACATGTTTTATTACAAAACTGAATTTCCAAAGCACTTAGTTAGGAATTATAGAGTTTTTAAACGTTAGAACTACAATCAACAAAATATGGACAATTACATCCTAACTTATATTAGATCAAACAAAAGTCACAAAATGCAATCAAACTTGATAAAAATGAGAGTAAAATAAGATCATTTATTATACATTAATGAGACATATTATGGCCTCATCATGTGTGTGTGAATCATGTGTCATAGGTGCTCTTGTTCTAGTTGTACGTTTTGAAGTAGAGAGCTATACCTAGATGTAAAAATGTAGTATAATGTTGGATGGAATAGAATAGAATCCCCTCCTATGCTTGTGTGATGCAGATTAACCATCCTTGTCCCTTGTGATGGAGCTAAGTGAATGCAAATGATCTCCAAATTCCTTTGATAGATGCAACCCTAGGTGGATGATAGTGATGACCTATATTTGGTCCCCTATATGGTCTCATAACTTTATATTTATAGGGTTCTCTTGATATAATTTTGTAATTAACCCCGAAATGGCCAACCACCAAAAAGATAAGAAGTTGAAATGGCTAGAAAGTGCCCAAAAGTGGTGGGAAAGTTCAAAAGGATCGGGGCACCCCTGGTGGGACCAGGGCGCTGTGGGCACCCTAGTACTAGCTTGGGTGCCCAGATTAAAACTAAAAATAAGGTGAAATGAAAAAAAAATTGGGCATGTGGGTGCAAGAGGTTGGGAATGATGAAAGAAAACAAAGTAATATGGCTAAAATATGGGGGTTAATTAGTAATTTCTTCACTCAAAAACCTTCTAAATAGTAGTATGAGACTAGGACTAAATATTACCCAAATTACGTGATTTAGTGCCTATAGAGGGCAACGGGGTTTAAATCCAAAATATTTGTGAAGACTGGATCCCCACTATTGAAGAAACCAGGGAATGGAAGGGTCGGGGATTTCAGATGAGACATATTGACTACTAGGAGAGTTTGGGGGTTCTTGATCGTGTATTGGAGGTGACAATATGCTCGATGTTGGTTGATTAGACGCATAACGTCATCAATGTGGATTTGGATATTTTCTATGGATTGTTGGAAATGTTCTGCCATATTTTTAAATTTTTGTTGACGGTGTTGTTGTAATGTCAGGACCATGGAATCAAACAACCAATGGAATGAAAACTAAATCTATAAAGTTAATTACAAGAAAGCAATTAAATCACACCAAGGAATTTTTCAATATCTTGATTAAGTTAGAAAAAAGTGAAATGTGAAAAATGGTTTAAGGGGTCCTAGGAAATGGCAATCTATGGTTAGTTTCAGGTGATGTTAGAGGTTGGAGTCTTAGATATACCCAAAGCTACTACATGAGGCCCGAATCTATGTTGGTTTCAGTATGAGGCGTTGTATTGGGGCCTACCCCCTCACTTCACGGTCCCATATCGGTAAAGGTGTTGGATTCTTAGCCAATATATCACCCACCAACTTTTTTATACTCATCCAAAACACCAAGTCGGCTTATCCTTTTGGAGATGAAACCTAAGTAGGTCCACCTGGGTAGGAATGTTTTAATGCAAGTTTGTATTAAAAGTGGTTAAGTTGTGTGTGAGGGAGATTAAGGTAATGCAATTATTTACTCCCCTACTCAGATTATATGATCAAGAAAATATGAAAGGTTTGTTTTAAGTCCCAAAAATAAATATTATTTCGATGAAGATAAAAGACAAATACGATGTAAAGAAAATAAAATTACAAAGAAAGTGTGCCTGTAATTTTGCTTTTGATTTTTTAGATTTTTATTTTTATTTTTTGGAAACAGATGCTCTAGAAGGGAATAACCTACGCAACGGTTGGCTAAAAACAGGAAAGCAAAAATAAAACACATTCTTAGAGGTATACTAGTTGAGTAATCAAAAGCACATCGCAGAGATCATCGATGATTTAAAGGAATCATAGGTGATTCTACAAATTTCTAGTGATTACAAAGTAGATAGCCCGAAAATAATTATAAATAGATTTTTAATGAAAAATGAAGGGGGTGGGGTCCCACTAGGTGTGTCAAGAATTTATTATGTAAATTTCAAGTCTATGTTATTAACTACAGAAAGTACCTAAAACTCAAAACAAGGCAGGGTTTAACGATATCTACACCGACAGTCACAATGTTGGGATGGTCGAATGTCACAAGGATAAGCGCTCCTCCTTTCACCAAATGAAGAGCCATATAATCAACGACAACTAAACAAGGAATATTAGATAAAATGGAATGACAAGTTGCTTGGCAAAGGCTGATTCCAGGAGTCCAAAGTTGTTTCCATGGAAGATATCTCATTTTTAAACAATTAAGTACGTTGATAATAAATATAAGATGATAAACAATGATAATGATAAGGAGGGAGCTAAAAACTCAATATGGAAAGGCAAGTCATGTTCCACTTCATAATTGGACCAGCTAAGATTATGGCTATCTGGACATCTTCAAAGTAATCATACCAAAGAGTCCGTGTGGTTTCTTGTGGATCTCATGGAGGAACTCAAGTTGATTCTTGATGTCAAGTACAAATTTGATGGTGTACAGTGTAAACTCATGGAGGATGTTGAATTTTTCCTACACGAGAGGTGATGGATGATTGCGAGATCGTAGATACTTGTGATAGGATGTGATTGACTTAGAACAATCATCTACAATAGAGACATGCTTGCAAGAGACATGTTAAATCTAGGGATATATGAAAGTTGATAAAAATGCTATGATTGATAAAAAGGAATCGATAGACATAAATCGCAGGCAATTCAAGGGAATCGCTTGCGATCTGGGGAGTCATGGGTGATTCAAAGGAATCATTGATGATTGTTGTAAAAATATGTATTTTCTCTAAAAATGACAAGTCGATGCAAACAGAGATATAAATTGATAATTTGTAGATGTTATGAGATATAAGGGACAATAATAAATGGAAAGAGACTTTCCTTATTGTGTAGATGAGTTATGGAATGTCATAAAATAGTAACGTTGTTGATCATTGGTTGTTTATTTCCTGGGGTTATTGAAGACAAAACTGCAAAGGTTGATGTGTTGTAGGCTTTTGAGGAGGCTTGATGATGTTACTAGGCTTGGAGATTATTGGAGTATCATAGTTTCACCGCTTTGTCGTGAAGATAGAGATGCAACCAAAATATTTCTAAAGATCCTTGAAATAGGATTTGAAACTCTTATTTATAATCCTTGGTGATTTATCGGAATCATTGGCGATCCAGAAAACTTGGGGAAAACATTTAGAAGTGGTTGAAACCACTTCCTAAATGGGATTTTTAGGTATGGGGATGAGGTAAAATGGTTGGGAAGAGGTTAGGTGAGTTGGGGAGGTTAAGAGGTTGGGATAAAATGGGTTAGGGATGGTTTAGAAATGGTTAAGTGGTTTTAGGGGGTTAAGGTAAGTTTAGATGAGTTAAATATGGTTTACAAGGCAAGTGAGAATTAATTTGACGGGGTGAGAGGAATGACTTAGGTATTTTTATAATGTTATGTTTTGATATAGTAATGTGTGTATGTGGGAATATGTGGATGACAAAAACATGGTGTCTACATATACCACTTCCGATTTGCACTATTTTTAGTACATAATCAGCTCTTTCTCTATTTACACATTATACACTCATCTCTCAACTACATCAACAAAATTTTCATATACAAAAAAAAAAGATTTTAATAACAAGATAATATCACATACATGACTCTTACACTTTAACTCCAATGATCTTTCAACTAACTCACATTACAATCTGTACAAGGAGGGAGTTGGACTTTCTTCATGCAAAACTACCTCAATGTTGTCATTATTGCATATGAAAAGCTTCAGTTATAGCTTTATAATTTTCATGCTCTTTCAAGATTCTTTGAAGTCAAATGATGAGGAATGGAAGCTCCTAAACTCCCTAACACTCTACCACAACTGACAATATTCCATTAAGACCTTTGTGCATTTTTTTGTAATGGTTATATAGTCCTTGTCTTATTCTCCAATGAGTAAGCTTTGTCTCATAGCTTAGGAGATACTCCTCCAAGTGTCGATAACATGTTAGGACATTAGAATAACTCCTCAAATTCTTTAAAAACATTAAACCTTCTTCCTTCTTCATCATTTAGTCTTCTAATGTCATAAGAGCACATATGAGTGCATTAGGAGCTAGAAATAGTCATCATAATTTTGAATCAATAAGGAGAAGTAGGATTAAGAACACACACCAAGATGGACATTTAGGAACACCAAGTCTATAAAAGGCCTATATCAATAATGATAACTTGGAGATCTTCAAAACTAGAGAAAGGAGCATTTTTACACTCTTCTTCACAGTCATCAACACATAGTCCTAGTGAATCTGAATCACAGTCTTACATGGGATTGGAATACTACAGAGAAGGTCTTCAACAAGTTTCACAGCTTGAGAAGAAATATTCGAGAGAATTTTTTCATCTACACCAATCAAGAAGACATGGCACTATAAATCTTCTTCATGAAACATGCACTTTAACGGGGTATACATTATTTTTCTAGTACGTAGATGCATCTTTAAGGATTTAACAAGATCCTATAGTACCCTCTCATTTATGACCCCAATTTCACATTTCAAGGATGAAGATGATATGAAACTTACTATATCTATAGATTTATTCACTCCATAGCTAAAATTTCACCCTTGTATGATCTTCAAGATAGACTCGAGTTAGGGTTTCATGAACACTTCATTCTTCATTTTTATTTCAATATAGTTTTAAGATTATTTTATGAGATATTTTTACTACAATTCCAAAGCTTATTTTTCATAATATGATAAGAGAACTTCATGATTCAAGGTCAATTTTTTTGTTCTTCTTTACCATCTTAAGAAACTAGACCCAATCTTCAAGAGTTAATAGGTTTACTTATGTTGATATCTTTCCATAGAATCTAAGGTACTTTTTTGAGTATCTCTTTTCTTTAAGCATCTTACCACACTAAATGCAATCACCATCTAAAGGATTATAGTCATGAAAATCATACATTTATAAGACTGTGTGCATTGTTCCTTAAGGCATCAAAGAGCAGTCTTGATTTTAACTCTTCTCACTAACCCGGATTCACACATATGACCAGCCAAAGCCACCAATATCACTATATCATCTCCCAATATTTGAAATCATGGGTTGTGAAGTGGAAACCACAAATACAACTCAGATTTCAATCTTCTTGACTAGACCTATGTGACAGATTGTAGACCAATGAGAACTAGGACTTCACACCACTTCACCAAAGTAATTATGAGCTCCAAAAAGTCATCTCAGACCTGTAGAAGGTGTTCACATTCATTTTTCACCTCATCATTAGGTTTATACGCAAACACCTTTAAAACAACATGATTGTATACACAAAACTTGCAAAAAGTAATTTAGACCTGTACGGTACAATCATGCTTGAAGGGCACAAATGACATAATTTTTACCTAGAAGGAATCGTATACAATCTTGATTAGTTTTTATCAGCTTTCACAATTGATTTGGATACTAAAAACCTCATTTCTTGTCCATCGCTTCAAGATGAGGGTTTGGTGAGGGTTTGAACAGTGATAGAAAACGAAGAGAGATTTCTTGTGCTTCCACCTTTTGACCTCAGGTTTTTGTAAAATTTTAGTCTTTGAATGCTCTTCAAAAATCCTCTTATGATTTATCTGAAGAAGGCTTGTAAAAAAATTTTGATTGCTAAGAAGACATGTCACTATTTTTTCCTTCTCTCTTAACCTTGTTTTAGTAAAATTTAAATAACTTCAACAGCTTCTCTTCAAATTTTCATGAAACTTTACCTAAAGAACTAAAACACCTTCATCTACATGATTCATATATTTATTTCTCATAAATGATCATGTATAGTCAAGACCAATCTCATTAATGTATGGCTTCATTGTTGGTTCTCAAAGGCAGTCCTAGTGCAAACCTCAAATTTGCCTCCAAGAGATGAAATATGACTTGTATCTACTCATAAATTCTCTAGATAGTGTTCCTAGGCTCCTCCCATTCTTACATAGGCTTTTCATTTCCTAATTTTCCCTCATACACCTCATTAGGATCTAGAACTAGGCCTAAATGGGCTAGTTTCAACTATGACTTGCCACACACTGACCTGATGATCACCCTAGAAGCCCTTGCACATCCTTGAGACACCAATTCAAACCTGTGGTAAACCTAATTAGAGTACACAAAGCATCTCCATACCTCCAATGTACACCAACCTCACTAACCAGGCATATAACACCATGAACCCATCTTGAATGTTCAAGAAAACACCATGAGACCACTTTGTGAACACCAAACACCATTGATAAGCCACCAACCTTCATGAAATTTCAACCATATTTTTCCATCAATGTCATGTGAAATAAATGACAACACCAATCAATGCAACAAGGTTCAACATGCTTTGGGAAGTAGAGATATAAGGTTTGTCTACTTGGTCATGATTCACACTAGGCCTAATCATAGTGTTTAGAGGCCTAATTAGACATGAGAGTCAATTTTAGGTATGTATTAGCTCTTGAGATCACTCATGGAGGTGTGTTATGTTTTTTTCATCATGTAGAGGTAGTTTTTAGAGGTTTCATGATGAGTTATAGTGTTGGTTTAGTTGATCCTAGCCTAAACCATGCAAAACCCCAAGGGATAGTCATGAAAATGAGATGGGTTGAGAATATGAAGACCTATTTGAGGCATGATAATAATTTTATATTGTGCACAGGGGTTTCCTAGAGGTGTGAGAAAAATTTCAAGTCATTCTAAATAATATTTTACAAGTTATGAGGTTTTAGGTGAAACAAGGTCCAAGAAAGAGCATTTTCCATCTTGAATTGTAACTTTTGATGCTCACCATGAATTTTGTGTTTTTCATGGTACCTTGTGGCTTTCAAAGATGATTTTAAATTTAGCTAATAGTATTTCACAAAAATAATGGAGTGGTTTCGTCCTCACATTTTATGAACAAATGTTAATAAGGTAAACAAAGTTTTCTATGTTTGAAACCCTAGCTCAAAAGCGGTGGGAGATATTTTCTTAGTAAGTGACAAGAATTGATTTATTGTTCTCTTATGATGATATGATGTCGTATATTACTCCTCTAGGTTTCCATAAGGTATATTATAGCATGTTGTGATGAGTGGACCCCACTCAAACCGGCAAGTTTCTAAAGAAGTTCAGTTTGGCACAAAGTTTTCCAAAAGAGTTGTGAAATAAATTGACATTATTTTTATCATGGGAGTTTTAATTTATTTCCATGATGGTTTTAGATCATGGTTGAGCTTATAAATGGAAAAGTGTGCCCTATTTATGAAGATTGGTCCTAAGGCAGTTTTGGGGCAGTTCGAGTGATTTTAGAGATGGACACTGGATGAAGGCCTTACCCTTATATTTGGAAGGAAAAGTAAGATGTTATAGAAAGAGGATTAAGATAGATTTCCAATGGTGTATGGTTTGTCTCATGATTATGAGATTTTATGGGTCATCTATCTCAATTTGTGAAGAAGTTTGTTCCTCAAGAAAAAAATGATCTTCTTTAAAAGATGGAGGTAGAAAAGGCATGAGATGGATAGGTCGATGCTTGATATTATTTGAAGAGTGAAGAGGGATTCGATTTGTTCTTATTTAATTCCTTTAGATGTATTGAAAGTTACATCAAGGGTACAAACCGTTTGTGTTTCTATAACTACTTTCTAGATAGTTTAATTTGGTGAAGAGGAAAGTTGGTGTGGTTTGCATGTATGGATGTTTCATGAGCTCTAGAAATAATTTATGTGATATACAGGTCGGGGGTTCCAATGATTGTTTACATGCCATCTTTTAGGTTTTTTTGTGTGTTTGAGGTCCATAGGTGAAGACAAGGTCCTAGAAACATTTGTTTTGAGAAGGATATGAGCCTTCTTGAGTGAGTTATGAATAATTTGATTGGTTAAAGCTAATTTAAGACCATGGATGGTGTTTTTATGACATATTTGACATGTGTGATGAATTTTGGGGCTTTGATAATCATGGTCCATTATGAATGTTTTGGTATTTTTTTAAGATTTATTGATCAAACTAAAGGATTATGACATACTTTTTTCATGTTTCGAGTTGAGAATGGTATAAATTACATATTTGAGTTTAAATTTGAACTAGTTGTGTGAGATGGAAAAAGTGTGACCCAAGTGTGAGTGTGTAACAGGTATGAAGGCACAATTTCAGAGATGAGGAAGTGTTTGAAAGGATAAGGAATTTTGGAGATCTTGTGTGAAAGTTTTTGAGATCAAAACAATTCATGTTTATCCAAGTTTGAGCGAGCTAGAAGGAGGCGTGTCTCAAGTAGGGTTTAAAGGATTTTGGAGCTGAATATTTTGATCACCATTAGTTGAGTTGTTGCAGCATATCTATAGTAATATTCTAATAAAAATATTGTGTGATGGGTCATATTCATGAAAGTCTCTTTTTGTGATTAATATCAAAAAGGGTTTAGGGGTTAGTGCTCCTTGTGGGGTTGGTGCCTCACTAAAGAAATCTCTTGTGATATGTAATATTCACTTGAGTATTTTTTGTGTGTAATATCAAAAAAATTCAATGGGTTTTCTTCCCTCAAGGGTTTCCCACTTACATCTTTTGTTCTTGTGTACTCCTTATTTGTGCAATTGTGAATGGTTGTTTATTATTGTTATGATCACATTAAAGCATGGTTGAATTTTAATGGTATATAAAAGTTAATTTGAAATTGTATAAAGGTTTTGAGGTATTGATTCACCCCCTCTTAGTCCATTGTGCTTCCAACAACCCTTTTCTTAGATAAGAATATCTCACACCTTTGCTTTCCTCCCTTCGTTTATTTTCCCTTTTCTTCTTCTTCTTCTTCTTCTTCTTATTCTTCTTCTTCTTGCTAGGGTGGATTCTCCTCACACCTCCTCTTGGGAATCTTCACCACATTCTTATTTGGCTTCTAAGGCATATGGGAGTCACATACCTCAATTTCCTTCCCATCCTTCATCTTCGGCTACATATTGAAAAATATTCTGCACATCGATCCGTTGACTGTTATGTTCATGATGGGACTAAATTCCAAGGTATTGGGCTCCATTGTCTCCAAGTAGGTATGCCTGGAAGGATATACAAAGATATTACACAAGGTGTGCCAATATGAATCGACCTTTTCTACATCAAATTTCATCTTCTCATTCATTTTTATTATTTTTACCGATCATTTGAAATATTTATCAGTGAATGCAAATGGAAGTTTGAACCATAGCCCCATCTCACCATTACTCATTGTGAATCTAGAAAGGATAAAGTTTTGCATAATTGCAAACTTTTCCTATCAACCTACTTCTCCAGAAGTTCCCTGGCATGTGCCATTCATTAACAAAGTTCATACGCATCCTCTTATACCACTTATCAAATATGTCCTTATAGGGGTTGGTGATTGCGCCCTCGCATGTGAAGTCTACAAATTATATCACGGGGGAATTTTCTTCCACTAGATGAATCCACATGTTATCTTCTAGCCCATCTGAGACACAAATCTCCCATAATACTATTAATAACAAGATAAACCCCCAAATTATCTTGTCCCTTTTTTTTCTATGCATTAGATTCTTTAATAATCCCATCGGCAATGAATTGCGCAATATTGTAATGTGTCTTGTGTGCCATTTTATGTGCAATATAGAGAAACTTTATATTTACCTCTCCCCATCATTCTGAGGTACCAACATTGCAACTTACCAAATGATCTATACTCTAGTTGCGGGGTCAACAATCTTCTCCACACTAATGGCCATGTGTCCTTGTCATATTATAATTTTGTATCCAACTCCTAAATATTCATCTCATCTTGCAAATCTAGGTCTAGGTATTCTTCAGTTTCCCGCAATGATGTTACTCATCCAATCAGACAAGATGTGATCCTCATTATTCAGCCCTCAAATAATGAATAGTCTTCATGCACTCATGATACTAGACACTAGAAGAGGTGTGTAGGCCTTCCAAAGAAGGGCAGCTCAAACAACTAGAGTACTCTTACCTTCTCGAGACTCTTCCTCACCGATTCATCCATCACCACTTAGTCCTCTATGGTCCTTGTAGGAAACTCCAACAACATATCCTTTTTTAATGTGGCCTTATTCCTCGGTTCCTTATGATTATACTCATTAATCTTAAATTTTGTAAGCTACGAGGTCCATTTTTGTGCCATAACCACCTCTGATGGGTAATGCATTTCCAAGAACAAATTATCGGGTAATTCCTCTATGTCCTTTCTCTTGCACTTGGGTGCCCTTTGTGGTGATATTTATTTTTCCCAAATTCAAATGTAACATTCACTATATTTTCTCTAGGTACCATGAGTAATTTTTTTACTTACCCCTCATAACATTATGCCTTTGTGATGAATCCTTCGATTGCTTGTGTACCATGCTCTTGTACCCTAGCTCCTTAGTCTTCGAGATTTGTAAACCCTTGCTCCGTGACCCTCAAGCTTATACAACTCCTAATCCACAATTTCCTACTCGAAAACCCTAGCTCCACTCACTCGTGCCCTTTCCCTTCACTTAAAATTCCACTTCCTCATACCAAAGGAGCTCCTAAATGAATGTTTATGCAATTTGCTCGGTTTGCTTCAACACCGAAATTTCTTCTTCACACTCTTTGCTTAGAAATTGGTCACTTAGTTACTCAATCACTCAAATCGCTTTGAATGTAAGGTAACAAATGAACTTGATTTTCCCCTTTTTATAGTTTTTCCACACATAATACTCCAATGGCTTACTTTTTGGCTTTAAAACACGGTTTTTTTTACTTTTCTCTCCGCTTTTATGTTTTAAAATACTTTTTCCTTTTAAAACACATTTTCATCTTTAAGGGCACTTTTTGTTTTTCTCTACACTTTTCTTTTCCATGCACAACATTTGTAACCTTTAGGCACACACCTACCTCCTAAGTTTCAATATCCCTTACACGCACCTTTCGCGCCGCACACCATCTTCCTCTGCGCCACTTTCCAAGTAGTTTATCTTGTTATTTCCTCCTCGTGTTACACTACACGACCCTTTGCATGGTTTCTAACTCATCCATTTCTTTGAGCACCATCATTCCTAAGCACCTCCAATACTTTCCTTTTCTATCAGTGCATACCCCATTCATATCCATCGACACCTTTCTTCATGTATTGTCGCGCATGAGACCTCTAAACCAACTACAATACAAGTACGAGCATCATAGTATCTCTTGCATGCAATCATCCTGTTTCACCCCACACTAAAAGTATGTGTGGTCGTCTATAAATCAACTTAATAAGTAGTAATCAGCTCCTACGCACGAACACGCTTATTACAATAAAACAAACAAAACAAAGTATTAAAGGGAAATCTTATCTAAGTGGCAATATTGCCTTATTAAAAAAATAAAGGAAACTTATTTATAGTGTGGCTTCACCTACTCCCATTGAAGTAACTAGGCAACATGGTGTCATCCAAAGACTTATAATTGAAATGTACCTAATTATAGTATCTTGGTCACTATAAAAGGTCCTAACCAATGGACTTTCAACTTCCCTAGATGGCACGTAAACTTAGAGTCATACAACAATACTATTTTTCTAATTATAAAATATTTGTTCTTGATGTGCTTATCATGCCAAGCCTTTTGTCTTTCTTTTTCTATCTTCTCGCTCTAATGCACAATGGTGTTCCTCTCAATCCAATTATATCAACTTGTCAATGCACTCATTAATTATCTTCTCATCATCCAATCCTCCCGTGTGTGTAATACACAGGGATGGTAACATAAATTCCATGGGTAGTATAGCCTTTGCACCAAATACCAACTGAAATGGTGTGGCCTTATTCGATCATTTGTAGTTTTTTATATATTCCCAAAGAATGACTGATACCTTATCATCCTAATCCGTTCTTCCAACATCACATATATTTGTTAGTGTTTTTCCTAGTAACTTGTTGAAAGATTTAGCAAAGTGTCATTAACTTTTGAGTGATAAGGGTAGTCTTATGGTGTGCCGACATAAACTCTACCAATAAAATTCTAATGGTCTCATTTAGGAAGTGAGTTCTCCTATCACTTGTTAGACTTAATGGGCATCCATACCTACTAATAATATTTTCTCAAAGGAACCTTGTTGTTGTTGTTGTTGTTGTTGTTTTTGTGCAATCATTTGTAAGAGAAACCTCTTCCCATCTTGTCGATATTCATTGCATGTGATGATGTAGAATGAACGTGTCCTACGTAGAGGGGGCAATTTGTCCTACAAAATCAATGACTCACTTCTCAAATGATTCCACACTCGCAATGGGTCGTAATGGCATATCATCTTTATTCCTAGGATTTCGATTATCTAGAATTGATCACATGCTTTACCAAAATCCTTGGTATCTTTGTACAATGTCTCCCACCATAGACCAGCTTAATAGGATCTTGTGCGTGGTCACTTCCTCTGCATAGTTTCCTCTGTGATGCCTCCATGGGCTTCCTCCATAATGGTTTCACGCTCATTCTCCAAAACATATCTCACGCAAGACCTTATCACACCCCATTTTATATAAGTCTCATTCAATGAGATGATATGGTGTGGCTTGAATAGCAAGATGATTCTTTTCCAAGGTATTCATTCCTTCTTGCACAAGTCTAGTGCACAAAAATACTGCAATATCTTCCAAAATAGTTGGTGCATGCTTCATCTGAATAAGTGGGCATCGGGCATAGTATCCTCAATGTTGTTTGTGTCCTCTCCATAGTTTATCCTTGACAAGTGGCCGGTCCCAAGTGTCTCTTTCTAGCTTTACTATAACTATAAAATCAAATTCCTAAAAAGAAGTATCCACCGGTAGATGCACCCTTATAAAACCGGTTTATTGAATAAGTACTTCAATTTCATATGATCTGTATAAAATATAAATGGTGTGGCTAGAAAGAACTGTCAAAACTTATGGAGCACATAGATCATGGATAACACCTCGCACTTTCTAGTTGTATAGTTCTTGCTCCACTAGTGTCAAATTCCTACTTCCAAAAAAAGGTTGATTAACATTTCCTTCTCTTTGTTGCACCAAGATTGTACCAATTATCATGCATGAGGAATCTACATGTACATGGAAAGGTTTATTCTGTGAAGGGAAGTGCAAGATTAGTGCGGTGGTAAGATTTTCCTGTAAGGTCTCAAATGCCTGTTGATGTGCATTACCCCAATAGAATTTCCTTTTGCTTTCAAAGAACTCTTCTAAGGGCATGAAATTTTTGTATAACCCTTGATGAATTTTCTATAATAACCAGTATGCCCCAAGAAACTGTGCACTTCACTTTGATTGGTTAGTTCTTCTAACCCCAAATTATTGCAATCTTAGTAGGTTATACCAATAAGCCATCCTTACAAATAACATGCCCAAGTAGAGTGCCAAAGGGTGTAAAAAGATGCACTTCTTAATGCTAAGACAGATGCTTAGCTGCTGCATATTTCAAACATAAGCCTCGGGTTATGAAAATGATCCTTACCAACCCATAGACGTTCTAATCATCTAGATAGACCTGTAGAAATTTTTGAATGAAGTCATAAAAAGCCTAGAAAACGATGCTCGAGAACATTATTGGCACATTCATCAACCCAAATTACATGAAAGTGTATGCAAAACTTCCCCATTTAGTGGTGAAGGTGGTCTTCTCTTGATCCTTGTGTGCAATGTGCACTTAGTGGTATCCTAAAAATCCATCAGTAAATGAATAGATTTTTTTGCCCCACAACTCCTTTAAGGATATATTTTGTAAATGGCATAGGAAAAGGATATATGATACATGAAGCATTGAGTACCCCATGTAATCAACACATATCTTGATCCATCCATCCTTTTTGATGCTAATCATCATGAGGCTGACCCACTCGATTCGTTAATAGGTTTGATGATTCCTAACTTAAGAATTTTTCAATCTCTTCCTTGACCTTTACGCTTAGGTTCGGGTTCATCCCGTAAGGCCTCTTCCAAAATGCAGGACATGTGTCATATTTCAGCTTAATCTTCATCTCCCCCAATGAGCAATGCAGACCTTTCAACTCATGATAACCTATTGGAAATAGGTCTTAGAAGTCGCACAATAGTTCAATGATATTTGTAACCTCTACTTCTGATCAGTAGCATCCAATGATAGCCTCTTTAGGTGCATCTTTCGTCCCAATATTAACCTTCTTAGTATTCATAGGATCATGGTATGCGCATGCCTTTTCATCTACAAATTCCATTACTTCGCATGCACCCTATGTATGGCTAATATAAAGGTTATCTACTTCTTCATCTTTAATGAGGTATATCAGCTTCCCTTTTTCCTTATCTTTCCATGCATGACTTGAGAGCATATATTTTGTCTCTAACACATCCTTGTGCACCTCAATTTAATGTTTTCCTAATAAATGAACCATGAGTTCTTCTTCTTCTACACTATCTCCTAGCGTGATGTGCTTCATGATCTACAAGGTCTCATTTATTGGTGGCTTATTATAAAAATAATCAAAAGTGTGAGCTATACCTTTCATCGTGTTGTGTCAACTTATAGTTTCTTGTTTTAACTTAGCATGTACATACCAAACTTGAATGCATCCACATAGTGTAGAGTAGACCTTATGTACCTAAAGGGATGGTGATATAGCCTCATTTCATTATGCCCATTGTCTCTCACAGTTATGTATATGTACCATAGCAAGAGTATTTCCATCATACAAATGTATAAGAGAGGGAATATTGCTCTTAGTAAATCTTGTTTAAAAGGCTACTCTCACCTCGTGCCCACCCCAATATATTGTCTTTTTGCGTAGCCCACCAATGTGTTGCCATGCCTCATAACGTATAGACCATCATATTCCATCTATCTCCCTCATTATTCCACTAGAATTCCATGGTGCACAAGAAAGATTCAGGTTTTTCCTCTCCAAAGATATACTTAGGTAATTGAGTTCTTCACAAGCACCTAATCATGCGTGGCCTAATCATCTAAGTGATTATTCCCTTGACCTCGTGTCCAACCATTTCATACGTGGGCGTAATTATCACAAGAAACATTGGTATTGTCACTTTGGTAGATTTCACGTGTTCCCACTAAAGTACGCCTTCCTTAAATGGTTACACGTTCTTGGGGTCGCGCACTATTTGTGCATAAATCTAATTAAGCTCTTCTTTACTCACGAGACTTAATTTATGGTGCATCATTCACATCATCCGAGGTATGACAATGCACTCCTCCTTGTTCTCAAAACTGATATTTTTTTTGAAGCTCAAGTCTACATTATTTGCATAGCACCAAGGTTGTCCAAGTAATGTTGGGAAATTATCTTCCTCAATAAGCTCCAATACTTCAAAATCTCTTGTGAATTTTTTTCCTTGAATATTGATTATAGTATCCTTGAGTACACCAATGGGCATGGCCCTTGTTTTGTTTGACATATACAACACATTAGAAGATGGTTGTAATTGTGGTCATCCCATTTGATTCCAGGAATCCAAAGTGATAACATTGACCTCTACACCGTGTCAACCATAATATTACTCACCATCCAACCATCTATCGCTACATCCAAAGTGTAATTTCCTTGTCATACTCGTAGTCCTAAGGTGGTAAATTCACATGTAGGATTTGGCACTCTTGTTCAATCCCTACACGTGGGAATTTCTCGTGCAACCATTATTCTAGCAAGGTAATTATATTCTCTTGAGTAGCATCATGCAAACTTCCTTCAAATCATCAACATCCCTTTGAGGAAGTTTGGTGCTCCTTATGTGTTCTCTTTACGCACACTGTTATTTTAAGCACTTGGATCTCACCCCTGTAAATCCTTGATAACCCCCATGGTATCCCCGATATACCTCCTTCGATGAGCCACATCTAGATACTTAACATCTATTATCTCTTCTCTTTTGTTAAGAGGTTTTTCTTTAAGAGGTTCACGTACATGTTACTTCGCACAAGTATTAACTAGTGCATGCTAGAGCTATGGATTAGTTATCTTCTTGAAGGCCCATTGTTCATTCTTTATGCATTCCACCTTAATCATCCATACACCTTTTTCCTTCTTTTTTACACATATGCTCATAGATTTCGTGAAATATTCAACCTTATGTGCCTTCCCACAAAGACACACAGTGCCCGATTCTTAGGACACTCACACTAGTAATGATCGGGGACCCATAAGTATAACAAGTCCCATGTGTGAACCTTCCTCTTCCACCACAACCTCTGCTCCTATATCCACCTCAGAACCCACCATCCACATTGTTGCACCCTTCATTAGGTTCGGCTTCCCACGCCCGATAGTTACTTTCCATAATGGTTTGTCGCAACCTAATGGTCAATCAAGTGGCAAAGTGAGTTGTACCATGGGTATGTGCATTGCAAATATTGCAGTACATAGGGATTTTCTTCATTGTTACAGTGCCGCAAAAGGGGGAAATCTTGGAAATCATGATTCTTGTGGAAAATATCACAAGATTGTAACAATGCATGCACATTCCTACGTGGAAAACTATCCTTAGTATGCCCTTCCACATCACAATCGGTGCACCATAACCCATTATGTGTCTCATGTGCCGAATTGGCATGAAGCTTCTCCAATTATTTAGCTAGCTGTTATTTATGCCTCAAGAGAAGTACTTACCTTTGTATCTACACTCCTAACTGCTTCAACGCATAGAGCAGCTTCTAAAGCCTCACCCAGATCAATAAAAAAATTATGTGATAGGTCCCTTCAAAATGGAATCAACAATCCTCCAACAAATCACTTTGCACATGTTAGCTCTAATGAATATCATAAGATATCTTCAAAAAGAGAGTTTTAAACCATGCATTATACTCTCTCACACTTTCGAGATAATCCCTTTAGCGCGTTAATACTATGTTGCTCAAACTCAGGAATGTGAAATTCAGCCAAAATTGCAGATTACGGCATTATAATCCACTACAATCGATGTGGATCATATTTTTTGTACCATCTATGTGTGTTCCCTTGAAGTGTGGTGGAAAAATGACTTGTCTTTCTATCATAAGTGGTTATGCCCTTAGCTATCCATAATAATTCACACTTGTGTACATGCTGAGCCACGTCCTCCACACCTATATACTATGGCAAGTGAATAGACATCTTAAAGAAAACTTGAGGTGTCGTTATGGTTATGGTTGAGGTGGTTTTTGTGATGGATGTTGTGGTGGTTATGTCCCTTATCCTAGGAAGGGGCCGGATCCTCGAACTCCGAACCTCTCTCAGGATTTCCTCCATGTGGTGGCTTTCTGAATTGCTTGATTCTCCTATCATGACCTGTGGTCCTATAGATGAACTCCTTATGTCCTAGTGGTTGTGCTAAATTGGACACCAATTTTTTGTGTTATCACATCACCCCTTCCCACTAAATATCTACAGATCTTGTCCATGAATCATCCAAATCGAGAGTTCTTGATAGTCTTCTTATCTCCAAGATTTCTTTCATGGTCGACACCTCTATTAACCGCATAATCTGCCAACCACTGGTACAAATCTACTAGGAAGAAGTTGAAAAATGTATCATACAAGAAGTCGTATAGATTATCTTCTACCCACTTTTTCGCATTAAATTTAGGTCCAATGTTATATCTCTCGCAAGAGTGTCTTGGTCATTATAAATCCACTTCTTAATATTCTCCAAATATAGTCGAAACGTCATTTGCATGACGCAACATCCCGGGAGACAAATTGAAAAGAGGTCCCCATAACATAACCAAAATGTAGTCTTTTATTACCAAAAAAGCTATTCGTGATGGAACTTCATTCAAACAAGTCGAGAAGCTCACCCGAAGCACACATAGACTCCGGGTATTACATGCTTTTATCCTATTATTATCTCAATCCATGTGTGTTCTTTATCTTTGACTGATGTGATTTTCCCAATTATAGCACATTTTTGTGCATCCCAAGATATCCTACTTTTTTCTATTTTTATGCCTTTCTTGTACACCACTCCAACTCTACTTCGCTAGTTTTAGCCACGTTTTGGAAAATTAGGTAAGTGTTTGATCCTTGACATGCATGCAGTAAATCCTCGCACACCGACATTTCCCGCTTGTGATCATCCCTTTGCACACCCCTTGTGTGTGGTCCCTAACCTCTGCATGTGGCTAGTACCTAGCCATTTTTACCGCTCAATTTTTTTGGATGATTCTCGATTAATTTTTGTAAAACTTGGACCTTCAAAGTGTGGAATGGAGGATAAGAATCCTTGAAGAAGCTATAACTAAATTCTAAAATGTAGTTCAAAAGACATAATCATTAAATGATGAGATTTTTGCATACTTGTAAGCTCTTCATTGTCAATTGTTCAAAGATAACCCATTGAAGAGGAATTGTTTAGCAAGGAAAGGATGGAATTTTCATAGCTCAATAATGTTATCATAGAAGAAACTAAGGTAATTTCTTAATATGGTGGAATTACAAACAAAATGGATTCTTCCCTTGGTAGCTCATCAAATAATATTTCAAACACCATCATCCCCAAGGATACAGATATTTCCACTTTGCATTCACTAAGTTTCGATGTATGTTCTAAAGCTCAAAGTTCCTACATCAATTGTTCCCTATTATTACTTCTTCCTCTAGTTCTTAATCTCACTAATTGTTCTATTTTGTAATTGGATTTATTGTATAAAAAGAAAAATTGTAATATAAATTCATTTTATGTAAATTAATTAATTAAGTGTTTTAACACTTAATTAAGAACAATTAGTTAGTTGAGGTAGTTACTTCCTCCCCTTTTCCTATATAAGGCTTCATTTTCTTTGTAAAAGGGGTTAGATATTGGTGCACTTGTACGTAAGATATACATATTTGTTAATATAGAAGAAGAACACTCTTTCTCTTGATTCTTGTTCTTCCAATCTTCCTCTCTTGATTCAATTGGTATGTTGTTTATTTTATCTATAATTTTAAGCTTTGTATTATAACTCATGTAATAAGACGTGATGAGCTTTGATTCAATTTGCATTTTATGTGCTGTGAATTTTCCATTTATGCAAACATATATGTTCTTTACTTTCATTTACATGCAGGAGTATGATAAGATTTGTAGTCTTCTTATCTGAAAGTGTTGTTTCTTCTTTCTTTCATTCATACAAATGAGCGGTAATCTTGTAAAACCAAGGAGGATCTGTATATCCTCAATTGATTAGTTAGTTGTAATTGTGTTTCTCTAATTAATCTATCTTGTCATAATCTTACTACTATAATTATTCTACTCCTAGTTCTTTATCTATCTTATGTATTGAGAATCATGAGGTCATTCATGTTCACCAATATTCTCATTCCAAATTAATCAGTCTATACATTTGTAGATATTTTAGAGTTCCGATTTTTTGGCTTAATAAGCGAACATCACCATAAAAGAGGAGGGACTATCGTCCCCTAAAATTTTGTTTGTTTCTCCGACAAATTTTTTTCCAACCAAAGAAACATACAAAGAAGTGGAAAAAGTTGTGAATGGGAGATAACAAAGACCACAAAAGAGATATAAGAAAAAGGCATAAATAATTCTCAAACTCGCACTAATTACACCTTCCCTCCTCCGTAAATAGGCAAGAGCATAAAAATATATAGAAGACAAAGGAAATATGTGAGTACTCCTTCATAAATAGGCACAAGGGAAAAATGACTACACAACCAATATAAGTATATGCAAATCCCATAATCACCAAAGACGTATTCAGGTTGAAGAAGAACTTGGAGCAACTACACAATTAGAAGGTGCAACACAAAACACATGAGTAGTAAGAAGAAGCACACAAAAAGAAGAAACATGATGCGATTGCAGTTAAAGAAGAAAATCATAAAGCAAGAAGAAAAGGTGCACTTATGTAAAAAAAATTTACAAAAGCACAAGAGGAGCAAGAAGAGAGAAAACACAAGGAACAATAAGAGGAACAAGAAAATATAAGAAGGGAGCAGGGACAAGCCACAGGATATTATCAAAGCTTACAAAATACAAGAATATAAATAAAAAGTAGAAGTTAAAGCAAAGGCCAAGAGGGAAGAAAAGGAGAATGAAAAATGGGAACAAGAGAGCAGAAAGAGAGAGGAAGATAAAAAAAAAAATAAGAGGAAGACAAGAGGAAAAATAAGAGAAGAAGATAGAATTGTAAAAATCCCAAGTAATCAAACATGAGCATGACAAAAGGGCCAATGAGATACAACACATTGCGGAGGTCAAGAAAAAGCATAATCAAAATATTAAAAAGTAACATAGCATAGAAAATACATTACACAAACCACCACAAATTGCATGGAATAAGTAGACACTACTCATGAATAACTATAAACAATACAAATAACTACGAAGCAAGAACATCCACCACAGAGCAGCTACCAAGAGAAGAAAAAAAGAAGGGGATACGAAATTTTTGGTGGACAACATAATCAACTACACCAACATGAAGATATAAGTTAATTCTACCTTCATACCATGTTCATATGCTAGTTCCCTAATTCACCCGCACAAGTGTGTGAACCGTAATGTCACAAACTACATTGAGCACATTTGAGGTTGATTTGGAGCACTTACCGCTACAAACAAGATTGAAGGAATGCACTCGCTACAAGAAAATATTAAGGCAACCACGCTATAAATGGATTAGTAAAAAAATGGAATAGGAATTGTGCAATCTAAAAGTATAAATCAACAACAGCTTTTCCATAACATGCCATTAATACCATGGGTGAACAAGTAATGAGTGATCAAATGCAGTTAACTATGCTAGTAAGAAAGTTGGTGGATAATTGGAATGATATTGAAGTGACAAATAAAATAAAGGCACAAGTAGCTAACAGAAAAAATGAATCCAAATATTTAGTGTTGATACTACATGAATATGTTACCATGTTATAACAAGGCAAAGGCAAAGGTAAAAATTGAAATTCAAACTTCTAGATTGGAACATGCACTTGCAAGTTACCATTTTGGATAATAAAAATGATATAGAAACAAGAAATACAATGCAACCTCAAATGCTAATAGGGACATATGATCAAAATATGGATAATTCATTATAGACATCCTCGCAATCTCGAGATAATGTTACCTAAAGATTGTGAGAATGGGAATGTAATGTATTACGCAATACCTTTGTAAGGGTTTGGGAACAACGATGCGGGATGGTTGGAAACATTGATGCAATAAATCCATGGCGTCATCCCTTTTCATGATCAAGATTCTAAAAATACTAAGGAAAATGAATTGTATGAATTCATGCAAGCATTTTTGCATTTAAAGATATACTTTCAAAGAATAAATGAAGCATTCACAGATTGGAATACATACAAGACAGGACTAAGAAGTAATTCTACCAATTACAAAGGTAATGAAGAACACACCAAGGTTCATTCTCCCGCACATACTTCTCTATAAATTCAAGGTATCATGGACAATTTCACCTTCACCATTCACCCCTCATAGTATGTTGAAATAATAGAACAACCCAAAAACCCAAGTAACAATCATAAGGAGAAGAAGCACCACAATTTTCCTCGGCGTGTAATATAAATTTTGATCTAAGTATAAAATCCACAATTTTTATTGATCTTTGTAAGCATGCCTTCATAGATTTAAAACCCACAAGGTTGGTATATGAGGGATTTTCCACGTATTTAAATCCAAGAAAGGGCGGTTTTTGGAAATTCTACTTGATCAAAAATCTAAAAGGGCGGTTTAGTGCATAGAGGATGAAAATTGGTAAATGACATCCTTTGTGCCGATTGAGAATAGGTATCATACAATGTAGTGAAATCCACATTTGGAATTTTAGAAGAGATCATAATGCAATTTTCCATATCGTCAAAGTAACTTTTTCCTTGGGATGAGACAACTACGTAAGTCCAAGAAAGTGTTGGAGTGTAAAATGGATTATAAATTCAACATGGATATATTTTTTTATGTTTACACAAACCTCTTGTATAATCATATTTTAGATAATACAAATTTTATAATGTATAGCACCCTCTAAGGAAATATTGAGAATATGACAAGCCTCTTGACGTAGAAGAATAATTTGAAAGTAATGGTAAATCAAAAATCATGTTGTTTTGTATAAAACTATGTAAGCACATTATGCAGAAGGTTGACTTGGATCCTAATGGAAAATTATCTCAATTTTCTTCCATTTTATTATGTAAATTGATATTTAAATAGTTCTAGTTGTCATATTTTTATTTTTCCCTATCTCTTCTTACATATATACGTGGATTTGAGCTATTTTGCACATTGAATAAATTATCCTAATTTTGAGACAATTATGGATTACCCTAAACAACAACATGTTGCATGTCTTGAAGTTGTGATTCAAGGACATCTGCTAAGAACTTTCAAAAACCACTTATAGGTCCTAGAAGTGTTTTCTAAAGAGGTAGGGATGTAGTGAACATAAAAAAACCAAAACTAGGATATTCTTGTTAAAAAGGAAAAAGAAGCATTTCAACTTTCAAATTGAAGGAGAGCCTCTTGAATTGTTATCATGATACAAGTACCTTCACCTATAATCTCACAACAAAAATATTTTGGATAAATGTCGAATGTCAAGAGTACAATTTGGATGGAGAGTTGTTCATGCACTAAAAATAGATGAAAGAACACTGAGATATGGGATTGGAAGACCACCAGGGTCTTACTTGGGATATTTTTCACCATAATGGATTTGTATGGGTGTGAGCTATGGGCTAGTGGTATGTAAAATTTGAAATGGATTCAAATGGAAGGGATCCAAAAGTATATAGCGACAAAAAAAATCAAAATTAAATCTTCAGTTCCATACAAACTATTCTTATAGAAATGTGTGTTTTTCCATTAGAGGTAACCATCATGACTAGGTTATTATGTCACTTGGAAAAAACATAAAACATGGGGACATTACAATGTGGCATAGGTCAGCAAGAGAAGAAGATTTACACAAGGAAAAACACATCGATGAGAAAAAATGACAAGTGGATGAGTAGATTGGATATCAACCTAAATGAATACCTAAACCTTAACACAAAAATTAACAAAATCTATCAATGAATGGTTTATGACTGTCATGGAGAAAGAAAGCAAGAATGAAATGACAACATTAAATTACATAGTTCAATTCGACCTATGAACATTGTGAAAATGCATTAATATGGGTAAAAAAATGGAGGCATAAGATACAACTCAAATAAACAAAATTTCTTATGGGATTAGATACGAGAAAGGAATATAGATGACCACTAAGATAGAGTGTGATGAGAAGATATGTGTCATTTGCAGCAAAAGGGAAACACAAACACATAGAAGCATTTCATCCTCGAATACACAAACTACATAGACATTATAGTCGAATAAAAATAAATGGTTAGAGTTTGCACCATCGTAGAGCTATTTAAAGATGATAAGAAAAAGAGTTAGGGGTGTTGATAATTCAAATCAATAATATAAGGAAAAACATTCTTAAACATGAAACTAGATTTGACAATCTTTAAAAATCAAGGCAATTGAGGCTAGCTATGTCATACACTAGTAAGTCTTGTACACAATTAAAATTGTTTCATTTTTCAATACCATAGCCTTATTATTTCATATTGAATATTATGAACTATTGAAATATCTTTTCCTAATGATTTTATTACAAATTCGTGTGTTTAACTCGATCCCTAGCTTGTATTTTTTTGTATGTTGAGTTTTTTGTTTCAAGGATTAGAGATGCATTTTTTCCAAAAATGCTTAAAAATTCTTGTAGCTACTTGTTGATTAGATTTTTAAAACTCTTCTTATTACCCATTTCACGTAGATTAAGAGAGGATTTTCTCAAGGTAGTCAAATCTAATTTACACATATTATATCACACAAAAATATGCAGTTATATTTTAGTTTTTTCTTCATAAATTTTTATAAAAAATATCATATATTAATACTTATACTCAACTAAAGTTAATGTTTTTGACAAATCTCGCTTAGATTGTGCACTTATTATTTCTTCTTCTTTACAATTAGACTCTTTTCTTGTTACTTTGCACCAAAATGATCTAAATTGTATAAGAAGAGAAGTTAGATTGTGAAGATCCATATATGTCACTATGAAGTGAAATTTTAGTGTTTAACATCTTGTGGTAAGTCTTGATAATAAGGGACTTCAATGTGTGAACAACTAACAACCAAGACCTTCATTGAAGAAATGAGGTTCAAATAAGAAGCAATCCATTATGGCTAAAAGAAGAAGAATACCAACTTGTTGAAGGGACATCTCAAGAAATAACAAAGGGATTTAAACAACATGGAGCACAATTATTAGGGATATGCACATTTTGTATGACATGGTTATATGTAGTTCATGAGAACATGGCCAAATTTAGGTAACATCACTTGTAAAACTTACAATGGCCAAAGTGTGGTGGAGTATGTTATTTTCTAACATAACTCTATCTTAAGACTGATGGAGTTTGAAATTGGAGAATTCCTTATAGATCTGAAACCATATCACAAATCAATATTTGTAAAGTTGAACATGCGAGATAAATAATCAACAAGAACAACAAGCCCACAACAAGCAAAAGAAGATTCCTTTTCAAAGTAAAAATTTCATGAATCAAGTGAATCATGAACTCTTTGAAACAAAACTTGAACAACATGACCTTAAAACACAAAATAGTCATGGGTGCTTCACATACTAAAAATATACTATCACGCCCATATTGTCCAAAATAACTCCTAGGCTATTTTGAAAATTTACAAACTCATTTGAAGACTTATGAAATTTTTTGTTTGAAAATTTGTGGAACATTGTAAGTTAGTGTGTTGTGGATTGAAGGATCTTACTATTCCATTAGTTCTTCTAACCCGCAGAATAAAGGAGATTTAACTCAAGAGTTAGGTGGATTTAAGCTCTAGTGAAGCCATGGTACACGAGAGGAGAAGTTCAAAAGGGCCACACGAAAAGGAATTTGAATCTTGAATGCGGCCAAGGTTTGAAGCTACAAAACACTATCCTAGTGTTCCACGGACTTCACAAGGAATGGTGTTTCATGGGATTCAAAAACTCCAGAGCAAGGAAACAAAGTCACATGTTTTAAAGAGTTGCGAGAAAAGGAAATATTCTACGAAGAATTCAAATCCACATCACATTAAAATGCCACCAAAAAAATGGTAAAAGTCATGGAAGAGTTCAAATGTACATAGAAAAGAAATGGACCTTTGTGGCATAGTAGAGGGTTTCGATGCCACCACCAAATAAAATTCACATGGAATAAAGAAAAATTCAAAGGATTCCATGGATCATTGAGAAAGTCACATAATAATGCGAGCTGGTTTTAGGCCATAAATTTTGATGGGGAGCCCCAAATTCAATGAAACTAGTGGGATTTGAACCATCTCTTCAAGGGAAACATTTTAAAGCACAAGGAAACATGGGATTTGATGTTATTTGGAGAGAGTAAAATGCAAACACATGAACGATGAAAGAAAAGAGTAGTTTCAGCTTGAATCAAGCATCCAACCACCTCACCAACTGAAATTTAATGTTTAATGGTATCCATGCTTTTGTCCATGAAGTATGATGGCATGTGTAAGTGAGAATGAGGGATCCCCATGCTTAGAACTAAATAATTGATGGTGCGGGGTCATTGGTGGGGAATTTCATTCAATTCTCAATTTTTTTCACATGTTTCCCTCTCTCTTTCTCTCTTTATTTTCACATTTTGATATAAATGTAAGTGCTTTACACAAAAAGAGGTTCTCTTCTATTAGATTTGGAGCTCGCCTTAGAGTTTTATCATTTCCATACCTTGAAACCTCTGAATCGTGTTTTTTTTTCAAGTTTTGTAACCTCTGATTTATAAATGCAAGTGAAAATGCTTTAAGTGATATGCAACTATGGTTCATTCCTTTAAATGTAGTGTATTTGATGTGAATTTCTTACCCTTTTGCCTTCCTTTGAATTTTTCACTTGTTCCTTGTAAAACTACATGTTTCTCTTTGATTATTGCATGTGTGGTTGCATTTGTGTCTCTACATGTCATATTTGAACCTTGTTTTAGATTTGTTGCATCACCTTCTTTCATTTTGTAGCATTTTCTCCCTTCTCAACCCTAATCTAGTTTAGACTTAGTTTAGTTGCATTTTGAAGTTGTAAGTTAGTTTTTAGTGGGCTAAGACAGAAGAAACCAACCTTCTCTGGAAGTTTTCTCACTTTGCAAGGTCCCATACTTTGAGACAATCCCATGTTACCTAAAATTTCTATTGTTCATTCATGGTCATGAAGAGGGTGTAACTTTTTGTGATAACATTTCTAACATGCTTGGTCGACACTTTGTTCTGATTTTAGTCTTATTTTTCAAGTGTTCCATTGCAAACATTCTAGCCACCTTGGTGCCTTCACTGGAATAACATTTATGGTTCACCTGGTGGGACTACATTGAAGGATTTGATATAATATCACTAGGATTGGTGTGTATCCTGGATATTTGTAGTCTTTTGAGGCTTCACAAAAGCACATCTAGTGACTCCAAATATTACATCTACTAGTTCAATCGAAAAGTATCTCTATCTCATGAGATAGATTCAAACAAGGAAAAGGATAACATGTGGAGATCCTTTTGACTACTTCCAATTATCACTAAGGAGAAGAAGAAGAGGTAGATCTATTCAAATATCATCAGCACCTCCAAGATAGATTTCTCTCTACTCCTCCTCTTGGTAATCCTTTCTTGTTGTCTTTTAGGGTTCTAATACCCATCACATTCATGACTCATCAAATAAATTAGGATTTTGTCACATTCAATGGAGGAATCCCTTTACTTTTGGCCCAATATGATGACATTATAGTTACAGCCCTGAAGAGTGTTCTCTTCTTCATTAGAGAGAACACAACTCACATAGAACATATTAAGGACGTTGCAAAATATGATCAATCTATCACATTACATAAGAGAATGTAGCAATAAAATTATTGGTTGCTTCTTTCAAGGGAAAATATCTACAATGATATAGGAGCTTAAGAGTTAACTCTATTTCTACTTGGGATTAGTTAGGAGAAGCAAACCATCTATATTTGGTGGAGCAACTAACTACAACAAAGAGGACACCACATGAGCTAATGATTGATTTCACCATCAAATTATAGAGGACTTGGGATAGAATTCCTCAAATGGTAATACCTACACCTCGGTATGAATTTCTTTATTTTCTAAGGGATTTAAATAGTGACATCTCTTTCATTATTCAATCCACATGGGGTATAACTTTACTAGATACATATGATATTTCTATTACAACATAAAACAATCTTATTCATCTGGGAAATTTTCTCCTAAACCTCTCATGCCCATATTCCCGTGAGGTATTGACATTTGTGCCTTACCAAACCCTTGAATTAGTTCTTACTCCATCCCTAAGAAGCCAAATCTCAAGTCGGCATCTACCTCTATGGTCCCTTCAAATGAGTTAATGGAAGTAATGAAACAATTGTAAAATTTTGGAAATGATTTGGTATCCTTAAAGAGGCAACAAGCTTAGAATTTCATACCTTATCAGCCACCTTACCAACCTAACAAGCCCTCGTTTTAGCCAAATAAATTATCTTTCCAAGAAGCTCCTCAAAATCAAATTACCCCTATAAAGCCATTTCAGTCTTATAATCCTAGAACTATTATTTAATCTAAGGATTTGGTTCCAATACAGAATAATATTGTACAAGATTAAGAGTGGTGCTTCCCTTGTAATCTTCCCCATAACCAAGCAACATGCCCCAATGGAATTCTAAACCAACCTTTGATGGTACATGTTGGTGAAATAAGTTGTTGTGGGGTAAATTATAGGTTTCCGCCAACGGTCATGAGGTTAAGCCCCTCCTTCTTAGGTATGGGGGGCTCCCATTATTAAATGTAAACTATCCTAACTCTTTAGGGTGTACAATAGGCTAGGGATCACACGGAAACACTTCACCGAGCCTATGGCAAAGTGCTTGTATGAAGTACAAGGGAGTAATTTATAGCGATGAGGGATAAAGGAGAGTTAGAGAAATTACGAAAGAGAGTGTTATTATTGTGAGCATCCAATAAAGATTTCACACACAATAACCAGAGTAGGTCCACATTCAATTATAATAAAACAAAAATGTAAGCAATTAGCAAGACTAACAAACTAGAGACACATAGTTCTTTAGATTCATCAATCAAGGACACAAAATTCCTTATTGATCACTATGCTTACAAAGTTACATAATAGAGAGGGAATAGAGGAATAATAAGAAAAGGAAATAGAAGAAATACATCTCTTATTTATTGTGTAGTGGTGATACAAAGCTCAAAAATCCATGACTACTACATAAAAACTAACTTTTAAGATCCTTTGGAATGGAGAAGCCATTCTATTTTATAACATAGCAAATAAACTTTTCATTTACCCCCCACATGACTCTTCATGTCCCATCACTTATGGCTTTTCAATTTCCCTTAGAAGAAACATATTAAGTACCTCTCTTGTAACTTTATAGATTACTTTTATATTTTCCAAATATTTTATGTTCACTTAAGTGAATAGGACAAAATAGCAAAAAGTACATTCTCAATTGAAAATTAGAATATGGAGAGAGAGAGAGAGAGAGAGAGAGAGAGAGAAGAGAGAAGGGAAGGGATTGATTGTTCTATTGTTGATGAATAACTTACTCATGTTAGGCATGGTGATCACAATATCATCCTTTTGTAATATGCACGGATGCTTCACAAGATCGAATGAGTATTTTGGAACACTTTTGTGAGACCTCCCAATGTGAGCCTTAGATGAATACAGGCATCACTCATGATGGTTCCTTCTTGATCTCACAGTTTCTCCTTAGGATTTCATAAATGGATCCAATGATTATGAGAGGAAACTCTATGGTGCTCAAACCTCTTTATTTTTATCCTTCACTTACTGAAATATGCCTTTATAATGTGGGTGAAAGGGATGGCCCCCAAATAGAATTCTTGAGAAGTGGCCACCAATTGGAATAATGTGAGGAGATGGAAATGACCACACCACAAGGTTTGAGGTGAGTGTTTAGGAACACTACCAAGTGGATGGAAGCTAATGGAACAGAGATGATTGCTCATTGAACAAAGATCATAACTTTTTCCTTTTCTTGAATCTAGAACACTCCTTGAATGAGATCAACTTATGCACCTCATGTGCACATGTTTTTCACAAAAGTAGGTGACCTTTTATTAATAGAAAGAATTATCTCAGATGGAACTTAAAGGAATGAATGAGAATTATTCCCTTGTTTTTTTCCTATGTGTTACACTGAAACACTGCAAACTCACCTCTACTGACTTGCAAGATGTGAGCTCTTTATCGAGCATGGATCAAGTGTTTAGAAACTCTTCATGGGGTATGCATTGCCTAAGATGACCTCTTTCCTTGCTCATGAAGACTCCTCATCATTCTCATGATCACCATCCTCTTGATGAATTGAATTTGAATGAATCTCTTGATCCTCTTCAAATTCTTTGCTAGTCTTACAATATACCCGACTTTCACCGTTGCACCTCGATATGCTCTGTTTTGATCCTTGATATAATTTTGATCAGATGATGCTTTAGGATCCTTTTGGAGGGTTTTTTTCCTGTTTGATCTCTACAACAACCTTACAACCCTATGATGATGGAAAAAGCAATGAGATGAGTGAAAACGGGTCTTTCGACATCAAAACTGAAACTTTCTATTTTTGGTAGGTGGGACCAAGAGCTACTATTTTGGGAAATTTTACATTTTTTCTCAAATTTTGTCTTCTAAATATCCTAGAACACTCAATTCACCTCCATTTATGATGCTTTACCATTTTTAGGAAGTTTCTATTTTTAGCAAGTTGTTTTTTCAAGACCTATTATTTTGGGAAAATTACTTATTTTGTCTTGCTTGTTGTTCCTCGTTGTTTAAGGATGCTCTAAGTTATCGGAGCTTGAAATTTTGAGAGGTTTACTATTTTTACATGTGAGTGCACATATAATATTATATTTTTAGTAATTTTTCATATTGGTGTTGGTTTGCAATAAAAACACCATTTTTGGATTCAACTTTGCACTGTGATCTCATGCTCCAATTTTTGTTGTGTTCTTCTACTAGAACTCTTGAAAATCAAAAAGGTAAATTTTGGGATGGATGATTTCATGTTTTCTATTTTTTATGGAATCCATTAATGGAGGCTTGAAGCTTAAGTTATCACAAGGGGTCTTGGGAGAAGAGCAATCAGCTAAAACATTGGTGCAATTAGTTTTCTTGTTAGCAAGTTATGAGAAAAGCTTCATTTTTACAAACATGGCTGGTCTTGAACATGTTGGGAAACATGGACATTTTTTTACAGTGTTTTTTAATATTTTTAAGGTGTATAAATGGAGGATGGATGAACAATACAGAGGAGATAGCTTAAAAATGAGTTTACTTTGTTTTCTTGCCTTTCCAGCTAACTGTAGTTTGACCATGGGTGAGTGCAAGCTCTGTGTTCAAACTAGGATTTGATGGTTTTATCATGGGATAATTTTAGTTCCCCATATGTACCCTTTTAAAAATTTAAAATAATGACATGAAAATGTGCTTTGAGAAACATTTTTCCACTTGTCATCCTGTGGTGCGAGGAGAGGGAGATTGAAAAAGCATGCATGGACACCTGGGGGCTAAAAATTGGTCATATGAGGAAACTCATATGGGTATGTGCATGGGAAAAAAAAATCCCCTATATCCCATTTTAAAATGATAAAGGGACACACAAAAATATTTTAGTAAGATTGTGCCACTTGGCATGATCTGGTGCAGCTTGGGAAAATGGGCTTAGCTCTGTTAAGCACTCTGGGATGAGGAGTGTCGCATGGGGGACCAGAGAGGAGGGATGATATTGGGAGATTTTTTTCCCATTTTTCCCTTTATAAAGGGACAAGAGGGACCCAAAAATGTGCCATCGAGCCAGAAGTTGACATGTGTCACTTCAAAATTTGGCTAAGTATGAAAAACACACCTTGCAATAAAGAGGAATTGAAGACACAATTCCCGGAGCTCCACATAGTATTTTATATGAAATTTTATATTATTTTACTCCCAAGACAATTTCAATATCAATGGAATATGTTTCACACTTCAATTCTTCCTGAAACTCCAAAAATGACTCTTTTTCTTCGAGACAATAAGGTGTGCCTGCAAAGATTGAGCTTCCTTGAGAAATAATTAGGTCTTGAAAAAACTGTGATGATCCCACCATGTAGATAATTCCTTCATATTTCTAATGCCTATTTTTTTCCTTCCAAGTCTCTTGAAATGCTCTGAGAAGTTAGGGTTCATATTTTGACCCTTCACTCCTTACACCTGAAAAACCCGCTTTTACACATTTTGTACTAAAAGCTCCAAATCTTCCCTAAATCACTTTCTAAAACTTACCTAGATATCCCATACCACCTCTAGATGATTATTATATTTTATAACCTTCCCATAGGATGCACACCTTCCTTAAAATGGCCAAAATTGGCATTTCTAGGCCTACCGAGAATTAGTCTTCAAAAGTACTTTATCAAATGAAAGAGTTGATCTTATCACACCATTTCAAACACATGCACATACTTTCTAAAAATATTAGGATGACATGGAATTTTTGATGATCATGAAACGGAAGAAAAACTGATCGGGAGATTGATTCGGAAAGCATTTGAGGCAAGGGTTCACATTTGGCTTAGTTGTCATGCTTGAAAGTTTGAATTTTTGGGCTAGCAAAAATGCATCAAAATGATACCTCTAGCTTGTGTAATTTTTCTAGATCAAACACAATGAGGAAAAGAAAATCACAAACTCTGAAATCTCAAGACACTACGTGGACCAATGCCTTATCCATTGGGCTATATAGAGTCGCATCAGAGACATACAATGAAACTTCCTTTATTGAACACACACACATAACAAGAAACAAACACACAACGGGAAAGGGAAACACAAAATGAGAAGGGAAACACAAAAAAAAATGTAAACATCCTAAATCACCTATGTACATGTGGGGAAAACCCACTTTCATTGAATCACCAATTCAAATTGAGTGCTTATCCGTATATGGGTATCATTGAATGCTTTTCTTTCACAAATCCATCCGACAGTTCACTTGAAATATGATCCCTTTCTTAATTTCTTCATAAATCCCTCATGGTTTTATTACAATTGATGACCCACTTAGTCATTTCATTTCCTTTTTTTCTTTGACACATTCTTTCCATCTTTTCATTGATTCCCAAGTTCATTCCACTTGCTGATTTTCCATCGTTGTTGTGAAGATGAGTCTTGATCACACTTGAATTATCATTTTCATACCAAGGCCTATGTAATTTGATATGACTTTGTTCTTAATTTTTAATCTTCTTCATGACCACTATCTTCATGAGTTTATTCTTGGCAGATGCTTTGAAAGCTTCATTACTATCACAAGCCTTTTTATATTCTCTATTTGTCACTTGATCCAAACAATCTTCTTTTATACACCCCGAATCTTTCTTGAATTTTTGTTATGTATGATGAGATTTGCATAGTGTTTTATTATCTCAAACATAAAATGAGAAAAATTTCATATGTGAAGAATTAAAACCATCACCTTGTTCAACTTGGCCATTTTGCACCTTAAAATTCATCTTCATTCTGAGAGCATCCTTCACTTGAGCAGAGTGAACACTGAAAGATTCTAGCCCATTGAGAAGATCTTCATTTTGAAAAAAATAATCCTTGGGATCAAACACCATTTCATCTATCCATTTTTCATTGATAATGTCTCCATATTCATGAAGTGGAATGAGCACAACATTGGATCTAGAATATTTATATTGTCATCTTCCCAATCTTGACCACCAAGAACTAGGGAATCCTTTTATGATAAAATCATCATCTTCTTGAGTGGATTTGAATTCAAGGGCTGAAACATATTTTCATTCTTACATCCCTTGTCATTCTCTCCTAATGAGAAAGATAAGTCTTCATATTCACAAATATACTCGTTGAATGGAACCTCATGTTGAATGTTGAGAATATGGTTTGAAACATTGAACTCACCGACAAGAATTTATTTGATATCACTCATTCAAGATTAATTTGTTTCAAGTCAAGACTCTCATGATCATCATCAACATCCAATAGAGAAATTGCATTCATGCTCACATCTCATGGAAGTGTATGCTCTCAAATTCTTATTTCATCAAGTCACCATGATGCTCTCTAACCAACTCATGACACTCGGATATTCTTCCACCAACATGGGAAGCTCAAGATCTTCCTCAAAAGTCATGAAAAAGTTATAAGACTTTGAATCTTGACATGGGATATCTACCTTTGGGTCATCTAGCCTTTAAACGATGTATTTCATTTTCCTGATGGGGAGAAGTTTCTTCATTTTACCATTGAAAGGAATGATGACATGCCACCAATCCATTTGTATATCTCCACAACATCTCAACAAAAGATTCAGCTCAATAACATTCCATACGAGGTTGGCATATCCACTACAAGAATTCTCATTGTGATCTTCTTGTCAAGAAAATCTACAAATGCTACCTAAGCATCCTTGACTTGGCCAACTAGAGGCACCTCTTTCATTTCCATAGAGTAATAATGGCCATTGGTAGGAGAGAGAGAGAGAGAGAGAGAGACCAAGAGCTTTAGCAAATTTTTGCATGCATGACCTTTTTGGAAGCATCGATTCAATGATGCGCTTATTTAGTTTGTACTCATTAACCAACATGGCTATATAAAAGATTCTACCTTCCCAGAGGTGGAGGGTGTGGAAGAGAGACAATTCAGAAGGAATGGAATGAGAGGCATGAGGTAATTCTTTGGTGGTGGAATTTTTAGAACATTAAATCGAACTACTTTCTTTAATAAATTGAACAATCCTATCAAATTACTTGGGATGGGTTTTCAAGTACTCATACTGAAATTTAGATTTTGGATTTCTTAATATGGTCAATGATATTAAAAGGTGGAAAATATGTAAGCATATCAGGAGTTATGGAAACCTTGACATGGTTATTCTTAGGATCAACAAAAATTGATTTTTTAAGGGAAGTTGAATGAGACTTACCCAAGAGGCAAAAGGATTCTTGGTTGAAGTAGTCTCATACTTCTTCTCAGCTGACCCTATGGAAGTAGACTTTAATGATCCTCCTTTTTTGTTATTTTTCATAGAGTCACCTTTTGAGGATTCAATTTATTGGCTAGGAAGTAGAAGAAGATCCTTCTTTTCCTTTTTCATTGAGTGAACACTGCATAGGATTAGTTATCTGTAGGTTCTTCAAAATCTTCATCTAATGTGAATTCAAAATATCTAATCCTAACACATTCATCTTCTTCTTCTTCTTCAATTTCTGATTCAAAAATTTCTTCTCCTTCATCTTCATTACTTCCACATATTATATTTACTTATGGAGCTTCCAAGGCAATCCTTTGGGTTACAACATTGTCAAATCATTAGCCAATTTTTGCAACAATGGATCAACTCTCTCATCTTTCAAGCTATGGGTCTTATCCTTCATTGAATGATTCTTGATCTTTCCTGACAAGATGAGGTAATCTTCCACTTTAATGGAAATTTCTTGAGCGTTGTCCAAATCTCTTGGTTGAATTATCCATAGAATGAAACTAACTTCAAGTAATTGGGAACTCATGAAGAACCTTTTTATATTATTTACAACAAGATGAGAAATGGTGGGAATCTTGTTGATTAACTTATTAAATTTTTCTACAAAGTCTCTCATGGAATTTTGCGTTCTTTCTTCATTTGAGTCAATTGAGCAAGGAGGGCATGAGCATCTTCTGCAGTTTTGAATCTTGCTTCAAACTTGATTTTCATATCATCCCAATCAGTAATTGAGCATGATGGAAAGTAGTAAAACTAGTTTGTAGTAGCATCTTGTAATGTTTCCATGAATAACCACATAACAACATCTTTGTGTTGCACTCCAAGGATGCCATAGGATGTGATGAAGGTTGTGATATGATCATCAGGATGTTTCTTTCCATCTCCATAGAATTTTGGAAAGTTCTTTCTTGATCCTTTTGGAAGTTCATGAAGTGGTGGAGCTAAAGCCAATAGACCAGTATTTTTTCCCCATGGAAGAGGTGTATCCATTCTTTCCTCTTCTTCTTCTCTTTCTCCTTTAGGAGGAATGAGGACTCGTGGTTTAACAACTGGTTCTTCAGTATGATCTTCAAGAGTATTTTCAAGAAATTGTCTCATTACGGATACAATAGGAAGTCTAAAATCAACTCTTTATTTCTCCTTGAATGCTAGGTCAACAATGCCACACGCATGATCAGCTCAGGTGTACCTTCTTTATATCAGTTTGTCTTGGAGTATTTAGAAATGAATGAAAATGAAAAATTGCATATTTCACAATAGGATTGCAACAAGGCTTTTGAACATTCAAATAGATTTTATTTTGGTATTTCCAGCCTTTCGATTTATATGGATTTTTAAATATATGATTTTTTGTATTTTCAGAAATCTTTATGGGTCAACGAGGTTAGATCTCTCCATAGTGGATTCTCTAAAAACTGTTGGTGAAATAATTTGTTGTGGGATAAATTATGGGTTTCCACTAACAAATGGGGATAAACCCCTCCTTCTTGGTTATAGGAGGCTCTCATTATTGAATGTAAACTATCCTAACTTTGTAGGATAGCCAATAGATCGGGATCACATAAGAACACTTAATTGATCTTGTGGAAAAGTGCTTATATGAAGTACAAGGAGGAATTTGCAACAATTAGGGATAAAGGAGAATTGAAGAAATTAGGAAAGAGAGGGTTATTGTTATGAGTAGGCACTAACAGAGTTCACACATAATAACCAGAGTAGGTCCACATTCAATTAGAAGAAAGAAAAATGTAAGTAATTAGCAATACTAACAAACTAGAGACACACGGTTCTTTAGATTCATCAATTAAGGACACAAAATTCCTTCTTAATCATTATGCTTGCAAAGTTGCAGAATATAGAGAGAATAAAGGAAAGCATAAATAAAGTAAATGGAAAAAATGTGGCTCTTAGTTCTTGTGTAGTGGTGATACAAAGTTCAACAACCTACAACAATCCACAATTGCTAGATAAAAACTAACTTTTAAGCTCCATTGAAATGTAGAAGTCATTCCAATTTATAAAGCATAACGAAACAACTCTTCATTTACCCCCCACATGACTCTTCATGTCCCATCACTTGAGTTTCAATTTCCCTTAGAAGAGATAAATTAATTACCTCTCTTATAATTTAAAATAGTACTTTTACATTTTACAAATATTTTATTTCCACTTAAGTGAATATGAAAAAATAGAAAAAATACATTCTCGATTGAAAATTAGAATATATATATATATATATAGAGAGAGAGAGAGAGAGAGAGAGAGAGAGAGAGAGAAGAGAAAGGGAAGCGGTTGATCGATCTATTGTTGATGAAGAAATTATTGATTTGAGGCATAGTGATCATAATATTCTCCTTCTCAGAAGATGCATGGACACTTCACACTACCAAATGAGTGTTTAGGAACACTATTGTGAGACCTCCCAATGCGATCCTGATATGAATACGAGCATCACTCATGATGGTTCCTTGTTGATCTCATCATGAGAGTGAGGGTCACTCTCTTTCTCTTTAGGCTTTCATAAATGAATCCAATGATCATGAGAGGAAACTCCATGGTGCTCAAACCTCTGAATTTTTTTCCTTCACTTACTAAAATAGGCCTTTATCATGCGGGTGAAAGGGATGGCCTCTCGAATGGAATTCTTGAGAAGTGGACACTTTGGTGGGAATGATGTGAGGAGATGGTAATGAATACACCATAAGGTTTTAGGTGAGTGTTTAGGAAACTACCAAGTGGATGGAAGATAATGAAATAGAGTTGATTTCTCATTGAATGAAGATCATAATGTTTGCTTTTTTTTACCCTAGAGCACTCATTGAATGAGATCAACACATACACCTCTTATGCACATGTTTTTCATGGAATTAGGTGACATTTTCTTAATAACAAAACTGATTCTCGAATGTAACTTGAAGGAATGAATGAGAATGAGTACAATTTTCTTGTCTTGCATGCTACACTCGAAATGCTACAAACTCCACCTCTCACTCGACTATAGGAGAAGATCCACGATCTACCGGTTTAAAGAATGCATAGGTGAATGATGTAGGACGTGAATTTTTCCAAGACAAAACACTACAAGAATACAAAAATAAAAATTATGAAAATACAAGAGATATAATTACAATAACATGCAAATATCTCCAACTTAATACAATCGCTATAAATAAGAAATCATATCCCATGATTGTAGTAAAACTCCAAGTAAATAAAAAGTACAAGGAAAATGAAAATCCTACACAAACACCCTCATAAGCACACCTTAGGTAGGTGGTGAAAAGGAAAGTGGGTTCCGGAAAACAAGGCCTGATGAGGTACCCACGTACAATGCAAATCTCTCATAAAGTGGAGAAAAGGAGAAATCCCAGTGGGAAAAAACTCCCCCAAAAGAGAGAAACAAAGAAGTGAAGAAGGCTAGATCCTCTCAAAGATGATGAATTTGTTGACGTGTGTTGGGTTTTTTAAATGGTACTTTAACAAACCATAGTCAGGGGACAACAAGTCCCTCCTCTTTAATGGGAGAGGTTCCCTTATTGAAAGAAAGCAACAAAACTTATATACAAATGTACAACTTTCAAAGTGTGGATTCCTGATACTTTGAAACATTTTATGCCCAAAGATCATCAATACGAAAGAATGGAAGAACTAAGGAGATGAGAGAGGAAGAACATAACAATACTTTTAGGAAATATAGATAGCAGAGTATAACCTTATACGTATTGATCAAAGGAGATGCAAAATGGAATCATTCACGTTTATAACAAATATAATTTCACAGACACAAAGTTCTCGAAATCATATTAACAAGAACACAAAGTTTCTTAGCATGCAAAGATGGATGATTCACAAATTCGAACAAGGAAAGAAGGAATAGCAGAGGAAGAAAGGGAAAAAAATTATATTGATTAAATTCGAATCTATAACATTTCAAGAATGCCAGGATCTAACCCCTAACAATGGCATGGAGAAGCCATCAAATAGCTTCCAAAAATGTTTATATTTGATTACAAAAATGATGAAACTGATTCAAGAAACCGACGTCTGAAATTATCTAATGCCTCGGCCGTTTCCATACCTGGCAGAAAAACCAGATGCATCATATCATAGCCATTAACCCGCTTTTACAACTTTGAATTTGAGTCGCCCACGTGGAAGAGATTTGCTAAAGCGGGCTTGGGGTGCCTTTTTCATTTTATGATTTTTATAGAGATTGTGTATTTTAGACATTTTGGTCCACCCATCTACTTCTGATACAGGCCTAACACGTTACTTTACTTGAGTGGTGACGGAGTTATGGCTCACTTTTACAATTTTAACTTTTTTCAAAGAAAATCTTAAAAACTCAAAATTCTCTGTCCACCTGCCTCCCCGCTTTGGCTTTCGATGTGGGCTCAACATTTGACTTTATCTCTTGGCATGAGCAGGTTGTGGGTCACTTTATAACTTTACACCCTTTTGGAAATAAAACCAAAATTCCCAAATCACTTTGATGGCTCGCCTTCCCACTTTGACTTTTCAATGTCGGCATCAATATGTGGCTTCACCTAGGTGTTAGCGGGGTTGCACTTCACTTTTATAATTTTACACTTTTCAAAACAAAAGCTAAAATTCCAAAGTTCCTCCGATGACCCACCTTCCTCGCTTTGACCTAAAACATGGCCACGTGTCCCTTTGCGGGCATGTTCTATATTTTTGTGTTTTGACTAAGTCCCTCTATTTGGTGAAGGCTTCATATCTGACCCGAGACACATGGAGGATTCCACCGGTTGGAGACTTTGTTTGGACTTGACCTTTAGAGGTGCACCGATTAGACACGTGGAGAGCTAGTGCATGTTTGGGACCTACTTTTGGATTCACCCCTTGAAAGAGCGCTAAAGGGACACGTGGGGCTTTCCACTTGGTTCTCCTTTCCTTAGCTGATTTAACGGCCGGTTCTACCCCTTTTTACTTCTATGGGACCCTAGACACATGGAGAGTTGGCACTTGTTTGGGGAACCGCCTTTGGCTTCGACCCTTGAAGGTGTGTTGATGAGACATGTAGCGATGTATGTTGGCCTTAGACTTTTCAACAACCGATTTAATGTTTTAAGGCTCTAACCATGTGGAGGGTTGGTGCTCATTTGGGGTTTGTTCCTTGGGTCTCACTTCTGAAGGTGCACCGATGAGGCACGTGGAGGCTTCTGCCGAGCCTCTTATACTTAGTAGATTAAACATCTGGCTCTGTCCCTTTTCCAGACCTTGAACACATGGAGGGCTAGCACAAGTTTGGGGTCTCTCTTTAGGCCGTGCCTTTTGAATTTGTGTCAATGAGGCACGTGGTGCCTTCCGTGGGTCTCATTGCTTTACCTCGAGTCAACTTGCACATGAGGTCTAAAACTTTGATCCCTTTCTTCAATATTCTCTTGTGCACTCTGATTTCCTTTGACGTCGTTGGCCTCCTTTGTCGATCCTCCCCTTCATTGTTGGATTTGGAATGTGGGCTTGCATGACTGAACCACCCCTTCTAATTTTATTTTGTGCGGGGTTGTGTTTGATCAATTTTTTCGGGGGAAAATTGGAATAATAGGCACTAACTCAAAAAATTTGAAACTTGACTTGAAAAATGAGGGGAATTTTGAGGGTGATAACAACGTGGATAGAAGAATTGGGTCCTAGAAATAAGGCCATGTTAAGTACCCAAGTACATAAAAAGATGAAATGGGAATAAATAAGACAACCCAATAGGAATCCAAAATTGGATGAGGCACTAATAAATAATCTCCAACAAGTAGAACTTGCTCCAAAGATCACCCTCTAATAAGTAGAATTTACATGAACAAATATGTCCAATATTGTTTTAAAAACCATTTGTTGGCCAAGCAGGCACAAAACAACAGAGGACAAAGTCAGCACTGTAGAGGAATGGAGAATTTGTGTGAACATGCCATGGTCAAATATTATTACAGGAATCCACAACTACTACAAGAAAGACACAATGATCCTCAATATAGGTTCCGACAATAGGCTCCTTTTTAGATACCCATTTACAATGCATGTACAAAATTCTTCTCAAGAGATATACATACACTAAATGTGTTTATTAAAGAAAGAATAAATGAAATAAACAAGTCATTTTGGGGGGGTTTTCTCTCCTACCAAACGGGCCCCACCCTCCGATCTTCAAAAAAAAATCCGGAAAATGAACCAAGTGATCATCGTCTTCTTCATCATCCATTGCAAAAATCCTCCCAAAATGTGGCACTTTATAACTTAGTGTTTTTTGCAATATAAATAGGACTAATGCATGGGAAATTAAAAATATGAACTTTTACAAAAGATAGCGCCAATTCTGAGCTACCAATCAAAAGTTATTACAATAATGATTTCCCATAAATAATCCCTATTTTAAATGAATTTGCATTAAACTTGAAATGCACTTTTTCACTAAAATATAATTTTATCAAAAGAAAGAGGTGGGTTTTGATGAATCCAAGATAAGTATATTTGATTTGCATGCATTGAGCACAACCGAAGACCAAAATGCTAGGGGTTGCAGAGCGGGCTAGTGTTAGCCACCCTACACAACCAAAGGTTGTTTCGGCGAGGTCGTTAGGCAAAGATGGATTTTTTTGTCTATACATAGGTTGCAACCATGTTAGATCAATAATATCTTGACAACATCCCCTAAATTGTTGTAGATTTGAGTGTAGCAAATAACACTAGCCTAGGACTAAAAAAATAGCGACTGAATCCAAATCTATAATACATGTATGGGTTGTTGGAAACTTTGTTGCAGGTCTGAAATTCCTCTTGATCAGAAACACACCCTTTGCAATTCGAACATGCATGCAAATCACTACCACATGTGAAAACTCCCTTCACAGGTCTATAAATCAACCTCAAGATCTGGATAGATATTCTAGGAGTCTATAACAATGATTTAGGGTCTACAAAAAAGAAATATCCAAAACTCGTATATGCTCTATATGGGCCTCAGTACACCTTAGAATCCTATAAATATGCTATATACCCATAAATTAGACAAAACTAGAACCAAATCACACCCAAATACTTACAAATAATGATCTCAAATGAAAATAAATTTTTAGAATAATAACTAGACAAGCTCAATACCACTTGGCTCTGATACCATATCGGAGAAGCAACACGGATCTACTGGTTCAAAGAATGCATAGGTGAACGATGTGAGACGTGAATTGTTCCAAGACAAAACATAGCAAGCATACAAGACTGCAAATTACAAAAATACAAGAGATATAATTGCAATAACATAGAAATAACTCTAACTCAATACAATCATATGCTCCATCGTATAGAATGATGCAAGTGTGGATGTGAATGCACAACCTCGTCCTAGATCGTGGGGAATAACTCTCACTAATTAATACCAGAAGTAGAGTTGTCTCCACACAACTAGTAAGCTAAATCAACAAAATTGGTAAGATAACTCAACACAATTGCTACAACTAAGAAAACATATCCCATGAGTGTAGGAGATATCCAAGTAAATAAACAAATACAAGGAAAATGAATATCCTACACTAACATTGACTTGTAAGATGTGATCTCCTTATCAAGCATGGATCAAGTGTTTAGAAAGACTTCACATGGTGTGCATTTCCTGAGATTACCTCTTTCCTTACTCATGGATAATCCTTATCATCGTGTTTATGATGACCATTCTCTTGATGAATTAAATTTTAATGAATCTATTGATCTTATTTAGATTATTTGCTAGCCTTATAATATTTTTGACTTACACCTGTTGTGCCTCAATATGCTTTGTCTTGCTCCTTGACATAATTGTGATTAGGATGATGCTTCAGGATCCTTGTGGAGGGTTTATTTCCTTGTTTGAGATACACAACCACCTTAAAACCCTATGAGGATGTAAAAATAAGAGAGATGATTGAAAATGGATCCAACGGTAACTTTGGGCACTAAAAGCTAAAACTTTCTATTTTTGGCAGATGAGACCAGGAGTTGCTATTTTGGGAAATTTTGCCATTTTACTCAATTTTTGTCTTCTAAATATCCTTTCACACTCAATTCACCTCCATTGATGGTTATTTATCATTTTTAGGAATTTTATATTTTTATCAGGTTGTTTTTTCCAAACCTGTTATTTTGGGAAAATTGTTTGTTTTCCCTTGCTTGTTGTTCCTCATTGTTTTTAGATTTTCTAAGTGATCGGAGCTTGAAATTTTGAGAGGTTTAATATTTTTATCATATGAATGTATAGATAATATGATTTTTTTAACTATTCATATTGATTTCGGTTCGCAACAAAAACACCATTGTTGGATTCAAATCAGCACTCGTAATCTCGTGCTCTAATTTTTGTTGTGTTCCATCTGCTAGAAATCTTACAAATAAAAAGGAAAATTTTGGGATGGAGGATTTTAGGTTTTCTATTATTTGATGTAAAAAATTAATGGATTATTTAAGCTTCAGTGATCACAAGGGTTCTTGGGAGAAGAGTGATCAATTAAGACCTTGGTGTAATCAGCTTTTACTGGTTAGCAAGTTATGAAAAAGCTTCGCTTTTACAGTCATGGCTGGTCTGGAACGTGTTGGGAAGCATGGTTATTGTGTTTTGATATTTTTTTAATATTTTTTCAAGTTCATTGATGGATGATGGATGAACAATGAAAAGGATATAGCTTAAAAATGATTTTACTTGGTTTTCTTTCCTTCCTAGCTAATTACAATTTGATCACGGGTGAGTACAAGTTGAATGTGTCTCGAAACTAGGTTTTGATGGATTTCTCATGGGAAAATTTTTGTTTCCCCTATATCCCCTTGGAAAAAGGGACAAGAGGGACACAAAAATTCACTTTTATCAATAATTTTCCACTTGTCATATTGTAGTGCAAGGAGAGTGAGATCAAAAAGCATGTTTATGCACACCGTGGATGAAAATTGGTCATATGAGGAACGTCAAAAGGGGCTAGGAATGGGAAAATTTTTATTTACCCTCTATCCCCTTGGAAAATTGAAAATAGGGACACCAAAATGTGCTTTGAGAAAGATTGTTCCACTTTGCATGATCTAGTGTAGGCTTGGGGAATGGGATTAGTCTGCTAAGCACTCATTTCGGTATGAGGAGGGTTGTTTGGGGGACCAGAGAGGAGGGATGAGCTTGGGTGAATTTTTTTCCCCCTATATCCCCTTAGGAAATGGACAATAGGGATACAAAAATGCACCATGAAGACATAAGTTGACATGTGTCACTTCAAAATTCGTTTAAGTATGAGAAGCACACTCACCTTGTAGAGGAATTGAAGACACAATTCCAAGAGATCCATATAGTATTTTTATATGAAATTTTATATTATTTTGACTCCCAAGACCATAAAATATCAATGGAATAACTTTTAGATTTTAATTCTTCTTGAAACTTCAAAAAGGGATTCTTTTTCTTCAAGACAGTAGGGTGTGCCTACAAAGATTGAGTTGCCTTGAGAAACAATTAGGGATTTAGAAAAATGTTATGATCCCGCCATGTATATAATTCCTTCATATTTATAATTCCTATTTTTTATCCTTGAAACTCCCTATGGAGCTCTTGAAATCCTCTAGATAAGTTCATGTTCATATTTCAACCCTTCACTCCTTACACCTAAAAACCCCACTTTTACATAGTTTGTCCTCAAACCTCCAAATCTTCTCTAAATATTCACAAATCACTTCCAAAACCCACCGGATCTTCCATACCACCTCTGGATTATTATGAGCCTTTAGAACCTTCCCAAAGGATGCACACTTGCCTTGAAATGGCCAAAATTGACATTTCTAAGCCTACCAAAGAACTAGTCTTCAAACGTACTTTACTCAATAAAAGAGTTGATCTTGTCACACAATTTCAAACATATGCACATGATTTTTCAACATATTAAAAGGACCTACATGGTTTTTATGACCATGACATGGAATACAAACTAACTAGGAGATGGATTTGGGAAGCATTTGAGGTAAATTTTCACATTTGGCTTAATTATCATGCTTGAAAGTTTGAATTTTTGGGCTTGCAAAAATGCATGAAAACGGTAATAAATACATTTTTTCTCAACATTAATTCATAGGGGAAAATCTATAGTAGGGAATTACTCAAGAAATGTTTCCAAGTGATGCCTCACTTGTGAATTGGAAAATGGAAGAGTTATGTTGGGTCAACCAACTTCGAGAAGGAAATCAAGCACCTTCATCGAGTGTAGCCAAAAACACCAGGTCAAAAGGATGAAAGTGGAGGAAATTATTCCACCTGTTACTTCACCAAGTGTGTATCCCACTCGTAAAACTCATGGACTTGAGCATATTTTAGGCTTCAACTAGCAATCAGTAGAATGTAGTAAAGTCACAATACACTACATACTCGCAGGACATTACAAACATGTGCTCAAAACAATTATGTGATACAAGGAGATTCCACAAGATGAGCAATAACCGTAACTTAAATGAAATTTTTGGAATGTATAAAATTCATGAATGGGTCAAACAAGAAAGGGAAGTATCGTTCCTCTATTATAGAAAGCCACAAGTACTCATTTCTACATTCTAGAGAAGATGAATAAGACTAATATAAGTATCTCAATGTAGTCATATCTATCTATTCTCCGGTAGAGATATCTCGTGCATAAGCCACCATAGCTTATGTTCCTACACCATACCAATCACCCAAGGAGAAGAAAAAGGTTATACTAACTAACGCACTTCAATAAAAGGATGACCAACCAGGTAAAAATGTGAAGCCACCACCCTTCTATGTATGTCTCATCATAGGCAATCATCTAGTGCACAATTGCATGATTAACTCAGGGGCAAGCAATTCAGTGATTCCCAAACAAATAGTAGACCAACTTGGTCTTGAATATGAGTCACTCTCTAAAGGAGTAGTGCAATTAGATGGGACCGTGGTGGGAACCATTGGAGTTATTGTAGGTCTAATCTTCAAATTACATACATGCTCCAAATTTTCAATTCCACGAGATGTGTTCATCATCGACCTTCCCCCATTATTTTCTTTGTGCCTCTCGTGGGATTTCATTTCTAATATTGTTGGATATTTATCCTCATATTGGTCTCACATGCTTTTCAAAACCATATATGGCACCAAATCTACAATAAGTTCTGATCCTATTTCCACATACCACATAGAACCTTATGTGTCCAACCCCATCAATTCTAATTGCTCTTTTTTTATCAAAACGATCACCCCTAATCCAAGAAACAAACACAAAAGTAGAGGGAATCCCACATTTATTACTTGTTGAATGGGAACCGAATATCATGGTTTTGATCCCTATAAATAGATTGAAGAAGCTAGCCTTGACATCTAGTATCTGCATGAAGAGAATTCACTTGTACTCGATGTTATAAAATCAAACAATGAACGAGATAATGGCATTTGGAAAATATTATTTTATGGATCGAAGTAGAGAAGGTGCAGGAGGAGGTGTAGTACTTATATCCTCCTCGGTGTTGTTATCCCGTAAAATTGACAAGGGCAATTTTACTGATAACCTTACCGAAAATTTTGTTCCGATCCCTCGTCGGGGATCCTCGCATTCGAACGCCAAAATCCCTTTTCGGGAAATCTGGTTTTCCGAACTTAGTCATTTTTGGTCTTTTGGCCGGGGCGCATAGAATGACTATGCAACATCAACTTTTGATGCGCCCCCTTTAAAGCCTTTGGCGCATCCTTTCTTGTGTCAGCAGTCATTTTGATGCGCCTCTCTATGTTGAGGCTTCCCTGCGTGCACCGAGGCGCATGCGCCTTCCTGTCAACATATCTTTTGTTGTGCCTCTTTCTGGTGCGCCAAAGGCACACATTTTCCTCTGTCAACACCACTTCCGGTGCGCCAAAGGGCGCATGCTTTCTCATGTCGACAGCTCATTTGGTGCGCCCCTTTAGAAAGTTGGTGGCGCATTTATTACTGCCTAGCCTATATATAGGCGCATCTGCGCTGTCATTGTCACCGGAGCAATCACGTGACTATTTTCATTATTTTCTCTGACCCTGTCAGCGCACCTACCTTGTCACTTTCGATTGCGTTGTGGACCCGTTCTCACGCTTTTTCATCGTTTATATCTGGGTAAGTGGCCTTCTGCCCTTCGTGCGTTTTGTTTTGTGGTTTTTGGTTGTTTGTGGGTGTGTTTTGGATTGAAAAGAAAGATAAAATTCATCAATTTGCTTCCTTCCCCCCGTTGTCTTTCCACATTTCCTCCTCCTCTTTCCAGATCTGCTGGTAGAGGAAGCTCTGTCCTAAAAAATAATAGCTTGGAACCCCTTTTGGTATAGCACCTCTTCATATCCCACAATGAAACTTGCAAAGAAAGCTAAGCCATATGTGGAAACCCCTCTGGGAGAAAGATCAAACCTAAAAAAGAAAACTGTTTTCTCCTTTGGCGCATGAGCTCGCCACGCGACATCAAAAACAGTTGCGCCCTCATGGCGCACTTCCCACGCATGCTGCAAATACTTCCCATGCGCCCCTTGGCGCATCAAACTTGGATGCAACATGAAAGATACATGCGCCACGGGCGCATCCTGTTCCCTTGCAACACCCTTTTCCTATGCGCCTTACCTATTTAGCTCTGCAATCTGCAATATCTGTGCGCCATGCGCCCCGAGGCCTCAAAATTGCTAACTCTTTCTTCTGTTAGCATTTCAATGGAAAATCAAGCAGCTGACATGGCTTTCTTTGATTGGGTTTCACATCTTATTCTTGCAGATCAACAATTAAACTCAGAAGAACATATGTCAACATCAAGCAAGAGACCCACCAAATCCAAAGGCAAGGCCAAGCTTACAGAGGAAGAAATGAAATATAAGTATCAGAGGGTCAGAATGCTTGACTCCCAGGCCGAGTGTGACCTGGACATCAGAGACTCAGAGTTGGGTCATATTGATTTAGAGGAATTCTGGGTCAGGACTCAGAAGGTCACAAGAAGTCCATGGATGGACAAGCTAATAGGCAGTGCCCTGCACTTTGATGGGGGAATCCCAGTCAGCACCGTTAACAATGAATTCATGATGGTGGCTTCTTATTCTTCTTTCTCTTCTTCGACTTTCTTTTTGTAAATATCTGAAGTATGTTGGCACAAACGATGACATCATCCATGTTGCACCATGGGATGATGTCATCCATCAAGTTGTCAAAAGTCAACATGACTTTGAGATATTTTGTATATCCTTGTAGATATTTTGTAAATATCTTTGTAAATAGGTGGTTGGCTCCTTTTGGCCTTCTTTTCTTTCCTTCTTCTATAAATACCCCAATGCTTGTTGTATTGGGCATGAGTGAATATCTTTCAGATGAAAAATAGAAGTGAGAAGAAAAGACTTTGAGCTTTTTGTAAATGTAAATAATTATTAATAAAATATTTAGACTTTGTGCTTCGTTTTATTGTCATTTATTCATCAAGATTGCTTTTCTCGTTTATGCAAGTAAGTTTGGCTCATTTCACTACCAATCCCAAAACATAAACCTTCTGACCTTTCTGCTTTGGAATTCATTTCTTTTCTTCCTTCGGACCTGCTCTTTCTTCATCTTCTCTTTCATTCCTTTCTTTTCACAGTCGGAAACACCCTACTGGGATGAGATCCCAAACCCCCGAAGGCGGAATATTGTGAGACTTGCACAGATTCCTGCTAGTAGAATAGCAATAAACCAGTTTCGCTTTGCTGACTCAAAGAGGGGCTATGCCCTACACACTGTTGGCTCGTTTATCCATAGATCTACCCAAGCGATAGATTTTCGGACCAACAGTGTGAAGTATTACTCTACTTTCATATTTCAATCTAGTTGTTCTAACATCTTAGCAGTAGTATGAATCTCTCATCTATGGCCTACAATGGGAAAAAAGTTGAAATATCAAGAAATTTTGGACTTTTGGAATTGGGGATAGTGAGTTGATAGTAAACCAAATCAGAGGGATGAATGTGGCTAAGAATGATATGCTAAAATCCTACAAGTATATAGTATGGGACCTTCTAGAGGATTTTGAAGCTTTTAACATTCGTTTCATACCAAGGAAATAAAATGAACCTATAGATAGGTTAGCCAAAGTGGGGTCAAATTTTAACATTGTTGAAAATGCCAAGAAGGATGGGTTGGGACCGCATGTCGAGTATTGGTAAGGCATGTTTTACTATACAATAACACAAATTGGTAAGTGTTTGAGATTGATCAAAGCAGATTATCAATTTCATCCAAGAAGAAGTTGAGTTTTCATCAAGAAATCAAGACAAATTAGAGCAACAATATGGAGACCAAATTTTCCAACTCATATAAAAAAACTACCCAAAGGATTAGTGAATTTGGAATCCATTTTCAACTCGATGATCAACTTAGAAAAGAAAATTTAAGCATGATAGTCAAAGGTGGGGATTCTAAACCCATTTTAATTGGCAAAGACAAGTTGCTTAATATTGGAAAGGTATGTACTCCACAAGAGAAACATGCATTTGTAGACCTTTGTCAAGAATTTTTTGATGTTTTTACATGGATTTATGAAGACCTTAGGGATTTTGGTCCTAATTTGACACAACATACCATTAAACTAGATCCAACATCCAATCCCATTAGACAAAAATAGAGGCATGTCAATCTGTAGATTAAGCCTCTCATGAAAAAGGAATTAAACAAGTTGATTGAGGAAAACATCATTTTCCCCATCAAGCATTCATCATGGGTTTCCAACCTATTTCTAGTGTGGAAGAGAAATGGGGAGATCATATTATGTGTTAATTTCAAGGATTTGAATAATGTATCTCTAAAAAATTATTATTTATTTCCTTCCATGGAGAAAATTCTACAAATGGTAGCAAGTTCAGACAGGTTTTCTCTGTTAGATGTTACTCTAGCTACAATCAGATTATGGTGAAGAAAGAAGACCAATTCAAAATAGCCTTTACCACTAAGTGGGGAACTTATTCCTATAGAAAAATACCTATCGGCTTATCCAACACAAGAGAAACCTTTCAAATATCCATGGATATGACATCCAAAGGGCTAATTAATAACATTTCTCTCATCTACCTTGATAAGATTAGAATGTTCACCAAGTATGCAAATCATCATCTACTCCATCTCAAGAAGGTATTTGAAAGATTTAGACAGTTTAGGGTTTCTCTCAAATCCAAGAAATGTTTCTTCCTAGCACGTGAAGGTAATCTCCTTGGACACATTATCTCTAATCAAGGTCTTGTAATAGATCTAGAAAGGGTAAGTGTCATCTTGGCATTGTCATTACCTAGTCATAAGAAGGTGTTGCAAAGCTTCTTAGGAAGAATCAACTTTGTTAGGCATTTCATTTCAAATTTTACCAATATTGTCAAGCCATTCACATCTATACTAAATAAAAAATGCCTTTCAAATGGACTATGAAAGGGAAGGGTGGTTTTTAATCCATCAAACAAGTAATAGCACAAGTCCCTACCCTTATTAATCTTGATTTCTCAAAGGATTTTACCTCGTATGCCTTTGGAGGCTCAAACACGATCGCCATGTTGGTGCATTGAACGAAGAATTTCAAGAGAAACCATTACATTCTTCAAGCAGAGTCTTGAAGATTATGAAGTAAGGTATTCATTTCTTGAGAAGCAAGTCTTGGCTATTATAAGGATCTTGAATAAATTTAGACATTTGGTATCCAAAAAAAGTTCCACCTAAAGGTGTCACATTTTAGTGTGAAAGACTTCCTTTTAAACAAGGATTTGAATGAGAAAATATTTGGTTAGATAACCAGAGTGATGGAATATGGCATTGACATCAAAGTGACTAAGCTAGTCAAAGGCAAAGGTTTGTGTGAGTAACTAGTTTCATATTTGCATATTGAAAAGGAGGTTTTCCTAATTCTCCAACATGATCAACAACCATTGACGCTTCACTCATTCCTTGTTGGACCCATGATATAATGCACTTTCTCCAAATAGGACAATGTCCTCAAAGCTTGAGCAAGGAAAAAATAAGGTATTTTAGGCTTCAATCCATTCCTTATGTGTTTATTGATGGGATTTTTTTTAGAAAGGATGTAAATGGTGTTCTCTTGAGATGCATTAAGGAAAATCATATTGAGAAATTTTTGCATGAGTTTCATGATGGAGAAGCAGGAGGGAAATTTTCTCCCAAGGAAAACATCTCTTAAGATCATGAAGGGTGGTTATTATTGTCCCAATCTCTTAAAATATTTTCATGCATGGGTTAAGAAATGTAAAAAGGTGCCTTCTTCACAGAAAAGAGAGACTAACAACCCTACCCCTTCATCCCATCTCAGTGGATCAATCATTCATGTAATGGGGGTTGGATTTCATTGGAGTGATCAATCCATATTCTAGTTTGGGGCATAAGTGGATTTTAACAACCATATATTACTTCATCAAATGGACAAAGGTAGTTTCTTTGAAGGAAGAAAATGAGGCCAACATCCTAGACTTCTATGAAGGTATTGTGACTAGGTTTGGTGTTCCTTCTACAATAATATTTGATAATTTTTGGCATTCCCCGACACAAAAATCTCTCGATTCGGATTTTAAGAATGGAATCTTCTTGAGTACATCTTTAAAGTACTACCCCAAAGGAAATGGGAAAGTTGATTCAACAAACAAGAACCTTTTGAGGATCATAAAAATGACCTTATAAGAAAATAAAATAACATGGCACACAAAACTGAAATCATCTATATGAGTTGAGGATCACTCCTAAGAGGTCAACTAGAAGCTCACCCTACAAGATGGTTTATGGTAAGAAAGCAAGGTTTCCATTATCTCTTGAGTTACTAGCCTTATATCTCATTAGCTAGCTTGTGATGTTTGAGGTAAAAGAAATGGAGGTCGAGTAGGTTGAACTCATGGAGTTAGAAGAGTTGAGAGATCAATCCATGCAAGCAATGGACTTGAATCAAGCTTAAGGGAAGAAGTGTTTTGACAAGAAAGAAATGGTTAGAAGCTTTCAAGAATGAGATCTTGTACTTAAATGGGATCGAGATAGAGCCAAGTCAGGTAAGCACTCAAAGTTTGATATAATATGGATTGGCCCTTATGTCATCTCAAGTTGCAAAGCCACACAATGCTTTCTAATTTTCAAAGTTGGATGAGTTGGATGGAGAAGGGCTTATTATTTCAGTCAATGGGATCTAACTTAAACATTTATTTTTATGTGAAGGTTCCATCATTATACATATTAGTTTAGTTTTAGTTCCTCCAAGTACTATTGAGCACATGTTTTGTTATTAGTTGTAGTTTACTTTGCAATAATAGCATTGTGCACACTCGTATGTTTCATTTGGATAGGTATGATCTTCTCTTTTGTACGGAGTCATGTGGTCTCCTTTATTGTTGTGTCATTTTCAGTTCTCAGGAAAGTTTCATGAAAAATGAGGTATTTTGGGGCATTGTAAATGTGTATTCATTCATCCTCAAGATCGGTTACAAAATACAGATTTATCCATGCTCCTTCCTTGTCCAAGGTTGAGTTTTGGGACAATTTGCAAGTTTCATTCATAACTTCAAAATAATTAGTCTTCAAGATCCCTACAGTTATTTTTTGAGTTCATGCAAGTTCAGGGGTGAATTTTTTAAGTTCCATGATCATATTTTCAAGTTCTTAGGGATAACTCCATGCCCAATGGATTACAAAAATGAAATTGAACATCTATCTAGCATGTAGATATCCCCACGGGTCACCAAATTATTGTCCAAAATAACCCCTAGGCTATTTTGACAACTTATAAACTCATTTTTAGACTTAGGCAATATTTTATTTTAAAATCCAAGGAACACTAGAAGTTAGTGTTCGTAGTTTGAAGGAACTTAGTGTTCAATGGGTTTTCCTAACCCTAAAAAAAAAGATTCAACTTAGGAGTTAGGAAAATTTAAGCTCTAGTGAAGCCATGGTACATAGTGGAGAATTTTAAAAGGGTCGCCCAAAAATGAATTTGAAGTTTTATCATGGCTAAGTTTTGAAGCCATGGAACACTATCCTGGTTTCTTCGGACTTCACTTGGAATGGTGTTTCGTAGGATTCATAAAGCCATAGAATAAGGAAACAGGGTTGCGGGTTTCAAAGAGTCACACAATAAGGAAAATTTCCATTGAAGAATTCAAAGTCATATTACATTCAAACGCCACCAAATAAATGCTAAAATCCATAGAAGACTTCAATGGCCACATAAAAATAAATGGACCTCCAGGGCATAGCGAGATGGTTTCGGATGTTGCCAATAAAGAAAATTCCCGTGAAATAAAGAAAACTCAAAGGAACTCACGGAATGTTGAGAAATATGTGGAACAAGGAGGAACTAGTTTTGGGCCTTAACTTTCAATGGGGAGCCAAAACTTTGATGAAACTAGTGGCATTCAAACTATCTCTTTAAGGGAAACATTTTGCACAAGGAAATGTAGGATTTGATGTTGTTTGGAGGGAGGAAAATGAAAACATGTGAAAATCAAGAGAAAAGTGTAGTTTTAGTCAAATTGGGAATCCAACCACCTCACCAACCAAAATTTAATGTTTAGTGGCAGCCATGCTTCCGTCCATGAAGTATGATGGTGTGTGTAAGTGAGAAAGAGGGATGCTCGTGCTTAAAACTGCAAAAATGATGGTGTGGGGTCCTAGTTGGGTGAATTTCATTGATTGCTTAGTTGATTTCACATTTTCCCTCTCTTTCTCTCTTCATTTTCACATTATGATATAAATGTAAGTGTTTTTCATGAAAAAGGGGTTCTCTTCTACTGGATTTGGAACTATGCCTTAGAGTTTTACAATATCCATACCTCAAGACTTATGTAACTATGTTTTTGCAAGTTTTATAATCTCTAATTTGTAAATTCAAGTGGAAATGCTTTACGTGATATGAAACTATGGTTCAATCCTTTAAATGAAGTGTATTTGATGTAAATCTCTTACCCGCTTGCCTTCATTTGAATATATTCACTTGTTCCTTGTAAAACTATGTGTTTCTCTTTGATTCTTACATGTGTGGTTGCATTTGTGTCTCTACAGGTCAGATTTGAATCTTGTTTTATATTCGATGCATCACCTTCTTTCATTTTGTGTTATTTTCTCCCTTCTCAACCCTAGTCCCTGCAATTTGTAGTTTAGACTTAGTTTTTTTACATTTTGAAGTTGTAGGTTATTTTGTAGTGAGCTAAGATTGAAGGAACCAACCTTCTTTGAGGTTTGTCTCACTTTTAATGTCTCACACTTAGATACAATCCCATATTCCCAAAAAAATTGATGTTCATTCATGATCATGTAGAGGGTGCAACTTTTGTGTGATAACAACCCGTTCATAAAAGGGGTTTTAAAATCTCCTAAATTTCAACCAATATAATGGCATGTAATAAAGGGTTGAGGGGGTTTTATATAATTTGTTGTATAAAATTAAAGGGGGTAGTGTACATGGGAGGGGGAAGGGAGGAGAAGGAGTGAACATGTGACATAGAGGTGACCTTTGATATAAATTTAATACTCATTGTATGTGTTTTTATTTACCTTGAATTTTCTCCTTTAAATGTTCACCTCTCTTAACCTCTTCCACATGGCCTATACCAAATTACTTGTTCACTGCATAGTTTAAAATTTGATAATTTGACTTCTTTTATGTACTATTGAGACACGAGATCAATGAAAATTATTAATAATCAGGGAATTCATACACCTCGAGACCTTCCAAACTCTTTGGTTTACCTATCTTCTTTCAACCGATCTCCAATAAGTGGATTGAATCGATGTAGCTTGCTCACCGTTGACCTTTCCAAAATCTGACTCATTAGGCCACCAATTTCTAACACGGAGTAAATTGATGTTATTGTGCATTGCAAGGTTTTAAAAATTTGGGCTCCATAACTCTCTTCTCCACCGATGTTAAACGTGTCTTGTATCCGTGAAACTATTGTTTGCGTTGTTTTAGATTTTTATTTTTGTAACTCCTTGGGACCAATCATGAAAAAAAAAATCCATCAATGTCATCGCATGTCACAAACCTTAAGAATTTAGTCTTTGTAACTCTTTCCTCTTCGATTTGTGACATGTGGCTTAAATTTGTTTACTCGCTAACTACAAGTTTTTAAACTTTAGGTTTGGACCTTTCCACATAGTGTCGATGGAAGAAAAGTTTCTTTCATTTGTACTCTAGACTCTTTCATGATTTTGAAACTATTATCTCTTATGCAACCCTTCCTGTAACACCAATGGTTGACACTTGTCTAAAATCATTGAAACATCAACCTGCCACAAAGTATGATCAATGTGTTAAATTTGACTCCGTTGATTCACATAAAAATCAAATATTTAGTTGTCAAGTGGGCATATTAAAGTCATAATTCCTCCAAAACCAACATCATTCTATGTTACCCTCTTGTTTCACCCTACACACACTTAACACATTCAACATGAAAGAGATATAAATAATAAGGGGTATTGAAAATGTCATAAATTACAAGTACATACAATATCTGGTAATATAAGAGGTATTTTATAATAGGAGTGGTGTATTGGGAGGGGGTATTAATAATAGAATATTGAAAATTAGAACTTGAAATAGGGGTATTATTTAGTATCCTATGAACGAATGTGATATGCCACAAGTTTACTTAGTGAATCCCCAGAAAATAGTATAATTTATACGGAGATCATCCAATAAACAACAATATGTTGATTTCCTAATTAATAGAGCTCTAATATCATGCAAAAGAAGTATACCTAAAAGGAAATGTAAGTAGCTTTCTATAAAATTTGTGGTGTGATGAAGAATGCGAGACAATAAAGAAAGAATTGAGAAAACTTGGAATGGATTGAAAAAATAATAAGGCTTATGAAAAATCATATGGTCAAAAAAGGAAACCTACATGAACACAAGAAGGAAATAATTAATTTATCATGGAAAACACAACCCCAAAGGCTTCTGGAGGGACCTACAACAAAATAAAAAACAAATAGAGAACAAGATCAAAAATAACCAATGGTTATAATATGCATAACTCCTTTATGAACAAGTTTAGGATAAAGACACCCTCTATAATCAACACAACAACTAAACTCTTTTATGAGGAGGATATTACTCAAGGCATAAAAATATTAGCAAGATGTAAAGTACAAGATATATGGATTATAATAAAACTATATAAGATGGGGTTTAAAATCTATCACACTACATATCAAAAGCATATTCAATGGTACCTTCCAGAATGCTTACCAATGAAGTGGACCACTAGTGTCATTATTCCAATCGATAAAAGTGGGTATGTCAATAATTCACCCAGCTATCATACCATCATTGTCAAACCCCTCCTTGAAATCTATTTGGTAACATGGTAGAGTGCAAAAATAGTAATTGGGTAGAAATGGAGGGAAAAAGAGCAAAAGGTCAAGAAAAATTTAGGCTTAAGCATTTCACTATTGACCACCATATCACTCTTAGGCACATGATTGAAAAAATATGGGATGCTCAAGGAGAAGAAGTTTATGTTGCTTCGTTGACTTCAAAAAATCATTTGACATTTTTCCTAGAGGTAAACTTTGGAGAAAATGAAGGAGCTCAAAGTTCCATATGAGTACAAAGTAGCGATTTGTAGACTTTTGAATAAGTCAAGGACAAAATCATAATAGATGAAAGAATGTCAAAATATTTTGAAAGTTACATTGGGTTCAAACATGGATGTCTTCTATCTTCCAATCTATTTGGGTTATACATTGACAAATTAGAGGATTGGATAAAGAAATTTCTTGGAGGAGTTATCCTAGACATTTACATAGTAAAGTTACTTCTTTATGCAAATGATCTTATTCAAATTGCACAAATAATGCATAGCCTAAATAACTTTTAAGGGCTCTAGAACTATATTTCCAAGAGGTGGGTATGCAAGTAAATACTAGCAAGACCAAAATCATGATATTTTCGCTACAAAGGAAATATAAATAAATTAACTTCATTTTTGAAGTAATCCCATTGAAAGTAGTGGAATAATACAAGTATATCAAGCTTGACGCTCACGTTAAGCTTAGTTGGGAGACTTGTAGGGAAAAAAATAATTTAATGGGGTTGGAAGGATTTATACTCATTGTAAAATAGGGTATGAATGTAAAACTATGGGTCTAGAAAACCAAGACAACCTTATTTTACCTACGTGTCACACCAATGGTCCTATACATGTGTGAAATTTGGGATAGTAGTGTGTTTGACATAAAGGGGAGGAAAATATAATGAATTCAAAAACATTTATTCATAAACAATTTAAAATTTAAAACATTAGTTACATATGAGATATTGTTAGTTCAAACATAGACTTTTTCATTGGAGCCATCGGTGATGACTCATACACTAAGTTATTTAAACATGGCTCAAAGCATGAAGACTCGTTGGTGGTCTAGAATGGTGATAGAGGAGTTAAGAAGAAGTGAAAACATGGGGATGTACAAGAATAATAAATGGATGAATACATGGGGAATCAACATGCAAGAGTTACCAAAAACTAATGGGGAATAAAAATATGCAAGAGAGAAATTTAGGACAATTATGTGGACAAGGAAACTATGATGGAAGAAAGCTTGTTATATCAAATAGTTTAACCCCACATAAGACCGTGACGGAAATACATACATAGGAGAGGATTTTAAGTGGATAGAAAAAATGTTGCTAGCCTAGTTAAGGACTAGCTCACGTCATCTTAGATGTGAAACCAGTAGGTGGATAATGCTTATGAAGGAGTGGAAAACGAGAACTTGTCTTTTTATGATAAGGGGTTTGTGGATACGAATGACACTACATCATGGAGTTTTAATCCTATAAGGACATCTTTATCAACTACAACCTTAATGCAAATAGGCTAACTCGAATTGTTTAAGGAAACTCGGATAGTCAAAACATCAAGTTTTCTAAATCAAGATTCAATAGAAGATCCAACCTCAAAAAGGGATAGGAAGATTTACAAGATTCTTAAGGTAACCCGTGTGGCAATCAATTGGGTTTTGTGAAGTCAACATTATTACAACTCTTGGTCCCATACATTATTTGGTCTTGTGGATGTTATCAAAACATTTTATTTCATTTCACACTTATGGATGGCATTCTACAAAATACTTAGGAATCTTTATTAAATAAATAATAATATATTCCTCTTTCTTATAATTTTTTTGCACAATATTAATATTCACAAAACAATTGGGTAAAGATAAAATTTAATTTAAAATTAGTGGCCATATGTCCAAATAATTCTTCGATGAGTGTAATCAATAGTGTCTTTCGTTTGCAATACATTATAATTAATAAAATATGAAATCTCCATTTATTTTAACTATTTATTATTATGCCAAAGGCAAGTATATAGTCTTCACAGGACATCAATAATCATTTTTACATAAACCAGTTAAAATTTGACATGTGTAATTTCATTGAAAAATTATAATAAAAATTTAAAAATAAATAAAATATTTTCTTTAATTTCAATAGGCGAGGCTTTATACTTAATGGAGCACATAAAATTCTAAGCAAATTACAACTAGACTATAGCTTTTAGTGGAGGAAAATAATTGATTTAAATATTGATTATTTGATTTCTACTATTTTCTATTATTTTGTTCGTTGAGACTGCCCTTCTCATTTCAACATTTTCATGTGTGTGTTTTTAAAAAATAGTAACAACAAAGAAGCAATAACTCCACTTCGCTCCGAGGCCTTTCATTCTAGCCATGCTTTGCGCAGGATATTGGCTTTGGACCTCGGTTCATCCACTCATTAATATGCTCTTCCAAGATGCGGTGCACCTGTATCACTATCATATGGTCAACACGGCGGTTCTCTCTTCATCGTTCCATCCAACAAGGTTGCCTTCTTGCTCCTTCTCTTTATGTCATTGCTGCTGAAGGTCTTAGCTATTTGCTTACTAATGTTGCTCATGCTGGTTTAGTCCAAGGCATCCAACTGCCTTCTTCTCCTCAGTAGCTGATTAATTGTCATTTCGCTGACGATTCTTTTCTCACCCTGGCTGAGTCTGAGGCTTCTGTTTCTAATGCTATGTAATGTCTTTATACCTTTTGTCTTGCTTCGGGTTCTGTCATTCAATGGAAAAAAACCCAGTGCTACAGGCAGGCAGTGGGTCCCAAACCTCCTTGGCTAGAGGGATTTCAATGGCAAAGGATTGAACCTGCATTCAGTTTAAATTTCTTGGCATCCCCTTTGCCTTCATGGCTTCCCCTGCTAACCTTTGGGACTATGTGATTCAACGAGTTGAAAAAAAAATCTCCTTTTGGCTCACCAAGCATTTATCTCTTGCTGGAAAATTTCAAGTTTGTTCCAAGGTTCTAGCTGCCACTCATGTCTACTATTCCTCCTATTGGGCTCCTTCTAAGGCTGCTTACCATCGGTTGGAAAAAATTCTGCGTGAATTCCTTTGGGCCAACTCTGAGGGGAACCATGGTTTTCACAGGGTTGCTTGGGATGTTTGTTGTACGCCCAAAAACACCGGCGGTCTTGGCCTTATCAACATACAATTGCAAGGGGTTGCTCTTACCACCAAATGGATAATTCGTAGCCTTGAAGGTGAGGAATCTTGGAAAATTCTGCTCAAGCATTGTATATCTCAAGGGTCTCCTCTTAATCGAAGGCATGGCAGGGTCTGAACTACTATTCTTTATTGCTTTGCCATGTTCCTCTTAAAATTGGTGGTTCTTTTGTGGCTAAAAGTATTTGGAAAGCTTGGGAGCTCCTCAAACCCCACCTGCTTTGGCAGGGTGATGGTTTCCGAAATGGGCTCTCTCTCAACTTATGGTGGAATCTAGTTTTTCAATTTCAGGACAAACCTCTTGCTCTTTCAAAGGCGGTTTAAGGGTATGTGTCTTTTTAGAAAAGGAGTTAAGTTTATTCAGGACCTTTTTGTCCTACCACCAGGGATTGGCTTGCATGGATCAACCTGAAAGCTAAATTTTCTCTTCGTGACAATGATAAACAAGCCATTTTTCTAATTCAAGAGCTCATACCTGGTGATTATTTGCATAAAATTGGGGTTCATACGCAGTGCCCATGGTGGTTTGACTGGCATTGGCCCGCTACCACCCCCTTTAGAAACTATAAACCTCATGTGGGTTACAAGCTTCTTGCTCAGAAGCAGCTCCCTTTCAATAAGCTCAATGCTCGTTGGAGCTGACATTCCACCCATTTTGGTTGGAAACAATGCTTTCAGGTTGTTTGGGCCATTCCTATAGAGCCCAAAGTTGCTCACTTCCTTTGGTGTATTCTCCACCAAGGGCTTCCTATGGATAAACATCTCATTCTTATGGGAACTCCTCCATTCTGCTACCCTTTTTGCAACCACATTGAGACTCTTCTTCATCTCTTTTGGTTTTGCCCCCATGCTCAGTCTGCTGGCGCTAGATTCATACCCTTTTTCAACCTTTTCTGCCCATGTTCTTTATGTGGAAAATGGTTCTTTTGGGGGACTCGGCCTTTGTTCCTACAAAATTTTACAACATTTGGCATTCTTTTAGAGCTACTATTTTATATCACATCTGGAAAACTAGAAACTTAGCTATTTTTAACAAGGAGACTATGGATAGAAATTTTGTTATTTCTAACAAACTTGTTATCTCCAATGTCTCGCTTCATATCCAAGTTCAAGCAAAAAAAGTCTGCATTGAGGTGGAACACCTGCAGACCCTGTTGGATCACTAGGGGAGCACCCTCTGCACTATCAGTCATGTTCCTCCTGATTCTCCTCATCGTCACTCCCACTCACAAGGTCACCGCTCCCGTTCCCGTGGCCGGCACAATTTTGATCGGGGTCCGGCTCGTGGGTGGTGGAGCACCTCCCCTCATCGGCGGGGTCCTTCTCCACCTCCATTTCAGGCTCCTCCCGCACCAAGGGTGTTTGGACAACCGGCGGTGGTGGTTCAGGTGGCGGCGCCGATCACTCCAAGTTTCATCGGCTCTCCTTAACCATATTGCCCAACCAACGGGGCAATGAGGAGGAGAAACCTCAAACTGATGGCTGGGAGCCGATTACTAACACCCCCACCAACCCTCCCGGTGGGTGGGGTGACCTTCTGAAGAGCCCCCCGGAATCGCCTTCTCGCCTCCATTTTGGCCGCCACCACCCAGCGGTTTTTTCTCTTCTGGTTTCTACAAGTTTTGCTCCAACTTTTTTTTATTGATAAGCTTATCTTGATATGATTATGTAATATGTGTCACTCGTAGCCTTTTAATGGCTACTTTTACTCTGCATGTGGGTGTGATCTTTTCCACCCAATTTTGTATGATTAGCATTGTACACTTCATCATTATTATATGGATATGCTTTTCAATCAAAAAAATAGTAACATAATCCAATTTTGTGTGAAGTGGTAGTTGTAGGTCGAAGTTTGATCAAATGCACAAAATCATATGCATTGTATAAATTAATCTATTTGGCATTCTCATTTAAAATAACTATAAAAGACACCACAAGCCCTCCAAGATACTTAAAATTAATACCCATGCAGGTTGTTTTTCTTGAAATTGATACCACTTTATCTCTATGAATAAAGCCTCACTTGTTATATATAGAAGTGTCCATTGTTTATTTGAGCATTGCTTTTATGTGTGACCAACCCATGGAGGGGAAAAGCAATGTCTTGTTTTTTTGTTTTTTGACATTAATAACACCAATAAAATACACACTTTCTCTCTTCAAAAAAATGAAAAATAAAAACCAATATTTTATCACATTAGACACACGTTGTTCCAACTACGAATGGTGTAGGTGCATTTCATATTTTTTCGTACACATCATATTTTTCTTGTATTTTTTTCATTCATGTTGTTTTAAATATTTTCTAATCCATATAAGAAAATAATTTGTGGCCCTACATCTTTTCCATGAAATCCAAATCAAACAATTGGAGGTTAGTATCGGTTGAGGCTTTTAGAGGCCCTAACGACCTTTATCAAAATAAATTGAACACTTTGATTATATGCAAAGTATAAAGTAAAATATAGTCCGTCGATTCACCCTAGCGGTGGGGAATGCGGGTTATATGTGGGAGGTCTCAAGGTTCATTCCCCAGGCTGGCCACCTCTATAGCTCATCGTTACTCGGCTAGGCAGTGTCGGGCGGGTCATCCGCCTTGGTGGCGAAGGTGGTCTCTCGACGTGGTGCCAAGCTGGCTTGGTGTTCAATGCAACGGGGACGAGTTCGGGCATGAATCATGTGTTCAATGTGATGAGGAATGTGCTTGACATTACGGCATGAGAGTTATCCCAAACCACTTTTAAACCCATCGGGTTTACCCTAGCGATGGGGAATATGGGTTATATGTGGGAGGTCTTGGGGTCCATTCCCCGGGTTGGCCACCTCTATAGCTCATCGTTACTCAGCTAGGTAGTTCTAGGTGGGTTAGCTGCTTTGGTGGCGGAGGTGGTCTCTCGACATGGTGCCAAGATGGCTTAGTGTTCAATGCGATGGGGGTCGGGTCAAACATGAATCCTGTGTTCAATTTGACGAGGCATGTTCGCATTACAGCATGAGAGTTATCCCAAACCACTTTTAGAACTCAAGGTCTTGGGTTATTGGTGAGTTACAAGTAGTTTTTAATCATCAACCCAAGTTCCATTCTCATTGAGTTCATTGGATGCTTTCAATAAGTGGTCATGGGGACACCTTGAGGTAGGGATCAAACTTCTCCATATGGACTAAGTGAAACATAGTGGGGCGCTCTAAATGTAGATTTCTCATCGAACATTAAGGACCCAAATCCACCCCCATGTTCCACTTAGAGAAAGTCTTCCTCCACCACTCCGGTTCATAGATTTGGTATAATAAAAGCATTTACTATCCAAAGTTTTTCCAATGGAGTTTGGGTGGATTGGTTAAGATGGATGGTTGTGTCCAAATCCACCTAGGTTCAAACCCTATTGGGCGTGATCCCCTTCATGCTGGTTATCAGTGGTGGCAGGTTGTTGCATCATCGGTGGTTGTGACAGTGCTCTTCTCTAGTGGTGGCGAACTCGACTAGCATGCAGATGGTGATTAGGAAGGTGGCTCGGCAGTTGGTCTTGGATTTACTTGCATAGTTGGATTTTACTTAGCGGTAGTTCTCCATGGCAGTGGTGGTATTTGCATCGTTCTTTAGTGGAGTCTAGTTTCTCTACTCTAGCGGTGGTAATCTTGGCTTGCGGCGGTAGTGGCCAAGATGGTGGCTTCGTGGCCGCATTGGCTTGGCTTGCATTTTCGTGTTTGTGTTGAATTTGTAATATCTAGTCTGTGGAAATTTTTGAGGATACCCAATAACCCCTTGGTTTTAAGTTGTGGTCAAAAGTGTTAGACTATCTAAGAAAAAGTCTAAAGGAAAATATCAACCCAAAGTGTGTCACAATTCTATTAGCTATAATTATCATTTTATTTTTTGAGTTTTTAATTAAATTTGAATGTTTTTATTGCATGAAAAACAAAGTTTGACCGTATGAAGGAAGAATATTGAGTATTTTTAAGGGCACTTTTTGCTCACTCTAATGATGGGGAGGTGTTAGTGCAATATGCCAAATTGATATGGGAATTCCACAACAATAAAGAGCACGTCCTATTTACTTTAAGCAAGTTGTGAAAACTTCTCCTCAAGATTGACGAACTTCATTTTCATCATATTCATCTCTTACATTCTCTTGATTGCATATTTGTGTACAATGAAATCTTTAAATTTCATGGAACATGAGCATCTTATATAAAAATAACTTCATTTTTTGTATTTTTTCTTCATTGACGTCGCCTTATTACCAAAGGGGTCTCATTAGACAATTAAAACTATTAGTTGGGTATGCATAAAAATTTAATTATTCTAGTCTTCTAATTCTTAAACATCATTTTTAATGCAACTAAAATTTTATAGGGTTAACTTGGGAATATGGGTAAGCTTTTATATATATATATATAACAACGACAGACAAAAGTTGGATAATGTAGACACTAAATCACACACTTTATGTACATTTATAGGTCTTAAGTCGCATACTACTATTCATATTATTCCTAAGTGAGAAAAAAGGTGATTAACACTTTCTTTGGACTCTGTGTCTTTGTCCATGGCTTCTTCCTAGACTATTACACTTTATAGCCCGATCGATGCTTTACTATTTTATCTTTTATCACTCTAGACACCAACGCCTGGCGCCCCAATCTCTTAGTATCTTACTCACCCCTTTTGGGCCTCTTTTATCTTTTGGGTGTCTTATTTTCTTATGGGTCGGCCTTTCGGTTGTTAATTGTGAAATTTAACCAAGGGAATCATATAAATATAAAGTTATGTGACCATTATAAAAGACCAAGCTCTAAGCATCTATTATCACCACCTAAGGTTGCATCCAAAGGCATTCTAAGATCATCAAAGCATCCATCTAGCTTCATTCAAGGGACAAGGGACTGCATTTTATGCATACACGCATAGGAGGGGAAGTTCATTTTTTCATCCACACATCTACTTACATTGCTACATCTAGCTATTTCTTGTTATTCAAGTGCATCTTGCACAAGAGACACCTAGGGCGTGATTCTTGCACACACACATGAGAACTACATGGATTATGAATTGTAGTACAACACTCAGTCATAATTTCACTCAGTCGAGTGACCATCAGGGTCAGTCCGACTCCCCATTTGCATCTTTTTCTTTTTAAGATTTGATTTGTTTTGGGGTTTTTAGGATATCATTTATTTTGCAGGTTACATGCCAATTTTGTGGGCATGTGCAACAACAGAGACAAACAATGAAGGTGAGTGACCATCTTGTGACACTCAAGAGATCGGTTTTCCAAAAAAATTGTAGTCATGGTCGCCTAACAAAGGTCTCCAACATCTAGGCACCCCTAACTTGATCCAAGCACCCCGGTCTAGGAATATTTGGTAGTTGCACAATTTTTTCCCACAATTGCGGCAGCTTCCTCCTCATGTTTATCATTCTTTCATCCCTGGCACACTTCGGGATCAATTGTGAAATTAGCTAAGTCTCTTGTTCCCTTTCTTGCACTTAGGGTTTTAATTTTCATTTACTTATTGCTTAGGTCAAATCAGACTTTAGCTCTTTATTTATCAGTTGTGACTCTAAAATATCTAGGGTTTTACAAAAATCTTATTTTTGTTAAATCATTTGGTGAACCGGTCTCATTCAAAAACTCTTAGGTTCCTCATACTTTCATTGCTCATTTTCCTAGGATCCTCTCATCATGGATATTTCCATTCATGATTTTTTGCTATCCAATCCTGATTGTAGAGCTAAAATCATTATTCTTTTGGCTAATACTCGCATTCCTTCTACTACTCATCCAAATGTCATATATTAGTCATTCGTAGACACATTTTCACAACAAACTTACTTTCCCATCTGATATAGTTGATAATATTTTTATTTATGACAATGATCCTCCCCTCTATATTAGGGTTTTCATTAATAACATGGGTATCAAGAGAGTAATAATCGATAATGGATCTGAACTCAATCTTTATACTTTATCATTCATTCATAATATCAGTCTTTCCTCGGCTTATGTTAACCCAACATCCATTTCTCTTCGTGCATATGATTCTTCTATGCGTCCATGTATAGGCACTATCACCTTGCCACTCATAGTTGGGCCAAAAACTATTCATATTGTATTTTTGTCATCGATATCCCAGTTCAATACAATTTCTTACTTGGTAGGCCATGGCTTCATGCTATGCAAGCAGTGCCTTCTATAGTTCACCGATGTGTTAAATTCTTACATGAAGGATTTGAATATAAAATCCCCACTGATCGCGACCCATTCAAATATTGTCATCTAGATCCAACCATTGCATTACCTACTTCAACTCCTACTATTATACATCCAAATTTCGAAGACCAGCAAATCATTGATTATCATATGGCATGCGTTATCGGGGACCTGCTCATACATTGGACATCATACCACCTTCCACATCCTCACATGAACAGCTTGCCCCTATGCTTCATCCTTTCACATGCACTCTTCATGAATAATTTGTATTAGCCTCATATTCCATTTGATCTTGCTAGTTACTCAATCTGTTTGCACATATAATGGCTTGGCTCACTAAGAGTCACATTGGATGATATCCTCCCTCCATCTCATTCTTCTCATCTATATCATGGATATGTTCGCATTCTTTCGTTGCTTATGGTCTCCATGTTTTCCATATATCATTCTTTTTGTGCACACTTCTTCGTTTACTCTTGGGTAGTCTTGGCTTGAATATATTGGCGGAACTTTAGATCCTGATCATATCGAAATTTCATTGCCCATGTATTTTAGCCATATTTTTTATTTCCAATGATTCATTTCTCATATATTCACAAAATATTACTCGATGGTATGCACGTGGATGTCCACTACCTCCTTTCACTGACGAAGAATATGCAATGGGCATGTACAATCTACACCGCAATGGCTCTTTACGTGATCAACCTCATATTATAGCTTACCAGGTCTCTGATGCATCTCCATTTGACTTTTACCATGACAAAAATGATCTCTTAGACGATGTTACTTGATTTTTATTCACATCATACACTTGGGGGCATCATGCTTACTTCCCCCTTCTAGCATTATCAAATGCCTCACATTTCCACTACTTCGCATCTATCCTTCCTCATTCATCATACACTCATTGATACACCTCTTATATTGTCATTACCCTATGACACACTCTTGTGCTATGGTTCACACTTGATTGTTGAGGGCATACTACATTAATTAACCTCACATCATACACACAACACATTTCACACTTTGAGTATTTACGTCACATATTTCTAGCATCACATTCTACCACAACACACTTCTCGATGACGCACTCTAGTTCCGCGAGCTTCATACTCAACTACTGAGGGTATCAATCTGAAATGAACCTCACCTCACTCACACTATCTACATTCTATGTTTCACGATCTATCTTTCTAAGCATACACATTTTAAACCATTTCTCGATGACGCACTCTTGTTCTATGGTTCATTCTTGAGTACTAAGGGTATTTTATAAATGAACCTCCTCTCATACTCACTCACATTCACTCGAGGGGGCATGATACTCCTATCATATTCACTTTGCATTCCATTTCATTCACACTCACAACATACTACATATCTTTGTTGTGCATACTCTTGCTTTCTTATTCTAGTTACATGTACACCTTGTTTTCATGCTAGACAAATACTTCATATGTCATTATCTTTTCTATATACACATGCACGTTCACTTGTTCTCCGAGTTATGAATGCAGCCTTTCTACATATCATTATGTGTAGCATGGATGCTTGGCACTTTGTACCTATTACTAGTCCCACCGAGGCTCCTAGGGGCATCTACATTCATACACACTACAAGTGTTATTGTTTCATTATATACTACTTCCTATTTTTACTAGCACACTACACTCTCGATATATACATGTCTTGACATACTTTTTATCTTTCTAACATGTTAACGGGTGCTTCATGTGCAACATTTTCTTTGCAATAAAAATTTGCCACCATGCTTTTCTCACATTACTTTTCTTGCTACTGATTTATCATTATTTTCCATTATTTGCGGACTTTGCCCTTGGTTTTGTGTGCACACTATATGTTTTTGGACGCTTCGGCCCTGATTGTCTTGTGACATTGTGAGCAATGTCCCATGTTTGAAACCCACTTTTTCGTGGTCTACATTGTCTTTTTGCTTGCTAGATTACACATTGTCTTCTATATGCGTATTTTTCTTGATTGCACTAACACATGTTTCTAGCCACTTTATTTACATGTGCCTTGGTTTCTACCATGCACATTCCCCCCCCTGCAAGGCTATAGTATCGATCAATGCCTGGCTCCTCCTTTGGGATGCATAATCCTACAAACGCGTCACATGCAACCCAAACAAGGGGGCATACATTGGGTGAATCAGTCACCCCATTCCGTATTACACATAGTCATAGTTCAGACCTACGATGTACAGGGAACAACACAACCTTCATTATAGAAACAACCCGAGACCGACTTGGGTCCTCGGTTCAAGCACGGATGTCGGTGCCCAAATCTGACATGAGTGCCTGGGCACCCCTGACCCTTCCTAGGAACCTATGACCAGGGGAAGTTATAGAATTTTTGATAGATTAACACAGCTTTTCAGCAAGTTTTCACATTGGTTTTCATAAATCAAGCACAATCCTCCAACAATCAATGTGCATGATATCTCCTTTTTTTATTTTGCATTGGATCAAAATGGATCAAATTAGAACAAATCAGGATCACACCATCTACAGTGATGTATAAATTTTGGGAAGTATTTAGGGATGGAGAATAACACTAGACCTTTCTCCCTAACACTTCTTTTGTTGTGATGTGAGATCGTCCAAAAAACTTGCACTTGGCATGAGATCCCCGAAAAAATCATTCTTGGCATGATATCGCCCAATAAACTTGTTCTTCTACAATGTTTTAGGACACTTTCTATCCTTTTCTCTCATTGCAGATCAGGTGTACATGTTCCTTTTTACATTTTTACATACTTTTACATACTTGGATCAAATTTTTCATGTACACATGGAATTTGAGTACTCTTTTTCTCTTTTTCTTACAAGTTCATCCTTATGATAAGAAACAATCACACCATTGAACACATCAATCAATAACAAAAACATGTAAAACATGACATAACACATACCCTTTCACCCCGTGGTCACTTCCTCTTTCATAGCTTAGCTTTCATGCTTCATTTTCATCACTTCATGTTTTTTCTTATCTCCTCAACATGATTTCACCGTCGATCTATGTGGTTATCAAGTACACATATCTGATCTACTTTATGTTATCAAGTATTCACTCAACAACACAAAGTGGGGGCAAATTTAGATACTAAATCACGCACTTTGGGTACATTTCTAGGTCCTAAGTCACATATTACTATTCATACGATTCCTAAGTGAGAAAACTAACAATTAACATTTGTCTTTGGCCTTTATGTCTTTGTTCATGGTTTCTTAATGTCCTTTTACACCCTATAGCCCAGTTGATGCTTTATTTTTTATCTTTTATTACTCGGACACCAGGCTCCTGTGCACCCCCATCCTTTTGGGTGCCCCCGACCGCTTTGTATTTTAGTCACCCCTTTTGATCCTATTTTATATTTTGGCCATATTTTTTTCTTATGGGCTAGCCTTTTAGTTTTTAATTACGAAATTCAACCAAGGGAATCATATAAATATAAATTTATGTGACCATTATGAAGGACCAAAATCTAAGCATCTATTATCACCACCTAAGGTTGCATCCAAAGGCATTCTAAGAGCATCAAAGCATCCATCTAGCTTCATTCAAGGGACAAGGGATTGCATTTTCTGCATACACACATAGGAGGGGAAGTTCATTTTTCCATCCACACATCTACTTACATTGCTACATCTAGCTATTGCTCGTTATTCAAGTGTATCTTGCACAAGATCCACCTAGGGCACAATTCTTGCACACACACACAAGAACTACATGGAGTCTGAAATGTACTTTGTAGTGCTCGGTTATAAGTTGACTCGGTCGGTGTGACCGCCAGATCGATCGACTACACATTTGCATATTTTTTCTTCTTAAGATTTGTTGTGTTTTGGGATTTTGCAGGAGATCATTTATTTTACAGGTTACAAGTGAATTCGACGGGAATAGTGAAACACACAGAGACAAACATCAAATGTGAGTGACCATCTTGCGACATAGAAGAAATCGGTTTTCTAACCATTTTCATAAGTAATCGGTGTCCTACGAGAGGTCTCCAACGCCTGGCACCCATGACCTGATCCATGTGCCCTATTCCAGGAATATCTAGCAGTCACACAATTTTATGAGCATAGTTGTGACAATTTCCTCCTCATGTTTATCATTCTTCCAATCTAGCACACTTCGAGATCAATTGTGAAATGAGTTGAGTCTCTTATTCCCTTTCTAACACTTAGGGTTTCAATTTTCATTTATTTATTGCTAAGGTTAGATATGTACTTTAGCTCTTTATTTATTGGTTGTGACTCTAAAATATCTAAGGTTTTACAAAAATCTTATTTTTGTTAAATAAGATAATTTGTTTTAAACCTAAACATTTATATATTATGTTTTAAATTTATATTAAACTCTAAATAAAATTATCCTAAAAATGTAAATATAGATTTTTTCAAAGCAATATTTTAAATGTTCAATACTTATATGCATATGTAATTGACATCCGACATTAATTCTTGAATTATGCGATAGGTAGAAGGTCCGAATTGGAAATATTAAACTTCGTCTTGATCTCGGGCTAGGGAATCCATTCTCTATAGGAGACCAAATCCGTAATGGTATGGATCCCTTTACAAGATAGCCAGAGAGATTTGATTCCTAGAGTTTCCACAAGTGGAAGAATATCATTAGAGATGATGGGGACCACCGATAATATGAGAATTGAAATAAATCTCGATGCAAAACCATCACCAATCCAAAGATAGCGGGGTTTCACGGTTTCAAAAAAATTCCATATGCTTTTGGTGATGAAGGTGCTAAAATATTAACAGTACCACGGTGATAATTAAGGTATACAACCCTATATTATTCCAACATTTGTTTTATAAGGAGCACCAAAAGCAATGCAATGCCGAAGTAGAATTTTCCATGCCTGACTACCTAAAAGACATATCACACCCATTTAGAACATAAAGCCACACTTTTTTTGTAAACATCAATAATTCCCATTCCACCTTTATCACAGGGTAAACAATGAGACTTCCTGTGCCACCTATGAAAACCAATTTAACTATAAATTTTACACCAAAGGTAGTCCCGAAGCATCTTGGCAAGCTTGGCAAAGGAAGCCTCAAAGGGGTACCAAAGCAAGCAAAATAATAAACATGGGTGGCAGCGAAGAATCTTAGTACACACATGGAATTTATCGGCCAAGGAAAGGGGTTTAGAAGACCACCGAGAAACTTTATGTTCAACTCTATTGATCACATACTTCCATAGAGTGGTGGAATCACTATCAAAGGCAAAAGGAATGCCCAAAATTTTGAATTGCTCTTTATGTCCTATCCACTTCCAAGGGTAATCTTTTAACCAATCTAATATTAGCCAACAAATTTGTCGATAGCCGACATCTTAGCCATCCAATGTTGGATCCAGATGCAAGACAAAAATGTCAAAGAAATAAAAATAGCAGCCACATTCTCGCTTAGATTTAGTAAGTGTAAGAAAGGATTCATCCAAAAATGGCCATTAATAAGTTGAGTCACATGATCGTGGTAAAAATGCCCCAAATTCTTCCTTGATCAGCATGTTGGGCAATAAGATAGCCCTAAGGCATCGGTGGCTAAGAAAAATAGGGTAGGTGCTAGAGGGCATCTCTATCTCGATAGAATGGAAGAGGCCAATCAAGGAGAACTTATGCCCATTGATGGTAAGGAAAGTAGACACATTGGAAAATAAAGTTCATACTTCAAGATTAATAATTCCTCAAATCCTAAGGTTGTGAGCATAGCCAAAATAAAAGGCCATTTGATACGATCATAATCCTTTTCAAATTCAATTTTGAGAAACAATGATAATACAAAGACAACTGAGCCCATTCCATTCCTTCCCAAACTATTATAATATTATCCAAAATGTAGTGGCCTTTGACAAATCCCATGTGCTCGGGAAAACAATCTTGGGTAGAAGATCAACAATGTGAAGATCCAGGGCCTTAGAAATAATTTTGTATGAAACGTTCAACAAGGTGATAGGCCTCCAACTAGTAATCTGCTCCAGTTGCCAACCTTAGGAATGAATTTGATGTTGTCTTGATTGATGAAACTCCCAAGAGAATTGGATTAGAGAGCTTCATCGTATGCATGAAGCAGTCGTGACCAACAAATGACCATATCACTTTGTATAATTTGCAAGGAAAGTCATCTAGTTCTAGTGATTTATCATCGGCTAGGCACAACAAAGCAACATAAAGCTCATCCAAAGAAAGAGGAGCATTGCATCGTTCACAATCCTTAGGAGAAATCTTGATGAGAACCATCTCAATACACTTTGTTGTAAGGTGGCATCTCACTCGGTTGTAGCCTCTTGAGATTGGAAAACTAACTAATGATGCTCAACAAAGGCATTTGAGTTCTCAGGTGAATTTGTGAGTTATTATTAAACAAATTGAATATATTTGTTCTATTGATGAACATGCTTGGCCCAGAGGGATTTGAAAAATTTATTTGATGTTTTTTCTTCCACCTTGAGCCATTACACCTCGACCAAATTTGCGCACCATGGGCCGAGTGATATTCTATGAGCTTGAGCTTGTGTTAAGTATCAAATCCAGTAACTAAAGAAGTATATCGAAAGGATTGGACTCAAGAAGAACATATATCCTTTTGAATTCTTTTTACAGAGTCAATTCCACTCATTTACACACTTGAGAAACCTATTTAACAAACCGGCAGAGAAACGAATGATGTGTTGAATCGCCACTTCTCACCACTTGTTCCAACCGCGTAAAAGCGAACATGGCACTATGTTCCAAAATTTAGCAATAAGTGGGACCATTCTTGGGTGACTCAAAGAATGAAACTTTAAGAATGGATTGATTAGACGAGACTTTGAAAGGGTCCCTGTGCCAAATAATCTTAAGATAAATCAGATGATGATCTAACAAAACTACATCTGACCACACCATGACAGGGGAGAAACCTTGTGTGTCAAAATCAAAAATAGGCTACTAAGAGAGAAGTTCACAATCAAGTATTTTATATACCTGATCGCATCCTTCTCAAATATTGGTCTAAGTATACCAAGTTTGAGCCTTAAGTTTCACGTCATCATCGAGAAAAGGGTCGAAAATCCCCCAACAAAATTTAAATAAATACCAATCCGCACGCTTGTTAACACACCGCATAGGGAGGGTTTCAAATTTATCATTCGGATGTTCTATAATATTAAAGTCACCACACACCAATTAGTAAACTAGGGGTAATTTATCACCTAACCATTTCCATAATGTCATTATTTTAGAGCCATCATTAGGAGCATAAATATTAAGAATACCAAATGAAAGATCATTAATTGTCATTATCACCCACATGGCCCGATTTGAAGGATCTTGGCCTAAGGAGGTGATTAAGGCCAATAATTTTGGGGCTATGGAAATGCTAGTGCCACCTTTGTCATCAATGTGCTGAGTATGAAAATGTGAAAAATCTAGAGCAATACAAGTTAGTGTATTCTAAAGCAAAAAACCAGAAATTTTAATTTCTTAAAGATAAATAATATCATTGTAGCTGAAACACTAGAAAGCTAATTGAAAAAATATTTGTGAGAGGGATTTGTAAGGCCCCTAACATTCCATGAGATAAAATTCATGAAAAATTAGACATATCAAACTCCCCTACCCGTTTGGTAGAATGGAAAAATTATTAGCAAGTGGGATCTGGTCTAAATTAGAAAGCTCAACATGAATGGAGTGGCATTTTCCTCATTATCTCCTTGCACGCAGTGGGATACCTCTTGGGGTGGACTGCAAGAGCATCACAGAGGAAGAGATGTTGAGCGAGATTCTCGTTATTATCCGATCATGAAGGAAAACCCACTCGCTAGGGTTTGGAACGAATGGAAATTGGTGAGCGGGGTGGATCCAATCCTGACTCATCCTTATATGGAGGGGGAGGAGAGGGGGTAGGCATTACCATGGGAGTGGGTTTCACACCAAAACCCTTCTTATTCCCAACCATAGTCCAACCATCGGTCGTCGTATCACTCTTGGGGTTAGAAACCGAGGGTTACATCACCATTAGCTTGGAATGAGTTAGCACAAGACAGTCATGAATGCGGTGGTCTCGGGTTTTGATAGTGAAAGCATGTGTTGGGGAGGTTGAAATAAACCATCTTTTAAGAGATATGCAAGCACCCAACTTGAATATCCAAGCAGTCCTGTAGATATTTTCATGAGGTTAACTTCGACACAAACTCATTTGTTGAGATGAGTATAAAAATGCTCTTGTTCATGGCATATCACCCTAGCCAATGGGTTTCACTATCTCTAGAAGGAAAGGCCGAGATGAACAGGGAAGTCCAAGAAGTTTAATCCAAACTAGAATTTTCAACGAAACCTAACTAGTGGGGCTAAAATTAGGAGTCCACTAAGAAAGCACTAAAAGGGTATTCCCTAAATACCAACAAGCCACCTTAAGGAGGAGGGCTTGAGATTTGAGAAGGCTCGCGAAAGGAAAAGAGATAAAACCCTTTAGTGAGGTTATGGATACCTAAAACTAGGATACCGTTGGACTCCCAATGGTTCTTTATCCAATTCGCAAGTAGGATTATGAGGGAATGTTGCCACAGAAATGAGCAATAAGGCAATTGTTAAAATACCATTTGACCATAGGGTCTAAACATTCATCAGAAATAACAACATTCGGGGATGATCCTGAATCCATACCTCATCGTAAAATTTTGGCACAAATTTCCTAACATACTTAGGAGCCATTTTCACCACTGTCAGGTTGTAATCGTTCTGCATGGAAGGAGATTTGGCCATTTATAGGAAACTCACCACCTTAGTGGCAAGAAAATAGTTGATTTACGGTATGATAGATCAAGGAAGAACCCTAGAAAGGCTATGGGGGCACAGCTCAAGAAGCGGGTATCGCAAGCATACACATAAAAATCCCTAGTCAAGTCAATGTTTTTCTAGTGCGGTCCCTTCTATATTATTGTAGTTCGACATTACGCGCCTTGTTATAGTGTCACCCTATGTCTATAGATTGATGTACATAACATTACCAATAATCTCAACAAGAACATTGTTCTATTTTAAAATGATGGAGCCTATTTTCATCTCTCACGCCAATTTTTCTCTGCAACTATCTTGGAGATAAACTTAGTTACAATGTGGTAGTCAACACATAAGTAAGGTTCTCAACAGATCCAATATTTGTCTTAGGGGGCATGTTTAACAATCCAAATGTAGTTGTTAACTTATCAATATGGTGGTAGAATATTTTTATTCATCTTTGTTTGTGTCACTCAAGACATTATTCATATATGCTCTACAAGCACCAAGTAAACACACCCACATAACAACCATAGGTTTGATTGGCATGTAGCCAAGACGACTAAGAATGTCTACCATGCAAAAAAATGACTAATTCTAGGCATAATGCTTTACGAGGCACTCATGCCATTGAAGTATTTTCAACCTTCATACACCAAACTTGCATGGTTGTATGCTAATACAACAAAAATAAAGCGTAGACATTTGGTAGAAGAACATAAGTGGTAGAATTTAAAAGATCCAACTTAAAAAGCAGAGTGTTTATAATGCACTTTTGATACAACCTATCAAGTAGGAATTTCCTATTCCATATCTACCTTGAACAATCCTCTTTAATGGTGGAAGTTATCCTTGCTTACTAGAATGACCGAAAAATTTGTGTAGGTGAGATATTTTTTTGTATGTATGAGCAATGGAATGGGTTGGGTAGATGAAGAAACCATTGGCCATTATAGACATGAAAGCGTGCACTTACTACTTACATCATTCCTCTAAGTATGTTATCATATGCATGAGTCCTAAGTAAGTGTGGTCACTAAATCACAAACTTATTATGTACATATAACATCTAAATCCTTCATTTATATGCATGATTCCTAAGAAAGAGAATTACTCATTAACACCCCTCTACTTTGCTTTGACAATTCTTTTATCCTTTTTATCTTTATTACTTGTTTCTTATTAACAACTTACAGTTTTGCACACTAGCTAACATCTTACTCAGCTTTGATTTCATTATCTCGGCCTTCTTGAGCACCCAGCACTACTTTCCCTCTAGGCACATGTGTCCTCTTTACCTCTTTTTTGGTCTTTCGAATGTTACTTCTTTCTTGTCTTCTTTTATCACTCTTGGTTGACCTTTTACTTGTTAATGACGAAACTTAAGCAAAGGAATCATATATATACATGTCTTATTTAACCTCATTAGGGGGAAGAATTCAAGAGACGCATACTACTACAAGAGCTAATATTTTCTATTTATTACATCAAGGACTTGGTGAAATAATTTTTCATGTTGCAAATTATGTGTTTCCACAAATGCTCACGGGGCTATGCCCCTCCTTATGTATGGGAGGCTCCCATTATTGAATGTAAATTATCCTAATTCTATCTAAATTTTGTGGGTGGAAAAATAGGACAGGGGATCACATAGGAATACTTCATTGAACCTGTGGAAAAGTGCTTGTATGGGGTACAAGGGAGGAATTTGCAGCGATGAGGAGTGAAGAAGAGAAATTAGGAAAGAGAGGGTTATTGTTGTGAGTAGGCAATAACAAAGTTCACACAAAATAACCAGAGTAGTTCAACATTCAATTAGAGGAAAGAAATAATGTAATCCATTAGTGAGACTAAAAAACTAGAGACACAATTATTTAGATTCATCAATCAAGGATGCAAAGTTCCTTCTTGATCACTATGCTTGCAAAGTGCATAAAAGAGAGAAAATAGAGGAACACATGAGAAAGGGAAATGGAAGAAATGTAGCTTTTATTTCTTGTGTTGGTGATACAAATCTCAACATCCAAACCACAATCCACAATTGCTATAGAAAACTAAACTTTCAGATCACTTGGAATGGAGAAGCCATTCCAATATATAGCCTTGTGAATTGTCTTCTCATCTACCCCCCACATGACCCTTTACATTCCTATTCTACTTGTGACTTTTCAATTACCCTTAAAAACTACAAATTAATCACCTCTCTTATAATTTGAGAGACTACTTTTTCATTTTACATTTTACAAATATTTCACCTGTCATGATTACATATAATGAAGAATTAGAAAGAGGGGAGAGAATAGGAGAAATAATGAAGGGAGGAGAGGAAGGATGCTTCAAAGCATGGATGAAGATGTCTCCGCCTTCGATGAAGATCATCTCTGATGATGATGAAGATGGAAACTTTTGCATGATGACCCTCTCGCAACACTTTGTGATGCTCTACTGATGAAGATCAAATCTTTTGGAAACTTTTCCCTTCAAGACTTCACCGAATGTTGCACCTTTGGAATCAATAAAAACGGAGATGATGAACACTCAACCAGTGAATAAAATGAAGGGTTATTTACCTCATTTGAACAAACTTTCAAAACTTTGAAACATTTCAATGCCTCCATAATGTCAAGCTCTTGATATAACTTAAGACCACCGCCTACACAATTCAACATGATGATCTCTGCCCTTGGGAAATGAAGAAATAAATGAGATATGGTGAAGAACACTCCAATCATGTTATGAGTGAAGGTGAGATATTTTATGAAACATGCTTCAAGCCTTTGATCAACCCATCCAATGAAGTGAGAAGCATGTTGAAACCCAAATACACTGTTGTGACCAAAATTGAGGACCGAGAGAGCTCCTCTTATGCTTGAGACACAATGCCACTTTCTACCCCTTTGAAAGCATGAGTTGTACTCAATGAAGGATAGGATTAGTGATGGATGTGGAGGATGAACAACCATGACCATTTTGATCCTTTTCCGGACACTTACTATTTTTAGTAAGTTCTTCCTGGGTGACTAGTTTTGGCAATTTTGTCGAATTGTCACTTTTGAGCACTTTTCCTCTTAGGGAATGAATTGAGTGAATTGAATCCATTATTTATTCATAATTAATATTATTAGTAATTTTATTGAATATGGACTTACTAAAAATATACACTAGCCATGGAGTGTCATATCGGAGTGAAAATGGTTCCAAAAAAATTCTACTTCACATTGGGATGCTTTGCTCCAATTTTCGAGGTTTCTCTCATATGGATCTTCACGAAAAAAAAAAGTGAACTTGCAGGTTTGTATTTTAATCAATGGATAGGGTATAATTTTAAAAACAACAGCCATTCATATATTCAATTATACTCATTTTCATGGGGCAAGAGAGTGTTCATTGGAAAGTTGATTTTCTGTAGATCTTTGTCTCCAATTTTGAGGCAATTTGAATCGCTACAACTCCGTAGATCTGAGGAGACAATTTTCATGGCTGTAAACTTTATAGGACTATAAAAAATGTTTGAGAGTATAAATGGGGTCATGTAAACAATCATTCCAAAGGTGTTCATATAGGGAAGCTTCATGCAAAGTTTCAAGATGATCGGAGCAAGGGTTTGCAAGTTATGAGCAAAAGTGTGTTTTGGCCATGGTGGATGTATGGTTCTTCATGACATCCATAACAGCATGGAGAAACATAAAAATGGATAATTTTTTAGACACATTGGTTTTTAAACTCATCCCTTAATGCTTTCCTCCCATTTATTTTTTTTTGAATTCAAATCGGACCACAACCGACTAACCATGGTAGGGTGGGGTTAAAACTTTCAAAATGGGTTTTTGAGTGTATCCATGTCCCTTACCACATATATTAAGGGAAAATGGATATAGGTTGTGAAAAATGTGCCAAGGGGTGAAGGATTCATGAGAGGGGGTAAAAATGCAAGTTGGTGAGTTGAAGACACATACCTAACACCCCATGTTATGACTTTAAGTGACGAGAATTATCTCTCCTCCATGGTGGCCAAACTTACTAAATGGGTATGATACCCCTCATGTCCCTTACCACATTTATTAAGGTAAAAAGGGGGAAAATGGATGGCAGAGGTTGAAAAATACATCATGGGTCGATTTACATGAGGAAGGGGCCAGATGTGAGTGTGAGTGGAAAACTTGTTTCTAACACATCAAGTGATGACTAAGTGATGCAAACCTTTCCTCCATGTGGTGGCACACTTTCATTTCCCTCTTGTCCCTTTGGGAAAGGGACAAAGGGACATCACACCCTTATATATGCATCATGGGTCCAAACAACATGAAAAAGGGGCCAAAACTCAATGTGAGTTTATAACATCGTTCTAACACCATAAGTTGTATTTTGAGTGATGGAAAATTTATTCCATGTAGTGACACATTATAGTGTCCCTCATGTATCTTTGGGAAAGTGGAAAAGGGGGAAATTGGACATCAAGGGTCTCCAAGTGCGGTTTTTCCACTTTTGGAAGCTTGCCTTCACCAAACACTACCAAAAATAGTCATATGAACCCATTTTATTTCCCTAGGAGTTGCATAGAGAAACCATTATATTTTCTTGGCTCCAAAAGCTCTACTAAGAACATTCCAAATATTTTTAAGAGCCATATCTTCTTGAAAGTTTAAATATACCCCATGTTTCAATTTTTTCAAGCCTATGCGCCAGTGAAAGATATTGCCATTGAAGTTTTTGATAATGAAAATTGAAAACAACTCATTGGGTGTGAATATGACCTCCCATATGTCATTTTTTATTTTTAATCAAGTCACAAATCTTCATATAACTCTCAAAACCTTCCAATGAATCTCAACCAGATCGAAGATATTCATCTACATTATTGGGGCCATATCTCAAAATTTGCAAAATAAAATCTCATCAAACCTTTTTCAATGTGAATTATGCCTCCTTATCTTTCCGATGAGTATCTATTTTCTTCCCAATTCATCTTGAGGCTCCCAAAACCTTTGGAACAAGCCAACTAGCTTTTTTAATGCTTTCATTTCCTTGCACCGTGTTATAAGTAGCCTGGTGTTGCATAACTTATTCCTAAACCTGATTTTTATTGAATTTTTTCTAAACTACCTTAGGTGATCACAAGGATCTTCCACACACTTCTTGGATGCATTATATCTTCTTGGTTTATTCATAAAGGGTGTTCACTAGGTGTAAAAACCTGAAAATAGGCCTTTCGAGGCCTCTGGAAGCACTTGTCTTTGCTTGGATCCAAATATATTCATGAATCAAATTGAATAACATACCATACACATGAAACACACTTGAAAATAATATTATCACATCCCTCCATGCCATAATAAAGGTATTGCATTGACTAAGTTGGCCAAGGACAAGTTCACATTGACCGGGAGAAGAATTTTCAAGGGTGACTTAGTCTGTCATGTTAAAAAAAATTGAATTTTTTCACGCTAAATATTTTGCATGACAAAAGGAATTCATTTTGGACTACATAGGAGGGTTTATAATGATTTCTATACCACACATTTGCATTTGGTAAAAATTAGTTATAACCTCGCTTCTCTTTGTGGCAACCGACACTAGGGCATCCTAGCTCAAGGAACACTATTTCAATCACACACACATGAACTACATACATCCAAATGTAGTACAACACTCGGTGAAAATCATATTGGGGTGACCATCGAGGTCAGTCTGACTCAAGAATATGCATTATTTTATTCATCTAATGTGTGCTTGAGTACATCAGAGGTTACATGTGTGACACAACGAATCTGATGCGACACAAAATGAACAAGGATCAAACTAAGTGACATGGAAAGAACCACATTATGAGCTATACCATGACACCAACACCCATAATAGACACTAGCACATGGGCGGCCCCTGTCCCCTTCTAAGCGCTCTTTTCCTTGAGATCATCATTGTCTAGAATCAAACACAAATCTTGTACAACCCAAAATCTCCTCTTCCAAATCAGGTCTAGTCCATAATCAGTTCAGACCTACAGATACAAGATAAGTCATTCTTTATCCCCTATTTATCACGTGTGCTTGTATTTCCTTTGCTTGCTCTTTCATTCTTATTGTTATATCTATTTACTTAGTAGTGTCCTTATCTTAGATTTAATTTCATTAAATCATTTGGTGAACCCGATCTCTTGCATGCTCATTGTGTATCTTTCCTTTCATGCCCATTACTCATAGTGGTCGCTTTAGATGCCAAAACTATATAGAGCTTGTTCCATACACTTAGCATCATCCTTCTCTTATGGATGACCCCGTCAATGATAACATTCTTAGGAATTCCAAGTAGATCCCTCTTGAGGACATCAAAGCATCTGACAACAAACATTCATAGGATGAAGATACCAATGTTGATCAAACCCAATTAGATGCCATTATCTATTTTCACTCTGTAATGTTTGATAATCTAACCCATGTTTCACATATCCTCAATGATCTATTAGTTTCCTAGCATGCCCATGATAATGTTACCCATAATAGTATGAATCGTACCTTAGCACTCTCTACTACTACTACTTCTTCTATCCCACTTTCTTCCTCTCCTTCCAATCTTGGAGTCTCCACCGTTCACATGACTATTTCTACCCCTTCTACTCATTATTCTTCTCCTCTCATTTCCCACATTCAACCTAATTCTTCTTCCAATACCCAAGCTTTAGAGTCTCTTTATCATGATTTATAAGCACAAATCCATCAATCAAGCAAGATACTTCTTCTTCATCCCCATCCCTTGATTCTTCACTTCTTATTCATAGTCCTCTTACACCTAAAGTATCTTCTTATCCACTCCCTCCCAATTTTGCTTCACTAAATTTTCCTCTATTTGATGGCCATGGATATCCTCAAGAGCACCTCAGATATTTTCATGTTGCTTTCCTATACTATGCATGTGATGACACCCTCTTGACCAAGTTGTTTCCTAGGAGCTTACAAGATTATGTTTTACGATGGTTCTATGACTTTCCCTTACATTTTGTTAAATCATTTACTACTCTTGTTGATTTGTTTCTAGCTCATTTTTCTATGAATATTGGAATGAAAATATCTTATGCACAAATGGCTAAAATTAAACAAGGATCTAATGAACATCTTAGTGATTATGTATTACATTACAAGAATAATCTTTCTAAAATGAACAATGTATTAGCTGAATTTGAATTGCAAGATCTATTTATTCAATGTATTTTACCTCCTTTGTAAAAAATGTGTGTTTTTTATTCCTATTATTCTTTACCATCTATGACATACCTTGAAGACTCATGAGGCTAAACTACTTTCTTTAGGAAAACTTGTTGGGGTTAGCACACCGGTTGTACAAATAATATATCATATCTAAGCATACATGTAAATAAAAGTGGATATTCTACCAAAAGAAATATACAAAACAAGAGATATAAATCAACACCGATTTAGCGTGGTTCACTCAGTGTGGGCTACGTTCACCAAGAAACAAGCCAATATATTATCCAAAGATTTGACAAGATATACAATTGAAGATTTTCTATCTTCCACACCTCTCAGATGTACAATACTTTCTTTCTCTCAAGCTTTTGCTTCTCCTCCAAGAAATCTCTCTCTCACCAAAATTTTCAAGTTCTTGTTAATTCTCTTACTTATAAACCCTATATTTTATGCTTATATAAGCATTTATAAACTTAGGGCACTTAGCCATGTAATTACAATCAATAGATATAATTTTATGCTAAAAATAGATCTAATTCCTGAGAGTTAATTAAAACATTCCCGCAAAGGTAACTAATGTCGCTAGCCCTAACCAATGTCAGTTCCTCCTCCTTACCCGACCGATGCTAGTCCCTCCTAACCGATGATGATTACTGTGTTTTCTAGAAAGTTTTACATTGCATGTTAATATGAAGTAATTGAGCTCCACAACTCAACAATCTCCTGCTTGGAGAATAATTACTACACCATACATATACATCATCATTCTTGGATCCTTCCTTATCTTTGTTTCTTCCTCTTCAAGTCTCAAACTCGAAGACCAACAAAAGTGGATTATAGCTCCAATGTATCCTTTTTTAATGGATTCATTAGCATATCCATGGGGTTCTTTCTCGTATGAATCTTTTCTAGATTTAACTCGCCCATCCTCCAATACCTTTCGTATGAAGTGATACCTCAATCGAATGTGTTTCATTCTCGAATGAAATGTTGAGTTCGTTACAAATGAATTACAATCTAACAAATACTAAAAATTTTACAATCATCTTGCTCCTTTCCCAACTCTTTCATGAACCTACTCATCCATATAGCCTCTCGTAGCTACAACATACTCGTGCATTTGTAGTAGACAAAGCCACAACCTTCTACAATCTTGAAATCCAACTAATTGTCATCCCACCTACTGTGTAAATATATCCAAAGAGTACTCCTCCTACCATCCATGTCTCCACCATATCTTAATCAACATAGCCACATAATGAAATATTCAACCTCCATAGTATAACCGCATGCTAGATGTCCCTTTCAAATATCCGAGTATCCATTGAACTACTTTCCAATTCTCTTCACCTATATTGTCCATATATCTACTCACAACGCCCACTTGTGCAATGTCCGGTCTGGTATTAAACCATATCATACATGAGACTCCCAACCGCTGAAGCATATGGCACTTGTGTCATTTATTTGACCTCCTCATGTGATGAAGGGCACTCGATCTTTGCTTAATTTGAAGCATCTAGTCATAGGTGTATTAACATGTTTTGCATTCTACATCTTGAACCTTTCTAATACCATGTAGATATAATCTTCCTAAGACAAAAATAATTTCTTGTTTTTCTTGTCTCTGTATTTGCATGCCAATGATTATTTTCGCAGCTCTTAAATCCTTCATAGCAAATATGTGAGCTAGCTTTCCCTTAAGTTCACCAATGTCCCGCATACTAGATCCTAATAAGCATATCATCCACATAATAAAAAAATAATATAACTCCCATTTTCAAGCTTCTTGAAATAAACACAATGATCCTATTCAAATCTCAAGTAACCATGCTCATGCATAAAACTATCAAACCTCGTGTACCACTTGCCTTGGAGCTTTCTTGAGCCCATATAGGTTCTTTTTCAACCTGCACACTAATTTATCCTTAGCCTTGACTTCATACCCAAGTGGTCACTACATATAAATCTCTTCATCCAAATCACCATGAAGGAAAGTCGTCTTCACATCTACTTTCTCTAAATGCAAATCTTCTACTACAAAATAAACTCAATATAGTATGAATAGAAGTCATCTTAACAACAAGAAAATATTTCACCAAAGTTAATACCTACTTTCTGTGTAAATCCCTTTACTACTTGTCTTGCCTTGTACCTCTTCCTCGTCCACCCTCTTCTTCCTTGATCATATAAACCCACGTGTTCAAGAATGTCCTCTTACATATTGGCAACTTAACTAAATCCCAAGTCTAGTTCTATTCCAAGGATTCCATCTCCTCATCCATATCATGCTTCCATTGGACGTGGGTCTTCTCCTACATTGCTTCTTCAAAAATTTTGGTTCACCATTATCAGTCAATAATAGATAAAATAGAGAAGGTGTAGATCTTTCTGGAGGTTTATTTACCCTTTGTGACCTTCTCACAAGAGTTTGGGGTACCGGAGGCTAAATCTAGACCTCATGGACATTTGCATCCGAATCTATCAGTGACCGACGATGGTCACCTGTAACCGACGATGGTTCGATTAACCGATATTGGTTTGGCTCTTTTGTAACCAATATCGGTTCTGCTAATCAATGTTGGTCGTGGGTAACCGACACCGCCATCGTGTAACCCTATAGGTAATACTTTTAAATCCGAGAGTTCATTTTCATTCACAAACTTCTCAATCAGTTCATCCTTGGGTACCAAAATTTGATCACCGTACATTCTCTTTTCATTCCATTCAACATCACAACTCCTAATAATTTTAGAGTTCTTTAAATCCAAAAAATGGAAACTGAAATCACCAAATCCATAACCAATAAAAGTGCATCTCTTGGATTTTGCATCCAACTTTTTCCTATTTTCCTCATCAACATGCACAAAAGCTTATGAACCAAAAAAATTAAGAAAAGAAATATCTACCTCTTTTCTAGTCCAAGCGTCCTCTCGGTATTCCTCCATTTAGTGAACTTGAATGCCGTGGTTAATCAAATAAACAGATGTATCAACTACTTCGCCCAAAATCGCAAAGAGCAATTCGAATGTATCCTCATACTTTTAGCACGTTCCATGATTATTTTGTTCATTCTTTCTGCAACATCATTCTCCTATAGTGTTCTTGAACTGTTCTTTCTCTACATATCTCATTCATTGACAATAATCATTGAAATCCTTACTACAATATTCACCACCATTGTCAAATCTAAGGCACTTTAACTTTGAATTTTATTCATTCCCAACAAGGGCTTTCCATATTTTAAAAGTCTCAAAAACATCATATTTACATTTAATACAATAGAACCAAACCTTTCTTGTAGCATCATCAATAAAAGTAACATAATATTGGGATCCTCCATGAGAAGCTACCTGAGTTGGTCCCCACACATCTGAGTGTACACGCTCCAATTTGTACTCCTTCTTAGTTGCCCCCACTTTGAGAAATATCACTCTCTTTTACTTTCCAAAGACAAAATGCTCACATAAATCAAGATCTAAATCTTTCAAATCTAATAATTTATCCTTAGCCTTTAAGATCTACATTCCTTTTTTACTCATATGGCCCAACCAATTATGTCACATGCATGCATTTGAATCTGAAGTAGATAATGCAAAAAGGAATCAATAACACAAGTAAATAAATATAATGTTCCTACCTTCTTACCTCTTGCCACAACAAAAGCACCTTTGGTGACTTTCCAAGAGTCTCCTGTAAAAGTAACCATGCAACCAACTTCACATAGTTGCCCTACGAAATAAGATTGCTCCCGAGGTTTGGCACATGCCTCACATCTTTCAATACCCTTGTATTTCCATTCTATAATTTTAGATGAACTTCCCTTTACCAATAATACTACAAGGTTCATCATCACCCAAATAAACATGCCTAAAATTGCACTGGACGTAATTTCTTAAATAACCCTTGTTAGGGGTCGCATGGAAAGAAGCTCCTGAATATAAAACCCATGATTCAATTCTATGATCTAAAGAAAGAATAAGAGCATCTTGCATTATCTATAATGCAGCAAGATTTACTTCTTTACCTTTGTCTATTTGTTGGTTCTCTTTATCCTTTGACCAACAATTTTTCTTTGTATGTCATTTCTTTCCACATTTCCAACAAGTAATTCCCTTACTTATGGATTTAGATATGTTATCCCTTGACTTTGATTTCCCATTACTCTTACTCTTGGATCTCTCCTTCTGCCTTGCCTCTGCTTTCTACATTCAAAGCATTCCCAGATGATGATTCCTCTGTACTCTTCCTATGAATTTCTTCATTCAAGATTATACTAACCACATCATCAAACTTCAAAATATTATTAACAGATGTTGTATTACTAATAGCCATTACCAAGTTATCCCAACTATCAGGCAAAGAACATAAGAATAAAAGTGCTTTCACTTCATCATCAAATGGTATATCAACCAATTTTAACTTATTTACAATAGATCTGAAATCATTCAAATGACTAGATGCAGATCCACCTTCATGCATCTTAGAACTAAATAGTTTCTTCATCAAATAAACTTTATTTGAAGCACTAGGTTTTTCATATAAATTAGCAAGAGATTTCATTAACCCTACTCGTAGAAGTCACTCTGTAATATTGGAAGCCACGGATGCTGCCAAGCTCAATCTTATAGATCTTAAAGCCTTTCTGTCAAGAATCTTCTATTTTTCATCAGTCATCTTCGTAGGTCTAGACTTCTCATCCAACGGTAAATACAAATCTCTATGATACAGATAATCCTCAATCTGCATCTTCCATAATTGATAATTTTGGCCATCAAACTTCTCTACCTTGTATTTGTTTTCTTTTGTCATTACTATAGCTCCCACTCAATCAGAAAACCCACTATGAGTAAATTTGTCAACACATAAGACCCTCAAACAAATCTCTGATACCAGTTGTTGGGGTTAGCACACCGGTTGTACAGATAATATATCAGATATAAGCATACATGCAAATAAAAGTAGATATTCTACCAGAAGAAATATATAAAACAAGAAATATAAATCAACACCAGATTTAACGTGGTTCACCCAGTGTGGGCTACGTCCACCAAGAAACAAGCCAATCTATTAACCAAAGTTTTGACAAGATATACAATTGAATATTTTCTATCTTCCACACCTCCATATGTACAATACTTTCTTTCTCTAAAGATTTTTCTTCTCCTCCAAGAAATCTCTCTCTCACCAACTTTTTCAAGTTCTTGTTAATTATCTTACTTATAAACCCTATCTTTTATGCTTATATAAGCACTTATAAACTTATAGCACTTAGTCATGCAATTACAATAAATAGATATACGTTTATGCTAAAAATAGATCTAATTCCCGAGAATTAATTAAAACATTCCCACACAAGTAACCAATGTCGGTTAGCCCTAATCGATGTTGGTTCCTCCGCTTTAACCAATTTCGGTCATGCGTGACTCGATTTCGGTCCCTCCTAACCGATGATTGTTACTGTGTTTTCCAGCAAGTTTTACATTGCATGTTAATCAAAGTAATAGAGCTCCACAACTCAGAGAAACTCAAATATGGTTCTAATACTTCTGATCATTCCTCTTCTAAATTTCCAAGCAAGGTTCTCTTTAGACCCAAGTCTAATGGTGCTAAGTGATGTAGGAGCATCATTTCTTGTAAATAGATAATTTTTGGTTTTCATAAGTGTTTTAGGTGTTGGAGGTCCTCTTAGGTGTTTAGGGATGGATTCTAGTCCATTTGGACCTCTTTTGGTATGTAATAAAGTGATTTTGAATTTTCCTCCAAAACCACCATTTGAATATTTGAATTTGCTAATGTTGTGTTTAGTGGTCTTAGTGATAGGTTAGGGTGAATAAATGTTACAAATGAATGTCAAGGAGCATAAATAAGCTTGATTCATGTGTCTACATGCTTCTTGATAGGTTTTGCTAACTATGGTCACTCTCACCATAGTTGAGTTAGGTAAGTTGGTGACCTAACTACCTCATTTTGGATCCTTTAATGAAGCTATTTGAATGAGGAAGGAGGTAAGGTGGTAGAGATAGGGTTTTAGAAGAATAAGATATTTTTACAAATCCAAGAGCTCAAGATTCCTGTAAAAGTACAACTATTGTTTTCAATGTAAATGATTCCTTGAGTTAAACTTGTGAAAATGAGAATATAATGTGAATGATTGGTAAATGTTGAATGATTCTTGATTATATATGGTGTAAGAATTTTATTGCATGGTGAATAAGAAGTAAAAGAAGATGAAGACCAAGTTGAATCAGTTTGAAGAAGCAATGGGAAGATGAAGACAAGCATAAACCTAATTTCATAGATCAACCTAAGAAGGCCTAATCAAAATGGTAAAAGGGTAATAAAAGGAGTTGGGCTTAGAGTTGGATGATAAAATTTTGAGAGGAGTTAAATACCCATAAAGGGTATCCAAAATGTTAACAATGGCCTCTAATTATTTGTTAAATTATCCAAACAATAAGGATTGTAGTTAATAAGGTCTTGTAGACACAAAATCACGCACTTTGGGTAATTATCTAGTCTTGATCACATACTACTATTCATATGGTTCCTAAGTACAAAAAGTAATAATCAACCTATGTTTTTGGCCATATTTATTTGTTTTATGCTTCTACTTTCAATATTGCACTCTTATTGGAAAATTTTGTCCTTTCACTTTTTGGCATTTTCCATTCTGGACAAGAGCGCTCACCAGGATGACAAAGTGCTAAGTAATCCCATCCCCTCTAAGTACCCTTGTCCTCTTTGTACTTTGGTCACATTTTTTGGGTCCTTTCTATCCATTTGAGCATCTTATCTTTTTGGTAGTTGACATTTTTGGGGTTAATTATGAAATTCAAGCAAAGGAATCATATAAATATAAAGTTATGTGATCATAATAAGGGATCAAACACCAAGCACTACTTATCACCACCTAAGGTTGGATCCATCAATGCATCTAGAGATCCATTTGCATCCATCTAGCTCCATCACAAGGGACAAAGGCTAGTTATTCTGCATCACACTTTATAAGAGGGGAGTTTATTTTATTCCATGCACACATTATTTACATTCTACATCTAGCTACTTGCTTGCTACTTCAAGTGTGACACACACAAGAGCAACCTAGAGCACAATTTTAAACACACACAAAACTACATTGGGTCTGAGATGTAGTGCAGACTCAGTAGTAAGTCCATCATTTGGCAACTGAGGATAGTCTAACCCCTCATTTTGCATCTTTCTTTTTTAGTATTTGAAGGTGCTTTCTTCATTGAAGGTTTACAACAACCTTAGCGATCTTGTAGTGACATATACGTGATCAAAGGAGAACAATTGTGAACCTCTTGCGACATCTCGAGAGGAGGTTTTCCGAGCATCCGCATAGACTAGGGTGCCCAGAAATAGGCCTAGAGTGCCCTAGGCGCCCCCATCCTTTCTCCAGATGCCCCACTCTAGCCAAATCTTCTAGATCTACACCTTTATAGGCTCTTGTGTGACATTCTTCCATTATTTTTCATCCGGTCTCCACTACGACACGGTCCCACAACCTCTTTGAATCAACTAAGGATCTTTTAACCCACTTTGTAATTAGGGTTTCATATTTTATTGTTTAGTTGTTTGGGTTAATTTTTATACTTCATTATTTATTTATTTATCGCTTCCATAAAATTTAGATTAGGCTTTTATTTTGTGTTTTAGCATAATCATTTTTAGTGAACCCCACTCGCGATCGGTCATTCGGATCCTGTTTGGCACATTATATTTTTCTATCATGGATCCTATTGTTTCACCTTTTTCTTAGATTGTTTTTTTGAAGTGTTGATTTAAACAAATAGGATAACGAGCGTAGGAGGAATACTGCTCAAATGTCGGTTGATGGGTTATTGCGCGCGTATGACTTCTCGAATCCACAACCGACCGTGAGAGCTTCCTTTTAACTATGAGGAACTACCTGTGATGAAAACAAGACCACCAAAAGGAATTAAACAATATGGGCAAAGGAACTCGCTACATAGCGTGAGTTACATCCGGAAAGTATGATACTTCCTAGATGGCTGTCAATCCACTGTTTTAAAAAAATTAATGTTGTAAACAAAGTAAATCCTATTGTTATTTTTAAATGATTTAAGTATCTCACTTAAAACATAATAAGAAAATAGATCTAATCTAACAGGCTATGCTAGAATAGAATCCACAGGTCAAATGGTTGGTTTTGGGCTCTGCAGGTCTGATAAAGGTCTCGTAAGTCACAGGTAAATGAAGGTGAGGTAAAACTAGGTGGGTAGGTCTTTGTTTAAGGTTGTGTGGGCAAACACAAAGACCGCGCGCCCTAGGTGACCGATAAAGTGGTTAGGTATAATCGGCGCTTGCTATCGTGAGATCTAGAAATGTCACATAACAGGGTTTTGGTCTCCTTTTTTATTACACAAAGGGTTTTGGTTAGTCGAGACGAGGTATTGGGTGACTAGAGTAGGCTTTTGCGAGATTTTAATGGGTCTATGGAGGTGAAAATGTTGGAGAAGGTCAATGGGGAGCAAGATAAACAATGGGTGATAAAATAACGATGAAATGAAACAAACCGAGAAGTATGACGTTATACTTACTTGGATTTCATTTTTGAAGGTCTGTGTGTGAAGGATGGAGGTGCTAAAGATGGGTTTGAAGACCGCAAGTGATCACTAATTGAAGAAAATCTTCTCGCATGGGATGTATACACACTCCTCTTTGCTTGGATAGATCGGATCGTGGTCGGGATGGCTATTCAGGAGAAGATGCTCAATCTCCTTCCTTGGATGTGAGTTTTCGCTGGAATTTGCTCTTTGAAGATGTGTTATCTCTCTGAGATGTGTTCTTGCTCGTCAACCTTTCTCCCAATGTTTTCCAACCTTGAGAATAAGGTAGTTTAGGGGTTAAAAGGGGTAACTGACGACGGTCCCAGCTTAACCGCAATGGTTAGGGTAACCGACGTCGGTCAAGGCGGGATTTCCTAGGTTTACTAAACTTAGGGAGATCCTCCTGATTTTCTTGGATCTCGTGTTGTTATCCTGCGGATTAGACTCGGAGCCTCTTGTGAGCATGCAGGAATGTGGTTAGAGGGAATGTAGGCATTGATTTTTAGGGTTTGGGTAAGTCTTAGTTAGTTATGGTAACTTGCTAAGAATAGGTCTTAGGTTGAGTTGGCTTAGTGAGGTGTCTAAGTGAATTATATGTGTAGATATTATTTAAATAATATATTTAAATAATAAATATAGTGAGGATAATGCATTAATTTAATTAAATTAATATTAGTGGGGTGAAGGGGGTCATGGCTAGGTAAATGTAATAAAGGGTGCTTATATGTCGAGGGACAAAAGGGGAGTGTGACCTAATTTTAGTGTCTACATTTTGCCCCTTTTTGTTGCGTAGCTTGTATTGGTAAGTGATGCTAACAAAAATAAGATGTGGTTGCCCCATGTGAGGGTGAAGGTGATCCCCCTCAAACCAGGAATTGACGAGGCAAAGCAGTCAAGCGGTGAGTGGTTTGATAAAAGGTAAATGTGAAGAAAGGGAAAATGGGATAGGGAAAAAGGGGTGAAAGGTCTAATCGGAAATATAGGTAATGGGCCATGGTCAAAGGTAGCAATAGTCAAACGCACGCACACGTATAAACTACAACACATTACCGGGTTGAAGAGTAGGAAAACTCTACATTGTCTAAGGTCAATAGGTTTATCCAAACAAGGTTGAAGTGAATCTGGTATCCAAGGTATAGGATAAGGTTAGGAAGTACAATGTAGGTTAGGTGCAGGAAATTTTAGGTATGTTCCAGTACACCAAAGGTAGGGTCGGGATAAACAAATCACGATAATAGGCTAGGTAAGGTCATTGGGTTAATCAACATAGGTAATAAAGGCCGGAAGGTATAGCGAACACATAAGGTCAAAGGTCACTAGTAATGGTATAGGTCTAAATATCGAGATCGCGCACGGGTAAGGCCAAGGTAAGGGTGAAATAAGGAGTCCCAAAGGAGGACAAATGAAGGTAGTAAATGATGAGGTCAGGAAAGGTAAGGTAATGTGTTGGGTAAAGGTATGGGGTAAAGAGCAAGGTAGAGGGTGGGGTAAAATGGCAATGTAAGGGTAATGTGTAGGTCAGGGTGACCAATGACAATCATGGATAACCGACGTCGGTATAGGAAAACCGGCGATGGTTAGGTAGGGCACAAGACCGATGCTGGTCGAGGGGAACCGACATCGGTTAGGTCGGGTTTGGTATAAAAACAAAAAATCCGTGTGTTTATTTTTCATTTGTGAATTACGAAGTGAAGAAAAGACAGAAAGAGAGAAATGTGAGAAAAGCATCCGGAGGAAACGGATAGTGAGCTGGTAGGGTGAGTTAATGGTGGTTGGGTTGGTTAGTAGCGGGTCCACGAGATCTTAGCAAGGGATTCAATTGGTTGGAGTGTGTGGGTAGATATTCGGTGATGGCAGAGGCGGGAGAGGGATCGGGCAGACCACCAGCACAACAGCCAGACGTGCCACCGAGACGGTGGTAGCGTGACGAGGTAAGCACCGAACTCTTTAATGTGAATTAGATAGAGAAGAGGGTGTAAGGGTTGTTTATTTTTGGATTTGGGTGGGTTTTGTCGGTATTTGTATGTCATGGGGGAAAAAAGTTAAATCGGGTATGGGGGAAAATTTTCAAAAAGAGGGGGGGAGGGGTAGGAAATTGGATAGGTGGGGTGGGTAGGGGTTTTGGGGTAGTGTAGGTCAATGTAGGTGGTGAAAAGGGATAGGTGGGAGGGTTTTTAGAAAAAGGGGGGTTTGGGAAGTCACGGATTATTCCGTGATAGTGACCGGTGTCGGTCCAAGATTGGCCGGTGTCGGTAGAGAGAGAATCGGGATCGGTCACCTAACAGTAACCGTGGTCACCAAGATTAACCGGTATCGGTCACCAAATAGGTGACCAATGCTGGTTTAAGGGTGACGGGGTCGGTTAGGAGGAACCGGCATCGGTCGGGATTTTAGGCAAAAGGGTCCAAAAAATGATGTAGATTAGGTGGTTAGGATGGGAAGGTAAAAATAGGATGGTGGGTAATGATAAGTGATGAATAAGGTCGGGTAAAAGGTATATTAATGTTGTTCTTTGGATTAGAGGCGGTAGATCGCAGTTGCATATGTAAGATAGGGTTCCGCCACTATTGGTGACATTACGCTGCTAGCGAGCCCGTTAGCCTACAACACATGGAGGTAGTGGGCTTGAGTGGTATTCGGTGCTACCGACATGCTTTGTTCGGTAGCCTAGTTTGATGGTCACACTCATCGATAGATGGGACTCTGCGACCAACACATTCCACCTTCCGACGGGTGAGATGACCATCACCCTGGAGGACGTGTTCCGGATTCTAAGGTTACCCATATTAGGGGCCCAGGTGTATTCTATCTCCTCCAAGGCCTCAAAGGAGCTGATCGGGACCATATTTGGTGAGGGGGCAGCAGAGTTGAGCTTCCATAGTGCCAGTTTGAGCTATGGTGAGATGTACCTAGCCCATCCGGATGAGACGAGGCTAGTAGTTTTATTGATGGAGGCAGTGTGTTGCTATGTACTACCTAATGCAAATGGTGGATGCTTTCCCTGATCACTGATGGCGGTGCTCCACGATATGATGGTGCACGAGACACGGTTTTCCTGGGCACTAGCATTTTTGGTGCATCTTTACAAAGAGTTGTGGGTGTATGGGCAGCTGCGCAAGTTTAGCTTGTGTTTTACATTTATACTGCATTGTTGGGCCTACGAGCACATAGTCTGTGTTCGATCGATAGGGATGCCCCAAGCAGATGCATTCCCACCAAGATGTGTGTGGTTAGGATATAGGAGATGGGTGCTGATTGCAGTTGAGCGGAGGTTAGATAGGGCCGAGATATGATGTGGAACATTTTCGGAAGTTGTTGGAGGGGTCGCCCGTGAGCACATTAGCCGGAGGCCATATGTGGGATTCCCTCATATAGGCACATGCATGAGGAGCTAGCTAAGCTCCAGCTAGAGAGAGTGGATTCGGGGTTTCCATTCGGGAGGATGAAATGATCCCCGTCGACAGGGTTCGATAGTAGTTCAGGCTCGTATAGGATATTCCTCCGCCCTTCCCACAATATTAGAGAGATGATGTGGAGAGGCCTCTCTCTCTACCACAACCTACAATGCCGACAAGAGAGGAGGAGTAGCCAGTGGATGGATTGATTGATGATGCCGATGCACGAGATAGGTACAAAGGCGGTGGTGGGTGGCTCAATTACGAACCATACCACCTGACTGGGCGGGCAGCCAGATTTAGCTACCGTGACAATGCAAAGAGACGCCCTACAAGGGTAGGTAGCGAAGCTGATCACGCAAATAGGTATTCTGCAGACATAGCTGAAGGGGTAAGAGGTAGAGGTCGCAAAGCTATGAGTATAGGTGGCCAGTCTGCAGGCCCAGATGGTAGAGGGAGAGGGTGGAGGAGATGGAGGAGATGGGGATAGAGATGGTCAGGTGGCAGCCCTACAGGCTCATGTGGCAGGATTACAAGGTCATTTGGCCATAGCCCAAACATAGATTGGGGTCATACATGCCCAAATACAGGCACAGGGGTAGGGGCACCATCACAGGCATAGGGCCAGGGGCCACCACCACAGGCACAAGGAGCTGGTCCCATTTCACAAGCTGGCGCAGGGCAAATACAGGGGCCGAGACCTATGGGACCACCACAGACGTGCCTATATCCAGGTTACGGGATGCCCTAGGTGAGATACGATACTATCAGGATCATCTCATGGCAGCTGGGATAGACTTCCTCTCATATGGAGAGTATAGGGCATAGTAGGCATCCAGTGAGAGGATGATATCCCACACACATAGTGTGGAGAGCACAGGAGTTCAGTGAGCTTCAAGGCCTCGATCAAGGTGAGGCAACCAAAGGCACAAAGACCAGAGTGAGGTGATGTGCTAGCAGGGACACGAAGGGCCGAGGGTGCGAGAGGACACAGAGATGGAGGACATCCAACGAGATATCTGATATGCGGCCACCCTGATTTTTGATGTATAGTAGTGATTATTTTTATATATATGTCGGCTTGCGTGCCAAATATTTTTGTATTTTTAATCACATACTCGGCCTACGTGTCAAGATTTTTTTGTATTGATTCATTCATTCTTTGTGTATATATGAGACTGGCCTACATGCCGATGACATTTTGTATTGTATATCACCTGCGTGCCGACATTTTTGAGATGATGGCCATGAGATAGACATGTATTTTGAGATACACATTGATTGATTTATATGATGAGATTCATGGTATGTGGTGATGTGTTAATATGTTTATGAGATATTAGTTTTATGGCTTGTGTTAGATGAGATATAGATTTGTTACTTTGATATGGATGGAAAGTAGGTGTGTTAGGCATTAGAACACACATATCATAGCAATCATTATTATAACAGATAACCATATGCAGCTGTAATGACTCGGTGTACCACCGATCTATTCATTTCATGACTCGGTGAACTTCCGATCTATTCATGTGTAACTTGAGCTTGAAGTTTTCTACTGAATACTTCATATACGTGGTTCTCTTACCCCATTCCGGGTTCTGAGTGATCTTCCCAAGGAACCTATCTGAATAATTGTTACCATTATTCATCGGCATCACGATCCTTAGACTAGGTGACATAGGACAACGTAATCAGCAGCTTGCGATACTTTGGCCAAAGATTCATAACATATTGTTCATATTTCTTATTCCTTGACGGCATACACGTCAATCTGAATACATCCTCCACCCCACTCAATAGTTACATAGAACGTCTTTACTGACTCCTATCAGTCCCCTTGCCCCAAGGTTTCACTCTAGATCGGGTTAACATCATAGTCCACATTACGAAGAGGCTCTTAAAGTCTAAGGATAAATTGGCATACAGGATCAACCCAAGTTAACCCAATGTGCCAAGGTACCCTGAGATTCAAAGGGCTTTCTCATAACCTGATTATGGTCCTAACCAATCCCGAAGAGAAATCTTGATCAAGTCCCAGGTGTGTAAATCTTAACGATCGATGCAGAAGGGCACTGCCACATGTCATCTGTATTGTTGTATCCTCGAGAAGATCCTAATCTTCTCGAAGGTACAACCTTGCAGTTGACGTGTGTCAACATCCTACGGAATAGCCTCAAAAGATGTACATACCTCCAAGAATTTACTTACGTTAAGTTATATTTAGGTTACAAGACTTCATAATTAGGCACCTTTCAATCCCCGAGTCCAACACTTCTAAGTTATCCTTTTTTTTGTAAAGGCTCAGATTTACGAAGAGGGTCTTAATTTACTTTTGATTGTTTCTTGTTGTCGGTTGGGACCGAACAACCCTTTATCTACAAAAATTAGGACAACAACCATTTAAGTTCTTAAATTAAGAATATAACTCAACTAACGAGGGAAATGTACCAACCTAATAGGTTGAGACATATCAGACTTTATACCGTTAAGCCTCAATGATTATAGTTATTTATTCCCATTCATAAGTTATAATGAGCTACTAATTAATAATGTAGAAATCAGCCACATCATCAGCTATGGCTTACTTAAGAAGATCCTCTATCACACATTGTTCCACACAATAAGAATGCACACTTGTTCATATATCCAATAAGAAGATCATTCCAATCAAAGTAAGATACACATAATTCATAGGTAGATTCCTCACAATTTCATTCATTTACAAAACCATACAATTACAACTTATGCACTTCTGACATGTTTTAAGACAATAGCCCTCAGCAAAAGAGATGACCTTTCTTTTCACAATACAGTTTGAAAATCAAATCAGAATTCTTCTCAAAACCCAGTTTAGAATAGTCAATGAATCATATCGAGTTCATCTTCCTTTGCCACTTACAAAGACCATCTGCAAAATTGCTAGCATGGGTCAATTCAATGAACTGAGCATGATAAGCACTAATCCTTAAAACAATTGCATTCCTCTAATTGTTTCAATTAAACAACCCTATTAGAATGACTTCACTTAATTCATACTTTATACCCAAGAATGAAATCAATATAATGAGGGTCTACGTACACTATTATAATCAAAAGGACAGAAGGAATATTCTATTCAACTTGTCCTCAATTTAAAGCATAATTGAAATCAACAATTACCTTCACAACTCAAGATCATATTACACCTTGAGATTTCTTTCCATCAGTTATATACAATTTCATATTACACATAAATTACAAATGTAATTTCAACTAAATCTACTTTGGATGATTCATCTCATTTCTATCCAAAGAGTAAGAAGAAGTATCTTGATTTTTATGTACCTAATCATCCGAAAAAGGCTGAAACTATGTATATCATGTTTTGCTCTCTTTTATTTAACACTAGACCAATTGAAATATTAAATTCAACAGTCATACAAAAGAAATTTAAACGAGAGAAATGGATTACTATCATTTGTAAGTTCACTTGTCAATCAGTCCATCTTATATAACTGATTTTCAATCATAGAATTATATAAAGCAATAAATACAGGATTAACTTACGATAAGAATAACAACAGTAAGTTTATACCCATAACATAACCTGCTGTAAAATGAAAGGAGTTTCCTAGATTAGGATTCCCAATCCTGATATTCCTTCCATCTTTTAAGTAAAAATATGCCATTCCATAACTTTAATAGTTGGGTTCCTTAAATAATTTCATAAGAGAAAATATAATAACCTACCAAAAGAAATCGACATAACTTTCCCTCTTTTTACAGCCTCTTTCTAACCTGTCCTTTCAACTCGAAGATAAATAGAGATGACCAAACACTGTTTTAACCAAGTTCTAGAACTAAATCCATATTCCATGAAATAATAACCATTTATCATACCTAATAAAGGCATAATGATCTGTTACCATCACTTAATTACATACCACAATATGATTCAGGTAGAAGCACTATATATAGAATTGCCCTAGATCCTTACAGGATCTACCACTATACATTCAATGAAACCAAAATTATATTCTACATAAACGCATTACAACCTATCAACTTGATACAGACTTGACTCAAATAAATAGGCTATTATCCTTCATATGCTCGAACCATTCGAGATGAAAATTGAGTACTTACCACTGGACCAAATCATCGTTCGGTGCTATATTTTTTTTTTTTTTAAAAACTAATCAAGATTAGAAATTCAGTATATGATACGTATTCCAATCCTAATTTCAAAACACCTAAGATCACAATATTCTTGTCATTATAAAGGTTATGCAACAACAGTCAAAGTAAGACAGATCTTCTACAAACTTCATCCATTTTTCTTCAAATGTCAAATTCAAAATATCATTTTAAAAACCCAGAATTGATGACCACCATCCATCGCTACAACTTAACCATCAAGCAACCAAAATTTGAAAGAAGAACAGAGCCTCATTCAACAGCTAATCATTCCGTATAACTCATATTGCCATCGTACATAGACACCTTAAGATTTTACAACTAATGCCATAAAATGCAATAATCACAGTAACTGAAAAATGAACAAACACCTTAACAAGTGGTGTAAAGAACTCAGTCATTCCATGTTGCCAAATACATATTATGTAACAATCAAGTCTTCTTTTACTGAATTTACATGCAACCAGCTATCACAACATTTTCCAGTTCTATTGATTTTAAACTTGTTACAGTCATAGTTCCTCATGGCAAGCAACAATCTATTACTCCATTCACAGCAGGAACAAAGAAACTAATCTTGACCAAAGAAAATACATATTCTTTAAAAAAACGTTTTCATCCATGTAAAGCAAGTTTTTCAATATAGCAAATCAATCAGATAGAAGCTTACAACAGTCACTAGTTGTATACCCAAATGGGTATGAAAACACAACACTTCCCAAAACCCAAAACAATGAATACAACCAAAATGTTTATCATCAGCATGGATCCTACGAAATCGAACACCTTATCAATTCATCACCCCAGAAAATCCTATGAATTCTGGTACAGTTTCAAGTTACCATTACACAATAAGGAAAAACAGTGTGACAACTCTAACAGTAAGGAGTTCCGAGCCTAACCCAAAGCAAGGAAATAAGAAAACAATGAAAACAAGTTTCCTTTGAACTAACATTTCCACGTTCAATCCCGAACCCAAGCTTTCATAAAACCCACAAATCATTCTTACCAGCCAAGACAAAATGCGCGAATATCATCAGAACAAAGTTGTTTTAATGAAAACATTTAAAGGAAAGCAAGATTTTAACAGTTAGGGCATATCATGCCTGATGGTGTTGCTCAAAAGTCGAAGAAGACCTCTGACGAGCTTTCCCCTTCTTCTCCTTTCCACGAAAGATTAAACAACATAGTATTGCTTCCTCCATGCCTTATATATTCCCCATGACACAGAAGCAAATTTGAAACTTTCAAAATTGCCATGCAACTAAGAGTAAACTGCTGGTTCGAAAAACCAGTGCTCATGCAGAGCAAAAATGGAAGGCATAACAAAAGAAACAACCAAATAAAATTCCTTTTGCATGTCTCACATGGCAGCCCGAGCTCGAGAACCCATGCAATTTAATTGCATTAAATCCTTTTCTCCACCCGTTTTCCATTGCCACCATCCGCCAAAGTTGGCGAGTTCTACATCATAAAACACAAGTGTTTCCATCTTTAGTGATGTTGCCACGTAAGTTTCCCCTTTTCCAAATTAACCTCTGCTAACCTTGGCAGTACTCCCTGCCCCTTCATCCTTATCCTCATCTTAAATGCCCTTGAAAACACCACCCCCAAAGCTTGCGACCCTTTTTTAGGTTCCTTTTAAAAGCATAAGTTTAGGATAGGTTAGTTCATAGGTTAGCTTAATCTTAACATCTTAGGGTATAACATAAGTCACCCCCTCCTTAGTATTAGGTTTGGTTAACCCTTAGGGATATCAAGTTCATAGTTTTAGGACTAGGTTAAATCAACTAGTCCTTAGCAACAACAGGTTTAGTTTAGGTCTAAAACTAACAACCGTACTGATTTCCCCTTTTTTTTTTAAGTCTATTTTAACAGACTGAGTCATCATACTGAATTCAAAATAGAATACAACGTTCCCAGATCAGATTCTGGATTTGCATCAAGTAAATTAGTTTTAGATGGAAAAACCTACATATCTTACTAGCTCAAGGTCCAGGTCCTTTCCGATGCCAAATGATTTAGACCGGATTCCGATTGCAATGACCTGCCAGGATTAATTTCTGAAATCCAACAAAACTCCACTACGGAAATATTTTCATATGAAGAAGGTTTTAAAAGAACTTATACTTTCTAAGTTCAATCAAACTTAATAATTCACAAAATGTCAATACATAATTGTTCATCCCGAATATAATTAAAACATCCCTTGGATCAATTCAATTGATCCAAGGATGAGTCATAGAGATAGATAAGTCTACGATCTCACGGAAATCAGATTGCACTCAATGCGAGAAATGAAGAAAATAAATCCAAGCATATTCTCATTCAATCACAGATCCTGAGAGCAGAAAGAACACAACCAAATCCAAGCATGATTTTCCCATAATCAAAAGAGCATATCATCATAAGGAAAAAAATCACATATCAACACTCGAATACAAAGGAGAAAGTAACAACAGTTCAGGGTGTTACATGCTTCCCTCCTAAAAGAATCATCGTCCCGATGATTACAACTTTTATTTACCTTATGGTCAGTCAATTTCCTTCACTTACTATTAATTCAACTATATCAACTTTTAAATAGTTCCAGAAATCTGCATAATTTTACTATTTATCTCATCGGAATAATTGTTTGCTCCAAAATTGGCTTACTTAATGCCATAAAAATAATAATAATAAAATAAATTCACAATTTCTTTATCAGTCAACAGATTCAGTCTGTTCAAAGAGAAAAGGAAAAGTTGTTCTCATATCTTCTAGATTCTCCCAAGTTGCACTTTCTTCATTAAACTGGTCCCACTGGACCTTACATTGTTGTATTTCATGATTCCTTAAATGCAACCGATGAGTTTCCAACACTTGAATGGGTTTAACCACAATTATTCCTGGGTCTTGGACCTGCAAGGAATTCCAATTTAACACATGTGACAAATCGGAAACGTATTTCTTAAGCAAAGAAATATGGAAAACATCATGCATTCATGACAAAGCAGGTGGTAAGGCTAATCGATAAGCTACGGGATTGATCACTTCAATTATTTCAAAAGGTCCCACAAAATGAGGTGATAACTTGGCAAGCCTTGCCAAAAGTTATAGAACTCTTTCTCGGTTTAACACGAAGAAAAACCTTTTCACCAAGTTCAAATCTCCGGTCAACCCGCTTTAAATCAGCATAACTTTTCTGCCTATCTCTTTCTTTCAAGCGTTCACGAATCATTTTAACTTGTTGTTCCATTTCAGTAAGGATTTCAGGCCCAATTACCTCTCTATCCTCAATGTTGTCCCAACTAACAGGGGTTCTGCATTTTCTTCCATAAAGTGCCTCGAAAGGTGCCATCTTAAGAGAAGCGTGATATGTATTGTTGTATGCAAATTCAACTAATGGAAGATATTCTTCCCATTTGTATTGTTGATCCATACAATACATCCATAACATATCTTCTAACACTTGATTTAGTCTTTCAGTCTGTCCATCCATTTCGGGTGATACGCAGAACTGAAGTTTAGTTTAGTTCCAAGAGCTTCATTCAGCGTTTTCCAAAACTTGACGTCATTCTTGGATCCCTATCTGATATAATCAATTCAAGTACTCCATGTAATCAAAAATTTCATGTACAAATCTTTTAGCTAACACCGAGAATCATCCTTCAGATTTCTAGCAATAAAATGTGCTACTTTCATTAGTTTATCAACAACTACTAAAATAACATCATGCTTATTTCTTGACATAGGCAAACCTTGTACAAAATCCATGCTTATTACTTGCCATTTGTACTGCGGAATGCTATGGGGATATAATAAACCAGCCGGGTGCATATGTTCCACCTTCACTCACTGACATTCAAGACAATGAGTCACAAAATTAACAACATCCTTTTTCATTCCCTTCCAGAAATATTGTTGTTTTATATCAGCAAGCATTTTAGTAATACCTGGATGTCCCGAAAAAGGTGAATTATGAAATTCAGCTAACAATTTCTTTCTCAAATCATTAAGCAAAGGTATGTATACTCTTGTTTTCATAACGTAAGATTCCTTCATTATCAAAATGAAAACCTTTATACCTTTCATCTTTCGGATCTACAACAAGCGTTGTTTTTACTTGCTTGAAAGTATAAATCAGATTCCATTGCTCTTTTTACTTCATCTTTATACTAAGTTCTTAATGTTATAAGGGTAGAAATGTGTTGCCTACGACTTAGAGCATCTGCTACTCTATTCTCTTTTCCTTTGATGTAACTTATATCAAAATCATATTGAGACAAAAACTCTAACCACCTTCGTTGTCTTGCATTCAGATTAGGCTGAGTAAAAATGTACTTCAGCCCAAGGTGATCAGTTTTCAACTCAAAAGGTTTACCAAGAAAATAATGCCTCCAAACTTGAAGTGCATGTACTATGGCAGCAAGCTCTAAATCATGTGGAGCATAATTCAACTCATGTAACTTAAGTTTTCTACTTTCATATGCTATAACATGATCATTTTGTAACAAAACACCTCCAAGGCCTTCCCCTGGATGCATCCGTTACAACAGTAAAGTCTCCATTAGGATCAGGTATGGCTAAAATAGGTGCTGAAGTCAACTGAATTTTTAAACTTTTAAAAGCAGATTCACATTTATCATCCCAAGCAAATTTCTTATCCTTTTTCTGCAATGAAGTTATCGGTGCAGCCACTTTAGAAAAATCTTTAACAAATTTTCTATAATAACCAGCAAGGCCCATGAAGCTTCTTACTTCATGTACATTCTTTGGTGCAGGCCACTTGGTTATTGCCACTATTTTAGAAGGATCTATAGAAATTCCTTCTTTACTTATAACATGACCCAAATAATGAACTTCGCTATCAAAGAAAGAACATTTGGATAACTTACCATATAACCTTCTCTTTCTCAAAATTTCCAAGACTACTTTCAAATGCTCATTATGCTCCTCGACACTTTTAGAATAAATGAGAATGTCATCCAAGAATACAAGCACAAACTTGTCCAAGTATTCTTGAAAGATGTTATTCATTAAGTTCATAAAAGTGGCAGGTGCATTAGTTAATCCAAAGGGTAAAACCGTGAATTCATAATGTCCATACCTTGTCCGAAAGTTGTTTTATGAATATCTTCATCTTTAATTCTTAATTGATGATACCCAGATCGAAGATCTATCTTGGAATATACCGATGCTCCACGCATCTGATCAAATAAATCATCAATTCTAGGAAGTGGATATCTATTTTTGATTGTTGCTTTGTTTAACATCCGATAATCAATACACAATCTAAGTGTTCCATCTTTCTTTTTCACAAATATCACTGGTGCTCCCCAAGGTGAAACACTTGGTCTAATCAAACCTTTGGACAAAATTTCTTGCAACTGAGCCTTAAGCTCAACTAATTCTGTGGTAGTCATTCGATAAGGTGCTTTAGAAATAGGTTCTGTACCTGGTTTGATCTCAATGGTGAAGTCAAACTCCCTTTTGGGTGGTAAACCCGAGTAATTCTTCCGAAATATGTCTCTAAAATTCTATAACAATGGATATCATTTCATGAAATCACTTGTTTTCTTCTTCAGATTCAGATATTTTTACCGCATACAAGGTACAACCTTTATTTTTGGCCTTTTTAAGTTGCATAGCTGACAATTTCCTGACTGAAATTTCTCGCTTTACACCTTGAATCTCAATTGTTTTCTGCAGATCATCTAAACATCCTATATGTTTTTCAAAGCAGTCCACTTTTGCTTTATGCTCAGCTAACCAATTAACACCGATGACAACGTCATAGGACCCCAAAGGTGCAACATAGAGATCAACTTCAATGGAAAAGTTAGGTAAGTCAAGGATTGCCCCAAAAAGACACATACTAACTATATGAACAAAATTATTACCATAGTGTACAGTCCATGATTTATCCATTTTTCCAGCTTTTCTTTTAAGTTTTGAAGTGATTTTACTAGAAATAAAACATTCAGTAGCTCCCGTATCAAAAAGAATAGTCACAGGTATGCCAAATAACTTACCAGGAACTTCTATAGGTGTCACTTGTTTTTCAGCTTGCTTGTCTGCTACTGCAACATGTATCTTATGTTGCTTGATTACGATCATCCTTCTTCAAGGGACATTGATTTGCATGTAATGATCCTTGCCACAATTATAGCAGCCTCCTACAGGTCCCTTCTTAGGCTCAGAATTATTTCCAGCCTTAAAATTGTCACGTTGGCCTCCATAGGACTTTTGCCCATTATTATAATTCTTTGCAAAATTATTCCTTGCATTCTAGGTAGGCTTGTTCACTGTTGTCTTCTTATTATTATCAACTGAAAACTTATTTTTGTTACCAAAATTTTTCCATGGTCCCTTCTTAGGTGCAAGAGAAGCTGAAGAAGGGTTTGGAATTTTCTTCCGCACCTCCTCTTTATGAGCAGAAATAGCTTTTAATTTTGTTCCTACCTTATGGCCTTTTCGACAACCCCTTCCATAGTGGTTGGGATGTGAACATCAACCTCTCCCCCAATCACGGGATTCAGTCCCATGATGAATTTTTGTATTCTGAACTTCTCGTCAGTTTGATACTGACGGTACATACTTGAGGAGTTTCGTAAACCGCTCCCAATACTCAGTTACAGTTAGCTTCCCTTGAGCTAAGTTCTGAAATTCTATCATTTTCTGATCATAATAAAGTTGTGGCAGCCAACGTTGCCTAAAATAACCTTTAAATTGATCCCAAGTGATGTTAGTTTCATCGATATTTAACTCAGCCTTATGGCTTTGTCCCACCATGAAGATGCTTCATGGGAAAGCTGATATGCTCCCCAAATAGCTTTGGTTTCCTCTGAGAAGTTTCTTATTACAAAATACTTCTCCATTTCACTGAGCCAATTCTCAGCTCCATCTCCTAATGTGGTGCCATCAAATTTGGGTGGACTTATCCTTTTTATATCATTAGTGAGTTCCACTACCAACCTAGCCTTTTTGTTTTCTGGTTGGACGGCACATTACCATTATTATTATCAACACCCAATTTGGGGTTGCCCTCTGGAGGTGGCTGATTGTCATTACCAGCTTCATCTTCCTCCTCATTTCCCATCACTTGCTGCTCAAGTACAGTCAAACGATCTCTTGTATCCAACAGGGCAGCAAGGATCTCATCAAGTTTTTGTGTTGTTGCTGCTCCTTCAACAGGTGGAGCATTATTCGCAACGTTTCCCCTTGTTCTAACCATTTTCTGTTACAAGAAAATTTAGGTTTTTATCAGATTATGGACACAATAGGTCCAAGAGCTACAACCTTCAGCTCTGATACCAAGATGTAACATTCCCATTTAATACCTTTAGAAACAAGAAATTTTTTATTTTTTTTTGCACACGATTAATGTTCTCTATTCTAAATACATAATTTAGAACACACATATCATAGCAATCATTCATATAACAGATAACCATATGCAGCTGTAATGACTCGGTGTACCACCGATCTATTCATCTCATGACTCGGTAACTTCCGATCTATTCATGTGTAACTTGAGCTTGAAGTTTTCTACTGAATACTTTCATATACGTGGTTCTCTTATCCCATTCTGAGGTTCTGAGTGATCTGTCCAAGGAACCTATCTAAATAATTGTTACCATTATTCATCGGCATCACGATCCTTAGACTAGGTGACATAGGACAACGCAATCAGTAGCTTGCGATACTTTGGCCAAAGATTCATAAAATATTGTTCGTATTTCTTATTCCTTGATGGCATACACGTCAATCCGAATACGTCCTCCACCCCACTCAATAGTTACATAGAATGTCCTTACTGACTCCTATCAGTCCCCTTGCCCCAAGGTTTCACTCTGGATCGGGTTAACATCATAGTCCACATTATGAAGAGGCTCTTAAAGTCTAAGGATAAATTGGCATACAGGGTCAACCCAAGTTAACCCCATGTGCCAAGGTACCCTGAGACTCAAAGGGCTTTCTCATAACCTGATTATGGTCCTAACCAGTCCCAGAGAGTAATCTTGATCAAGTCCTAGGTGTGTAAATCTTAACGATCGATGCAGAAGGGTACTGCCACATGTCATCTGTATTGTTGTATCCTCAAGAAGATCCTAATCTTCTCGAAGGTACAACCTTGCAGTTGACGTGTGTCAACATCCTACTGGAATAGCCTCGGAAAGATGTACATACCTCCAAGAATTTACTTACGTTAAGTTATATTTAGGTTACAAGACTTCATAATTAGGCAGCCTTTTCAATCCCCGAGTCCAACACTTCTAAGTTATCCTTTTTTGTGTAAAGGCTCAGATTTACGAAGAGGGTCTTAATTTACTTTTGATTGTTTCCTGGTTGTCGGTTGGGACCGAAACCCTTTATCTACAAAAATTAGGACAACAACCATTTAAGTTCTTAAATTAAGAATATAACTCAACTAACGAGGGAAATGTACCAACCTAATAGGTTGAGACATATCAAACTTTATACCATTAAGTCTCAATTATAGTTATTTATTCCCATTCATAAGTTATAATGAGCTACTAATTAATAATGTAGAAATCAGCCACATCATCAGCTATGGCTTACTTAAGAAGATCCTCTATCACACATTGTTCCACACAATAAGAATGCACACTTGTTCATATATCCAATAAGAAGATCATTCCAATCAAAGTAAGATACACATAATTCATAGGTAGATTCCTCACAGTTTCATTCATTTACAAAAACCTTACAATTACAACTTATACACTTCTGACATGATTTAAGACAATAGCCCTCAGCAAAAGAGATGACCTTTCTTTCCACAATACAGTTTAGAAAATCAAATCATAATTCTTCTCAAAACCCAGATTAGAATAGTCAATGAATCATATCAGAGTTTATCTTCCTTTGCCACTTACGAAGTCCATCTACAAAATTGCTAGCACGGGTCAGTTCAATGAACTGAGCATGATAAGCACTAATCCTTAAAACAATTGCATTCCTCTAATTGTTTCAATTAAACAACCCTATTAGAATGACTTCACTTAATTCATACTTTATACCCCAAGAATGAAATCAATATAATGAGGGTCTACGTACACTATTATAATCAAAAGGACAAAGGAATATTCTATTCAACTTGTCCTCAATTTAAAGCATAATTGAAATCAACAATTACCTTCACAACTCAAGATCATATTACACCCTGAGATTTCTTTCCATCAGTTATATTACAATTTCATATTACACATAAATTACAAACGTAATTTCAACTAAATCTACTTTGGATGATTCATCTCATTTCTATCCAAAGAGTAAGAAGAAGTATCTTGATTTTTATGTACCTAATCATCCGAAAAAGGTGAAACCGTGTATATCATGTTTTTCTCTCTTTTATTTAACACTAAACCAATTGAAATATTAAATTCAACAGTCATACAAAAGAAATTTAAATGAGAGAAATGGATTACTATCATTTGTAAGTTCACTTGTCAATCAGTCCATCTTATATAACTGATTTTCAATCATAGAATTATATAAAGCAATAAATACAGGATTAACTTACGATAAGAATAACAACAGTAAGTTTATACCCATAACATAACCTGCTATAAAATGAAAGGAGTTTCCTAGATTAGGATTCCCAATCCTGATATTCCTTCCATCTTTTAAATAAAATCTACCACTCCATAACTTTAATAGTTGGGTTCCTTAAATAATTTTTATAGGAGAAAATATAATAACCTTCCAAAAGAAATCGACATAACTTTCCCTCTTTTTACAGCCTCTTTCTAATCTGTCCTTTCAACTCGAAGATAAACAGAGCTGACCAAACACTGTTTTAACCAAGTTCTAGAACTAAATCCATATTCCATGAAATAATAACCATTTATCATACCTAATAAAGGCATAATGATCTGTTACCATCACTTAATTACATACCACAGTACGATTCAGGTAGAAGCGCTATATATAGAATTGCCCCTAGATCCTTACAGGATCTACCACTATACATTCAATGAAACCAAAATTATATTCTACATAAACACATTACAACCTATCAACTTGATACAAACCTGACTCAAATAAATAGGCTATTATCCTTCATATGCTCGAACCATTCGAGATGAAAATTGAGTACTTACCATTGGACCAAATCATCGTTCGGTGCTATTCTTTTTTTTTTAAACTAATCAAGATTAGAAATTCAGTATATGATACGTATTCCAATCCTAATTTCAAAACACCTAAGATCACAATATTCTTGTCATTATAAAGGTTATGCAATAGTAGTCAAAGTAAGACAGATCTTCTACAAGCTTCATCCATTTTTCTTCAAATGTCAAATTCAAAATATCATTTTAAAAACCTGAAATTGATGACCACAGCATCCATCGCTACAACTTAACCATCAAGCAACCAAAATTGGAAAGAAGAACAGCCTCATTCAACAGCTAATCATTTTGTATAACTCATATTGCCATCGTACATAGACACCTTAAGATTTTACAACTAATGCCATAAAATGCAATAATCACAGTAACTGAAAAACAAACAAACACCTTAACAAGTGGTGTAAAGAACTCAGTCGTTCCATGTTGCCAAATACATATATGTAATAATCAAGTCTTCTTTTACTAAATTTACATGCAACTAGCTATCGCAACATTTTCCAGTTCTATTGATTTTAAACTTGTTACAGTCATAGTTCCTCATGGCAAGCAACAATCTATTACTCCATTCACAACAGGAACAAAGAAACTAATCTTGACCAAAGAAAATACATATTCTTTAAAAAAATTTTCATCCGTGTAAAGCAAGTTTTTCAATATAGCAAATCAATCAGACAGAAGCTTACATTAGTCACTAGCTGTATACCCAAATGGGTATGAAAACACAACACTTCCCAAAACCCAAAACAACGAATACAACCAAAATGTTTATCATTCAACATGGATCCTACGAAATCGAACACCTTATCAATTCATCACCCCAGAGAATCCTATGAATTCTGGTACAGTTTCAAGTTACCATTACACAATAAGGAAAAACAGTGTGACAACTCTAACAGAGTAAGGAGTTCCGAGCCTAACCCAAAGCAAGGAACAAGAAAACAAGTTTCCTTTGAACTAACATTTCCACGTTCAAACCCAAACCCAAAATTTCATAAAACCCACAAATCATTCTTACCAGCCAAGACAAAATGCGCGAATATCATCAGAACAGAGTTGTTTTAATGAAAACATTTAAAGGAAAGCAAGATTTTAACAGTTAGGGCATATCATGCCTGATGGTGTTGCTCAAAAGTCGAAGAAGACCTCTGGATGAGCTTGCCCCTTCTTCTCCTTTCCACGAAAGATTAAACAACATAGTATTGCTTCCTCCATGCCTTATATATTCCCCACAACACAATAGCAAATTTGAAACTTTCAAAATTTCCATGCAACTAAGAGTAAACTGCTGGTTCGAAAAACCAGTGCTCATGCAGAGTGAAAAATGGAAGGCATAACAAAAGAAACAACCAAATAAAATTCCTTTTGCATGTCTCACACGGTGGCCCGAGCTCGAGAACCCATGCAATTTAATTGCATTAAATCCTTTTCTCCCCCATTTTCCATTGCCATCGACCGCCAAAGTTGGCGAGTTCTACATCGCAAAACACAAGTGTTTCCATCTTTAGTGATGCTGCCACGTAAGTTTCCCCTTTTTCCAAATTAACCTCTGCTAACCTTGGCAGTACTCCTTGCCCCTTCATCCTTATCCTCATCTTAAATTCCCTTGAAAACACCGCCCCAAAGCTTGTGACCCCCTTTTTAGGTTCCTTTTTAAAAGCATAAGTTTAGGATAGGTTAGTTCATAGGTTAGCTTAATCTTAACATCTTAGGGTATAACATAAGTCACCCCCTCCTTAGTATTAGGTTTGTTAACCCTTAGGGATATCAAGTTCATAGTTTTAGGACTAGGTTAAATCAACTAGTCCTTAGCAACAACAGGTTTAGTTTAGGTCTAAAACTAACAACCGTACTGATTTCCCTTTTTTTTTTTTAAGTCTATTTTAATAGACTGAGTCATCATACTAAATTCAAAATAGAATACAACGTTCCCAGATCAGATTCTGGATTTGCATCAAGTAAATTAGTTTTAGATGGAAAAACCTACATATCTTACCTGGCTCAAGGTCTAGGTCCTTTCCGATGCCAAATGATTTAGACCGGATTCCGATTGCAATGACCTGCCAGGATTAATTTTGAAATCCAACAAAAAACTCCCACTTCATAAATATTTTCATATGAAGAAGGTTTTAAAAGAACTTATACTTTCTAAGTTCAGTCAGGACTTAATAATTCACAAAATGTCAATACATAATTGTTCATCCCGAATATAATTAAAACATCCCTTGGATCAATTCAATTGATCCAAGGATGAGTCATAGAGATAGATAAGTCTACGATCTCATAGAAATCAGATTGCACTCAATGCGAGAAATGAAAAAAATAAATCCAAGCATATTCTCATTCAATCATAGATCCTGAGAGCAGAAAGGACACAACCAAATCCAAGCATGATTTTCCCGTAATCAAAAGAGCATATCCTCATAAGGAAAAAAATCACATATCAACACATGTTGAAAGTCCAAGATGTCCCTTGAGGCAATTTAGGAAATGAGAGTGGAAATGGTAAGTTGGGTGGAAGGTAGTTAATTGTATATTTTGGAGTGACAGTCTTTTGGGAAAGAGGTTCGAGGTCACAATGAGTAAGTCCATGACTAAAAATTGTTTTTGTTTTGATAGACTGATCGATGCGGGAAGTCTATATGGGATAAATAATATGGTACTCCTTGAGGTCTTCGTGACGCCGATCAATGCGGGAAGCTTCGATTTCTCTCTCTCTCTCTCTTTTGAAAGCTTCACGTAGTTTTCCTTTGAGGGAGCAGTCTATTTATACTAGCAATTTGGTCGAGAGGAAGATGTCCTTTTGAGGGAGTCATCTTATTTATTAGAAGTTTGACTCAAGGAGTTTGGTCCCATTGAGATCTTTGAAATAATGAAAAAGACCAAGGTGAAGGATAGGACTCTTGTTTAAAAGGCGAGGTGGAACGACCATGGGATCTCATTGAAAGGTAGACAAAAAGTATCCATGAGAAACATGCTATGTGCAATGTCGTGGTACACATATTCAAAAGAAAATAACAAGTGACGGGTACTCACATGATTCTTATTTAATCGTTAGGGAGGTGGATGGAGTGGATAATGCTCAAGGGACGAGCATGGAGAGAGACAAAGGGTGAGGTAGGACAACGAGTCAACAATAGAATGGTCAAAGATGCAATGTGTTAAGGGGCTCAAGTTCGGGTTTACCCTCAAGCGAGGATAAACGATAAGCACCCGATCCATAGGTATGAGTTATGATGTATGGTACAAGCCAATTAAGAGTGAATTTTCCCAGTTTACTTTTTTCTGCTTTGGTTACGTGTTGATTTTCTTTCAAGACAAGGTCACCGACTTGGAAGGTGCGTTCATAAACATGCTTGTTATAAGCACATTTGAGACATTGTTGGTAAACTTGAAGGTGATCTAGAGCATTAAGACGATGTTCGTCTAATAACTCTAGTTGTGTTAAGCGGTCCTGACGAAATTCATCATTAGTAAGCATGTCCTAGAGAGAAATGTGGAGTGAGGGGATCTAGACTTTGAGAGGTAGAACAGCGTCTGTACTGTAGACCAATGAAAAGGGTGTAGCCGCAGTGGAAGTACAAATACTTGTGCGGTATTCCCATAGGGCAAAAGGAATGTGCGTATGCCAATCCCTCCCAGTATCATCAACCACTTTCATGAGAATTTTGTTGAGGGTTTTGTTAGTGGATTTGGCTTGGCTGTTGGTTTGTGGGTAATAAGGTGATGAGAAACTAAGCTGAATGCCAAAGGCGTCGCAAAGTTTTTGCAGTGTTTTGTTTTTGAATTGTTTTCCATTGTTAGTGATGAGGCGATGAGGGACACCAAAGTGGAAAATGATGTGATGGTTAATGAACTCACATATTTTCTCGGCTTTCATGGAGATGAGTGGTATGGCTTCCACCCATTTTGTGTAGTATTCGGTAGCAGTTATGATCCATTGATGGCGTTGGGAAGAATGAGGATTGATTTCTCTGACAAGATCCAAACCCCATTGAGAGAAGGGCCAAAGGTCACGAGTGACCTGTAAGGCATGACTGGGTGTATGATGAAGGTTGGAATGTTGTTGACATTTCACACAGCGTTTGACATAGTTGCAACAATCATGGTTAAGGGTTGGCCAGTAATAGCCTAGGTGAAGAATATGCTTAGTAATAGCAAGGCCACTAAAGTGACCTCCACATATGCCATCATGAACCTCCTTAATGGTATAAGGAATTTCAGAACTTGTGAGGCATCGTAAGAGAATACCATCAAATCTGCGCTTATAGAGGAGTCCCCCAGATAACGAAATGGGAGACCTTTTTAAGGAATGCGTGTTGTCCGTTACGGGTGAGATCAAGAGGTAAGATGGAGAAGGAAAGGTAGTCGGAGTATTGTTTATACCAAAGGTCACTCGGGTCAGGGGTGTTGGTTCCGATTGAGTAAACATCGTGAGGTAAATAAGAAGGTGAATGGAGGCATTGTACGGTGACAAATATTTTGGAATCGGCAGGGAAGCGAGTATTTGGGAAGCTAAGCAGGCCATGGTATCTAGCAAATTTGTTGGTTAAACGTGGGATGGTTTGAAGGGTGTAATGATCAAAGGTGGTCAAAAGTATGTCTACATGATGTTTATACTTTTGAAGTATCTCGTTACGACATTGGTACATACCATTGACTTGGTTTATGACCAATTGTGAATCACCAAAGATGTGGATTGATTTGACATCTAGGGCATAGGCATCCTGGAGACCTAGTACGAGTGCTTCATACTCGGCAATATTGTTGGTGCATTCAAAGTCTAGTTTGAAAGACAAGGGCATGGGTTCTCCATCCAGAGGAACGAGGATAACACCAGCCCCACCCCCATGCTGACACTTGGAACCATCGAAGAACAGTGTCATTTGGTAAGGGGGTTCGTCCAGGGAAAGGGTAGCAATGGATTCATCGGGAAAGTCAAAATTAGAGGGTTGGTCCCTCGGAAATAGGTGCGTCAACCAGTTGGTCGGCAATAGCCTAGCCCTTAATGGACTTTTGGTGAATGAATTCGAGGTCAAGATCAGCTAAAAGCATAATCCATTGTGTGGCACGTTGATTTTGATAATGTTTGGCGTACATGAAGTGTAAAGGATCAGCGTTGGTCACAACATAGGTTTTGTGGTTGAGTAGGTAATGGTGGAGTTTGGTGGCAACAAAAACTAAGGCTAAGTAAATCTTTTCCAGATGGTTGTATCAGGTTTCATAGTCCAAAAGAGTATGGCTTATGTAATAAATCACTTGCTCCCTATGTTGTTCATCACAATGAGCGAGCATGGCTCCCAAGGAATGATTGGTAGTTGATATATATAGGTAAAAAGGTTGATCGTCTTTAGGTGGAATGAGTACGGGTGGTTGGAGAAGGTATTGTTTTAGGGCCTCAAAATCTTTATGACAATCATCATCCCATTTAAAGGAGACATCCTTCCAAATGATGAAATGTTGACACCAATCAGATAATTGTGGAATGAAATGGCGAATGGACTGCAATTTACCTTATAGGCTACGGAGCTGTTTAAGGTTAGTGGGTGGAGGCATTTCTAGAATGGCCTTGACTTTAGCTAGGGTCAACTTTTATACCACGGAGGGAAACAATAAATCCCAGGAGCTTTCCTGAGAGAACTGTGAAGATGCACTTTTTAGGTTAAAGGCGGACATAATATTTAATGAGGCGGTCAAAGATGGTTTTGAGGATGGCAAGGTGCTCGGAGCGACGTTTAGATTTGGCCAAGAGATCATCCACGTAATCTTCCAATATGCGATGCATGATATCATGGAAGATGTAAGTCATAGCACACTGATATGTAGCACCAATGTTTTTAAGGCCAAAAGGCATGACTCGATAGCAAAAGGTTCCCTAAGGGGTAATGAATGTGGTCTTGTGCTGATCTTCCGGGGTAAGAAAAATTTGGTTATAACCCGAGAAACCATCCATGAGTGAGAGCATCTCGTGACTAGTGGTGAGGTCAACCAGTTGATCAATACCGAGCAAGGGAAAGTCATCTTTCGGGTAGGTGAGGTTGAGGTCACGGAAGTCCGTGTAAATGCAGAGTCCCCCTGTTGCTTTAGTAATAGGGACAATGTTAGAAATCCAATGAGGATAATCAATGGGTAAGATGAAGGAAACGGAAAGAAGGCGTTGAAGTTCTTCTTTGATGAGAAGAGCAATGCAAGGGTGCATTTTCCTCAGCTTTTGTTTGATAGGTTTGGCATTGGGAATGGTTACGATATTGTGGACCACTATGGTGGGGTTAATACCGGCATGTCTGCGTAAGACCAAGCGAAAGTGTGGTTATGATCTCGAAGAAAAGAAGTGATGGCTTCCTGTTTAGCAGCATCTAAAGATTTTCCGATCTTTAGGATGTGCGGGTCATCCTGAGTATGAATGTTGATCTCGATAGTTGATTCATTCAACATGGTTTGTGTCTCAGAGGGTAATGACCGATGAATATATGAGTCTTCTGCACCAAGGTAGGTGAGTATGGATTCATCATCCTGACATTGAACGACGTTAATGGTAGGTGTGTCATCGTCGATCATCTTAGGATACAGGAATGGGAGAGTGGAAGGGGCCTCACCTTTGCATTGATAAGTCAAAGGCCCCAAGGAAATGGTGTTTATGAAAAAAAAGTTAGGAGGGATAGATTCAGGATCCATCAATGGAGAAGGGCTAGGGTCTGTAATGAGTTTAATGTGGTCTTATTTGGTAGAAGGTTCCAAGAAGCTAATACCACTACGGTCATTATGTTTTCAGGTGGTACATGGAATAATGGTATGGCGGCCTTGCTCGTAAAAGCCAAAACCAAAACCCTTCCACACATAGCGGTGTAGGAAGGTGTGGGTGAAATGGTGATTGGTAAGTGATTGGAAGTCAATGGAAAATGGGCGGGGTTGTGATGGTGGTTCAAGTGAGTAAGTGGTAGTATCAAGTCCCCCATAGGTGAGGCTAGTAAGAATATGAGGAGGACCATAAAGGAGGCATTCTCCTATACGGTTATCATAAGCGAGGGTGTTGGTGAAGACTTCCATACTTGTGTGGAGTAAGTAATGTGTCGACACTATACGGTGGTACTCCCCCAAAGTGAGGCGTTGAAAAACACCTTCCAAGGGATCTGTGGTTGCTATGTGGGTAGTTGGTATGGATGATGTGTCAAAGGTCGAGGCAGAGGTGGAGTTAATGGATTGAGCAGCTAATGGGTCAGCCGAGGAGGTTATAAAGGCAGCAGTAGGGAATAGAGGAGGTATGTGTGGTGAAAGCAAAGTGATTGTCTTTGGTAGGTGGAGGTGTAGGTGAAGCGGTAGTGGTTGTAGAGGTAGACGGCTTGACATGTATGAGCACATCATTGGGTCGGTAAAGCATGTTGCATGTTTTGAAAGGTGATGGGTCAGCTGGAATGGTATAGGTGTGTCCTTCATGTTCAAACTTTACACAACGATGCAAAGTGGAAGGAACGTAACCCATGACACGAATCTAGGGTCTACCAAGCAACAAGTTATATTGGAATTCCCCTCCAAAACATAAAACAATTCTAGAATAGTGTAGGGGCCCACGCGAACGTGGAGGATGACAGTGCCTAGTGTGGAGGTGATAACGTCGTTGAATGAACACAACATGACCGGATGTTTGTGCATGTAATTGTCAGGTATGCGCATTTGAGAAAATGCATGGGATGAAATGATGTTAATGTTAGTGCCTCCATCAATCATCACATGGCGTACCTGTATGTCATCAATGTGGATAGAGATGAAGAGGGTTGGGTTCGGGGCCCACGTGAACATGAAGGATGATAGTGCCTAGTGTGGTAGTGATAGCATCATTGAATGAACACAACATGATCGGATGTTTATGCATGCAATTGTTAGGTATGCACATTTGAGAGAATGCATGGGATGAAATGATGTTAATGCTAGCGCCTCCATCTATCATCACACGGCATACCCATATGTCATCAATGTGGACAAAGATGAAGAGGGTTGGGTCTGGGTCATTGTTTTGGTATGGCGCGATCTCTTCCTCTGAGAAGCTAAGGAGGCCACTTGGTGAACAAGGTGAGGTGAGGATGAAGGTGGTAATTTGGTGAGAGAGGCTACATGATGGGGTGTGATGATGGAGGCTACGGGTGTAGGGTCATTGGGTAAAACCTCTATAGATCAAGAACCTCCATGAGTGCTTGATGATGAGATTCTCGAGGTTTGGATGAGGTCATATAAGGACATTTTGAGGGGAGATTGGTGTAGTTATTTAAGCATGGTGCGATGTGTGACGCCATTAGAAATGGGGTATGTGGGGTCGCAGATAGTTATTTTAGGTATGGGTGCAGATGGTATGTTGGGTATAGGATTGGTTGGTGGGTCAGCTGCCTTTTCTTTACCCTTCTGCACATGTGTAGTGACATGTACCATGTTGATTTGAGGGAAGTTGGCAAATGGAGAAGGTGTAGGGTAAGTGGTATAATGACATGAAGGGAAAAAACCTACTGGAGGAGAAAAGCCCTGTGAGGTCAGTTGGGCACAACGACATTTGGGTGGTGGCGTGGTAAGTTCTCTAATGCGAACCATGTTAATTTCAAATTTTGTGTGTGGTTCTAGGAGCTGTGAGGGTGGAGGTTGTGGTTGTTGAGTGGGTAGTGTGGGAATGGGTGTAGGTGAAGCAGGATCCTCGTTAAGAAGGTCGTCATCGTCAAAGTTGGTTTCCGGTGGACACAATTGGATAAGGACAATTTTCAAGGCCTTGCAGCTCTCCACATCGTGCCTTGACACACGATGATATGCGTAAATTTTAGTATCATCAAACCCTTTTAGCTTGGGTTTGAGGGGGTTGTAAGGTCGGAGTGGCGGTAATGTGATAATAGAAGTCTTGAGGAGGTTGGTTAAAATTTTGGCATAAGAACCTGCTAGTGGATCACAATGGGAAGTGAATGTGGGTTTGTGTGTAGGTGTGGTTGGTTGTCTGGGAATTGTTTTTGGAAGAGTAGGAACGGTCGAGCGATGGGTTTAGGTACCGGTGTAGTTTGAGGTATCGGTCAGGTTTTTTTGGGTAGGGGTACAATAGATGGATGGGTAGGAGGGTGTAGGGTTATTTTGACTACCTTGTTGTGGGGTAGTGGGGTTTTTTTGGGTTGCACCTTCTTGGGTAAAGGTGATGTGGGTGTACGAGGTCTAGAAGGAAAAGCAGATGGAGGAAGAGGGCGAGTTACCCATAGGGATAACGGGGGTGCTATGAAGGTAGATGATGCAGGTCGTACTTGGGGTGTGAGGGACAAAGACTGAAGTGTAGTGGGTAGTGAAGCAATAGTTGAAGGGATTAGAGGTATTGGTGGTAAAGAGACTAGCAGTGCGGGTATAAGTCATGTTGTGTGCTTGGGTAGGTTAGAGGTATGTGAGGAAGGAATGGGTTGTTATGTTATTGGTTTATGGATGGGTGAAGGGTGCTTGATCATGTTGGGCAACTGAGGTCTGAAGGTGGATGGGACAAGTGTGGGTGTGATTGGTGTGGTTAGGGTATGAGGTCGATGAGTTTGTTTCTTTAGTTTGGGTGTCGGAGTAGGTGTGGTTTTGATGTTGGAGGATGTAGCTAAATCTAGTTTAATAGGTGGATGAGTAAGGTTGGTGGTCGGGGTGACCCCTAAAGTGGTAATAGGTTTAGTGGAGGTAAATGTTGTGGGTATGGGTTTGGGTTTAGGCATAGGTCGGGTTATGGGTAAGGGTGTGGTGTGAGTGCTAACTGGGTATCGTGGAAGGGGTTGCACAACAAAGTGGTTGTAGTTGGTTTGATGGGTGGAAATGTGTTTGGGTAGATAGTGGAGGTGTCATCGAGGGATTGTTACATCTGTGTTGAGATAGGGAGTAAGAGGTGCCCCCATAATAAAGCCCTATCCACATAATCTAAGTGATCGGCCAAACATGAGAACGACACGTCTATGGGTGGAGTTGGTGAGGACCTAATGGGAATTCTCGTAAAATGCATCTTAGAGATGGGGAATTGGCCAACTTCAGCTTTCGTGGGTAAGAGAACTGAAATTAGGTCTGTTGGATGTTGGGTAGCTAATGGAGAATGATTGCCAAGAGGCAAAGGTATCTCCATTGGGTCTATGATGGGTGGAAGAGATGATGGGAGTTCCTCTATAAGTGGAGGAATGGATAGGTGCTCCTTTGTGGGTGGAGGAGGTAATGGGTGCTTCTCTACGGGTGGAGAAGGTAGTAGGTGCTCCTCTGTGGGTGGAGGAGGTAATGGGTGCTCCTCTATGGGTGGAGGAGGTATGGTAGGTAAAGGTTCTCTATGTGGAGAAGCTAGGGGTGAGAGGGTCTCGATGTTAGTGGAAGACTCCTCTGTTGGTGATGAAGGAGATGAAAGGTGTTCCTCTGTTGGTGAAGGAACGGTGGAGGTTGGTTCAGATGTGGAAGGAGGATTTCAGGCTAGGATTTCCTCTATGGAAGGGATGTGAGGTAATTGAGAGGTGACAAGTACCTCGTTAAAGATCGCGTGAACCTCATGGGTATGGGTATCGTGAGTGGATGTCTCACCGGTTTGATTGGATGAAGGAGCATGATTGGGAAATGGTTTTTTGAAGATTTGTAGATTTTGGTTGGGGTGGCGTTGGGATTATCCATAGTTAACTCGCCTTTCTCGAGCATTTCTTGGACAATATTGTTGAAAGTGAAGTAGTTGCCGTCACTATGACCCTTCACTCGGTGATAGTTACAGAAATCATGCTCTTTATACCATGCGGGCATGGGGCAACAAGGTCAAAACCAAAGTGCATGGTTTAATGGGTGGAAGAGTGATGGCTTCAGCTTTGATAAGCTTCTCTAAGACATAAGAGTAAGGTTCCCCAATTGGGGTATATTTTCACTGCTCTTGTTTGAATCGAAAAGCCTGAACAAGTGATAGATTAGATGAGGGTGTAGCTTGATTGGACGGATGAGTTGGGTCAGCCTTGAGTACCACTGTGTTAGTGGTACCTTTAGCCTTTGAATAATTGGTTGGTGGTTTGGAAGAAGAAGAGGTTTCATTCGACTTGAATGTCGAATTCTTATTTCGTAATTGGATTTTCTTCTCTTCGATGGCCCGAATCTCTAACTTTCGTGCCATAGTGAATGCCTCATCGAATGTTCAGAAAGTTTGGACTTGCAAGGTTAGGGAGATATGTCTGGCGCAAGCTCGTGTGAAGAGCTCGATGAGTTCAGTTTGTGGCAGTTGGAAGGTAAGTTGATTGATCAGGTTGTGCCAGCGAGCGACAAAATCTGTGATAGATTCATCCTCGTACTGACGTGTGGAATATAGATCAGTCATGGTAACCTTCTTGGCGATATTGATAGAGAAATGATCCAAGAAAGTTTGGGCTACCTAATTGAATGAAAATATACAGTGTTTGGGTAACCCATTATACCAATCTAATACAGGTCCAGTGAGGGACATGGGAAAAGTTCTCAAAAGTAAGGCATCATCATGAGCAATTAGATAACACCCATGTTTAAATGAGTGCAAATGTTGTTGTGGGTCTTCCTTACTATTGAAGTGGTTGAATTTAGGCATTTCCCAATGCACAGGGTATGAACGGATAGGAATGGATGGGTGAATAGGCTTATTGCAAATCTCATTGTAGGTGAGAGTGTTACAGAGCTGAAACCGATGCCTCCAATGTCTGCATCTTATCCAACATCAATTTAATTAGGTCATTGGTGGGTTGTGATGATTGGATGCCTCCTATAGCGTGAGGAGGTTGTTTTTGGGCATATAATGGGGGTGGCATTCCAGTGTATGGGACTGTCATGTAAGGTGGTGGAGAAGAAGGTAATGAAATAGGGGTACATACCCAGAATGAATGATAGATGAAACAGTGGTTGTTCGTAGTATGTATATGGGGGTGGAAGGGTCGTGGTAACCCTAGTGGCAATAGGGGCTAATGATTGTGGAATGGGAAGAACCACGTTCTGAAATGGGGTAGGGGTCATCGACGCTGGAGGTGGGAATGTAGCTACAGGTATGAGATAGTAGGGGTGGATGAGGTTGTGTTTGGGGTAGTCATCGAGGGTATGGTGGATGTAATGGGTGCCACAAAGGTAACAGATGTGGCAGTCATGGTGGGTATAAAACCTAACTGCGAAACGATTGGGGGTAAGGTGGATGTAGGTAGCACAGAGCCAGATGGGGCCGATGCAAAAGTTAGTACGAGAGTCGAGGGATAGATACGGGCATGTCGTATATCAACTGACCCAAAGTGTCTCAAGTGGATGAGTGGGAGAGGTAAAACTGCAAAGCGGCAAGGTTCTGGTCAAGGAGTTGTGTAAACTCCTCATCTTCGATAGCGATGGTAGTAGGTTGGATAGGATCCATGGTTGGTGATAAAATACATGACGCACTCTCATTTACGGTTCATTCTTGATTGATGAGGGGAATTAAAAATGAACCTCATTGCATACAAATCCATTCACTCAAGGGGTATGCTTTACTCTACATTCTATTCCGCCTCATCCATATCATACTGCATATCTTGGTTGTATTTACTTTTTCTTACATTTACTTGTTACATGTTCATCTTATTACATATGCTAGATAAATATATTTTATGTCATTATCTTTATCATACACACATGTGTGCTCACTTGCCTTTCTAGTTGTGATTGCAGATTATATAGATCTGCATACATACTGATGGATGCTTGGCGTAATACCTCGTACCAGTCCCATAGCGGCTCCTAGGGGCATCCACTTTCATACACTACATGTGATATTGTTTCATTTTGTTTCATAGCACACTACTTTATTAGATTCTACACACTTTGACATACATTTTATCTTTCTAATGTGCTAATGGGTGCTCCATGTGCAACATTTATTTTGTAGGACTATTTGCAACCATGGTTATCTGTTACTTTGTTTACACTTGTTTGTTATTGTATGCCTTTGTTTGTGGGCTTTTCCCTTTGTCTTGTGTACACACTTGTATGCTTTTGGATTCATCAGCCTTGATTTTATTGGGACACAAAGAATGGTGTCCCATGTTTGTAGCCCATTTTTCACAGCTTAACATTGTCTTCTTGCATGTTTACTTACATCCTAGCTTACACATTTTCTGCTTAGATTACATTTTTTTGTATACATGCATGCTTCTCTTTGTTTATACTAACACTTGTCTCCCGCCACTTGTTTGCATGTGCCTTGGTTTCTACCAAGCACATCCCTTACCCCTACAAGGCATAATTTCAACGGTTGGTCCTCTTTTGGGCCACATCCTCCTTCAGCGATTTCACATGCACCCCCAAAGAGGGGGCATCATTTGGGTGAATTAGTCACCCCATACAGAGTATACACAAGACAAACATGATCTTGGTACATTACAATTTTCAGATTTAGGGGCTCATAATCAAACTTAGGTCCATAACACAACGACCCTTCCCAAAGTGCCGCAGAATGGGGCAATACAATGGTCTTTCCTGGAGTGTCAGTAACCAATGGACAATTACACTATTTAGACATGTCACGGAGGCTTCTAACAGTGGCGAGAGTCCTTTAGCACTAGGCATTTACACAACGGATTTTACAGGGTAGAGATTCCTTAACACATGCACACCATCTGTAGTGGTGTTTTATACAACGAGAAGTAGTTAAAGGTTGGAGGATGACACTAGACAATTTCTCCCTATACTTCTTCCATTACATTGACATGAGATCACCTGAAAAACTCACGCACATCGACATCACTTACATGATCCTTTCTAAACTCTTTCCTCATCATGGATTAGGTGCACATGTTCCTTTTTCACATTTTTTAGCATTTTATTTTACATACATCCTTACATGTTTTTTATACATATACATGTGTATTTGACTACTTGATTGTATTATCTTTTGTAGGTATGTCCATATGGGAAGCAAGCATTCAACATCACACGCATCGACACCAATAATAGGTACATCACACACATTGGAATTTACACATGCGCTTCCACCCTAGGTTCACTTTCATCATTTTTTTACACTTTTGCATCTTTAGTCTCCACACTCCATCTTTTTATCACTTCACACTTTGTCTAGTCCTTGGCACACTTTCTACATCAATCTATACAAATAACATGTACGCATCTCTGTCTACTTTATTTTATCGAGAATTCTACTCACCAACATAAAGTGGGGGAAAATGTAGACACAAAATCACGCACTTTGGGTAATTATCTAGTCTCGATCACATACTACTATTCATATGGTTCCTAAGTACAAAAATTAATAATTAACCCATGTCTTTGGCCATCTTTCTTTGCTTTATGCTTCTTCTTTTAGTATTACACTCTTATTAGCTCAGTCTATCTTTTCATCTTTCAAAGCATTTTCCATTCTAGACAAGAGCGCCCAACCAGGATGACAAAGACTAGGCACCCCCATCCCTTCTTGATCCGAAAATTGACCGATTTTTGTTTACTCGACCACAAACCCTTATAGGATTTAATTTCTTTTCCAAATTTACCCCATTAGAATCAACCTTAAACAATGCAAGAATTAAAAACACACTTTGCACAAAGATTGATAACGGAGTTCAGCAGAAAGCCTACGTCTCGGGTTCATCAATAGAATTGATATATTATCCACTTCCATGAATGTAACAAATAATACAATCTAAGCATGATAATACTGAATAAAAATGGAACAAGAACCTAAACACCAAGTGGCTACCTTGTTATATTCTATCCAATATTCTATCCATGAATACCTCTATGCCTCTGTTGTACAGTGCTAATTATTCTTCCAGAAACCTCCACGCTTCCATTGTGCGGTGCTAAGTCTTTAGATATCAGTAGACATCAATTGTCGCCAACAAGCTCAATACTGAGTAATGACCAATATCAGTCCTCAATATGCCTATAAGAATAAATAGGACTTATTTTTTCGATAACAAATAATATCAACATTTTGTAGTGCCTATCAACAAATAATAATAGGCCCACTTCATCTCACCAATAACAAATAATATCAGTCATATCTCTCCATATTTCCCATAACAAATAATATAGGCATTTAATAAAATAATGCCTATAATAATAAATATAGGGCTTACAATATTTTTCCTCCATAATTTCGCCACCGAAACACCTTCAAACTTCATCATTTGTCCTCCTCGGCTCTAGCTTGATGAATTTCTTCTTGGACAGAGAGAACCTTGGAGATTTTCCTATAGGACTTGTTCAAATGCCTATAAATGGCCTCTCATAATATTTGCTCCAATAATGCCTATTAAATAATATAATAGGAATTATAAAAATAATGCCTATATAAAATAATATAGGACTTATATTTTTTCTCCTCCAAAATAATAATGGCCTTCACATATTACTAAGGCCACATTACACTATCTCCTTGCTATTTTATCTCCATAGCTTAGGCATGAAAAAGAGAGCTCCAAATGATCTTGTGTAGAGGAGAGGGCTATCTAGCCTTTTATAGGCTAAGTGGCCCAATAATTATGGTTAAGTACCACATCCTCTAGCTCCATACCCATCCGTCGAGCTAGATGGATCGGTTAAGGCCACCGAGTCAGGAAGGGAAGGTCCCGAGTTCGACGCCTTTGCAATTTCCTTTTTTGGGTGGTCGTTGCAACAACCTTGCCCACTTTGATTTTCTGTCCTACATGGCTCCTCCTCATTCTCTACCGGCAACCACCTCATGTACCGTGTGTACAACCATCCATCAAGCTTTCCATGCATCCCCCTTTGCCTCATTGTTGACTGCTAAGCCACGTCCCGCCGGTGCCAAGTCATTCGACCGAGTCTTTTGATGTGGCCCATCCACCTTGATGTGGATTATCCCATATCAATTGGGAAGTGGAGAGGATAAGGCTAAAAATAGTCTTCGCTAACCATACAATGTGTGGCTTGGGCCACTTGAGCAAACACTTTATCTAGCCATTGAAGCCATATCAACTTGACCATTGGCTCGATGAGTTGATGGTATAGCTTGTCGATGTAATATAACCACCTTACCTAAATGGCTTGCCAATGCAACTCAAACTTGGTCCATGGCTTGATGGTGGCTTGATAAACAACTTGTTATAGCTCAATGAGCTACTCTATCAACTCGCCTGAGTTGACTTGGGGCAAAGTGGTGGCAGGCCATGTGGTTGAAGACCCGAGAGTAGAAACATTACCCCGCTCACACGATATTTTTCCACTTATCATTACTTGTACCAGTCTCGCCTTTGTGTTGACCACAATTTTGACCAGCCATCGTTTGCACGTACGGACTCCATTTTTGATGTTCAAATAGTTGACAAAAAGCTCTCGAGTCAAATCCTGTGCTATAATGATCTTAGAATTTTTAGGAAACATTTTGTCCCCCATATTGACCTCCGATCACCTCTGGGCACCCTTGTCCTCTTTGTACTTTGGTCACACTTTTTGGGTCCTTTCTATCCGTTTGAGCATCTTATCTTTTTCGTATTCAGCCTTTTCAGGGTTGATTACAAAATTAAAGTGAAGGAATCATATAAATATAAAGTTATGTGATCATAATAAGGGACCAAGCACTAAGCACTACTTATCACCACCTAAGGTTGCATCCATCAAGGCATCTAGAGCTCCATTTGCATCCATCTAGCTCCATCACAAGGGACAAAGGTTGGTTCTTCTGCATCACACTTCATAGGAGGGGAGTTTATTCTATTCCATGCACACATTATTTACATTCTACATCTATCTACTTGCTCGCTACTTCAAGTGTGACATGCACAAGAGCAACCTAGGGCACAATTCCACACACACACAAAACTACATTGGGTCTAAGATGTAGTGAAGTGCTCGATAGAGTAAGTCCGTCATTTCGCAATTGAGGACACCAACCCTTATTTTACATCTTTATTTTTTAGAATTTTATGTCTATTTGAGGGTTTTGCAGGTGCTTTCTTCATTGCAAGTTTACAGTGACCCCGATGACCTTATAGCGACATATACACGATCAAAGGTGAATAGTTGTGAAGCTCTTATGACATCTCAAATGAGGTGTTCCAAGCATCTGCGTAGACCTAGGTGCCCCCATCCTTTCTCCAGTGCCCTAGTCTAACAAAATCTTTCGGGTCTACACTTTTACAGGCACCCGTATGACAATCTTCCATTCCTATTCGGTGATTCTCCACTATGACATAGTCCCGCAACGTCTTCGAATCAACTAAGGCTCTTCTAAAATTGTTTGCATTTAGGGTTTCATATTTTATTATTTAGTTGCTTGGGTTAATTTATGCACTTCATGATTTATTTATTTATTTGCCATACATTTAGATTAGGTTATTATTTTACATTTCAGCGTAATTAGGGCTACAAGCCTACTATCAAGGTAGTCAAATGAATGATTTGTAATGATGATTTGATCTTTCTTGAAAGTTTTTTTATAGATAAAGCAGGTTGAAGGGACCTGTTCCCTATTTACATAAACAGAGGCTTGGCCTCAAGATTTCAAAGAAAAATAGCAAAATCATAAAAGTAAAAATGTAGTTGGATATACACGAACATAGGCCTTCATTATCCAAGATATACTATAACTATAGTACCTGGAAAGAAAGGGATTACTCCCCAAGGTGACAACAAAACTAGCAACCTGAGACACCCGACCAATGCTGGTATCATCTTCCATTTCAACTTTCACTTCAGAATTCACCCAGTTCAGCCAGAGAAATTCATAGGCCCCTGCCGCAGACAGCCGACTCGGTCCATCCAGGCGGGATAGGGTCCAATGGAGTGCAGAGGGTCTTCAAATTAGGAAGCACCAAGCGGGCACGGTTGGCAGCCATCCGGGCATACACCACCAGCTGCTCAGTGAAGGCCAGGAGAATGCTGAACCATTTTTGAGTTCACTGAAGACACCCATAGCCACCCCGATGCACTTGGCAAAGACTCATGCACAACCCAAAATGCCAGACAACAATTCGCCACTTCAGAGGCCAAGTTACCACAGTATGCCGGTCGAAGCCAGTGCAGAGCCAGACTCACGGCATCCGCTTTAGAGGGACGGATTATCAGTAGGTTCTCAATGAATACAAAGGCAATGCCACTGTTGACGTGTGGCCAACCAACAACAGATAGATAGTCTTCGCCCAGGAATCCTTTAATGGCATCCAACTCTTCGACGTAGGAGAGATGAAAAATTCTTTTCAGCCGGTTGTCTGTTATCCTGGAACGAAACGCCATTTCACGCAGATCACAGCTCAAGGCAATTTACGGCAGACGAGGGACAACCATAGCTAGCAAAAGGAGGGAGAAAAAAATATAAGGAGAAGCCCTTGTCCAAAGCATTAAATAGACCCTTCACATCCCGCAAGTGTATCATTAGATGACATGTGCTCTGAAATCTACCTCGCGCGAGATCAATATCCCCAATCCTTCCCATGCTTTGGAATTGAATGCCACTATCTCCTATTGTGCTTGCTCAATCACTGCATTCGCCAACTTGTCCACACAATTATTACTTTCCCGAAAACACATGCTTAATGTTCCAGGCACTGAAATTCCCAAGTTTCCAAAGGACCTTTTTAACTCCTAGGTCCAGTTTCCAAGACAGGGCTTTCTTTTTAATTATGGCATTCACAATTACTAGTGAATCCCCTTTGATTTCCAGTTTTTCTATCTTTAAGGAGGCCGCTAGATCTAGACCTTTTCTCAGAGCTTGTAGTTCAGCCGAATTACAAGTGCCATCCCTGAGCTTGTAGGAGGCAACACCGACCAATAATCCCTTTTCATTTCTTATAATGCATCCAACGCCGGAGATGCCCGGGTTACCTCTGCCGCTCCATCAAAATTTAGTTTGAGGAAACCCGGGGGGGGGGAGCCAACGGGCTAACTGATGGAGCGAGGCTGAGGAGATCAAAGGGCACTAAGCACCTACTCTGGGCTTGATGATTCTAGGCCAGCTGCTTAATTTCCCTGTCAATATTGGAGAAGTGATGAAAGCGGGACCAATTAGCAAAAACTACCTCAGAGATAGCCCATTCCAACCTGAGAATGACCCTGTCCACTGAGTTCTACTCCTCCCTAAATATTCTTTTGTTACGCTCCCACCAGATGTGCCAGAGAAGTAGCATGATACCACATAGCCAAATTGAGGAGAGAGTGCTAGAGTGGAGGTTTACAGGCCAAGCCAAAATGGCTGCTAGGAGTGTAGAGGGTTGGACCCATGGGAGATTGAGCCTGGCACACAACCAACTCCAGCATTCAGCTGTGAATGGGAAATGAAGCAGAAGATGATCACGATCTTCCTCATGCTTCTCACATAGAAAGCACATTGAGGGACCATGAAAACCAAATCTCTTCCTCCTTTCTTGAGTGAGAATTTTTCCTTTGAAAGCCATCCAAGTGAAAAGGCCAGCTTTAGGGGGACACGAGGGGGACCAGCATGCCTTCCAGATTAGAGCCTCAGCTTCCTGCTCAACATGCAATAATTTATAGCCACAGTGTAGGGAGTATTTCCCAAAAGAGGCCATAGTCTAGAAAATTTCATCATTACCCCGGAAGCACTATCTGTTGTTCCTGTAGAGCCAAGCGAAAACTATCCTTAGTTTCCAAAGAGAGATTTAGGTGATCAATACTTTTCCATTCCAATAGAGTAGGAAAATTTTCTGAATCAGCCCATAGTTGGAAACATATGGTCCCCATTCTTCAACTAAGAGCCTCTTGATTTCCCCAAACTCAGGATTTTCCCCAAGCACGGAAAACCATTCCAAGGATCATCCCAGAATAACACCCTGTCACCTTTTTCGATTTTCCAAGCCGCATTGAATAAGAAGAGCTCTCGGCATTCAACTAAGAAGTTCCATATATGAGAACCATGGGGGATTAGCAATGCGGAGAATTGATTCCAGAAGATGGGCCCCCAGATATTTTTTTCCACCACTTGGTTGCAAAGACACAGAGGTTTTGTGAGGAGATTCCAGACAAGCTTGGCACCCAGGGCCAAGTTTTGAATACCCAAGTTGAGAATGCCAGCCCCACCTAGATCTTTGGGTTTGGAAAAAGTTTCCCAGCTGATCAATGGGATTTTCCTTTCCATAGAGGGACCTTGCCATAGGAACTTTCACATAATCCCGATAAGCTTTGATAGAACACTTTTGGGGATTTTTAGTATGGAAAGCATGTATAAGGGGGAGGCACTGAGAATAGATTTGATGAGGACCAGTCTTCCAGCTAGTGATAGCCATTTTCCTTTCCAGGAGTTGAGTTTCGAATTAACCGAAGAGAGGAGATTGTTCCACATCGAGGTCCGACCCGAGCCACCAAACAAAGGCACACCAAGATATTTGACCGGAAGGGAGCCTTTTTTGAAACTGAAGATGCCAAGAATTCTAGCTTCCAGAGAAGGGGGGTTGTTAAAAAGAAGATGAAGGATTTGACATGGCTAACCTCTTGTCCAAGCAGTGACTGCATAAGCATCGAACAACCCCTTCAGTTCTCTGGCCTCCTGAATGTTGGCTTTTCCAAACAAGAAAGTGTCATCCGTGAATTGCTGGTGAGAAATAGGATCCACCCCCTCTGTAATTCTTAATCCCTACAATTTTCCTTCCCGAACTTTATTGTTGATGGCCCTACTCAAATGAGTCAGCCACTAAAATGTAGAGAAAGGAGGAGAGAGGGTCACCCTGTCTTATACCCCGATTACCTTCAAAGAAACCTTCAACATTACCATTAATTAACATGGAGAAAGAAGGCCCAACTATGCAACTAAACACCCAATTACAAAACTGAAATGAAAAACCAAACTTTCTAAGGATTCTGATTAGAAAACGCCAGTTGATCTTGTCAAAGGATTTGCTAATATCTAGTTTTAGTAACATACCTGGGATTTATTATAGGAGAGAGAATGAATGAGTTCATGAGAGAGAAAAATACCATCAAAAATTGACCTCCCCAACAAGAAACCAGATTTCTCTGGAGAGATCATAGGTTCCAGTAGCCCTTTGAGTCTGGAAGCAATGGCTTTCGAGATGATTTTGTAGGAGGTATTGCACAGAGAAACCAGCCTGAAGTCCGTGAATGAAGAGGGTTGAGGGATCTTCGAGGAAGAGACTTATAAAGGTACAGTTTAGTGATTTAAGCATTGAACGGGATCTGTGAGATTCTTCCACAGCCACCCAAACGTCATAGAAACGATGTTCCAAAATTTCTGAAACCAATCAACTTGAAAACCATCCAAACCAGAGCTTTGTTCTTGGCCATAGAGAAAACCACTTTCTCCACTTCACTCATAGTGAAGGGCTTAAGAAGGGCCACATTTTGAGCATCAGTGACCAACATCGATATTGTCAAGGAAAGAGGATTGCTCTGAATCAAAGGATGTGATGTCACCTTGAAGGAGGGAAGTAAAGAACCGAGACCCTTCATCAGAAATTTGTTTTTGATCAGAGAGGACAATACCATCATGACTCTTTATCTCGGAGATGAAAGACGAGCTCCGCCTTGCTTTTACGGATGAATGAAAAAACTTTGTGTTCCTATCCCCATCCTTGAGCCATAATTCCCATGATTTTTGTTTCCAGAAGACCTCCTCACGTAGAAGCAATTCACCAAGTTCGGCTAGTAAAGACTTCTCCAGAAGAAACTCACCTCCCCCATGCCAGAGACAAAAATTAACTCATTCAGAGCTTTCAACTCGGCTTCCACTCTAGCCTTTTCTTGGAAGATATTCTTAAAACAAGATTTGTTCCAAGATCTTAGATCCTTTTTGAGAAGTTTTAGTTTTTGTGCAAGCACCAACATTTTTGAACCTTCAACCTGATAGGAGTGCCACCATTGTGAAATGTTGTTTTCTAGAGAGGCATCCCTTATTGATGTGTGTGACATGCCTTGTCATCGTCCATATCACTGGTGAGTCATCTCGCCTTGCGAGAGTCATAGGTCTTAGGAAGTCAATGACAAGTGTCAGATTCTATCATAGAATCTAACATTGTCATTTGTGTCGACATCATAGGAGTTACATTCCTTATTTGGAATTGTAACTCCTCCTTTAGTGGCATCATATGCGTCGACCACGTCATATGTGTCAGTGGTGTCATTGATATTCTTTCCTTGTTTAGGCATGGGGGTTACACAACACCCCTATTTGTACTTCATTTCTTTGATCTATGAGCATGAGCGGACTGTTTTTCATACTTGCATTTTCATTCCATTATTTCAAATCTTGCTTATTGTGTTGGAGCTTGACGTTACCATCAGAGTGCAACTACGTTGTGGTGCATTGTTTTCGACATCGGTTCTCGTTTTTCCCTCTTTCATGGTATCATAGCTGGTTTCGGTAAAACGTGCACTTTTCATTTATCAGTTGCTTATTACCTTTGGTTTCTTCTCATTTCCTCATGCAATTTTTTTTGATTATTATTTTGGAATTGTATTTCTCACCTTGTATTAAGGTTTCAGTAGTTGCAAGTTGAGGTATTTGGCTGGTTTGCTTTATCATGTTGCTGAGTTCATGATTACTTCTTTCTCGTGAGCTCGGTTTTTGCCTTGGCTCGGACTCTGTGGTTCCTTCTTGGTTTGTGGTTCATGTGTTCGAGTTATTTGGGTGTTCCGCTTTTGCATGAGTGTTTTTAGGTCTATTACAGTTTGAGGCTGCATTTCAGAGGCTGCAATTCAACATTGACTTGGTGGGTTGTTTGGGTTGGCTCATATTTTGGCTCGAAGGTTCGTTTATCTTATCTTTACATTATTCAGGCTTCACTTTTTGAGCTTGCATGCTCTGGTTTGCATCGCCTGTAACTTGTGCCTTGGTTGAGGATACTCTTTTGCCGTTGTGCTTTTTACAACTCATGCATTGGTTGAAAGAACTTTTGCATTACTCCAACAGCTCATTTTTTGGGATCTGTTATCCGTTGGTGCACTATTTTTTTTCCTCTACGTGGATGTGTTGGAACATAACCGCTCGCTTTCTCTTAGCCGCTCACACTAGCTCGAAATATTGGGCAATCCCTACATTTGGACAAAGCTCCTGTATTGGAAACTCAACTTGGGCTTAGCCTTTTTTTAGCTGCTGAATTTTGTTTGGCCATGGCCTCACCTTTTTCACCCTTAGAAATGTCTCTTTGTGGCTCAGTTTTCCCAATTCAAGGTTGCTTCGGTATACAAAAATCGATTGGCTCATTCCTTGATCTTGCACTACATTGTATCCTAGGCTTGTTTGCAGGCTCTTGTTCATCATTGTCAACAGCTTGGGAGTGGTCTCTTTTTTGCCATGAGTTTCACTTGGGTTGTATCATTCTTCACTGGCAAAGCTCGACTCTGCAACTGTGCATGCTCCATGGTTGTTATTTGGGCCTTGTTTGATATCACTAATTTATAAGGATTTGTGTCGTTACCTGGAGCTTTCCCTTAGTGCATGGGACTTATTCGACATCTTTTACTCTGTTTTGGCATTTCGAGAAATTGTTTCTGTGACTCCCTACCACGTGGAGGTCTGCTCCTTTCGACCGTTACTCCTGTAGAATGTTTTTGGTCAAACCGGACCTCTACTGCTCCACGTGGGTTTTAGTTTGTTATACTCACCTCACAACCATTTCCTATCTCTACCATCTTCTTTGCTTTAGTGCATGGTAATCTACCCTGATCTCTATGTAATGTGGCTCGGCATGCATCCTGTTATCTTGGCTCGTGGTAATCTGAAACGGGCTTGCGTTCCTCCTTGGCTCAACCTACATCATGTGGTGGTTACATCTAAATGGTTAGTCTAATAGCTCAGCTGCATTCCAAGGGCTGCCCTCGTGTCGATGCTCCATGTGGCTTCAACCTATTTTTTTCCCTCTCGTGTTCGCCAACAACCCTTTGCCATGTTGCGTTCCTCGGACCACCTCTCTCTGCCAGACTTGATTGTTCCTTGGGCGTTTCAACCCGTAGCATCTCTCACGCACTTTTGGTCTTCAAAGGCTTGGTTAACGTGGGCTCCTTAGCATTGATTATTGGTAAAATAAATCTCTCCTTTAAAATTTTTAAGGTTAAAATCTTTTATTTAATTGACATTGTAATTTTTTGGGGTCTTTTGCTTGTTTTATTCAACCTTCCTTTGAGTGTCGAAACGAAGGGTGAGGTCCGGTTGGCAGGAGGCTAATCCCCCATCACAATAAAAACAAATCCTATCTAAAATTTGATTTCATTTCCAACGAGCATACATACGATACCCTTTGCATGCGTTTAGGGAACTTTTTTAATCTGTTTGCAGGCTTATTGGCATTTTTCCATCAGTTGTGGGAATTATTTTTACTATAACTTTTGACTCGTTGCTCCATTTTGAGCACTTCTTTAGTCAAAGTTGCATGTTTTTTCACTCTAGTTGATGGGATTATCAATTTTGTAAATGTATTATTTTATAAAGTGTCGCATTCTGGGGGTGTCTTTGTCTTTGCTTATCAGCTCATTTCGAATCATCTTGAGCTTTGTTTTATCCCTTTTATTGCTTGTGGACTTGTGAGCGTGTCCGCCATAGTCTTACAACAAAGGGATTCTTTCATGCAACGTGAGATGTTATTTCTCACAAGGCCTTCTCTTCCCCTTCTTGTTTTCACTCATTCTTGTGCTTGCTTACGGTGTCGAATCAGTTGCGCCCAACGAACCTTGATTGTTGTCTCCACTATTGCACATTATTACGCTGATTGCAAGGTGAGTGACAGATTGGTTCTCAACACACAGTCACATCTGATTGTAATCAACACACTATACTATAAAGTGCCACAAAAGGGGGTTAAACTTGTGTTCCTTGGAGGATCCTCTCATCATGGACATTGAATTTCATCGCTCTGTTGTTGAACTAGGACTAGGAAACTACCTATAATGGAAGAATGGGATACTCGATCATTGTATTATGTAAAACTTGTTACCACATCTTCTTGGGTTAGCACCTGAACCTATTGACCGCATTCATCACCAAAATTGGTTGAACGAGAATGATATGGCATACGAGCTTCTTTGTCTTACTATACTGGAGGACCTTCAACGTCGATTAGAATTCACCGAGTCTGCACACCGAGCTTGGACCTTCATTTGGAATTTTCATGGAGACTTTGATCCTCCTTCATCTGGTTATGGATCTTATGATGATCTTGCATCCATGGAGGAAAGTGAGTTCACTGATACTTTTTCTTACAAAGGGCCACCCACACATATTTATGTGCATGCTCCTTCAGAACTTAGTATTGCTCCTATCACAATTCCTAGTGACTCTCCTCCATAGGACTCTTCGGTTGAATTCTCACCGCACACCATGTTGCCTTGGATCTTAGGTTTTCCCCTTCACGAGCATCTACTGATTCCATTGATTCTAGCCTGGAGATTCTACCATCCCCTGTTGCTTCCACAGACCTTCGAGATTGCTTCTTCAAAGGGTTCTTATAGTCCTCCACAACAGGACATTGATTTCCTTGACTCGGACTTGGATGATATGCTCAAGGATACCGACATCATAGTGCAACATCTTCTTCCACCTACTGCCTCTTCAGAGATCAGAGTTTCCATCACACCAGCTTCCACTAACTCTCCACCATAGTAGGTTCCTTTGCCCCTTCAGGGCTCTCCTTCATCACAACTCAACTCTCTTGATGATATATCTATATTTGCGGACTCCCACCTTATGGAGATTGACAAGATTGTCACCACTTCTCTTGATATATTATCTCCTTCCCATATTGGGCCACCATCCGGCACACTCCATGCTCCTCCTCCTTCCTCCACTGATCACAGACCTTTGGTCCCTTCAGATTCATTAGGAGTCCATCAGAAATCATCTTCGGAGGAGCTAGATAGCTCTCTTTTCTTCTTCTCCTCTTCTTCTTTCTAGAAAGATGTTGTTTGTATATGAGCGGATATGTTTTCTTACTTGCATTTTCTTTCCATTGTTTTTATGCACTTCTTTAGTTTCTTTTAGAAGAGAAAGAGGTGAAATATCACCCACCAAGGGTGATGCCATTTCGCTCTCCTCCAACCCTTTCATCATAGAGCCAACCTTCTGAGAATCCAACTCCTTGGAAGCCTTGGCCAGTTTCAAAGAGCAGGCCTTACTCAGATGACCCAACTGCCCGCAATAAAAACACTTTGCATTTAGACCCTCATACTCAATGGTAAAGCACTTGGGGCCGGAATTTGTTTGGAGAGTCAAAGACGGTGGCAGAGGGGTAGTCAGGTCCATCGCCACATAGAGACGCACCGAGCTTTTGTGCCAGAAATTCAGGGCAGGATTACGGATGGGCACGAGGGTCCCTAGGGAGTTCGCAATTGGCTTCAGAACAGACCATTTGTGGAGATCCAAAGGCAGATCATGAATGCTTAACCAAAGCGGGGCCTTGGAAATTTTTTCCTTCCAGGGGTCGAAATTTGGTGACCAAGGATGAAAGTATAGGCTGGAAGAGTTCATGAACCAGGGTCCTTCTTTAAGCACCAAATTCAACAAATCAAGGGAGGGGAAACATACCTGGAAAAATCCGTTGGCATGGAAACTGACTTTTGGTTTAGCATTTGAGCCCCAGAAGCGTGCAACCCAGCTTGAAATCCTCCTCTGAGAGAAACGGGTGCCTACAAACTTGTAGAAAATCACCCTTTTCACCCATGAATCAGAAAAATCAGCTTTGGGAGGAGGAGGCACCGAGAGATGTAAACTTTCTGCAGCAATTTTGAAATCGATTCCGTCAACCTTGAAGTCTTCCGAGCTCTTTAGCCTATCAGACCCAACCGGGATGGATTGAAAGGGACCTCCTGTATCACCTCAACGGTCGGCTCAGCCTACACCAGACTTTTTTTTTCGCCACCATGTTTTCCAGTACTGACTCCCCGAACAAAGAAACTAGGGTTTTGACAACCAAGCTAGTGCCGAATTGTCCTATCAATTCAAGCACAACCTTTTCCGCTTCAAGTTCACGTGCTGATCCACGGGTGCCGCCGCCAACCATTTCCCACTGGGATCTTGTTCGCACTAATGAGGACCCTGGCACCCGATGCGGGAAACCCATCTCCCACCACGGCCTTTGTTATTTTTGAAAAAACAAGCTTTTTGCCTTTTTCGCAGATTTTGCTATTTTTCACGATTTTTGCATAATTCACAGTTTTCGCTAGTGCGACACTCCATCTAGTTTCGCCAAGTCGAGTGATCTATCTTGAAAGTTATAATCATGTTTTGGGATGAATTTAAGTAGGTAAGAGGTGATTGAATCCCTTGAATCATTATTGTTTTGTAAGTTTGGTATTGTATGCTCTTTGAGAGTTCGGAGTTTTGGCATATTTGGCATGTTTTGAGGAACTTGATCTTGTAACTAACATTTGTTGTTATGATTTTATTGGTTCCACCACCCTCCTCTAGTAAGTAATAGGTGATTAAAGCCCTTGAATCATTACTCATTTGTAAATTTGGTATTGTATGCTCTTTGAGAGTTCTTGAGTTTTGGCATATTTGGCATGTTTTGAGGAGCTTGATCTTTAAATACCATTTGTTGTGATTTGATTGGGTCCACCACCCTCATCTCGCACTCGTGAGAGAGGACATTGAGCATGAAAAGGGGCTTGTATGAAGTTGTTATAAGTGTCTAGGGAGAGTATAGAAGCCTATTACCCAAGAGAAGATCTAAAACCTTAGAAAATCGGTTAAGAAGACCTAATTAAGGCTAAAAGACCTAATTAGAAAGGTGATAGTAGTGTTGGGAGAAATGTACGAGGAGTTGGATGATGAAAATTGGCATGAAGCAAGAAAAATTTAAAGGGTATCATGAAAGATGATTATTTTCTCAAGAAAGTGTATGAGGTGTTTTGAATAACAAAGTTTATAGTAAAACATAGCTAGTAGAAGGGATAACTTGAAAATGGTAAAAGAAGAATAAAAAGAGTTTGGAGGAAAAACTTTGTAATGAGATATAAACTGATAAAGGGTATCAAAAAAGTTATAATAATTTTATAAGTCCTTATACATTATCCAATAGAGTAATGTTTGATGTTAAGAAGGGCTACAAGCAAACTAACAAGGTTAAAATGGTGAATGATATCAAATGGTGCCTTGATGTTTCTTAAAGGTTATAATCATGTTTGTTAAATGATTTTAAGTAGGTAACATGTGATTATATCCCTTATTTCAGTCTTGATATGAAATTGGTACTTTTGTGCATTCGGAAGTCCTCTTGAGATTTAGTATATTTGATCATGCTTTGATGATTTTATCTTAAATATAAAAATTATGTTTGTGATTGATTGGTTCCACTACTCTTCTCCCACCAAAAAGGTTAAAAATATCCTCTAAGTCTTTGTGAAATGTTGTAAACAATAAGGATTGTTGTTAAGAAGGGCTACAAACATATTAGCAAGGTTAATCGATTAATGAGTTGTAGTGACGATTTGATATTTATTGAAGCTTCTAATCATGTTTTTGGGATGAATTTAAGTAGGTAAGAGGTGATTCAAGCCCTTGAATCATTATTGTTTTGTAAATTTGGTATTATACGCTCTTTGAGAGTTCTTGAGTTTTGGCATATTTGGCGTGTTTTGAGGAACTTGATCTTACTGAACTAAAATTTGTTGTTGTGATTTGATTGGGCCCACCACACTCCTTTGCATCACTAATCCTACTATCAATGTTGTTTCTCAACCTCCTAAGCTTCAAATCCAACCCACTTGACGTGTATTTACTCAATTTTCTTATCCTCCACATATGTTGTTGCCCCAACTCATTGAAAGCAATCTAATTTCTCTTCCACCTCCTCTCGAGTATGATCCTAATAGGCCTCATGGCAATAATTTTGATGAGCATGCACATTGTGATTACCATATATGCAATGGCCATTCTACTAACAAGTGTTTCAAGCTTCGTCATTTGATTCAAGATCTCATTGACAATAATGATATCCAATTTCTTGAATCCACTACTTCCACTTCTAAATCTACCAATGACAATGGAAAGTTAAAAATATTTAATGACCCATTACCTAAGCATGACAAGTCATCCCCTGAGTCCTCTTCTAATCATACCTACCACGCAGTGCCTCCTCCTGATTCTTGAATCATCCCCTTGGATTATGTGTTAGTGCTATTGATCTCCCATCACATGTTATCACTTTCACTAATGTTGATTTTCATGCCTCATTCTCCTCCCATAGATTACATATCAATTCTTTTGTTGGGCCCCATGTCATCAACAATGTTATGGTACATCCTACATTCAAATACAATGCATGTTCATTATCTTTCTTGTAGTCCATTGGCTTCCCTCTATCTCATATGACACACACGTCTCCCACTTCTCATGGCCATGTTATTCTACCCAATACTATTGGGCCTCTTGTTGTTTCTATGTTATTTACTATTAGTCTATTGTTACACATTATAACATGCTCTTAGGACTCCCTTGGCTCCAGGCTGCCAAAGCCATACCTTCTATTGTTCACTTGTGCCTTAAGTTTATCCACGAGAGACATCTTATCATTATTCGAGGCATTCCACCACGGACACCTTTGTCCTTGGCTCCTCCGGCCATCCCATGTTCAGTTTCTCCTACTCCTAGTGCATATTCTCTTATTCATGATGGATCCTTAGCCTTGACACCTCCTATGGTATTTGGATCCCTTGCTTCTCTTGCGGCACCTTTTGCACATCCATCTCAGTTTACTTCACATATGACTACTACTCATCGACCTCGTCCGCTTCTATAGATCCCATAGCCCATAGGTGCAATTATTCACATAGGTCACATGCTTCACATACTCCATCTAGACATGTTTCGTGCTCTATTTCTCCACATGATTGATCTAGACATATTTCATATACTTGGCCTCATGCACTCTCTCGTGACCATCAAATCCTAGATCATGTTCACATGCATACTTCTTTTACATCAACTAATCATGGGACTTTTCCTAATACTCTCATTACATAGATCATTTTGCATTCACACTTGGGGAATCCTAATTCCCCCACACCACTCAATGATGCACTCTTGTTCCTAGTTCATACTTGACTATTAAGGGTTTCTTCATATGGATCTCACTTTTCACATACTATACCGGGGGATCCTTATTCCTCCATCTTAGATGATTTTCTTTCACATACATGCATTCAAAATCCAAAAACATGTTTCATTAGATCTTGATTAGATGTACTCTTGCTTCCTTATACTACTATATGTTGCACCTTTGCTTATCATGTTACTATGGTTCCTAGTATGCTTTATCATTTTTCATACACACATGCGCATTCACATGGTATCTTGAGGTGAATACAGGTCACTTACAGGTTGTTACACGATGTATGATGTTTGGCCCTATCCATTACCAGTCCCACTTGAGGCTCCTGGGGAATCTACCTTTCCTCACTTACTATCAAGTCCTATCATTGCTATATTTCACATTTTCATTCCTATATTCATATATCACATTGTCGCATACTATTTATCTTCCTTAACATGTTAATGGGTGCTTCATGTGTAGCATTTGCCTTGCAGACTCCTTCATTCCTATATTTAGATACCACATTGTCGCATACTATTTATTTTCCCGACATGTTAATGGGTGCTTCATGTGTAACATTTGCCTTACATGACTCATTCCAATTGCGGTTATTTGATTTTCTTGTACCTTGTTTGTCATTGTTTGCGGGCTATGCCCTATGTTTTCTTGATTGCCTTGTTTTCACAAGCCTTGATGGCTCTAATTGTCTTGTGACATCCTGAGTGGTGTCCCATATATGCAACCAGCTACTCATTGAGTCCTTGTTTGTTGTTTTCTTATATGCCTTTACTAGTTGTTATTTCAATGTGCATTGTTTATTTGTCACTAACACTTATATGCTAGCATTTTCCCTTGTTTTTCTTGCGCCATGGTAACTACCATGTGTAATCACTATTCCTCCTACAGATTCCAATATCGATGTGCACATTAGTTTCTGTCTTCCTCGTTTGGGCTTCATATGCATTTTTTCATCTCACACACCCCAAACAAGTGGGGAAAACATTGGGTAAAACTTTTCACCCTCCTAACAGTCACATAACATAGTTATAAAGACAAAAACACCAAGAACAAAACAAAAATCGGTTACGAGAATAGGGCAAGAAAAGACTTGGCCAAAGTATTCGGCATGGGCACAAGCACCTAGAGTAGACAGAGTTCCTGGCACTAGTGTCCTAGATGGGTGCTCTTGTCTTGGGGGAAAAAACATATACAAATCAGTTTTAGTAGTTACACACGATCTGAGTTTTCCCTAGTTTCAGCAGTTAACCAGCTTTAGATTGTAATCAGTCACTAATAGGAACTAACTACTAATCCACCAACCAACGAAGGAAATAAATAAGGGAATGACACTTAGGGCATATGCAAGACACAATATGCCTAGTGACTTTGTGTCACACAAGGTAAGTTACAAATTAGGTTTATGATAATTTATAATAACACTTATCTGTAGGGAAGCGTTAACGGTTGGAGGGAAAAATAGACCACTCTCCCAATACAATTTCCCTTAGTGGCGACAAGATGCCTAAATTTTAAGTTTAGTGTTGGGATGCTCAAATCCCTAGTTTGGAAATAGGATGCCCAAATCCTTCATGTTATTCCAACCAGCTCCTAAGCATCAAGTCTATAAGCAGGAACAAATTTCTATCCCTTTCTCTTTCAACACTCCAGTGTAATCTAACCCCTTGGTTTAGCTTTTCCAATACACATTTCCATTTTTTACATATTTTCCAAGTTAAAGTTCAATTGCATTTACCTAAAGCATTGAATACACTTGTTTTATTTTATAGGTCTTATCCTATCCTAACAAAGGAAAAACACACAAGAAACCATGAAGAAAATATCAAGCACGTTCTGAATAAAGGTGACATTCCAAAGAACTACATGCACACATCATTATCACTCCACACATGCAAAGGTCACCCCTAAGATCCTTATCCTTCCCTCTCCTTAGAATTTCATGATACACATCTTGCACTATTCCATTTGGCACACTACAACACTCATTTGACATGCTATTGGGTACAATCTTCATTCAACTCTCTAAGGTACACTTTTCTGTTCTATTTTATGCTACCAAATCCTTATTCACCAACATAAAGTGGGGAAAATGTAATCACTAAATCACACACTTACTATGTACATCTATCCTCTAAATACTTCATTTATATGCATGATTCCTAAGAAAAAAAATTACTCATTAACACCCCTTTACTTTGCTTTGACATTGCTTTTATCATTTTCATCTTTATTGCTTGTTGTTTCTAATTGACAACTTACAATTTTACACACTAGTCGACATCTTACTCAACTCTAATTTCACTATCTGACCTTTTGATCACCCTATATAGGATTGTCCATTAGGGACAAGAGCACCTGGGCACTATTGTCCCCTTTTGGCAGCTGTGTCATCTTTACCTCTTTGTTTGGTATTTTAAATGTTACTTCTTTCTTGTCTTCTTTTATCACTCTTGGCCAACCTTTTACTTATTAATGATGAAACTTAAGCCAAGGAATCACACACACACACACACACACACACACACACACACACACACACACACACACACACACACACACACACACACACACACACACACACACACACACACACACACACGCGCGTGCACATACACGTGCGTATTATTTAACCTCATTAGGGGGGCAATAATTCATGAGACACGTACTACTACAAATATTTTCTATCTACTACATCAAGAATTGCACTCTGTATTGCATACTTCCCTGCATATGAGGATTTTTTTAATTCCATACCACACAATTGCATTTGGGACAAATTAGCTATAGCCCACTATCTCTTTGTCAATAACACTAGGACATCCTAGCTCAAGGGACACTATTTCAATCACACACACACACACACACACACACACACACACACACACACACACACACACACACACACACACACACACACACACACACACACACGTGCGCGCGTGCGATAATAATCTGATGTAGACGCACAAGAACTACATAGAGTCTAAAATGTAGTGTAGCGCTAAGTGATAATCATATATTTGGTGACGGCCGAGAGTCAGTCCAACTCAAGCATATGCATTATTTTATTCATCTAATGTGTGCTTGAGTATTGTGTAGGCATCTAGGGATTATTTTGCATGTTACAAGTGTGACATAGTGAATCTAATGAGACACACATCGAACAAGGAACGACATACCTGAGTGACATATAAAGAACCAACTTTTGAGTTATACTACAAACACCAACGCTGAACATACGCTAGAGCTTGGGTGACCTTGTTATATCTATTTAATCATCAATGTCCTTATCTTAGATTTAATTTCATTAAATTAGTAAGTAAACTAGACATTAACAACACTTTTTTGCTCTTACATTGTTTTATCATTTTGATACTCTTATCGTTTGCTTTTCTCCAAAGTGGCTACTTTATTTTTGGACATTGGAAAACATATGAGCCAACTTTGTATTTTCTATTTATCCGCCAAACATCCTGATAAGTTACCATCCATTAGGGATAGGAGTACCCAAGCGCTATTGTCCCCTTTGGGTGCTTATATCATTTTCCTTCATTTTCTCAAATTTGAATTACCATATTACTTGTTATCTTTTCTAAAACCTTTATTATCACTTTGGGTCAACATTTTTGTTGTTAATGATGAAATTCAAACAAGGGAATCATATATATATACATGACTTACTATTATTAGGGCGGGACAACTTGGGCTATTACTTATTATCTACTACTTGGGAAAAGAGCAACATTCAAGGACTACATTTTAGTTGCATTATTCACTACATATGAGGGGCTATTTCTGAATTCCATCTCACACATTCATGTTGGGGGCAAAGTACTTATGTAGACACTAGAAAACGTACCTCGTGCATAAGGTTTCTAATTTTAAAATACCAAAAACATAAAAAGCCCCAAAAAATCAAATAATCCCACAAAAGCAAATAAAAAATATAAAACCACACAAAATTGGGGATAAAAGACACCTCACAACTCATTTACTAACCCTCACCCACTCACATTTAATTTTGTCTATCCCACCTACCCATATGCATTCCCAATGCACTATGAACCCTATCATTGCACCAATATGTGTCTCATTCTTTCATACACTCCAAATCTATAAAATGTCACTCACCCCAATCATTCTAACCCCGACTCTTTGTGCACTAAGGCTATACTTTGAGTTTTTTTGGCTCTCTTACTCGCATATATCGGTTTTACAGGTCTTGAAGAAGTGAAAACAAAGTTCAAAGGATAGATCCAACTTGTTGCAACACTTGTTTTAGCATAATTCCAACACATGTGGGAATCACAACTGTGATTGGCTTGCAATCTCCGTGTGATTTTTGGTGAATCGCAATTGTGATTGTCCTATGATTTGAGTCAGGTATAATTTTCATTTTCATTTACTATTTTTCATTTTACATCAATAAAATGTCTTTTATCTCCTTAAAAGGGTTAGGGATCTGACTGAGGCAGGTCCCCTAACCACCAAAACAACTAACATTTTTCAAGTGTGCTTGTGTGCAGAGTTTAGATTCAGACTTGGAAGAGTTTTTACCCACTTTATTCAATGAAAGAAACTACAATTGTCCCTCTCTTCACAATGGAATCATAAGCCCATTTTGTTTTAGTAGCATTGATTTGGAGTTTTCATATTAACTAATCCATCTTGCAGGTGATCCAAATCTATGCATACAAATTGTAGCCCGTTATCTTGGTGCGAATGGAAAAACCTAACCTAAGGCTTGAGGACATGATTTATTCACACACACTAGAACTACATAGAGTCTGAAATGTAGTGCAACACTCGATGACAATTGAGTTGAGGTGACCATCGATGTCAATCCGACTCAAGCACATGCATTATTTATTTCATATAATCTTTGTTTGAGTCTTGTGCGGGTAGTTAGGGTTTGTTTTGTAGGTTCGGATGTGACAATAAAACCCTACAATGAAGTGGATGTGACAAAGAGTGAAAGGAATAAGATAAGATAAGACCTTGAAAAGATCAGAAAAAAATATTTTCTAGGACAATAACGCCCAACTCGTACACTAACGGTGGGGCAATCATGTCCTTATTTGGGTGGTCTTGTCCATGGGGGTTTCATATTCCAATTCTCCGTACAGAGATTACTTAGTACTTGAACCAACATATTCCACTTGGTTTCCAACCCAAAATCAGCTTAGATCTCCGAATACAAGCTAAGTCACTCTTATCTCCCTATTGTACACATTTGCTTGTTTCTTGCATGATAGATCTTGCTTGTTACTATTATATTCATTTGATCTTAGTCCTTTGATAACGATTTAAATTATGTTAAATCAACCATCATTCCTCGATGTAGGCTATATTTTTGTCATACATTGAGGTTACAAATGTTATACAATACATATGTATACAAAATGTGGTAGCATATAAAAGACTCACAATTTATTGACAAAGTGCATAATGTAATTTTGTCAATGTAGTTGCAAGTTCCCTAGTAGGTATGTATGAAAAACGTGGAAGGATGCATAAAGCATGTGAATTGTTCTATAAAAATGCTAAAAGATGTGTAGTCTCATAGACTATAATGATTATTAGTCTACAATAAGCATTGATGCTTAAATATTGTTCTTCATTGTACTAGACATTTCCATCCTATACATTCTTCTTTGTACGTCAATCTTCAATCCTCTTCATGACAATATAAAAAATAAAATACCACTAACAAATATATTACAAAATTATCACATCAAAACAAAATTAGAAACGAAAATGATAAAAGGAATTAAAATGATACATGGATGTAGTTGAATTAAAGGCCATAAAATGGTGCATCACATTACATACATTACACCTCAAATGACAACTCCAACAAACTTAACATCCTCCCTTATTTGCGTTGAGTTAGATTTGACACACCACAGTCACCGTGCTACAACCTCTTGTGATTGTAGTGAGGGTGATTTTAACACTCCATATTCATTACACCATAAACTCACCAAATTTCCCATGTTAAAAATTGACGGCCACTTACACGTGTTTATATGTTTTTAACTATTAATAATTAATAATTTCATAGCTTTATTTGTAAGTTTATTATTGATTAGTGTCACAAAAAATAAGACACATTAAGATAACATACAAGTTGCTCCACACGGCCTCTTGCATGCTTTCCTCTCTACCCAAACCACATTACACATGTTAATGGAGTGTTCTCGAGATTTACATTCAAAGGGGAAATTAATCCCTATTAATGTTAATGTTTGTCTTTTCTAATGTTTTGTGTTCTTTTTTTTTAAATAAATCAATCCTAATAGGATGTATTTGTATTGTTTCTAGATTGGGGTTTATTAAGGTGACAAGTTTTTTTGGCATATCCTAGCGTAAATGTAATGTTGCACCTCCTCTTTTGTTTTAACTTCACTTGTATGTATACACAACGTATGATCTTGTATACACTTTATTCACCTTATCTATGTAGATATGCAAACCACTTTAGAATCTGCTTTCTCCTTATGTATGTACTTCCATCGCTAAAGTTGCATAGTTGTTGCTTTCTCCTCCAAAGATATTGACTTGCATTCCTTTGTTGTTGTCAACTTCAAAAATATTGTGGGCCCCTGTGGGACATCCTCCACCCAATGTGTTTGCCCTACCTCCTATCACATGTGGTAATCATTGAAAAATCCCACTTAAAATGTCGCAATGAAAACTTATGGAGGTTTGTGGAGGATACGTTGAGGCTTGAAAGGAACGATCTAAAATATTTTAGTGCATGAATAAATTTGAAAACAAATTAGATGGTGATAAGATTGTAGTGGACACATTTTACCACTTGCTATTTCAGAAAACTAGGTGATTTATTATGCTTTTCCATGGACACCCTCTATAGCCTCCCTACACATAAATATCTTACTCTCTATCTATTATTTGTTTGTTTGTTGTTTGTGTAGTCACTAAATCATGCACTTACTATGTACATCTAGCCTCTAAATACTTCATTTATATGCATGATTCCTAAGCAAGAGAATTACTCATTAACACCTCTTTACTTTGCTTTGACATTGCTTTTATCCTTTTCATCTTTATTGTTTGTTGTTTTTGATTGAAAACTTACAATTTTGCACACTAGTGACATCTTACTCAACTTTGATTTCACTATTTGACCTCTTAAGCAACCTATACATGACCGTCCATTAGGGATAGAAGTGCTGGCGCCACTGTCCCTCCGGGGCGCCCGTGTCCTATTTACCTCTTTTTCTAATCTTTCAAATGTTACTTATTTCTTGTTTTCTTTTATCACTCTTGGTTGACCTTTCACTTGTTAATGACAAAATTTAAGCAAATGAATCACACACACACACACACACACATCTTATTTAAACCTCATTAGGGGGTAAGCATTCAAGATGCACATACTATTACAAGGAGCTAATATTTTTATCTACTACATCAAGGACTAGCATTTTAGACTCGCATACTTCACTACATAGGAGGGTTTATTTTGAATTCCATACCACACATTTGCATTTGGGACAAAGTAGTTGTAGCTTATTATCTCTTTGTGTGACTAACACTAGGGCATCCTATCTCAAGGGACACTATTTCAATCACACACACATAAGAACTACATAGAGTCTGAAATGTAGTGTAATGCTTGGTGACAATCACATTGGGGTGACCGAGGTTAGTCTGACTCAAGCATATGCATATTTTTATTCATTTAATATGTGCTTGAGTAGTGTGTAGGTATTTAGGGTTTATTTTGCAGGTACATGTGCGACACAACGAATCTGATATGACCTACAACGAATAAGGAGCGACATTAAGCGACACGAAAAAAACCTTATTTCAAACTATTTCGTAGACACCAACGCCCAAAATAGACGCTAGCGTTTGGGTGGCCTGTCCCCCTTCTAGGTGCTCGTGTCCCCGAGATCGACACTCTCCGTAATCGAGACACAAAGCTAATACATCCGAGATCTCCCCTTCCGATTAGTTATCGGTCTAGAATCGGTCCATATCTTCGATTACAAGCTAAGCCATCTTTATCCTCTTGCTTCTTGCACTCTTGCTTGTACTTCCTTTGCTTGATCTTGCTTAGTTCTTGTTTTATCCACCCGATCAACAATGTCCTTATCTTAGATTTAAATTTTATTAAATCGGTTTGTTACCTCTACTTTCAAAGGCACCTATAAGAACATAGCATATCAAGAGTGAGTAACATACTTCTCCAAAGATAGAAGTCTTTGACTCCACCTTTTAAGTATGATCTCGACGCCACCTCCGCAACTTTGAGATGAAACTATGAACGTCGAATTAAATTTATACTTGCATCAATTGATACTATTCTATGTATATAAGTGTTTCTGATTTATTTATTGATAAAGATGATCCAAAATATGAATAGGAACATAACCTTTGAAATGCTCGACGAATACTCGACAACAAAATAGACAAACTTCAAAACAAAATCAAAATAACTTTACATTGTCATTCTCTCCTCCATAATTTGCAACCCATGTGGAATTGCTAATTGTTAAGCTATCGACCCTAATCCATTGTGATGACTTAGGTACTCATGAGTTCAAATTAAATTTTTTCCAAGCAATAAAAATTTGTAACCGCTGACGTCAAAACCTTAAAACAAGGGCAGCAGGCCCCAGCCATAGCCCAAACCCTAACAACTGGACCCTTTAATACGAATTTGCAAACCCTAGCCCAGCCCAAACCCTAAATTCGCACAACGATTCCCGAGTCATTTTGCACAGCTCCTCTCTTATTTATGTGCATGTATGTTTCCTAGATTAGGATATCGGCGTAGGCCGCCGCCTGATTTCTCTCTTTTATGTTGAATTTGTATGTCGGAATCAGAGTTAGAAATCTGTGGCGTACTCAGAATACTCTGAATTTTGTGTACATGAAAAAATGTTGTGGACGCTATCGAACGCTACTCTTGGCGATGCACTATAAGTGCGCTCATGTATTTCTTTCTGGTTTTTCTTGTGGTATCGCACCAGTTTTTCTTTATGATAATTTTTGTGTGGGATTGGTATTAATTTTTTTGTGATACATATTTTCATTTTTTGAAAAGATGAAGCGAAGGCGATGAATTAGAGTCTCTTATGTGCATGAAATAAATGGCACATACAGTGCTAGAATTCGCCAACAGAAAAGCAAACGGTCACGGAGGCTCGTTATGAAAAATACCATTGGCGAGTCTTAAGTCCGTTTGTACATTCTAAACCCCTAAAATTATTAGGGATGTTATGGCACCATGGCCTGTTCAAATTTGACACTTTAACACGGTTTTATATTCTCAAAAGTTAATTAAGAGGAATTTTCGTTTAGCCGTTCAGCATTAGGGAATCCGTGTATCCATGGAAACACGGATTCCATAAATAAATATTTTCTAGAGGAACAATAGGTAGACAAGGGTTTGAAGTAGAAAAAGCAGATCTGATAAGGATATGCACAGCACGGATCAAAAGAATGCCAATTGATCCACAGGGCATCAGTCCATTTGGGCTGCAATCTGGAAATTTGAAAGAGCATATCGGGATAAGATTCTACAAAAGTATAGACCTTAGTTGTTTACCGTTTGGTTGTGATTGTATACAGGCACAGACCCTAACCGGTTTCCGCCGTATCTTGTTACGTTTTATTTGTTTTTAATGTTCCATGTGTCTGAATGCCCAATGAAGACTAACAAAGAGTTCTTCCTCCCGACTTTTTAGGGCTTTGTTTTTGTTTTCCTTGATCCATAATGTCTAGGAAGTTTTAGGAACGACATAGAGTTATGGAACCCAATATTTGTATATTTGTGAGTTTATATGAGTGAAATTAGTTTTAGATGGTAATTAAATCAGAAAATTATTATATTTTATTAATATTAATAAAGATGTTCTAATAATAAATTATTTTTAGAAAATTTTGAATTTTTTTGATTTTTTTAAGGTTTAGGTTTTGGATTTAAAATTTTATTAAGAGCAGTATAGTTTATTTATTGTTATTTTTATTTTCATAATTATCTGTTTTTTGTTTTGAATATAATTATAAATTATTTTATTTTAAATAATGAGAGTCTTCTAAAATTTGTTATCCATTACATTACAAATTAATGGATCAGATATTGTTAAAATTATAATTTGTTATTTTTTATTTTATTTTAAAAGTTGTGTTCCTATCATAATAATTTAAATTTATCTCTTTATTTTTTTCCCTTTTGAAAAATGTAGTATTCATATTTAATTTATAAAGCAATAAAAATATATCTTTAACAAAAAGTAGAATTATATCATAAATACAAAAGGTAAAGAAAATATTTTTAATAAAATTTCAATTTATTCAATCATTTTTGCACTCTGCCCTTTATCAAACTCTACCAAAATTTTAAAGAAAATAACAAAAATGTAAAATTAGAAAATAAATTTATTAAGTAAAAATAAAAATTCTTAATAGGGAACAATTCTTACACAACCAGCTCCATATAAATTATGAAGAATATGCTGCTTGTTAGTTATTGTATAATTTGACAAATTAAGAACACTATAAAATAAATACAATAATGAAAATAAATTCATTCACATGCTTATACTAACTATATTTTACACAAATATATAGGTTAAACATGTGACCACTAAGTCTTTTTTGTAACATCTCCAACCCCCAAAAATATGTATGTATGTATGTGTGAGTGCATGTGCAAGTGTGTGTGTGTGTGTGTGTGTGTGTGTGTGTGTATGTGTGTACATGTATATATGTACATGTATATATATGTATGTATGTGTGTGCATGCACGGGTGTGTATATATATATACATAATCTATATGGATTTTTGTAATCACTTGGAGGAGGCGGGAATGCCAATGAAGCAAACATACTATGGTAGCAACTAGTCAACTCTTATGTTGGTAAGAGGGCTTCTTCCATTGGGGTGACACCCCTATTGATGTGAGGACCATGCTAAATTAGGATGTCTCCACATTCATTCATGCTCGATACATTTTCAATAATAAAACAAGAAGCATTTATTTACAAATGTTGTTCCAAAGATCACTTGTTAACACATGGTGAGAAAGATCTCTTGTTAACACATGGTGAGATGATGCTTGCGAAGGTGTGGGGGTGGCTTACACCATCTAAATGCTTTTGCCTAATGTCTCCAGGAAATTTTAACAACCTCTTTGTGTGCACACCCTATAAACATTGTAGGTTATGAGACCACATTTCTCCTAGTTTTTAGTCGATCAACTCTCATGCCTTGTGTATGCTTCCATATTTTTGCATACATAGATACCAAGGCGATGCAACCACAACAAACAAGAATCTGTATGCTTCGATCGAAGTCCAACTCTAAAGTCCTTTTGGCACAACAAAGAGAAGGTGGGTAGTGTTTAAAGGCCTACATACAATGTTTGTCCCCTTTAGCACCAACCTAAACTCACATCCCCATGTAAGGAGGTGTTTTGCTTTGCTTAAAAAACAAATCTAATGCCCATGTCGTCTAGTCCTTGCCTCAATCTCAACTCACATAATTGAGTTTGAAAGAGGCTCTACACAAACTTGAAAAGTAGTTGCCTAATATTGAACCCAAGTTCCTTCTAAACTACTTTGATGGCCACAACATTACTAACATTGCATAGAGCACAAGGTGGGAAAGCACAAACACAATGAAACCAAAAAGAAATAGTTGGTTCTAACTCATGCTCCTTGTAGACACATCTTGTCACATGCCTCGAATGCCCAAAAGAAAAACATATTCATTTTTAAACATGTGAGCTCCTCCCACAACATGCTTGTCATCAAACCACATATTGCAAAATTGAGACACCAATCTTTTGTCTCGCCCAAGGGACAGGGCTTCTTGTCGACACCAACATTCCCACTGATAGCAACCCCTAATATGTGATACAAAGAGAGCATGTGCTAAGTTATTCACCAATCTTTTGCCAATGGTCGCATATAAAGCAACTAAAGTGCTAATCTTTTGTTTTGCACGAGAGAGAAAAAAAGTTAAGGAGAAAATGATTGTAGATTTTTGAAATGGGAAAATAAGGCGAGTCACAACAAACTTACATGAGATGTGTTTGTCAAAATGAGCAACCTGCTCCATTTTTGACAAGCGATTTTAATTGCAAAGACTTGAAGGCTTTTTATGGAGTTGATATATTAGAGCCTCCTTTTTGTGTTCAAACGTGTCATAGTTTCTTGCATAGGTCATCTCTAATTCTATCTTTGGGAAAACTAGGAAACACTTAGTCAATTTCAAGGTGTTTTGCCTTAAAAACAAGGAAAAGATGTTTAAATCACTATTCACCTAAGGAACTAGACCATCAAATTTAATTGACCCGACCCAAAGACACATCACCGAACAATGCCTTTAAAGTTTGACTTGATTGTTTATTTACTTTCGATTGATAAGCAACAAATGTCCCCTATCCGCATTCTCACATCTTGTGAACTTCAAAGTCTCACATCATCCCCGAGGTTCCCAAAGCTTTGATTGAAGATAAGTGTCCTTCTAGACATGTGGTTGCGATCAACGTTCACATAATTGTCCTTAGCCCTGGTTAAACAACTCCACTTTGTAAAGCACCGATGAGAAACATGTGGCAGTGTGTACATGCGATGGTGATTGGCCTTCCGAATTTAACAAGCTACAGAAGATTAAAACGTGGCTAGGATAGATAGATGGCGATCATCGGTGTGTCTCCATGCATTGAGGATCTGCCCTTTCGTACCACCGATGAACGAAAAGTGGCGCAAAGAGGATCTCTAAAAGAATCCTTCCTTGCATGTGCTTCCCGAAGCCCTCGAGCAATTGATTTGAGATATATAAGCAAAAGACAAGTGGCATAGATCCATGCAACCCTAGATCTGTTACAATGCACTTCTCATGAGGTTAAATTTGAGAGTTCATCTTATGCTCTCCAAAGAGCTTATTCATTCCCTCATTTCAACTCTAGCCCTCTCCATTTGCGATAGTGGGATGAGATTCCCAACTCAACCACAGAAGACTCTCCCCCTCTTTCATGGAAATGGTGACTTAAGCCTTGTTGAGAATATCCAATATGTAGCCTACCATTGTGCCATCTACAATATCAAAGAGGAGAACATATGTCTCGTATTTCTTGTCTCTTCTTTCATAGGGAAAATTCAAGAATGGTACCTAAGTTTGGCTACAAAATCCATTTCAACATGGGACCAACTGGGAGATAAACTAGAGAACGATTTAAGGAGGATGCAAACATTATATCTCTCATGGAACACCTCAACACCATAAAGAGATCCTTAATAGAACTTATGTCAACTTCAACCTCATATTTGCAAAGACTTGGAGGAGAATCCCTCAAGAACAATTGATGATGACACCATGAAGCTTGCTTTCCTTCTTCTTCAAATTTGCTCTCTAAGTTAACTCGCTCAAGCACTTCTTCTTTCAAGTTGCTTTGGTCCAAAGACATATGTCTCAACATATGATCACTCTCTATAACATCACCTAATCTTCTTAGCCCTCTCTTCATGGTCACACATACCTCTTTCACCTCTAGAAACACCCCTTTAGCTCGCACTTTTCCTCCTCTATTACCACTAGCTCAAATGCGCCTTATAACATGCTTATATACATGCCATGTTTATAACTCACCTAGGTCAGCCATCATAGAGAAAATATCATCTTAAAAACTTAAAAACATCCTAAAAATAACATTCATGAGACCACTTAGGTCAACAACATCATCTAAAACCTTCATTTCTCTATTAGGACCCAAAATGTCCTAATTCACTCTAAGAGCCTACTCACCAAAACCATATTACTTGAGCTAAAGAGACCTTCACCAAACTTCAAAACCCACTTATAAATGTTTTATAAGAACACTAACAACCTCTAGAAATCTTGAAACACTCTGCACCATCACAAAATGAAAATGTACCACCATTTGGAGCAACCAACCATATTAGGTCTAAAATCTACAAAACTAGTTTCGATATGAAGACCAAAACCACATCAAATCACCTTAGAATTGCAAATGTGATATACCAATAAAATCTCATGACCTCGGGGGTCATCACCAAGTCTTGACCAATACCAAAAATCGATGATACACCTCAAAATGCCTTTGGAATCGGGTTACTGAAACTACTCAAAAGCGCCCCAAAACCGGTCATGGGAGATAAACCAAAATAGACCTCCTAAGTGCTCAACCATGATATGAAAGCATTATGGACATGATACTAGCTCCCATACTTCCTTAAAAACCAATTTAGTTAACAAGTCCAACGGAGAACGCACAAACCGAACTTTTTCATAAACTTGCCTTTTTGAGAGGGGTCCACTCATAGTAAAAACACCTAACTTCACATGGAGAAAGATAGACGAGTCTTATACAACCTACAATAATCACACTTGCCCAAAAAATCCATTAGGACACTAGGAACAAGATCTCTCCCTTCACTTTTGAACTAGTGTCTTAAGAGGGTTTAAAACCAGTTTGCCTTCTTAATGATCCTTCATAAAATTCTAGGCCTCGAGTCTAAAATAATGCCACAAATCTCAAGCTAGGACCTTCCCTAACTACCATGAAGATATTGGAACACCATGCAAAATTTTTACGATCCAACGAGCATTAGAAAGTCCAAATTAAGCTCAAAATCTCACTTATAAGAACTCAGTAAGGAAAAAACTCAATGTCTTGCAAAATATTCAACACTAGGACCTGAAATTTGGACCAAACCTTCATATCAACATGCCAACACATCTTTAATACTCAAATTTTCTCAAATATACTAAAAATGCCGACTCCACCTCACCGGGGAATGCTTTCTCAAGGAATAGGTCTAGAAATAGACCTAAAAACCAAGTTTAACACCTGAACCAACACTATAAGACACTTATGAGTGTCTTTATACCTCATAAAAATTTTCACCATGCTCTCACCATTCAAATCCATCTACTACTCATCATGAACTATTATTCCACACCTCATTCTACTTACTAGGCCTCAAGAATAAACACCTTGAACATGCTCACTTCATCAAAACTGACCTCCACTTCACTCGGCACACCCTTCTGACAACCCGTAAAAACCTACTCCACACCTCATGACACCTCAACAACATCATCCATACCTCTGCAAGACATTGGCATACGCTAACAAGCCACTATACTACTCAAGAAACCATAGAACGCCATACAAGACCAAACAATCTCAACAAGACACTCAACTTGGCATGACACTACCAATCAACCTTTATGTCTCCTACCAATTTTTGACATCAATGAAAACATCACCATCAAATTATTCTGCAAGGATCAAAATGGAACCCAATGCACATTGAAGAGGTTACACTTCCAATGGTGTCATGAACACTCCAAGCAATCAACAAGATATTGAATCACAAAGGAAACACATATGAAAGAACATGTCTACTCATTCTCATAGATCAAAATAAGAAGGTACATATATAAGAGTGTTGTGTAACTCTTGTGCATGACATGTGGACATAAGAAACCCTAACTAACCCTAATGACCTATGATCTCACTAAGTGAGATGACTAACCATCTGTGGTGGACAAGACACCGAATGACAATGAGACAAGTCATATATACCAATACACCCTTCATTAAAGTTAAGGTAGAGGTCATGGTAAGTCGGAATGAGAAAGAGAACTCCCTTAGACAAAGAAGAAGAAATATGTGTCAATGAGGCCTGACAACTAAAGACGTGATAAGGTACCCATGTACAAACAACATCTCTCTGGAAAATAAGAAGAGAAAATGGGTCCTAAACAATTAGGCTTGATGAGGTACCCATGTACAATAAGGATCTCAAGTAATGGAGGAAAACCCCTAAGGGAAAAACATCCACTTACAAGAGATAAAAGACTCCCTAAACAACCTAAGAAAGATGTGTCATATGGGTCCCGACAACTAAAGGCCTAATAAGGTACCCATGTACAAACTGCAATCTTTCTACAAGAAGAAGATGAGGAGAAGAAGAGAACTAGACAACTCCTCCAGAAGATGATTTTCATGAACTCCCATGGAATTTGAAGAACTTGAAAGTTTGTAATCAGTGGTGGAGGGAGGAGGAACATGAAGTGTCTCTGAAGGTGGAAGATAATCCTGAAGAGGAGAGGAAGATAAGAAGGCCCAAAGTAGATGTGCGGAAGCAATAGTGGACCTTACCCCAAGACGAGAGCAAAAGTAAGGATATTTGGCTTTAGCGAAGGGTTTAGTAAAGAATTCTACAACCAAATATGAAGTTTGTAACTCTATGAAGTCTCCAAGAAGAGTGTCGATGATGTGGTCTTCCGCATGTAGAATGAAGAAGGTCCATCCACATTGAATAATGTTTCTACCCTTAGGAAGAACAAAAATGGTGTACTTGAAAGTCCGCCCACTCCATGAAGGAACATGAAGGCAACGATATGAAGAAATTTGAAGCTAGTCCATGGAAATGTGACAAATTTCTGGTAAGTAAGTGCACAAGAGTTGAAGGTAATGCCACGAACATAGAACTGTCAAAGTATGAGAGAGGAACATCCGTCGAAAGGATGCCCAAGTGAAGTGAAGGCAAGGTAACAACCCCACAATAGTAGAAAGAGGATCTACAAGAAAGGGTGGATCAGTGATGGTCTTTGAAAAAGTGGAAGTGATAAGAGTCTCGAAGGGGAACTCCCAACAAAGGAGATGGACTCCTTTGAAACACCTATAGAAGGATGAAAACTCCTTGTATGGCAACACAAGTAGGCATTGTGAAGAGACGACTAAGGTTTGGTAGATACTCATCCCAAGAGGGTGGCTCGACAAACAAAAGAGAAATGTCTGACAGGTATGAATCATCAATGCATGAAGGAGGAGTGGAAAGGGCCTCACACATTGGAAGTGGAAAGGAGGCAGATGTAATGACGGTATGAGGTGGGAACAAGACTACCTAATGTCTAATGGGAAAAGAGGGGTGTCAACATACTTTGAAAGGTGGTTGAGAGGAGGAGAGAAGTCCTCATCGATACTCTTGTCATCGAAATAGAAGAATGATCTTCGTCATCGGGAATAAGAACAAACAATTCCGTGTCAACAAAACTATCATCACATGAAGAGGGAGAGGAGACGACTATATCAGTAGAAGAAGCAACAATGACAATCTTTGAAGTGTCTCCAAATAAGGACTAAAGAATGCTCCAAAATGTGCGAGGAAACTCCATGTGCGCCACATGATGGTGGAGAGGCCTAGAAATGTATGTCAACAAATGACCAACGACCATGCTATAAGTTTCAAGCCAGTCTTCAAGCTGATCAGATCATTAGGGGCGTAGGTACTCGTCCATACAAGTAGAGATAAAGGTCATCAGTGAATAAGAAAAAATTCCATGCTTGAATGCCATAGTGCATAGTTATCCCTACCAAGAAGAATAGGTGGAGGTCTGTAATGCAAAAACGGTCCTATGAAGTGTAGGTTTGGGAAAAGAAATATCCATGGTGCATCCACAAAAAAACAAAAAGTGCATAATTTAAGAAAAGAAGGGTGCAATAATACACGCAAAGTTGCAAGATGTCGGAATCAACCGAGAATGCGTCTGCATGTAATACAACACCCAAGAACAATGATAACCCCATGTTTACGACACTTTATAAATAGTGCGTTGATTATAATAAGGTGTGTTCGTGCAACGTGGGATAATTGACCACTCACCTTGTAGTAGGCGACGAATTGTGTAAGAGTGGAGGCCACAAAAAGTCTCAGTTGGAAGTAGAGGAACAACACGCAAACAATCACAAAAGAGCTTAAACAAGGAATAAGGGGAAAAAGCAAAGTCCGGTGTGAAAAAAGTGTCTCACGTCACATGATAAACCCCCTTTCTTTGCAAGATTGTGGTGAATGCACACACTAGTTTGCAAGTAATAATAAGGGCGACTACAATGCAAAAAAATGGGCTCAAGATGAGTCTCGGGGCCTCTAGGATGCAAAGAACGCTCCTAGAAGGCGGAAAAAAATGCTAGGAGGGGCGCTACACACTCCAACAAATGATTAATAGAAAAAAATGTCCAATAATGCTAAAAACACTCTTAATTTGCCCAATTAGTCCAATTTAAAGATTAAAAGGGGTAAAAAGTGATAATAACATTTAAAAAATGATAAACAAACCACTAATTTTAATTAAATAGATTTAAAAACTAATTGATAATCTAAGCCAACTTTGATTAAAATTAACCAAATCCTAATTAAAACTATGATCTAGTTTAAATTAAGTCTTAAACAAGACCACTTAAAAATTAGCCACTAAACAAGCCTAACTTAAATATTAACACCACCTAAAAAAACTAACCCCTTTTAACAAACAAACACACCGCATTAACTTTTAAAGACATTAGATCATTTTAAAAAACTTGACCACCTTGAAATGTTAGCCACCGCTTACTAAAAATATGATAAACCAATGTTTAAAAATGTAAGGGTGACAAATTTGAAGGGCTAAAGACAAGCCAACGTGTGAAAGATGCGATCAACAACCAGCTCGGGGCTTGATGCGGCGGGAGGCGGAGAGAGACTCGGTTGAGAGGTTGGTGTCGCTCGAGGAGGATAAGCGCAAAACGAGTCGGGAGCGGGTGAGGCCAAAGCGGGAGATTGATGTAGGAGCATCACTCCTTAGTTTAGTTTAGACACGTCATGACTAAATTTTGGTTTGCTAGGTGCTCTAGGGGTCCTTGGGTGTCTTAGGAGTAATTTTAAGTTGTTTAGTTTTGTTTAAGAGGTTGAAAATTCAAATTTTGCACTTTCCCCATTTGGAAATTTTGAAATTTTGAATATAGTTGGAGTAATTTTGGCTTGTTTGTGTGAAGTAAGTAGTTTAGAAGGTTTCAGTAGGTTTATTAGGAGTTTTAGAAACACAATGATGTCTTTAGAGGGTCTTCAAGGTGCTTAATAGTCATCTAGCTCTTTAAAACCTTGTTTAGGCTCCTTTTTTAAAAATGTAAACTCCATATGCCCTTATCTAGTGACCATAGTTGATGGTTATGGAAGTAGTTCGAGCAAAGGGTCTTAAAACATGAATTTTAATTGTTTTTAATCTTATTATTCGAATGAAGGAAGGTTTTTAGATCTCTAAGAATGTGAAATAGGAAGAATACCTTGTTTTGCTACATGAGATGTTAAATTGACAGTCTGTGTGTGGTATTTGTTGATCATTTTTATTTGGTGTATGAAACCGATGGGTATGTTAATTGATAAGTGGCATTATGATAAGATTTCATAAGGATTATTGTAAAAGGATATTGTTTTGTGTGTGAGTTAGGGCTTAATAATTTCATGAATCTATAACAATTGTTATAAGAACTAATTTGACTTGAATTTGTCACTAGAAAAGAAAACTTGAGAAAAAAGGTTAAAGCTTATGACAAGGAATGGAGTGAAGTGAGTGCACAAAGGTGCCCTAGAATCCTTCAATGAAATATACACATGGATAATTAAACATTCTTTTGCATGAAGTATCATATCACCAAAATAACCTGTTTTATGAGGCAAAGTAGAAGACTATTGAGACATTTACGTCATTGGTGGGAGTGAAGGAGTCTAATGTAAAGATTATTAGTTTAAAGTGCATAGTCATATTGAAAGTGGTTTGAATCCTTGAAGACACGTGCAAATCAAATGGTGAGAAAAATTCTATACTCGGGCTCTACGTTAAACCCTCTTAGGGTTTATTAACTGCTGATGGCATTTTGAGGGTTTTAAACTCAATTACAAGGGCCAAAAATTTCTAGAAACAACCTTGATAGAGTCCTAAGAAATATTTGAGAAGAAGTTTTCATTGATGAGCCCTCCATTGTTAAGAAACTATGACAATCTTCCACCCAGACACAATACATTTATGCACATTTGTGACCTAATTAGAAGCTAGGACGGTGGGTTTTGAAGCATTTTACAAAGGAAGATATTGTGAAACTTCATACATAGAATAATTGCCCAAATGGATACTCCAAATGGTCATTTGTTTTTATCCGAGTAAGTATAAGAGAATTTATACCTAAAAACCTCTAAAAGCGAGGCTAGTAAGAAGGTTTAGGCCTAGGAAGAAGAATAGTGAAGACAAAGGGTCTACATTGGGATTTGAGCCAAACAATTTAACACACAACTGGAGATTGGAAAAGGGTACTCAAAAGTGGTTATAGTTTATTTGTGTTGTTTGTAGATGTCTCTAACCATGAACTCACTGAAGCATGGTTCTTAAGAAGCTTAAGGGACAATTTTTGAACTGGATAAGCAAATTATGGATTTGGGGTGAATTCATCTAACTTGTTGACGTTATTAGCATAATAGGAGGTTGTTATTCATGTTCCAAGCTTTTCTTAACTTATTTTGAGCATTTGAGGTCAAAATTGCATGTTTGAAGGCTTACTTAGTCTAGAGAAAAAGTCATTTTGCAAGGTTAAAAGGATTGATTGAAGTTATCCGATCAACCTAACTTGTTTGGGTGAGTGTTTGTGTGATATGCTCTGTATCAAAGATAGGCTTAACATCTTGGGGTCAAGGTCCTGGTCAATATACGGGCGTTGGCGAGGAGCATGAAGGGTGAATGGTCAAGTCTGAAGCGTGAAGCCATGGGAGAGCATGTTGGAGACAGGCATCGGCTTGTGCTGAGCGGTGGAATGGTGAGACATGGCTGCAAATAGAGCAGCCAAATGAATTAACTTAGTGCACAACTCAATGCAAATCAACACAAATAACCAAACCTAAACATACCCAAATCAACATAAGGAAAAAGTAACTAACAAACGACCTAACCTCAGCGGGGCACAACACGTAGGTTGAAAATGGTGACTAACTCGTAGGGTAGAGATAAAGCAAAAACAATGCAAAAAAACAAGGCGATTTGAAGTGAAACCAATGCAAAAGCAAAATTGAAAATCAACTCGGCTCCAAAAGAAAACTCGCCACACAATGCAATGCATAGCTTGACTCGGGATGAATAACTCGATCCAACATGGAAGAACCCAAACGAAATCGAATGCGGGCAAGATTCAATGCAAAGTGATCACAACTCAAACACAACTTGGCTAAATGCAAACCACAAGAAACTTGATGCAAACCCAAGCATATAAAAATAAACACCTAAACAACTCGCCCAACAACTCGACCAGGGAGCTCGACCGGGTTGAAAGAGAAGGAGAGGCAACAAGCAGGGATAATGTAAAAACATCAAACCATCGGGGAAGAGATCCAAAGAGGTCCAAAAATATAATTAAAAAAATCACTTTCAATTAAAAATTACTCGATAAAAACCAGATTATAGAACCTACCTCTAGATATCTTACCCTCCAAAGTTAGTCAGAGCTAACTAAATATGGCGGTGGAAACCCTATAACCTACACATGCACAAATGGAAAAACAACACAAACTCCAAAAATGAGATAGTTAAACATGTTAACAAGATTCCAAAAATGAACAAAAACTTACATGAGAAGCACGAAAACCAAAAATGAAGTAATAACAACCAATCAAATGAGTGCACATTTATCAAACAATAGCTCGATACCATATTGAATTTTTCTCGCAGGATCAAAATAGAACCCCATGCACACCGAAGAGGTTGCACTTCCCATGGTTTCATGAACGCTCAAGCAATCAACAAGAGATCAAATCACAAAGGAAACAAGTATGAAAGAACATGTTTGCTCATTCTCATAGATCAAAATAAGAAGGTATATATATAGGAGTGATGTGTAACTCCCATGCATGACATGTGGACACATGAAACCCTAACTAACCCTAATGACCTATGATCTCACTAAGTGAGATGACTAACCATATGTGGTGGAAAAGATGCTTTGAATGACGATGAGACAAGTCATATACACCAACAATCACATACTCACTCTTTTTGACATCAATAACAACACTATGCCAACAAGATTTATACTCAATTTTAATATATTCTACACCTATTTAAATTGAATTATAATTTAAGTAAGGGTTAAACGTTTTGGTGAACCCACTTTTGATCGAACCCTTCACCTAATCTAGGATCTCCTTAGTTCATTGAGTATTAGGATTGTTAATCTCCAAACCCTAGCTGCCAGCCATAGGGTTCCATATTTGTATTGCATATTCATGTTTAGACATAATTTCTATCTATTATTTTCCTACTCTTACTCAAAAAAGGATTTCTGCTCAACAAACATGTTCCAATCCAAATTACTAAGATGGAAAAGGTAAGTCTAATTATTTAGTGTATCTAGAAATTACACCTAGGTGGTGGATTAGAGACATTGATAGGGAGGTGTTGAAGAAGTTAAAGTTTAAATATTGGAGGTGAAAAATTAGACAAGGGAAGATCCTTGATGAAGAAGGGGATTCACGGAGGAGAATTTTTAAGTTGGGAATCTATTGGAGGGAACATATATGTGATCTTCTTTTTCTTCTAACAAATCACATATGGTCTCGCATGTCATGTTTTCTTACCTTCACCACATTATCTTTTTTAATGTAATGTTTGTTGAACATTAAATATGACTAAATAGTTTCTAAATTGAAAATATGTACTTTTGAGTGTATTTACAAATTTTAGGGACTATTACAATCACATTATTATGTGTTTTAATAATGTCAAAATGGAAGGTAAAATTAATGGTAAACAAAAGTGAAAACATGGTATCTACTCCGTGCATGAGCACCGAATCAAGGGCTTGAACATCCAAAACTACAATAACAATGATAATTAGTTTTATCAACACTATTTTGTCTCTTAAAAAAGAGGATAGGATAGACGAATAGGATGATTTGGAGGACATGACGTGAAAGAGTAGAACCTTATCAAGATCAATCATATATAAGCTTCCTATCTCAGTAGGCGGGGGTGAAGGAGACTCGAAAAACATATGAGGCTAGGGATAAAATAGATGTCAAAGTTAATGCATTGTGGCTTCACCATTGGGCATGATTCATAATGGCCCACCAGTATCCTATAAAGAGATCGGATTCGAAATTGGGTTATACATTGCAAACATGTGTTTCCTCCTCTACTAGGTATGTGCATTTTGTGAATACTTATGCTTTTTTTATGAATGTTAGCGAGCTTATTCATAACATCATGTGAATCTATTTGAGGTTTTCCAAATATCTTGCGAGGTTGTATATCTACTTAATGTTTTTGGTTACGTGATTCCATATGACCCTTTTCAAACCTACACCACCTGCATCCTAATCGGGTTTAAATGAGAGTTTAGAATAAGGCATAAGAAAAGATCAAAACTTAATGGAAAGAATATTTTGTAGATGTGGTTTCCGATGCTAGTGGTGGAAAGACCCCATATGTGAATATTTTTATCCACAACCTCTGCTCACAATAGAACAATATAAAGAAACCCACAATTCACAAATCCTCCATTGCGTTGATAGACCACATAATGTAAAAGCAAACACCACCACCTTTTGATCGAAATTCTCCTAAATTAAGTTCCTAGTTAACTAAGGATATCATTATCCTTAATGTAGCTGAGGTACATTGGACATGTTATTACAAAACTTTAAACGAAGTTCACCTCCATTCATAGGTAAAATATAGTACTTGCTACCAAAATTCAAAGGTATGTGTTATTTAATCTCCTAAATTGCTGGTTTATAGTGAATCTTAGTATATTGCTATTCACATCCTACTACAAATGAGTGAACAAGGGACATTGACTTATATATACACAAAAATATAATCCAACAATGAAATATCCACAAATAATACTACATGATACAATATGTTGACTTTGTAATCAAGTAACAAGTTATTATGTCGATAGTTGTTTTTCCAAACTAGACCAATGTGATAAAATTATGAAAAGGCACAAATATTAGATAGCTCTAGCTTCTTTGGTCATTTACATATGGCCATATCAATGTCATCCATATGGATTTGGTTCTCACGGGTCTCACCAATTCTTATCATAGTCACGTGCTCTTATCATCTATCACAAAGACAAGAATGTATCCATGGGAATCACATTTCAAAGCATTACCTATCACATGAGTTCACATAGGTATTTTAAATATTAGTCAAAATGGACCCAATATATTGCTTTATATAAAGGGGTATAAGAGATTAAAGTATAAACGTTTGTAAAAATATATTGGGGGTAGGGTATGTGAAGTGATAGGGAGGAGGAAGGAGTATTTGTGGGGAAAATGCGAGAATCCTAAATTCATTATTTTCATTATATACCTTTTCAAAGTAAAGTGGCATGGTTTTTAGAGAAATAACCTCTATTTCTAGAGTAATGACACTACATAACTCTCAATAGTTGGGACATCCTTCATAGTATCATTGCCAGGTGTATTTTTTTCATTTGATTCAATTTTTAAGGAGAATGGATGTCATGAAGATTAATAAACTAACAAGAATACAACCACATATGACCCTTCACATTACTATACAAATTATGATTAGTTAATGACAAATATAGATAAAAAAGAAAGGAAAGAGATATCATATTAAATATAATGAGGGTTTGTAATTTTCAAGTCGATATGGTTTTGAGTAGAAAAATAAGCGAAGTTTGTGAAAATGTAAGACATTTAATCTAACATCAAAGAGGTGAAAATAAAAAGGGGTACTAAAATGTTAGAGGAAAATGGGTAGTTTTGATATATGGTAAAATAAAGGGTATCTTATAATTAAAAATTTATTGGGAAGGGGTATTAATAATAAAATATTGATAAATATATTTGGGAACATGGGTATTATTTAGCATCCTACGAATGCACGTGATAATATATAAGTTTACATAGTGAATTCCTCGTGCTTGCATCTAATGTTTTGAAGGAAAAATAAGTCACAAGTAGTGAGACTTACCACTCTACCAACTTACACCACGTTATTCCATGACTTATCTACTCATTGGTTCTTTAGAAACCTAACTTAAGGAAGAGATAAATGCACCCCTCTCTGAGTCACCAAGATTTGAAATTTAAAATACATGTGGCATGTGGAAGGTATATGAGAGTGTAAAAGTGTATGCATGTCCAAAACCAGACCAAAATAAGGAGGTGCCTTAATTTGTTAATGTCCATGACTGTACACGTCATTGTCTTCCACAAAATTGAGTGGTCATTATTGGGACTCTTTTGTGATTGATTTTAGAGAGCTTATCATTTAGGATAGGAGGTCCCACGGAAGGGTTCCACATAATTCACACTAAAAATATAATGAGATTTGAATGGTTGGATTTCTAAGTTGGATGATTGAAAGTGTCCGAGAATTCCATGCTCAAAGGTTCAACGATTGAGCGATATGGGTGTAACATGCAACAACATGAAGTGGAAAGATGGGTCACTCTCTTGACATGTGGAAGTTTACTGTCAATATGCCTTTAATACTCTTGCTAGGATTTTTCCTATAACACATTACAATTATTTACACCTCTTACAATGGTGTTATATATCCTTATTTTATCCATGACCACCCATGGACAATCCAAAAAAACACTCTAAATTATAATCTTCATATTGAAATGTTCCTTATTTATAACCTTGGATGAGCTAGAGTATTGAAGTAGGTCCCAAATGCACAAGAAAAAAATTAATTTTCCTCTTTTGCCAATGTTTCAAAGATAAATTATGCTAATAGGTGTTTCCAATAGGAGTCTCGGTGGTTATGCTTGACACACATCACAAAAATGGAAGGTGAGGTTTTGTGCGGTGGTCATTGATGATGGCATTATTAGGATTGTGCCCCTCAAACCACTTCTTTATAGCCCCTCTCCATCCTCCAATATTTTGCTCCATCAAATTCAATTTCTTCAATACATCCCCTTTGACGTCTCCATTACATTGTTCATGTGCAATTGTTAGTTCTATAGCGTGTTTAGATGACTATATACAAAACCCGTTGATAATGAATCCTCTTAGTAATCTTATAAGATCATATTGTTTTCTTTGTTCAATGCCTTAAAACATGTATGAGGCTCATTTCACCGAATAAACGATGATTTTTCTATAAATAAGATGAAAACATAATAAAGTATTTTAATTTTATTTCATAGCATTGGATTTGAATTGAAAGAAAGAAAAATAAGTATTGCTTCCCCAAATTATGAAATGGTTTTGGAGGGTGTCCCATTTTGCTGAATTGGGGCCGCCTCCCTTTGAAATAACATTCCTTGCTTCTTTTGGCAGTTCCCCCTTATAATACGATGATGTGATTGGGTGTAGGGGTGGCGAAAGGTGTGTATAAACTTTTGTCAAGCACCGATAAGCAAGAACATGAACCTCCTTAATAACATTTTGCATGTTTATTTCCTAATATTATGGATGAAGAAGATGCTTTTGACCCACGGTTCCCTTTTTATCCCAAACTTCACTCCTCCCGGTCCAATCCCACTATTTTCCTTGCTGTGGTCGTTCCAATGCCCAATGAAGGAGCTATAACGACATAGAGAATACAGTAGTAGAGAATAATAACAACATTTCTCAATGAAGGAGCTATAACCCAAATGATAACAACAATGCTCAAAGGAAGAGCTATAAAATTAACTCTTATTTTTTTGCAGATCATATTAACCCAAATCCAAACAAAACGTATTTATTTCCAAATTCACGAAATAACCCATAAAAAACATATTCATTTCCAGATTTCTCATAACAATCCAAAAAAATGTATTCATTTCCAAATTTCACATAATAATCCAACCCAAAACCATATTCAAAATGATAACAACAATGCTCTAAAAAGAGATGTAAATATCTTATTTCATTTTCTAGATTTCATAAAGAAACCAAACCCAAAACATATTCTATTTTATCATTACAATAACAACAAAGAATAAGAGTAGAAAAACCCATGCTTGAGTATTTTACCTCTAATATTCTCTGCAATCTAATTCATTGAGAGTGGATGAAAATTGGAGTTAGCTCTGCTAAGGTTTCTTCCTTGCGAACTTGTCATTTCGCAACCTTTTTGGGCTCTATGGGATATTAATACCATATTTTTTTCTAGGGTTTCTCACCCTCTAGGCACCCCTATATAATGACCCCTCCCTCTTGTTGGTCGTCAAATAGGACTTTTAAGAGAGCAACAGACAGGGGACAAGAAGTCCCTCCTCTTTAATGGGAGAGGTTCCCTTATTCAGAAACAAACTTATTTACAAATATACAAAACATGATTTTATGGTTGAACTTGGATATTACGAAAGTGTTTTCCACAAGGATCATCGATTCTGAAGGACCGAGGAAAGGGAATATGAGGATAAGCGAGAAAAGCAACATGCGAATTATAGATAGCGAGAATAATCCTTTATGTATACGAAGTTGCGGTGAATTTAAAACAAGATCGTTTGCACAAGATGAGATTACCAGACACAAAGTTCTGTAAATAACCTTCTTTAGATTCATTAATCAAGGACACAAAGTTCCTTCTTGGTTATACAAGATCACTATACTCGCAATATTTGAAAATATGCAATCAGTGAGACTAACGAACTAGAAACAAATGATCTTCACGAAATTAAAAGAAAACACAGAGATAACAGAGATTAGATAGACGAGAAATGGAAAGCCCTTTTGTATTGATTTCTTTCTGATCTATTTACACTTTCAGAAAATATGCCAAGTTCTTCCTCCTTTTTTTTTTTTTGAATGGCGTAGAAATGCCATTATATAGCTTACAAGTCAGTTACTCTTCGTAACCGTTTCTTTATTCAAGAACCGTTAAGGACTGCCAACCGCAATACCTCAACCTATTACAAAGAAAACGGAAAAGAAAGGGAAGAGGAGAAAAGAACAAGGAGAGGAAGACAGGTGGCCAGTCACTGAGAGGGACCCACCGTCTTCGGAAACCGCTGCTTGAATTTTCTTCCACGTATCAGCTATGTCCTTGCCACGAGGGACACACCAGGATTTTCATCTTGAGGATGACAATGAATATCTTTGAAAACTGATGTAACCGGCGTCTTGAGAGCTTCGTCCTTCCACAGCTGTCCTTGAAATTTGATCTTCGGATTGATAGCATCAGAGCCGCAACTTAAATTCATATTTTAGCATATTCGGGTCGAGCGGGAAAAACTAAGCACGAATGACACTTGGTACGCTTGGGACATGTGAGACGCGAATGCGCGAAACACGCGGCTCGGCCGATGCGGGCGAAACAGGGAGAAGACGCACAAATGCATTTTGGGACACTTAGGACAAAAATGTGTGAAGGACGCGGTTCGGGTGTTTCGGCCGAAAATGGAACAGCGTGCACAATTTTGACTAGGGAAATTTGGAACACGAAAGCGTGAAGTGTGCGGTTCGGGCGGACCGGCCGAAAATGGAACAGAGCGCACTTTTGAAATTGGGACAGATGGGACAGGAAAGCGTGAAGTACGCGGTTCGGGCGGATCGGCCGAAAGTGGAACAAAAGGCCCGTTTGAACTTGGGACATTTGGAACAAAAAGTTCCGGAGTACGTGGTTCGGGTGTTTCGGCCGAAAATGGAACAACTCGCACAATAAGTTTTGGGACACTTGGGACAAAAAGTTCCGGCGGGCCCGAAAATGGAACAACTTCGGGGATTTCGGCCGATCGGGGAACAGAATGCACTTTCGTACTTGGGACAGGCGGGACGAAAATGTCCGACAGGCCCGAGATACATACAAAATGACCCAAAACACAGTTTTCTCCATTTTCACGACTTAGGCACTTTAGAGAAAAACACTCATAACTCAAAATTTTGAAATTTTACATTTTATCAGAGCAGGGAATTTTGAGTGGACAACACCTCTTCAATGGAGATCTCGATCAATGGTGGCGCCCTCAAATGTTCCTCAGAAGTTCATCACGAAAGTCTTCCATGAGGTAATGTTTCTCCTCCTGATGTGGTATTACCTATTCCTGATTTTAATGTTGTTTGTCAATGGTTGGAAAAATTACTGTCTCATTGGGTATTTTATGGGTCACATCCCCTTTGAAAGCATGCTTAAATATTGGGTTAACATGACCTGGAATCCTCATGGGGTCTGGATCGAAAGCATCCAAAATATGACCAAAGGATTCTTCTTTTTTGATTTTCTGACCCAGCCAATGCCCCCAACATTTTGGCTCGACAAGCCACCTGGTATGTTCGCAACTCTTTGTTGGTCCTGTCTCCATGGACCAAATACTTTATGGTCTCTGAGTATGTTGCACTTAAAGTGCCTGTTTGGGTAGAATTTCCTAGCCTACCCTTGCCTTGTGTTCATTTCTTGCATCAGATTACATCTTCTATTGGGCGGGTGGTCTCGCTCAAACAGGATCGGTTTTACCATGATCACCCACATAAGTGTGTTTGCATTAAGGTAGATCTTTCTCAAGACATGAAAGAATTTGTGGAAATCCAGATGGGAGACAAGCATTACTCCCAATGTATTCTCGTATATCAACCTACCTAACACTTGCTTCGCTACTGTGCCTCACGATCATAAGATCAAGGAGTGTCCTCTTTATGTCCCGCGTAATCATCCAATGATCGAAAGTAGCTCCTAAACTTGCCAAACCCCTGTAAGAGGAAGGTTGAAAAACAATAGGGGACCAAAAAATAAGAATAAAAATCAACAATATAAGGCTTCTGGTTTGAACAGTTAGCGTGAGCCAGCTGTTAAAGAACAACCCATAACCTGCAAACTAAAGAGCCAACTGCTATTGCTAAGGAACCAATTACTGTTTCCAACTCATCTTTCCAGTTACCAAAATACTCCAGCATGCCCAAGGTGGCCTCGGTTCTCATGGACTAGACAAATTCTATTTCTAATGTCACCATGCCGCAACCATTGTCGCTGCTGTTAACAAACAACTCACATGGGCCATACAACATGCCCCAAATTCCTCATCACATCTCTCGGGATCATATCCCGACGCACATTTTGGACTCAATAGAAGAGGAATATAACATCGAATACGTTGGGCATAAGAAAATTGATTTGCAGGATTTTTGTAGCATAACACTGCTCAATTCCTGTAAAACCAATTCGACGCCCTTGATGGCTTGGATGTTGATGGCATGGCTCTTAACCAATGTCTCCCATGAATTATTTATCTTGGAATGTTCGGGGTCTTACAGACTCTTGTCGTAAGTATGTTGTTCGTGAAACTCGGAAAAGATTTTCCAATTTAGATGTTTTATTTTTACAGGAGGTGAAAATTACAAGTTTTCAGTTACAGGTGGTTTGTAAATCCATCTAGCTTGACAGCTTGGCCTTTTGCAGTAATCATGAAGCGAGGTGTGGGGGTTAATTTCCCTTTTTCTCCCAAATGGCGGCCCTTGTTGATTGACCATGGCATCAACCCCACCAACCATGCCATATGGGTCATATTTAATGTTGATGGCCACCCTTTTGGCATCATTAATATATACACCTCTAATGATGTGGCCGAAAGGGCTGATCTTTGGCGAGTGGATATATTGCACAATTCCCAATGTTTATTGGGTAATAAGTGGTGAATTTAATATGGTTGAGTCACCCACTGACAAATGTAGTCACCTTTCGATGAGGAGGACAGTTGGTGAAAGGGAGGCTTGATTTTTCATGCATAATAAGTTTGGGTTTTATGACCCTAATGCTTCATGCAATCCCACTTCTGAAGCATGGCTCACTTGGTCCAATCTCCGAGGAGGATTAGATAATTTTCTTAAATGTCTTAATCGAGCTATGTCATCATCTCGAGATTATTTTGATTTTGACAACATTTATCCATGCCAGTGGAGGTCATGCTTGACTTTGTCCTTTCGAGATCACTCCCCCATTTGATTTTGTATCACTTGGCATGATAAGCACACTTTTTATCATAAAGGCCAATTCTTTCTTAATACTGCCTTGATGCAACATGGGCCCACACTCAATCATATCAAGCGTGTGTGGAATTTGGCCCTCGATCTAGTCATTATCAACACTTTCATCCACCTATGCATGCTAGCTGGACTCAATGGTGGGAGGACACTATGACTCGGACTACTAGATTCCTCAGAATCTATGGCAAAAAGTTGGCCAAAATTAGACCACTGCTCATACTCTACCAACACCTCTACACTTAGCCGAGCGGTGGTGGCACTTCAAGAAACCCCTTCTTTGAAACTCTACAACTTCAAGTTGCAATCGCTTCTCCAAAAAATTCAAATTGCTGATAACTACAATGATCGAGGAGCTCAAATCTGTGCCCACATGCATTGGATTAAAATTAGCAACCAATTTTTGAAAGAATTCTTTCTTTCTCTCAGAGCCAAAAAAACTTCTTAGTAAATTTGGTCCATATTTGATGTTGGAGCTAGGGTCACTGACCCCCAACTCATGTTGCAATCATTTGTGTGACATTACGAGTTGGTATTTCAGGCTTAAAAACCCTCTGCTAACCAACAAACAACCCTTGAACAATGGTCAGTTGTTGTGTGTAAAGCTTTCCCATGCTTAGAAGGTGGTTTGCGACGATCGAATGCTCATCATTATGACCTCCACGATGCAGTCATGAAAATGGCCATTGATAAAGCTCTGGGATGTGATGAATTCCCTTGTGAATTATATAAAGCTTTATGGGATTCAGTCAGTCAAGACCTTTTTCAAGTCTATCTCGAGGGGTTTCATAACCAATCATTGGGATTGCGTATCAAAAAAGGGAATATTAAATTCACCCCAAAACCAGGGGATCTAGATAAAATTACCTATTGGCGACCTATCACTTTGTTGAATGTCTCCTACAAAATAATTACCAAAGTGCTAGCTATGCGGTTACATAATATTCTCCCCGCTATTATTCAACTGGAACAAACTGGGTTCATTCAGGGGCGATACATCTTGGAAAACATCATTGTTGTTTGGGAAGGCATGGAATGGGCCCACAAATCCAATCAATAAACTATGTTCATAAAAATTAATTTTGAGAAAGCTTATGATTGGATTGAATGGCCATTCATCCTTACCATGCTTCAAGCCCTTGGCTTCGGCCCCATTTTCATTCAATCATTCAAAATGCTATTTACAAATGCATCTATCTAGATCACTATTAATGGCCTTAGTTCTGAGCCCTTCAGATTGTTACGTTCCATTCATCAAGGTTTCCCATTAGCGCCGCACTCTATGTGTGTTTGCTCAAGTATTTGGTTATCTGTTGGCCCACACCAAAACCCAAAGGATTGTTTGGGGAATTTCACTGCCATCTGTGAAAAATTATCAATTGCTTAGTGGTCACTTCGCAGATGATTCCTTTCTCATGCTCATTGAGAATGAATCCAATATCCGCAATGTCATGCACTACCTTGATATTTTCTGTTTAGCATCTGGTTCTTCCATTCAATGGTGGAAAACCCAGTGTTATCGACAATTCTTCCTCCCAATGCTTGTTTGGTTGACATATTTTGAGTGGAAGATTATTGCACATAGAGAAATGTTTAAATTCCTTGGCATCCCTTTTTATTTTTAGGCATCTCCGACTGAGAAGCTATGACAATATGTTATTCAATGGGTTGCCAAAAAATTGGATTATTGGATTACCAGAACTTTTTCCTTGGTGTAAAATTCCAAATTTGTTCCAAAGTTTTGGTGGCCACATACGTTTATTACTCCTCGTGTTGGGTGCCTTTCAAAGCCTCTATTCAAAAGCTAGAGAAGCTCCTCAAAGCCTTGTTGGTGTCGAATCACAAAGCACTCACAGGACTCTGCAACTCGATGGGCTGAGAATCTCAGTGCGATTGCACAACATGGAGCTTTTCCCAAGTGTGGGACCTTGCGAAATCGGAAAAGCTCTCCGGATGAAGGCCGGTTCCTATTCCTCTGTTCAGATGCACACGTAAAAATGCAGAGGGTCTACTCAAAACCTAATCTAATTTTCCAAGGAGACAGGGGTAAGAAAATGCAGAAAATAAAACCTAAACTAACAGAGGTGATGCACCGAGGAATGAAGAACACCTGTCTTGCCAATAAACACAGACCAAAAAAATGTAATGCAAGATCATGCACAGATAACCAGATTTACAGTGAAAGATCAAGAAGATGCAAATAAACACTGAGAGGGTTGATAATCATCCACAGACATGCATTAATTTTCTCCAAAGATTGATACAACACACTGCAAAATGCCAAGAGGCAAAGCTGCATTACAGTTTTAAATGGGAGGTTTTAACTCCACAGATTCACCTGCCAAAGAGAAGAAGGGAGGGGCAAAACAAGAATGTCCAACCTTTAGAAAGAAGCCCCTCCTTACAATTTATAGGAAGAATGAGAGGGAGAAGAGAGAGAAAGTCCAAATCTACCCCAACCACCTCAGGTTGTATTTAATTCATCTCATTATGGTGGTAGGTGAGGACCATATCAAACCCCAAAAGTGGCAAACTGTATTTTGCATTTTTAAGAACTTGTTCCCACCCAATTAAAGATATCCAATCGTAGTTAGGTAGAGGACGCCGTAGGCTTTCTGAAAAGTCCAACCTTGTGTGAATCGGAGCTCCCAGTCAAAAGTTATGGCCATCTGAATATCTGGGTCAGGGTCTGCTTCCTGTCAGCGCTCAGAATGTTGCGCCTCCTGAAGGTGCGCCTTGGCGCATCCATATGCATGTTGACAATCCTTTTCGTGCGCCAAAGGCACAAATATGTTTGTGTCGACAACCCTTTTTGTGCGCCAAAGGCGCATTCATTTGCATGTCAACACTCTTTTCTGTGCGCCAAAGGCGCGTCTATTTCTATGTCGACATCTTCTTCTATGCGCCAAGGGCGCATTTACATTTGTGTCGACATCCTCTTATGTGCGCTAAGGCGCAACTTTTTCCCTGTTGACACTCATTGTTATGCGCCATTTCCGTGCGCCAAGGGCACATCCTTTACATTGTCGACATCCATTTCTGTGCGCCACTATCCTGCGCCTTGGCGCATACATTCTCATGTTGACACTCATTGTCATGCGCCATTTCCGTGCGCCAAGGGCGCATCCTTTACATTGTCGACATCCATTTCTGTGCGCCACTATCCTGCGCCTTGGCGCATACATTCTCATGTTGACACTCATTGTCATGCGCCATTTCCGTGCGCCTTGGTCATGTCAGGCATTTGAGCTTCTTTGATTTCTCCATTCTCCTGCTTGTCTATATCTACCCGGGGGGAAGATATATACAACAAGCCTTTCTTTAGGCCAACGCTTCTAATGATAAAGGCTTTCATGGTATTTCTTGGGAGATATGTTGCCTTCCCCATAATTCTAGGGGGTTGGACCTTATTGACATTCAATGCCAAGGAAGGAACTCTGTGCAAAATGGATTATTAGATGCATCCAAGGCCAAGAAGTGTGGAAAGTGCTTTTGCACCATTGCATCGAAGAAGGATCACCTTACGGCTGCCCCTGTATGGAAAGGTTTGGGGTTTTTAACCTCCTTATTTCGCCAGTGCTTGTTAAAGTTGTTGACACTTTTGTGCTTAAAAACATTTGGAAAGCATGAGAATGCATCAAACCGTGGATTCACTGGAAAGGTGCCAATTTTTGTAATGGGCTCTCCATTAACCATCGTTCTCTTTGGTGGTCGCCAATATTTCAAGCTCAGGATAAGTGTTTCACAGATATCCTAGGGATTCTTGTGCTCAAACTTTTCAAGCACAAAATTTGCACCATCCAAGATTTATTCTGTAAACACTCTCAAACCTGGTATTCTTGGATTGAACTTAAAGCTTGGTTTTGGTGACCAACCAGGATCAAGCTAGTATTACTAAAGTGCTCAATTTGGTCCCTGACCATATGTTGCACAAGATTTCTGTGCGCTCCTCTCACCCCTGGTGGATGGATTGGAAATGGTATGTTGATACCCCATTTCACAATTATTCAGCTAGTAAAGGCTACCGCTAGATTTTGCCTCATCTACCCATGGTTAAAAACTCAACACTCGATGGGGGATTCATTCCACTCCGTCTTCTGGAGTAGGTGATTTGAAACTATTTGGTCTATCTGTGTGGAGCCTAAAATTGCCCATTTTCTCTGGTGTATTCTGCACCAAGGTCTTCTAGTGGGGTCTCAACTTGTTCAAATTGGGGTCCCAGCTCCCAAGTGCCCATTTTATGGCCACTTGGAAACTTTAATGCATCTCTTCTAGTTTTTTCCGAAAGCACAACTTGCTTGGAATTGGATACACTCATTTTTCTTTCCTCTCAAACCGCACTGTTACTTTTACTTGGAAGAATATCCTTTTAGGAGACAACCCAAACTTCTACCTATGTTCACCTAGATTTGGCATGTTTTCAGAGGGGAAATTCTATTTTGGATATGGAAAGAAAGAAATATTTTTTTCTTTGCTAATTTTGAAGTTGATCAACAATTTTTAGTGTATAACAAGTCTATTGTTATCTCCAATGTGCTACTGCAGATTCAAGTCCAGGATAACAAAGTTTCCCTGGAAGTGGACCACCTACAGACTGCACTGTCAGCGACCACGGTGCCTCATTCAATGTCACCTGGAACCACCCTTGTCATCTCGGTGCTCCTCGCTGCATGGCCATGGTGGTTTTCACAACCATTCTCAATGAGGTTCTTTCAACCAGGATCGTTACTCACCCCGCCTCAACAATGGAGGTTCATTTGCCACCACTCACCAACAAGACTAGGGGTCACATATCGCTCGTTAACTCGGGCTAGGCTCACTGTTGCCCCCCGAGATGAGCATGTTGGATGGTTGGAATCTACCCCCACCACCACTACCACCCTCAAACATGTTCCCCCACATCTCTCTCGCCATCCCCACTTGGGGGGAAGTGGAAAATGAAGAAGATTATCCCATTGATTGGGACATTCTGGATGTCAGAAAGGACCTTCCAAGTTCAGGCTATCTTAACGATCATGATCCTCCTACTTCAGGAATGTTTGCTGCTGTTGCTGCTTAATTTTGTGTTCTAGTGGTTTCTGGCGTTGCTGTTTGCTTACTATTATCCTAGGATTGGCCTAGTTTGTTTGTGGTTTTGGGCGTGCTTTATCATACCGCTTTTTTTTTTTAAGGCTATCTTGTATATTATTGCATTAATATAATATAAGATCTCTTTTCATAAAAAAAAATCCAACAAAATGTATTTATTTCCAAATTCACGAAATAACCCAAAAACAAAAGTATTCATTTCCATATTTCTCATAATAACCCAAAAACGTATATATTTCAAAATTTCACAATAATCCAACCCAAAACCGTATTCAAAATGATATCAACAATGCTCTACAAAGAGATGTAAATATTTTATATCATTTTCCATATTTCATAAAGAAACCAAACCCAAAACGTATTATATTTTATCATTAAAATAACAACAAAAGTAAGAGTAGAAAAACCCATGCCTAAGTATTTTGCCTCCAAACTTCTCTGCAATCTTCCAAGTTGAAAACCTCCAAACAATACATTTTGCCATTAAATATTTCAACAAAAAATTTAAACAATAAAACACCACAATATTCATAATAACAACAATGAATTCACCATGCATAGTCACCAAAACATCTATCCCTTAAAAACTCCATGCACGACCCTAAAGAAAGCTCTAAAAGCAGTCGAATAAAACTAAAACAATGAGTTATTTGTATGCCTTAGCTTCTCAAGGAAGCTTCCATTTCCCAAGGTGTCTATGTATCCCTCAAAACATTTGCACCAAAATTCCTCTAATGCACATGCCACTTCGTGGCTTATAAAACATCCGTTAAGCCATAAACCTCAATAAATAACCGTTTCAAATTTTCCATGCAACTAAAATTTAAACTTAAGTTTAATAAAAATATCCAAAGCCACCTTAACCAATGCCATGTAAAAATCAAACCAAGATCCATAAACCTTAGCCGAAGTGGTCTTATGACCAATAACATGTCACAATGCAAAACATACATATATATATATCTCTCTCTCGTAATTAATTTATATATATATATATATATATATATATATATATATATATATATATATATATATATATATATATATATATATATATATATGATTATATATTTTTAATTTATTAAATCATCAACAAACAATTCATTACTTGACAAGTAATAACACAAATTAGAACGATCTTAATAATGAATTAAATCAAGGATATCACATTACATATCACATGAGTTCACATACATTTTTAAAATATTATTCAAAATGGACCCAATATATTGCCCCATATAAAGGGGTATAAGAGGTTAATGTATAAACATTTTTAAAAATATAATGGGGTAGGGTATGTGAATTGATAAGGAGGAGGGAGTAGGAGAATTTTTGGGGCAAATGCAGAATCCCAAAATTCATCATTTTCATTGTGTATTTTTTCAAAGTAAAGTCACATGGTTTTGAGAGAAATAACATGTATTTCCATAGCATAACTCTAAATAGTTATGACATCCTTCATAGTATCATTGCTAAGGTATATTTTTTTGTCATTTAATTCAATTTTTAAGGAGAATGGATGTCATGAAGATTAATAAACTAACAAGAATACAACCACATATGACCCTTCACATTACTATACAAAGTTTGATTAGTGAATGACAAATATAGATAGAAAATAAAGTAAAGATATATCAGATTACATATAATGAGGGTTTGTACTTTTCAAGTCCAATATGAATTTGATCAAGGTTTTAAGTAGAAATATAATTAAATTTTGTGAAAATGTAAGACATTGAATCTAACATTGAAGAGGTGAAATAAAAAGGGGTATTAAAATGTTAGAGGAAAAATGGTTAGTTTTGATATATGGTAAAATAAAGAGTATCTTATAAAAAAGTAATTGGGAAGGGGTATTAATAATAAAATATTGATAAATATATTTGGGAACAAGGGTATTATTTAGCATCCTATGAATTCATGTGATAATATATAAGTTTACATAGTGAATTCCTCTTGCCTGCACCTAATGTTTTGAAGGAAAAATAAGTCACAAGCAGTGAGACTTACCACTCTACCAACTTACACCACTTTATTCCATGACTTATCTACTCATTGGTTCTTTAGACACCTAACTTAAGGAAGAGATAAATGCACCCCTCTACAGAGTCATCAAGATTTGAAATTTAAAATCCATGTGGCATGTGGAAAGTATTTGAGAGTGTAAAAGTGTATGCATGTCCAAAACCACACCATAATAGGGAGGTGCCTTAATTTGTTAATGTCCACGAGTGGTACATGTCATCATCGTCTTCCACAAGACCGAGTGGTCATTATTGGGACTCTTTCATGATTGATTTTAGAGAGATTATTATTTAGGATATGAGGTCCCACGGAAGGGTCCCGTACTTCACACTTGAAAATATGATGAGATTTGGATGGTCGGATTTCTAAGTTGGATAATTGAAAGTGTCTGAGAATTCCATGCTTATAGGTCGATGATTGAGTGATATGGGTGTAACATGCAACACCATGAAGTGGAAAGATGGGCCACTCTCTCCTCCTTACATGTGGAAGTTGACCGTCAACATTCCTTTATTACTCTTTCTAGGATTTTTCTTAGAACACGTTACAATTATTTTCACCTCTTACAATGGTGTTATATATCCTTATTTTATCCATGACCACCCATGGACAATCCAAAAACACTCTAAATTATAAGATTCAAATTGAAATGTTCCCTATTTATAACCTTGGATGAGCTAGAGTATTGAAGCAGTCCTAAGTGCACAAAAAAATTAAGTTTCCTCTTTTTCCAATGGCTCAAACATAAATTATGCTAATAAGTGTTTCCAAATAAGAGTCTTAGTGGTTGCGCTTGACACGCGTCACGGAATTGGAAGGTGAGGTTTTGTGCCGATGGTCATTGGACTGATGTCATTATTAAAATCAATCCCCTCAAACCACTTCTTCATAACCCCTCTCCATCCTTCAATATTTTGCTCCATCAAATTCAATTTCTTCAATACATCTCCTTCAAAGTCTCCATTACATAATTCATGTGCAATAAATAGTTCTATAGTGCTTAGGTGACTATATACAAACCCCGTTGATAATGAATCCCTAAGTATTCTTATATAATCATATTGTTTACTTTTTTCAATGCCTCAAAATGTGTATGAGGCTCATTTCACTTGACGATCGAGGATTTGTCTATAAATCGATGACAACATAATAAAGTATTTTTATTTTATTTCCTAGCATTGGATTTGATTCAAAGTAAGAGACATAAGTATTGCTTCCCAAATTATGAAATGGTGTCAAAGGATGTCCCATTTTTCTGAGTTGGGTAGCCTCCTTTGAAATAACATTCTTTGCTTGTTTTGGTAACTAATTTTGTCCCCTTATAATCCGATGATGTGATTGGGTGTAGGAGTGGTAGAAAGGTGCGTGTAAATAGTGAAAATTACTCGATAAAAAAACAAATCAAAGCAATGTAATATACCTTTCAAACAAATCTTCAATGCAAACCTCGATGTAATATTTGTGGAAGCTTTAAGCTTGTGAAATATTGTGAAATGTAGATTTGTGGGTGCTCTTGAATGACCTCTAAATGGGATGCAAATTGCTACGATTTTTTTTTGAAAGCTTCCAATATATAGATATTGGATAACAAAATTGACAAAGTAATTGTGTTGTAAATCCAAGAGGATTTGCAATAGGGTAAGCCTCGCGTTTATAGAGGCTAAGTAGTGGTTTGAATTTGGTTGAAAATGGTCAAATGCACATGCTAAAAATAACATTTGATGAAGTTACAGTAGTATTGGGAAGATAAATTCCATTGAGGGGAAGTAAAGGGATTTACTTAATGTAACCCGCATCCGGAAAGGTGGTTGTACATGTAATTTAATTGCCCCACATTTCTAGGATTCTAGAAGTGTAGTTGACTGAACTAGTGAAGTGGAGTCCAAGTGGAGTTGACTGGGATGAGGAAGTGGAGTCCAAGTGGGGTCCAAAGTGGTAGTTGACTAGGAAAATAGGTGTATTTTCCTAATTAAATAACTAATTTAATTAGCTATGATGTGCACACTAATTAATTAATCATTTATTTAATAAATGATAATTAAACTAGCTAAATGTGTACTAAGGATTAATTTAATTAATCGACAAAGGGGTGCAATGTGCATGATTTAATCGATTTAATCAATCAATCATAAAGGGATGAACTAGGATGTATTAGGATAATACTGGGAACAAGTGAGTGATTTAGGGTGACTACATTTTCCGCTCTTTAAAGTTATATTGTAAAGTAATAATGCTTTAAATATAGTAGACATATAGACACAAAATCATGCACTTGGGTACATTTCTAGATCCTAATCACACACTTCTATTCATAAGATTACAAACGATAAAACTACTAATTGACATCTATCTTTGGGATATTTTGTCTTTCTTGATTCCTCTTTGGTCTTACACACCCCACAACCTAGTCTGATCTTCATTGCTTTATCTTTATTGACTCTGGATGCCACCTCCCAACCAGACACCAATGCCTGGCGCCCTCATACCCTCCGAGCGCCCTTGACCTCTTTGTATCTTACTCACCTCCTTTGGGCCTCTTTTATCTTTTGGGCATCTTGTTTTCTCATGGGTCAAATTTTTAGTTGAAAATTACAAAATTCAAACAAGGAAATCATATAAATACAAAGCTATGTGACCATAATAAAGGACCAAGCTCTAAGCATCTACTATCACCACCTAAGGTTGCATCCAAAGACATTCTAAGAGCATCAAAACATCCATCTAGCACTCACTCAAGGGACAAGGATTGTATTTTATGCATACACACATAAGAGGGGAAGTTCATTTTTCCATCCACACATCTACTTACATTGCTACATCTAGCTATCACTCGCTATCAAGTGCATCTTACACAAGAGCTTCCTAGGGCACAATTTCTACACACATGCACAAGAACTACATGGAGTCTAAAATGTAGTGCAACACTCGGTCGTAAGTTCACTATGCTAGGTGATCACCGGTGTTAGTATGAATCCCCATTTACACATTTTTATTTTTAATATTTGATGCATTTTGGGGTTTTGCAGGTTATCTCCCTCTTTGTGGGCTACAGGAAAATATAACGATCATCCAGCGACACATAGGTGCCCAACATTGAAGTTTTGCGACCATCTTGCGACAAAATAATAATCATTTTCCAACCATTTTTGCAGTCACATGCACCCAACAGAGGTCTTTATCACCCAGATGCCCCGACCCAGGTCTAAGCATGCTTTAGGCCTAGATTATTCGATGTTAAGAAATTTTTTGGGTGTGGTTACGACGATCTGCTCCTCCTGTTCATCAAGTTTCTAGATCATAATACTTCGAGATATAGTGTGAAATCAAATAAGTATTTTAACCTCTCTCTTGCACCTAGGGTTTTAATTTTCATTAGCTTATTATGCTCGCATCAATTCTGTGATATAGTGTTTATTTATCATACATGACTACGAAATATCTAGGTTTTAGCATGATTCAATATTTGTTAAATCAGACACATGCAAATTAACAAGCATAAAGCGATGAAGCATTTGAATGCCCCATAGAGATAGAATTGGTAAGGTAATTCCACCTCAAGCAGGATGATGATGTAGAAAATAGTGGATAGCCTCTTAATAGGAAGAATACAACAAATAACGAATAAGGATATGAAGGTTTGTTCTCGTAGCATGAGCTTCATTTGGAGAATAAATTTAGAGCAACCTTATTTTTGTTGTTGCACAATAGAGTTATCACCATGATTATGAAATAATCAAGATGGGTAACCCAGATGCGCATAAACAAACACACACACAACAAAGAAAAGATAAAAAGAAAAATAGAATCAACATTTAGAGTACGTGTAAGCATCAGGGTTATAAAGGAACCAAGATGTAATCACAATACTTGTAAGTGGTCCAAAAATTAAACATCAATAATGCAACAAAAATGTCTAAAAAGAAGACAATCAACTATGCCCCTAATATGTGCCATAATGATGATTACATAGATGCAAATTCTCCTAAGGTGGGAATAAGATCAAAATGAAGAGAAAAGTAAAGGTAATCCTCATAACACTCTTGTTGGATCCATTTTGAAAATGATCAGAAAGAAATTTCCCTAGACAAAGTTATATTGCGAAGGAAAAACAATTTTGTAACTTGCCCCAAACAGAGTTAGCCTATCATGCAAAGGGAAGAAAGCGATAGTTGTAATATTGGAACAATCATTAGGGTTATAGATAAATAGTATGAATTTACCAAGATTGTGTTGAGGTGTGTGAAATATTCACTTCAAGGGTTTTCCAATTGTAGGATTTTGTGATAAGTGAATGTTTGTTCAAAAATTTTATAATTTTTGATTTTTTTCAAGATATAATTTTTGGATTTTTGCGAGTTTTTGAAAAAATTGAAATAAAAACGTAAAGAAATGTAATAAAATTTGAATACACAACAAAAATTTAAACACACACAGTTTATTTAGTACACTAAAATGAAAACATAACATGTGCAAGCGGTCAAGAAGAGACAAAAAAATTGAAAACATCCCAATATGAACATGAATGTGCCACACCAAAGTGAACTAACATGCCAAGAATTTTCTTGCAATTGGTCTACAACAAAGGTAAAAAAAAGTACAACAAAATAAGAAACTAAAAGAAGCAAAAACACCATCACAATGTTGACAAACTGCAACAATTACACAACAAAATTGTAAAAACGATGTCTAATGACACTTTGAATGTGTTCCACATTGAATAAATAGACATATATGAATGCCCCCAAGTGATAGCTTAGAATGCGAGAGGATTGGATCAAGACAAAGAGTGGAGTGATACTTAGATACTCCAAAAGATACTCTTACTAGATACCATTGAAGTTTGATCTATATTGGATTAAAATTTGAAATCCAAGTGTGCCCCAAGCAAAGTTATATTGTGAAAGGGTAAATGATTTCCTTGAGCATAGATATACACCACATGAAAGAAAAATGATTATCAAAAGATGATATGGAATGATCATGAGGAGCACCATCAAATGGCAAAAATGTTGAACTGTGTTATCCAATTACTAAAAGTTGGTCAAACATTATTTGAATGTTTTGATTTTGACAATTTTATATGGTTTTGGATTTTGAATAATTTTATATATTTTTTTATTTTGAACAATTTTATATTGTTTTTGGTATTTTAAAACTCGCTAAATGGGTGCACTACTTGAAAGCAAGTGTAAATAATTAGAAGCATTCCATTCCATTGGTAGAAATGTAGATGGTAAAATGATAGGGTGTTTCACTCTGCTCGTGGCTCCACGCAACTAGGAAGATGTGAGGGCTCATCACCGAGATCTAATAAGGACGTGATAATGAGGTTAATAGTGATATGAAAGTGAAGACACAAGGTATAACAATGATCTATATGAGAAAAATGTAACTCATCTCTAGTCAAGATTATTTGACCGATTCCAAGATGATTCCACTTTATAGGTTTTGAATTGACTTAGATCCATTGATGGCCTACTGATTGAAAAGATCCAATTGAAGGAATTATTGTCTCTCTTTAACATAAGCAGCTAAATTACTTCTTGGGATATTTTTTATTAAGCACCTTTGATTAAGATTTCTAAAGGATTTATTGGTTAATTATTTTTGTTTATTTTTTAAAGGGACCCCTACATGTTTCCCCATACCACCAATAAGAGGCAAGGACTCAACACCGAAAAAAAAAATTAGGTGAGTAAGGACATCTTCCTCCATTCCCAATCACATACTACTAGTGAGAAGTATGGGCTTATCACCAAGACCTGTGAAGGGCGAAAGATGTGATGATTTTATAGTTTTTTTGTATTTTTAGAATTTTTTTCCTTATTTTTGATAGTGCGCTTATTGGGAAGGAACATTCCCCCCAAGTATCACCACATGCAACCGGTGAGGTCATAAGGGTTCAACACCATAGATTGAGATGGGTGGTCAAAAGCACATGGTAAAGAAGTTTGAGATTTCATTAAAGAGAAAACTTATTTGAAAGGATGAGTTGCCATTAGTAAGCTTTAAGAACAAACCGTAGGCAAAAATATTTGAAATGGTAGAAACCATAAAAAAGATAAGACACACAATGCCCAATAGGAACAAGGTTAACTTGTGTCGTGATAGGTGAAGAATGCGAATATATGATAATGGTATGATTAATATATCTGCCAATAAATGAAATGATTAATATTATTTGTACTCACTTTTCCATTTCCGATTTGCAAAAAAATGTTGTAAGGAATGGTTTGATACAAAGTTTTATTTACTTTTTATGCTTTTTAAGTTTTCTGAATTTTGAGGATGAGGATTTGAAATGGAATCATTAAAAGAGAGGTCCATGTTTATTAAAGTTGAATGGTCCTAAAAGAATAGACTTGGGAAGATGAGATCCAAGTCAAGAGGAGGAATCGAAAGATTCAATAAGTCCTGAAATACGAGACTTGGGAGACAAGGTCCAAGTTAAAGGAGGAAATATGAAGATTTGGTAAGTCCCGATTTATGAGACTTGGGAAGAAAAGGTCCAAGTCAAAGGAGAGAATCAAAAATTTGACAGTCCTGCAATACAAGACTTGGGTGAACAAGTTCCAAGTCAATGGATTGAATCACATGATTCCATGAGTCCTAAGTTAGGAGACTTGGTCGAGATAAGGTCTAAGTCAAAGGAAAGAATAAAAATATTCAAGAGGTCCTGAAGTATGAGACTTGGGCAGACGAGATCCAAGTCAAAGGATGTGTGATTAAATGAGTCTTTAATGGGATCAAAATACCCATGTGATGTTAGAGGAATATTGTCGATGTAGGGAATATGTTGAAATTCATATTCACTTGTGAGTGAAAGAGTGTGAGGAAATAAGGATTTATCTCTATATGTATATCCCAGGTTCCTTATAAGTTGTAGAGAGAAAATAGTCAATGTTTCTCCTTCGAAGTTGTGAATTAATTGATTGGATGAAAGATTTGTAATTAAAGTGTGAAAAGGTTGTATAAGGATATTCCTAGGTATATGTACCTCGTAGAGTGTACTCATGTAGATGTCTTGACAGTAGAAATCATTAACGATGAGATTCTTTCAAGATTGATCATTTTAGTTATGATGGACAAAAAGGTTACATTGTTGCAAGTGTCCAAGCTTGTTGTGGTTGTGTTTCAACAACAAGGCTAGAGATATTAAGTGTAGAAGCCAACGGTGAAAGAATAGAATCAAGCTCAATTGTGCTTGATGATGGACCCTCTTCTGTATTGTCTATAGTTATATAAAGGGTTGAAAGGGAGTCTTGAAGCAAGTTCAAGTTCTCGTTTGGTGTTAGAAGGTTGTTGTCTGAAATAGTTTCAATGTCTGTTTGGATGAATGAAAGAAAAAATGGAGAAGAAATAGATTGGTTTAGAGGGAGAGATAATTGACCTTTATCACGATATTGTTGAATGTCGATGTATAAAAGTGGGGAAAATAGTCAAATATTCATTAGAAGTTGTGGAAATTGACATGTCATTAATCACGAGAGATTCATTGTCGAGATCTATGGAGATGGTTCCATCATCAATTGAGTCTTAAACAGGTTTGGCTTCCCCATTAGAAAAGGGTCTCGTAGTTGGATATTAGATCATGTTAGCCTTTACTAATTGTTGAAAGACACTAGGCAGAATTTCTTCGAGATGTGTAAACCGACGTTCAACTTTACGCGAGTGACATTGATGATACAAGATACGATGGATTTATAATCAACATTGTTCGAGGATTCACCATATTCGCGAGCTTTACCCTTTGTACCATGGTTAGAAATGGATTAGAAAACACCTTTAGATTATTGTTGGGTGTTTTGGTAGATGGTAGGTCTTCGTCCACTATGTCTCCGTTTTCAATGAGGTTTTGGATTTAGTTACGAAGTTGTTTGCATCTTTCCATTTGATGACCATCAATGTGATGAAAAAAATAATAAGTATTAGGTCTATACCAATATGGATTAGGTTCTTCTTCATGGAAGGTTTGCATGACAGGGTAAGTGACCATATTGGCACTTGCCTTTTCTTTCAAAACACTTGAAAGATATTCCCCCAAAGATGTATATTATCTTCATTTGTAGTCACGAGGAGGAAAATTTTCTCTTCTTGGAATGTTGACGAATGGTTTAGAATTAATCTATTTAGATTGGTTGTTATGTAAGTTGTGCATGTTGCATTATCCGTGATGCCATCATTGAAAACGTTACGGTTGCGAATTGGTGTACCTAGTTTTATTGTGATAAGTGATAGGGTTGTTGTTTTTGTTATGAGTATTATGCCCATTATCTTTATAATGAGGCTTCATCAAAACTTTAGAAATGAGGGATTTTTTTATTTGAGTTCCCTTTTCGATAACTTCCTCAAAATTGTTAAGGTGGTGTATCTACATGTGAAAGGACAACTCGAAGTTAAGGTTTGGGATGAAGATGCTAACCATCTATTTTTCAGGGATTGAACATGAGAATCAACTTGCAATTACTCGCCATCGTTGTAAGAACTGTGAAAAGCTCTCATTTTATCACTATTTGGCATTACAAAATACATCATTGTGACTTTAGAGTCAAGGTTGAAAGAGAAATGTTTAATGGAATTATCCGAGAGGTCCGCCGCAAAGGTAGAGATAGATCCCTTTTGAAGGCATAAGAACTAGTCCAAAGATTTTCCTCCTAGAATCTCATGAAAGAGGCACAAGAGAAATATATCGTTATAAGCCACCTCTTGACATTCCATGAAGAATTCTTTGACATGCACTCTAGGATCAGTTTTTCCCTTGTATTTTTCAAATTTGAGCATCTCAAAAGAGTGTGGGAAGGGTTTGAGTATGATGTCCATGTCGAAAGGTTATGGACATAATTCATCAAAATTGAATTGTTTACATTGTTTTTGCATGCCCGAAATGGTGTTTTTCATCATTTTCCACTCTTGAGAAAATGGTGAATTAGTTTGTGGGATAAATGATGAACTATCATTCCCATGATTGTTGTTCTCATTATTGGTATCAAAATGAGTTTGAAAGGCGTCATCACTTTTATTTGTGTGTTTGATACCTTTGGTATTGTCATTAGTGACTATAGATGATAAGAGAGCCAATTGTGTGGCCATTTCCTTAATTTGATATGTGAGGGCTTTAATAGGATTGGTGGATGAATAAGTAGATTTTCCTTTATCCTCGTGGCATTTTTTTTTACTTGGTCCTGCATCGTCATGTTTGTTTGAATCAAGTGGTGGACCCTTTGGAGATTTAGGTTGTTATTTTAAGGCTTTCAATTCATCCTCATTAAAGTCCTAGGAAATATTGCTCCCATTACGAGGAGATGAAGAAGGAATTGGTATTTGTTTTTTCATAAAGTGGCATCTATGGAAATATTTTTAAGTTGGTCTTCGTCCTCTTCATCGAGCTGATATGGAAAGGATATCTTTCCTCCCATCAAAAGGGAATATAATCATGATGTCATGTTCCCACCATTGTTTGAAAGAGGGGAGGAACAAGAAGAGGTGTGATAGAAAAATCAACCCTTAGCAAAGTGAATGCTAAGATGGAAGAGGGGAAAAGAAGAAAATGCTCGACCCTAGAAAAATGAGTGCTAAGAGGGAGGAGGTGAAAATGGTTAGTTGATTTCCCGAATCCTAACAAAATGAGAGTTAAGAGAAAAGGGACTAAAAGGGGTTAGATGTGCTCTAATCTTTAACAAAAATGGATGTTAAGGGAGAAGAGACTTAACAAGGTGAATGCAATCAACTCTTAACAAAATGAGTGATAAGAGTGATGAAAAGATGCAAAGGGGTAACTCTTAACAAGATGAGTGTTAAGAGAAATGAACAAGGGGTGAAAATTTAAACTTGCTTGACACTTAACAAAATGAATGCTAAGGAGACAATACTTAACAAGGTGAATGTGATCCACTCTTAACAAATGAGTATAAGAGTGATGAAAAGATGCAAAGGGGTAACTCTTAACAAGATGAGTGTTAAGAGAAATGAACAAGGGGTGAAAAGTTAAATGTGCTCGAAACTTAAAAAAATGAATGTTAAGGGAGACAAGAATTAACAAGGTGAATGCGATCAAATCTTAACAAAATGAGTGATAAGAGTGATGAAAATATGCAAAAATTTAACTCTTAACAAGATGAGTGTTAAGAGTAACGAAAAGGGTGTGAAAGTTTAAATGTTCTCGACGCTTAACAAAAATGAATGTTACAGGAGAAGAGACTTAACAAGGTAAACATGATCAAATATTAACAAAATGAGTGGTAAGAGTGATGAAAAGAGGGTGTGAAAGATTAACTCTTAACAAGATGAGTGTTAAGAGGAACGAAAAAGGGTGACTTCACAACACTTAACAAAATGAGTAATGTTAAGGTGGAAGAGGGATTGAAATGTTAGTTTAGAGGACTCTTAGAAAAATGAGTGCTAAGAAAGATGAAGAGTTTTGAAAGGCTTTGCGACCTTTACAAAGTGAATGTAAAGAAGGAAGAGGTGAAAAAGGTAATTTTTCTCAACTTGTGACAAAATGAGTGTGACAAGAGGAGATTTTTAACACGATGAAAGATGCTCAAATATTAACACAAGTGTGTTAAGGATGAGACTTAGAAATATGGTGAGAATGCTTTATTCTTAACCAAATGGATTTTAAGAGGGAAGAGACTTAACAATGATGAATGCCAAATTTTAACAAAAACGTGTTAAAAGAGGAGACACAATAGAGAAAAAGGGTGCACTAAAAGAATGAAAAAGTGAATGTCATCACAATAAGTGAAGTAATGAGGAAAAGGTATGAATCTCATGAAAGTGGAGATAAGAGACAAGGGGAAAATGATTGATTAATGATCTCAAATTAAAGAAAAGTGAATGCTTTAAAGAGAGAAGTGAAGAAATGATGAGGATGTCGACAATGCAACAAAGTGATTGCGAAGTATGAAAACATAAGAGTATGAAATGCTTAGACTTCAACAAGATAATGTTAAATTTAAGACTTATGAAAACGAAATATCAAGGTGATCAAGAGGGTGGTTGGCCGATCGTGATAAAGCGAATATCAATGTCAATATGTAGATGAAAAGGATGAAAGTGCTCAAGTTTGGATATGGATGTCTGCAAATCAAGACTTAGACTTGTTTTCAAAGTAACAAGGTAGAGGAGAGAAAAAATGTGAATGACAAGAATTAAACACAAATATGTAACACACGAGAAAAATGAAAAATGATGTAGTGAAAGTTGTCCTCTACCTTAGATTGTCTTGGACAAGGCATGTATTTCTAGGTGGTTCTCTCAACTAGGTGTTAGTAGTATACCCGAGAGAGCACGATGCTATTGCTAGCTTCCGAATTTAATTTAACCCCTTTGAAATAATGAGAAAATATCTTTCTCAAATGAATCACACTGGGGTCGTCACTAAGGTACTCCTCAAATGAGTTTTATGGCTTAAAATAAAGAACTTCCCACAGTTATAACATTTGGGAAATAGCCTTGTCAAATGAACCCGCAAATACAATATATAACATTCATTTAATCTTGATTAAAAAGATTACTTGCACACAAATATTAGTAGTCTGCTTGAGCTCATGATCAAGTAAACCTATAGTTAGTAGTTTTGAGAAATGATCTTTGCAATATGGTCCTGCAAACAAGTGTTAGTAGTTTTCCTGAGGTAAACAAAGAGAAAATAATGAAAAACCAACAAATTCACGTTTCTGATTCTCAAGATCGCTTGTAACAAGTGCAAGAGAAGAGCATACACGCGAAATGTGGTGTGACTAGCTTCACAACAATGAAAAATGATAATAAAAAATGCAAGTGAAAAGCCTAAAAAAACATTACTATTTGTTGCAAAAACAATTACTTATTGACAAAATAACTAAAAATCAACAAAAAAATGAACAAAAAGTCCAATAACCCTATACTTTTAACTTTCACGATTAATCTAATTGAAACTATTGACTAAAATGTGAGTTAAAAAGGGTCCTAATGTAGTCTGAAGAAGCCTCAAGAATTAAATAAGTGAATTAATTAATTAAAATAAACTAATTAGATTCTAAAGAGACTTAATTAATTTAATTAGATAAACTAATTAACTGAAAATTAAAGTAAGTTAAAATAAATAAATAAAGTAAATAAACTTAAGTAAACCTAAGTTTAACACTAAAAACAAAAAAACAAGACCTAAAAAGAAAGTGAAGTCTATTAAAAAAATGAAATCCTAAAGTGAATAAACGAAGCTTGTAGTAGTTTTGGCTTAGATGGGTTTTAGGCTAGAAGGTCTCAGTATGTTGTGTTGTGATATGTAGGTAGCTCGGCACGATTTACGTAGGACTCGCAGCCTCGGCTTGACCAAGGCGAGTGAATGCAGGGTTGGCTCGAAAACGGATCGGTGGGCTAGAGCATGGTGGCTTGACAACATATCAACATGTTGGCTGACTACGAGGAGGGTCTGCATTGGGAGGTCGGGAAGTGAGGCATCTTTGGTAGGAGAGCTCGGGATCCGGGTAGAATCCTTGAGTGGTCTATGTGGACAAGTCACGCCTAAACAAATCACAAGCTCGAAAGGAGGATCCACCAAGGTAAATAGGGGAGAGACATAGTTGAATGCTTCACTTGTTGGTTGGAGGAAACTAATCTGCCAAGCTATTATGAAGGGGAGCTTAGATCTTCGAGCTTGTGTTAGAGCCCAACAAGAAGTTAATATGGATCAATGTCCACTGAGTCGCAAAAGCATTTGCTCCACTAGTTTTAGGGCTGATTTTATTTGAGAGCCCAGTGTGTGCTCCACAATTGTGAGTTCACTAATGAGGTAATCTAATGTAGAAATCCGTGGGTTGAGCTCATGAGGGTCTATTTGAGGTCGAGTAGGTAGGTCAACCTATGGGGTGAGTCGGGGGTAAATGGGGAGTTAGGAAAGGGGTGGGTAGAGGGTCAAGGTAGTCCTGGTAGGAGCGAGTTAGGAGCTAGCTCAACAAGGGTAAACGGGAGCTCGCTGAATAGTTACCGGTGAGTAGAGGGGTAGTGAGAGGGGTTTTTAACTAGTTTTTAATGTTTTTTTAATTTTTTAATTTTTTAATTTTTTGAGAATCTAATTTTTTTAATTCTATGTTGCAGATATTGCAAAATTTTGCAGAGGAGCCTATCAAGAAAAATATATTTGTGTCAAAAACCGCATCATGAAAACAATGTCTCCCAAATGTAGCACATATAAGCCAAGGTTATCTATAACTAAGTACTTTGCTAAAGTTAGAGGTAAAAATAATAAAAATGAAAAGAAAAATTATTCGATATAAATCATATTTCTGCTCCCCCAAAACTACAAAGAAGCCCCTCAGTAAAGACACCACAAAAATGTAAAAACAATAAAACTAAATTTTTGTTTTATTTTCTAAGCTCGATTCTTGCTTCAGATGCTCCCAACACCTGCACAAACACATCAAAGCAAAAAAACCAAACAAAAAAATGTGAAACAAATAAATCCACTTAAAAGTTAATGAAATGGGAAACAAAAACGAGTGGAAAATGGGTGGTCCCATTAGGCGTGCTTTAATGTAAATAATGAAAATTACATGATAACGAAAGACAGAGCAAAAATACAATATACCTTTCAAGAAAATCTTCAATGCAAACCTTGATGTAATATTTGTGGAAGCTTTAAGCTTGTGAAATCTTATGAAATGTAGATTTTGTGGGTGCTCTTGTATGACCTCCAAATGGGATGCAAATCACTACGAACACATTTCGAAAGCTTCCAATATGTAAATATTGGATAACAAAATTGATGAGTAATTGTATTGTAAATCGAAGAGGATTTGCAAGAGGGTAAGCCTGTGTTTTATAGAGGCTAAGTAGTGGTTTAAAGTTGGTTAAAGGTGGTTGAATGAACATGCTAAAAATAACATTTGAGGAACTTACAATAGTTTCGGGAAGATAAATACGATTGAGGGGAAGCAAAGGGATTTAATTAGCGAAGCTACATACGGAAAGGTGGTTTTACGTCCAATTTGATTGCTCCCACATTTCTAGGATTCTAGAAGTGTAGTTGACTAGACTGGTGAAGTGGAGTCCAAGTGGAGTTGATTGGGATGAGGAAGTGGAGTCCAAGTGGATCCAAAGTGGTAGTTGACTAGGAAAATAAGTGTATTTTCCTAATTAGATAACTAATTTAATTAGCTATAATGTGCACACTAATTAATTAATCATTTATTTAATAAATGATAATTAAGCTAGCTAAAGGTGTATTAAGGATTAATTTAATTAATCTAAAGGGTACAATGTGCATGATTTAATCGATTAATCATAAAGGGATGAACTAGGATGTACTGGAATAACAATGGGAATGAGTGAGTGATTTAGGGTGTCTACAAAGTGCGTATAAACTTTTGTCAAGATTGAGAGCATGATAAAGACCCTCCTTAAAAATGTTTTACAAATTTGTTTCCCAATATTATGGATGAAGAAAATGCTTTTGACCCATAGTTCCCTCTTTTATCCCACACTTCACTCCTCCCGCCCAATCCCACTCCCACCACTTTCCTTTCCCATGGTAGAGTCTTGGGTGCCCAATCAAGGAGCTATAATGACATAGAGAATAATAACAACATTGCTCAATAAAGGAGATATAACCCAAATGATAACAACAATGCTCAAATGAAGAGCTATAAACTTAACTCTTATTTTTTTGCATAGAACATATTAATCCAACTCCAAACAAAGCATATTTATTTCCAAATTCACGAAATAACCCAAAAACATACATATTCATTTCCAAATTTCTCATAATAACCCAAAAACAAAATGTATTCATTTCTAGATTTCACACAATAATCCAACCCAAAACCATATTCAAAATGATAACAATAATGCTCTAAAAGAGATGTAGAAATATCTTATTTCATTTTCCATCCCAAGGTGTATCTATCGCTCTCAATAAATTTGCACCAAACTTCTTTTAGTGCTCATGCCACTTTGTGGCTTATCAAACATCCATTAAACCATAAACCTCAATAAATAACCATTTAAAATTTGCCATGCAACTAAAATTTAAACTTAAGTTTAATAAAACTTTCCAAAGAAACCTTAACCAATGCCACATAACAATCAAACCAAGATCCATAAACCTTAGTCAAGTGGTCTTATGACCAATAACATGCCATAATGCAAAACATAGATATATCTGTGTGTGTGTGTGTGTGTGTGTGTGTGTGTGTGTGTGTGTGTGTGTGTGTGTGTGTGTGTGTGTGTGTGTGTGTTTGTGTATTATTAATTTATTAAATAATTAACAAATACCGCATTACTTGACAAGTAATAACGTAAACCAAAATGATTGTAATAATGAATTAAATCTAGGATATCACATTACCTATCACATGAGTTCATATAGGGGTTTTAAATATTATTCAAAATGGACCCAATATATTGCCCCATATAAAGGGGTATAAGGGGTTAAAGTATAAATGTTTTTAAAATATATTGGGGGTAGGGTATGTGGAGTGATAGGGAGGAGGGAGGAGGAGTATTCGTGGGGAAAATGTAGAATCCCTAAATTCGTCATTTTCATTGTTTATTTTATCAAAGTAAAAGGACATGGTTTTTAGAGAAATAACTTGTATTTCCAGAGTATAACTCTCAATATTTGTGACATCCTTCATAGTATCATTGCTAAGGTATATATTTTTCATTTGATTCAATTTTTTAAGGAGAATGGATGCAGTGAATATCAATAAACTAACAAGAATACAACTACATATGACCCTTCACATTACCATACAAAGTATGATTAGTTAATGACAAATCTAGATAGAAAAGAAAGGAAAGAGATCGATTACATATAATGAGGATTTCAAGTCCGATATGAATTTTACCAAGGTTTTGAGTAGAAAAATAACTATTTTTGTGAAAATGTAAGACATCAATCTAACACCTTGAAGATGAGGAAATAAAAAGGGTATTAAAATGTTAAAGGAAAAATGGGTAGTTTTGATATATGGTAAACTAAAGGGTATCTTATAATTGAAAAGTTATTTGAAAGGGGTATTAATAATAATAAACTATATTGATTAATATATTTGGAAATAAGGGTATTATTTAGCATCGCACGAATGCACATGATAAGATATGAGTTTACATAGTGAATTCCCCATGCCCGCATATAATGTTTTGAAGGAAAAACAAGTCACAAACGGTGGGACCCGCCACTCTACCAATTTACACCATTTTAGTCCACATCTTATCTACTCATTGGTTCTTTAGACACCTAACTTAAGGAAGAGGATAAATGCACCCCTCTACATAGTCATCACGATTTGTAATTTAAAATACACGTATCATGTGGAAGGTATATGAGAGTGTAAAGGTGTATGCATGTCCAAAACCATACCAGAATTGGGAGGTGCCTTAATTTGTTAATGTCCACGACTGGCACATGTCAACGTCTTCCATAAGATTGAGTGGTCATTATTGGGACTCTTTTGTGATTGGTTTTAGAGAGCTTATCATTTAGGATAGGAGGTCCAATGAAAGGGTCCCACATACTTCACACCGAAAATATGATGAGATTCGAAGGTCAGATTTCTAAGTTGGATGATTGAAAGTGTCCGAGAATTCCATGCTCACAAGTCCGAAAATTAAGCGATATGGGTGTAACATGTAGTTCAACATGAAGTGGAAAGATGGGTCACTCTCTCCTCCTTACATGTAGAAGTTGACCATCAATATGCCTTTAATACTCTTGCTAAGATTTTGCTTAGAACACGTTACAATTATTTGCCTCTTACAATGATGTTATATCTCCTTATTTTATCCATGACCACCCATGGACAATCCAACAACAACACTCTAAATTATAATCTTCAAATTGAAATGTTCCCTATTTATAACCTTGGATGAGCTAGAGTATCAAGTAGGTCCCAAGTGCACAAGGAAAAATTAATTTTCCTCTTTTTCAATGGCTCAAACATAAATTGCGCTAATAGGTGTTTCAAGGTAGGAGTCTCAAGTGGTTGTGTTTGACACACGTCACGGAAATGGAAGGTGAGGTTTCATGTCGATAATTGTTGATTGATGGCATTATCATGGTAATTGATGAGGAAACCCTAATCTCTACATTAATACCCTAATCCCAAGTGTGTATGAAATTGACGAAAAAAGGAACTCTAAACACAAAGTTCCTATATTTATCATATGCAGCGTTTATAGTTCGAACATATGCAAGTTTCTCTTTCTATAGGTGGTTAGACCTTGGTGGTAACATCACTTAAGAATGATGAATTTGACAAAAGTGTAGGGATCGCAAAACCTTGCTTGATATAGATATGCATGATAATGTTGCACATTTAATAAGCGTTAAGAACTTGGAATGTTGAGGAGGCAAAGTGTCGATAAATCCAAAGGAAAATTCTTGCGGTTGATATTTGTTGTTGCTTGGTCAAGCGTGGAGAACGACCTAAGATGTGGTCTATATAGATGGCGTGAAACCACCTAGTCGACTATGTTTTGTGGTTATCAAATCCATCTACTACATAGTATCGACTTGGGATGTAACGTGTCTTGTGACACACACACTTGTATTCTCCTTATGTTGACACGTGTTTGAACTACCCACAAATCATAAGAGATGACATTGAAGACAACAACTATTCACATTGGAAGTATTTATCGACTAGTCGTTGCTCTTCGAGATATCTTCCAACTACGTTGTCTCATCGATTGACACACCGTGCCCCCTGTTCTCATTCAAATGAGTGATAAAAATGACACATGGTTCATATGTGCTTGGTCGTAAGAAAGAAAAGTGTCGCATTGGTTACCCCTACTATTTCCTCACCACCGGCTTCTCCTCCCTCAAACCCATTCATCATCACCCCTCTCCCTCCTCCAATATTTTGCTCCATCAAATTTAATTTCTTCAATACATCCCTTTCAACATCTCCGCTACACTCTTGTCATGCAATTTGCTAGTTCTATAGCGCTTAGGTGGCTATATACAAACCCCGTTGATAATGACTCCCCTTACTAATTTTATATAATCGTATCGTTTACTTTATTCAATGCCTCAAAACGTGTACGAGGCTCATTTCGCCGAATAAACGACGATTTGTCTATAAATCAGACGGCAACGGCAATATAATAAAATATTTTTATTATATTTCATAGCATTGGATTTGAATCGAAAGCAAGAGACATAAGTGATTGCTTCCCCAAATTGTGAAATGGTGTCGGAGGGTGTCCCATTTTGCTGAGCTGGGGCCGCCTCCTTTGAAAATAACGTTCTTTGCTTCTTTTGGCAGCTGCTTTTTCCCCCTTATAATACGATGATGTGATTGGGTCTAGGAGTGGCAGAAAGGTGCGTATAAACTTTTGTCAGCACCGAGAGCAGGAAGCAGGACGCAGGACGCAGGACCCCTCCTTAATAACGTTTTGCAGGTTTGTTTCCCAATATTATGGAAGAAGAAGATGCTTTTGACCCATGGTTCCCTCTTTTATCCCACGTACTTTCCTTGCCCGTAACCGGGGCCGGGTGCTGCCTACTCTTGCCATGCCCGCTCCACTGTATAACCACTCATCTTCGACTTGTTGTAGAAAACCCGGTATTTAATGCCCAGAAATGGTTCGCGCACTTTATCACTATTATGTAGGACCAGTCCAGATGTAAATAAATACATACTAAAAACCATGTTTTCCAATATCTGTATTATGTACATGCCCTCCACTGCTTCCCTCTTTAGTAATGTGTTTTTCACTTTAGGCGTAAGCAAATTGTACTGAAATCACTTACAGTTCTGCCCTGGTATTTATCTATCTAGGATGCCAAGAAATGATGAAATAAAATTGTATCGTACTTGGGGAAACTGGTCTGTGGGTACTTAGGACTCGGGAGTCGGGAGCATCTCTTGGCATATATATATACGTGATTACTTAGGAAGTGTATTTTTCTGTTCATGATCTCGAAATAATTTTGGCGGAATGGAAGACGAAGTGGGACATTTTCTTTGGGAAGAGAGCGAGACGAGAGACATCCATGGAGACTAAGAGTACGTTTGCAGGGCTGAGGGCACCGCTGCGTCCTTTTAAGGTGGGCATGAAGATAACCGGGGACGAATGGGAGGACCCCACTATACACCTAAATGCTTCCATCACAGACATTTTATGGTACGGGTCGTGGAATTACCCATGTTTCTTCTTTACTTTTAAGAAAAACAATAGAATGCTTCCAAGAACTATTCAAAGAAGAAAATGTAGAATTACTTGGCACGTCGATAATGGAAATTAACACTATGCATAATACTCGGGCTATGAAAGAGGCGATGTGGCATATATATTACCGTGACACAACAACATATTGATTTTTTAAATGGGTTTTTATGTATGTATGTATGTCTGTATGTGGAGGCCAACATATTACAATATATAGAATGGTTTGGAATGTTAGACATATATTAATTGATTGTCTTGGCATAAGAGTAAATAAATTGGATTGTTGATATAACATGGATGCCATATTTCATTCTTAAAAATCTTTTTGGAATGTTTGGTGAACCACATTACAAGTTATAAAATCTTTATCTTCATGTGTATGATATTTCTATCTCTGTTAAGTGTTAATTTCAATTAAAGATCAAGAAAAATGCAAATAGAATGTCAAGACCTTTTGAGAGTAGCTATTAAATACTAAGAACATCCAATTTTCCCAATATACTTGTAGAATATGTTAGGTGTATAATCTTATCCTAAACCCTATATATTATATTTTCTTACGATAAATATTATATGATAGGATGTCAAGACATAAGAGAGAAGATGGAAGAGGCCATGTGGGACTAGATGATGATAAGCACAACTATTTTGCACATTATGATAGAGAAAATTGCTTCTATGGTAGGGTGGAGCAAGAAAAATCAATACAACTCTTATATTAATATATTGACTTCAAGTTTGTGTATTTGTTTTATTTTAGTTAGATAGATCTCGACTTCAATGGCGTCGAGCCCAAAAATTGTGTTCTTAACATGTCAATGTATAACATTTTATTCTAATATTTTTCATTTTATTTAATATAACATTGTAAAGGAAAACTTACAATTTATGTATAATAGTGTAAGGAAACACGCACAATTATTATAAGTTTATATAACTAATATAAATATCCTAAATATATTTAGTTAAAAATGTCAATAGATATCAATCTAAAGGCTTTTATCTTGGGTTTTACTTAATACCATATTTATTGATAATTTCATTATATTATCTTCAATTTTATCTTTCAAAAGGAAAAAATTGACTTCTCAAAGTTCTATTTTTAAAGTTACAATCAAATTAATATCAAATTTAATATACAAAAATTGTACATGATCACACCACATCATTAGATCCCATCACTTGTTGTCGTTATAAAATACCTATTAACATATTCATTTTGTTTATTATTTGTATTATACTTTTGTTATTTTGACAAATATTTATAATTTTTAAATATCATTTAATCATTTTTCATTTTTATTACGGTGAAAATTGTGAATAGTGAGATGGTGTATTATGTAAATAAGATGTTCTTAACACAACATAACATCTAATATAAGGAGGTCTCTTCTCTATTACATATTTTAAAAATTTCGTTATCTATAATGAAAATTAACCACCAAAAATCACCCAAACATGAAAATGGTAAGAGAGTATAAATACAATATTGGTGGAAGAAAGCACTTCGTGAGAATTTAACTTTGGGTGGATGTAATGAGGATGGGAATTGTTCTAGTATGGAATTAAATGCTTCCTCTTCTTTGTAGAAGCACCGAGGGTATTCTCAGTTGAAGAATGATAACTCTACAAGGATGGTGCTAATCGTCTAGTTATATGTGGCAATTACTAGTTTAAGCAAAATTTAGACTCGATTTGGGAAATGTTGGCCAAGAGGAGAATGAATCATGGAAAATTGTGTTAAAAAAGGAAAGGATCCCATAAAGAAAAATAAAAAAATGGAGAGAAGATTACAAAAATGATCTTAAACTTCTAGTGTTTTAATTTTACGGCTATGACTAGTTTGTTGGTCTACTAATGTTCCACTTTGGGTAAAATATTTATTCCTAGTTTTCTTGAACTGCAAGAGCTCCTTGTTCAGGACGGCTAGGGGAAAGCGTAGTTTTTGGGAATCACCCCTTGACTATAGCTTCAAGTCTAATCGTACAACCACCAGTGAGACTTGGTTTCAAGCTCCTCCTCGTGAAAGATACCGAGCAACATAAGCCAGGTTGGTGATTGTATCTCACCGATACCAACCCCTCCATTTAAGGTTAGAGTCTTTAGAGAATACTCCTAGTGAAAGCCGTTGTACTCCACTCAGCCATATGGAGGCCTCACAGTAGATTCTCCTGTTATTGAGAATGGGGGCCAAGTGGAGCAGTAAACTCTTCTAACAGTGCGCCTAACAAAAAGATGTTTCCATACACGACTTTGCATCGGCTCATTAGCGGTTAGGTATCCCCAATGCCCCAAAAGGGCTAACTGTGACACTTCTCCCCCATCGTCTGACCCAGGGATTTTTGATAGAGAGGTAATGCCGCAACTAGGAAGTTCGTCACAAGCGCAATGCTTGCAGTTCCCCTTTGATGCGAGTGATCACCTAACCAATACGATAGACAATGTTCACCACACTCCCTACCAAGGAGTATTGAGAGTAATCCTTTCTCACCAATAAGTTGTATCCCAAGTGAGCGTTTATTATTTTATCTATCAACTGCTCAAGGTTATGGGCCCCTTTCAAAACTCTTACATTCACCTAATAAAAAAATCGTGATATTTTTATTTTTAAAATTAATATTGAATGTTTAACAACTACAACTACTTACACTCTGTCTTTACGATGAGATGTGGTTAGTAGTGGGAAAGATGACCCCAATTACAAAGGTGGCATGTTCCAACCCATCCATAGGCTTGAATCAATATAGATAACATCGATACAATGCCATGAAAAAAACATTAAAAACTCGGTCACGAGACAATTTAACACTCAAACATGTCGAATAAGTTACAGCGTGATTTTGAATTCTCGTTTGCTCATTATGATAAGGTAGAGGTGCTACCCATTGTAGTATTAGTATTACATCAAAATTCTCCATCCACCCACCGAAAGCATTTGTAGTATTTAATGGATAATGAGCAACAATATACAACAATAAAAATATTATTAGCCAATTGCTTAAATTATTTCTTATTTACTTAAGAATCTTGAGTCTTACCCACATATTTTGCTTTCACCATACAATTATGTTTTCCTATGGAAACAACAGTCATTAATCGTGTTCACCTCAAACCAAGTTTATCAAATAAGCTAATTCATAAGAGAATTCAACAAAGACCCTTTGGTGCAAGTACAATTCTTCTGCCACATGAAGGTGACGAACTGGGTGTGATGTGTCCTGTATGAGTTCATTGGCCTGCAACCAAATCTATTTGTTCTCAAAAAAAAATTGTGGGCTATAAAGATGCTACAGAATAGGTAATCCTGGAATCACATCAATAACGTGATTGTTGTGACTGTTCATTCTAAGTTTTGGATTTTATGCATAGAGTATAACTTATTCCAAGTTTTCGATTTCATTTGAAGAGTAGCTTAAAATATTTATAGTTAAGGGTTGTAATCAATGCTTGTTTTAAGAGATTTTTCGACAATGGGATTTTTAATAATTTTTAAAATTTTAGATTCTCCTATGAATAAAATTTTGGGGAAAAGAAGCCACATGGCTGTTAAATTTTATTTTTCCTAAAAAAATTCACCTAGTGTATGCAACTTCTTCAACACAACATTCATGTTAAAATGGATCCAATATTATTTCACATCAAGCAAAAGGCCTCCAAAAATCATTGTGAAAAGGGAAATGAAAGAGACTTGTGTCAGAGGAAAACCGTGTGACATGTTTGGAGAAAAAGAAATTTACGGTGATGCAAATGGATTGGATAATGACCATCTTTGGAGAATAAGAAGTATATAAGTATTAAGAAAATTTAGAATCATTGAAATCAATGCGTAAGTTAGAATCATTGATTTTACAGTGAATGCATTCACAGCAATTTAACTAAAATCGTGTTAGTTAGATCAGATGAGGGATCAGTTTCTCAACCCAACTTGAGAAAGAAAATACATGAGTATAATAAGTCCCGATTTACAAAACAAAGTGCCGAATATACAAACGTATCCAGTCAAGTGTTTGAAGAAGGAATAGAATGGAGTGCCCGGTATTGTCCATCTCCCACGTAGCAGAAGTGATAAAATTGCCACAAAATTCACTTCATAAATCTCGGCCAAAAGTTTGATAAATTGCAAGTGTAGTAGCCTCCAAACCCGCAGGAGAAAAAGACCTTAAACCCTTTCAAAAATGGCAAAAACGAAGGGCTAAGGTTTTCAGAGTTTTCTGATCACTGTTTGCTTTCATGGATCATTCCATATGCTGAAAATGGGGGCATGGCAAACTGCGATGTTAGGCCTAGGTGCCAACGCTTGTGTAGCCGTTGGCGCAATCCAGTTGTTGTATCCTCCTCCTGCTGGTGCTGCTACATTTGGATCATAGTTGGCCTTCACACTACCTGAGGGCTGCTGTGGCAAGTAATACACACCCCTTCCATAGGGATCACCATACATGTTCATGTTTTCATAAGCCTTTAAATTTCCATTCTCATTTTGACCGAAGGGAGCTCTTGCCTGGTTGTTTTCACAGGCCAATGTCACTGCATTTGATTGAATGGTGGGAGCACTTGCCATCAAAATCCCATTCGGTATGAGATTATTAGTTGAAATATTGCCGTAGAGTGCCGAAGAAGAGCCTGTGCTGTTATTATTAGTGTTATCTACAGTAGAGGGGGACTCCAGGCTCATTAGATTGTGCAAAACTGTGGCATTAGCATAAGTGGGCTGGTGATAAAACTTCTGGTTGTGGAAGGAATGCAACTGTACTTGGAGATCATGCTGAGTTTGGGTGCCTTGTTCCTGCTTGCACCATGCTCGGGCTTGTTGTTGGTTTGCATGATGGTTCTGAAATGCAGCAATGACAGGCCACTCATGTTTAGATGCAGCATTGTTGTAACTGATTGCTGCATATGAGCTTAAGGTGCTGTCCTCCTCATGGTGGCGGGCCTCTACACTTGGGTCAGAGGGCTCGGCTTCCTTGATGCGTTTAACATGCCCTCCTACTGGTAATGTACTGCTTGCAAGTATGTTTTTCACATCATATCTGCTCATATCGAAATTCGTCACAGCATTCAAACCTCTGAACTTAATAGCAGCAATGTCATAAGCTTCTGCTGCCTCTTCCTGTGTACCTGACAACATTCAAAAGCCCAAAATGGTGATCAGATCTACAGTACATTATACTGGATGCATTGATGAAGAACATGATCAGATCTATAGCACATTGTATTGTATGTATTTATGACAATGGTTTTAAGAATAATAACTTACTAAATGTGCCCAAGTACAGGTCTTTGTTGCCTGCAACTCTTCCAATTCTGGCCTGCCATCTTCCATGTTGATGATGCCTGCCATATAACCCATTTAAACACTTTAAAAATCTAGTAACTAGATTAATGAATGTTCGAAAACATAATTCCATATAATTCCAACATTTTCCAGATAGTTTAAAAAAAATAAAAAATTCATCATTTGCCCATAGCAATCCTCCTTAATTAAGTTTCGTGCAGGATCCCAAGAAAGCAAGTATTTTTCTTATACTTAAAACTTCTGATGTTGAAAATTAGGAGGAACCTTGTAACTCCTCGGTACATAGATGCGCCTCTAGAGAAGCCACTGCTCTTTCTGCAGTTACAAGGTAGTAAGATTTAATAAGAGATCCAAAATCCTTGAAATGGGTTTACTCCAAAACAATTTTTTTATGAAGGAAAAAAATGGTTTATCTACCTTCTGAGAGATGCAACATATTCTTGCCTCGTCATGTGTTTCATTTCCTCCAACTCCTTTTCATAATTGCTTATCTGCAAAATACATTCAAATCCAATTGATCGGTAATTAAGATGTATACATGGTGTAGTAGTTCTAACTCGAAATCAAGTATGGATATATGATATTCGATATTATATCATACAGGAAAATTTGTAGTAGTAGTTGGGCCCCAATACTTGAGAGCTGCAAGATCATATGCTCTAGCTGCCTTCTCTTCCTTGTCATATCCACCTACATCAGAAGAAACCCAATTTATCAGTTAACAATTACAAATCACAAACTAATAAAAGTTAATTGAAACACAAATTTGGACGATATGGCTCGGTAAATCACTCTACTAGAACCCATCAACTTTGTTTAGATTTGTCTAATTACTTATTTTGTGAAGAGATGCTTAGTTCTAAATTATCCAAATGGTCCTACTCCAGATTTTCCCTTGGGCGTGAAACTATTATTTTGTTTTTCTGGAATGATATAAAAAAGTAATGGTTACTCTAGAAAATGATGTTAACAAATAATGTAGCAGGTAAGTGTGATCAGTAAAAATTGACAAGATACAAAGGAATGCCCAATGAAATTTTTGTTTCATTCGTCTAACCAAACAAGTACTAAATATGAAGAATGTCATACTCACCCAAATAGACTGTAGATTGCCCATCGGTGTGATCCACAGACATGACAGGCACAGATCACATACACTGATCAATATATTGTTGATAATAGAATAAAAAGAAAATGGAACAACGTCCCTTATGACCCGAAAATTTAGCCTACCAGCCAGCGAAGGGGAAAAAATATAAAAATGTTAGGGTAGGGATAAACCTTGTCTGCCTTTACGCGTCTGGCCTTCTCTTCTGCAACTGTTGTCCCACAAGTGAGCTTCATATCGCCCCGTCCACCTATGCCTGGTTTTCATTTTCAAAAATTAAAACCAAATCAACCTCTGAGATTATCAAAACATCAGCATTCGCTGTTTAAGAATATTGCCTACATGGGCTGTCTAGCAATTTTTTTGGGGTGTTTTTTGAGTGTTAAGAGCCTATGATAATCAACACCAGCTGAATGGTGTTGCTTAACATTCAAGAACAAGCAAAAGTGTTAAACAAGCAGCCCATTAACAACATGAACGCACCGGTTTTTTAAACTTGTCCAGTGATTGATTACCTGGTGACTCCACGATATATTGAAGTCCGCTGTCCAAATGTATCGATGGATTTTCTTATAGCGGGCTCTGAAGAAGTGGGTTTGTCTGATAGGACCAGCGCCCTTTTCTTGCTCTCCGATGAAGTGCTGTCGAGAATGGCATCAGTCTCGCAAGGAAGCGGAACAATGGCCATGCAGGAGGTGTTCGACTGAGAAGTGGGACTCATCGATAGTGACAATGACTGAAGAGCATTCAACCCCTCTTTGGGCTCGGCTGTGGCGGCGGCGGTGGCGATGGTCGAACACGAAGTGGACGTATTCATTTTACTCTCCGCAGAAGAAGGGTGAGCCGTCAACCATGTTTTAATCATTGAGAGTCCGTTAATATTAATGCCATTGTTGTTGTTGTCGTTGATAGAAGACGTCTGCGGAAGCTGGAGGCTGCAGTCTGCGAACATATGATACTCGCCCGAGTTGTGAACATACGACTCGCGGAGATTCGAACCGTGAATCGCGCCGACAACCTGCTGCGGCTTTAAGCTCTGATCCTCCGAACAAGCCTTGGTATCATTAGTCGCCGACAATTCCGAATCCGCCATGTCGAAGCCTGCATTAAAACAGTTATTATTATTATTGAGTACTCGCCCGCCCGAGTCCGGGAGCATCATCTTCATGCCCACGTTGAACGACTGCGCGGCGCCGTACATGCTCTCCATCGATGTTTGCCGTCTTTCATTCCCACTGTCTGAAAAGTTCTCTCCCCGAGAGAAGCGCCGCCCAGAAAATCTTCCAGCTTGGGGCCTTCTCTTTCATATTGCGAACCGCTTCTTCCGCCTACCAACATCGACAGATCGGCATTCATCAAATGCTGAGACTGTATCTCCGATCCCGTCACCATGTTTCTCGCCTGCCACTCTGCCAAAACAAACCCTAGATCAGCCATTTCGCAAACCAAAAAAAAAAACAAACAGAATCCCTAACAATATACCTACACACAGATTTAACAAGAGAAAATAGGTACATATTTGACTGTCGGGACTCGGTAGTCCGGAGTCTCCTACTCACAGACCAATTTTCCCTAAAGTACGGTAAAGGTCGTTTCATTTCATTTCATCATCTCATAACATGCTAGAAAAATAGTACAGAAGAATTCCGACGGGAATCTTCCCCCAACGTACTAGATTTCAGTACAATTTGCTTACGACTAACACTGTCGGTGGGCAGACGGGAATAATTTCGTGGATGATACACCGCACAATCCGGGGAGTTTCAGTCCGTGACTGAAATCTATGTTCCAAGATTATATCCGACTACATCGTCCAATCTTACACAAAATGGATTTTCAGGATTAGATCGTATACAATGGATTGGGTGGCACTGAAAAACACAGTTTTCTACTTTCAGTGGTGTGTGGGGGTTTGGGAGTTAGGGTTACCTTGCGGATGGGTGCGATCGAGTATGTAGAGAGAACCATCAGACCTGAGCGTTGTGATTTCAGGGCTATCAACGTTGTGAGAAGATGAAACGACTTCGTAACAGGAATCTCTGCCGAACCCTACGCTGTGCTGCGATGGAATATTGGAATGGACCATGCTCATGCTCGACGCCGACTGCGAGTGCGTCGACTCCTGCAAATCCACCGCCAGGTTTGGCGAAAGAGAAAACCCCAGCCAGCAATTGTTAACGCCACCCATCCCTTCTCCTCCTCCTCAAAAGAAATAACGCAGATCTACTTACTACAACACACACAATATGCGGCTGAAAATCCTACTTAGTGGCCGCCATGGCAAGGCCGGGCCAAACCAGACCAGGCCGAGGAAAGAAGGATGCCGAGAAAAGAGTGTTTATGGGCGTGGGGTTTGCAGAAGACAAAAGAGAAAACCGTGGGTCAAAAGCATCTTCTTCATTGAAATTTATTTTTCGTATCGGGAAGCAAACCAAGAAGCAAAATTAATGGCCCTACTATCGCTCCTGACAAAGTTATATACTACTTTCTGCCACTACGCAGCATCGTGTTATAAGGAAAGCAGCTCGCCAAAACACAGACGGGCAGGGGACATTTCAAACGGACGCACAGCGCAGAAAATGGACACCCTCCGACAGCATTTCGCAAATTCGGGTGAGGAGGAGGAGGAATGGTGCGGTGCAAACCAATAGAAAAATAGCAGTCACCTCCAACCCAACCTGTAACTTTCCATTCATATGTATATTGAAAAATATTTGCGAGTCCCGAGGAATGAAATCACCGTAAATCAGTCCATACAAATGGTATTTTTTCAATTTGTTCGCCTGCTTGGCTTGTTCCTTCAATCGCTTCATTCTTTTCTTTTTCCCTCTCATATATAATTGATATAATCGTGTACGTGTTTTAACACGAGGAGATGGGTGAGGTGTTGATTACAGTCTACACGTTTCCATGCAATGGAAGGAAAGGTTAGCGATGTGATTTTTAAGATAGGAATTAATAATGTGTAATTATGAAGCTCTGTGCCACCTTACCCAAGCGTGTGCAGTTTTATTTTTAATTTTTTTGATGACCTTAATATTATTTGTCTCGTGTTGTGCATAACATGCCTCACGAGTCTATATCATTAATAATAATGTGGACATGGATGGAATTTTAGTGGTGGTTGTTGTTGGGTTGAGGGGCAAGACTGCCAATTGTTGCATATCTTTGCCATGTACACGTGTTTTTAATGTCATTTCCTTAAAAAATAACCCCATAAGATCTGAGGAAGATCTTTAAAAGGAATGATTTGTTCACTATATTTTTACTTGTTATTACCAGTTTCTCCATTAAACTAAGTTCATATTTGGTGTATCTGATGAATGTATGTTATACGTGCCACATCTTGTGGCAAGTGTTCATTTCCCTTTAATAATTCAAACATTATATATACCACACGAAAGGAAAGCTTCCTTTGGAGAAATGATAACGGGACCAACTTATGATAGGAAAAGGATCAATTTAGTCAAAGATAGAATTTAATGATTTGTAAGCATGAGGAATCCAAAGGTTCATCCATATCTCATGATGATGATGGTCCAAACAAGGAATGAAATTGGACCCCCTCCTCCTCTATGCTCCCCTTCTAAACAAAACGTCCCATGATTGCATGCATGAACTACCAAGTATCTAGCATGTACTAGGTATTCCGCCATGTAATTGACTATGATTCATAACAATAATTTAGTTTTAATTCATTATTGAGAATTGACACCTAACTTGGTACGGGATTAGTTCATTGGTAGGATGATAGCGTGTTTATTAGTTATTGGTTTAATATGTTAACCCTTTTTAATTTTATTTTGTATTGGTTTTTTTGTTTTTCTTGTTTTTTTAGGTAGTTTATATGATAAAAAAATTGTCATTCGAATTTGTATTTGTTTCGTAAAATGTCACAATTTATCTATTTTATGTCCCTTAGTTTTGAATTTCTCACGGTCTCTGGTTTCTTTTATTGGCTTTTCTATCCATTGTGTGTCAAGGTGCATGTCAATAAGACTGTAATTTGAATTAAAGAAGTATATAAATATAAAGGTACATAAGTGCACTCAAGATAATCAATAGAACATTATATTATAATTATACGAATGCAATATATAATTCTAATTTTATGAAATCCCTACTCGTTGATATTTTGTAGCATTTATTATTTCTGAATTCCTATGTTTTGAACTACTCATTATGTATGGAACCATGCATGATATCATGATTGACATTTGTTTAGATATATCTTATCTTGTGATTAGATATGATTATTGTAGTGCAACTATAACTTAATACCACTCTCTATATTCATATTTTGATGAATTCGAGTCACATCAAACATCCAACCCCAAAGTTTCCCCTTTTCGTGAGCTCGATTTACATCAATCATCTATCCCCTATGGGTTACCATTTCATTGAACCCAAACTTATATTAGATGCCTAACCGCCTATGGATTTCCTTTTGGTAAATCCCACTCAACTATTACTCAACCCATGGTTTTCACTTTGTGTCCAAAGATAGTACCCTAAAATTTGTTTGAGCACTTGACACTGTCAACTTTTGTACTTATCTCGAATATATATTTCATTTACACATACCAATTTCAGTCATATTTCCACTCATCCCACACCCTCTAAATGAATCATCGATAATAATTATCTACTCTAACTCATTAGAACACACTTGATCATCCATAAAATATATGTATAGAGTTCTCCATCTCTAGGTCTTGATTTCTATCACTCATAGAATATGTTTGTAGGTCATGTAAATTATTAGTCCAAGTACTATCCACCTTCCATTAATCCATCGTTTTTTCTTCTAACAATCACAAATTCAAATGGGTAACATGGCTTGGTAAATCTAAATGATATTTTAGGGTCAATTGAGCGGAAAACTACTTGAAGGTCACACACACATACACACCAAAAAAAAAAACCCATTGGAATAAACTATACACAATTGCTAATTTATTATGTTATGTTGTTCTAAAAAGAGTCGATGTGTATAGAGGTGGATGTAATTGTCAAACGTAGACACTTACAAAAATTGTAACATGATTTTGAAGTGGGTCTACTGAATTTGGCATACGTATTATAACAAAAGGTAACATAGATAACACAGAGACACAAATTTACCTATTGTAACTCCTCAAGCTATTCATATATATATATATTAAATGCATTAATTAGATTATAATGATTTTTGAATACACATTTTCTTGAATTCCAACTTAGCACTACTTCTAATCCACTATATACGCACTTTCTACTCACACTTACTCTCTCTCTCTCTCTCTCTCTCATACACTCATTCATAATACCATCTACTCTATATTTTTCATATTTTTACAAATTGCATCCATTATAGATAGTTACTATTATTATTCACATCTATTGTACATGCAAAGTCTTCATCCTAGGTTACAAAGCATTGTTCAATGCTCTATGGGTCCATCTAGTGCTTCACAAACTCCCCCAACTTGCAATATAACATGAGGCTTCGTAGTCAATGTCTTCTAATTAAACCGATGAAGAACCCTACCAACATTGTCTCGAACTTAAACATTGTCTCATTCTCAAGATATCAATAGATGAAGAACCTATTGATGCCTTGAAAATAGTTGGATGCACTTAGTTTTCATCCCAAATTTACTAACTTGGTTCAAGGAACGCGTTGTGCCATCAACCACCTAGAAAATATGTACATCTTGCATAAGGAGGCATATTACCTCCTTCATTTGACTTTCCTAACTTTGGGTATATGGGATTGCAGTACCACTCCACAAAAAAGAAAATATACTTGTAATAATACAAAGTTTCTAACTCACCCCTTTCTAGAGATACATTGTAAACTGGGTGGTTAGTGCCTTATCAAAATATTTCCATGCCACTAACTATGCGATGGACCTTTTTTCAAGTTGTTGTAGTGTTGCATTTTCTACGTAAAGTGTTGATATTTTAAAAAGTGCTCCAGATTTGGGGAAATGGCCCAAATCTCTTAGTCAAGTATTATGGACACCTTCTCCAATTTATTTGCATGCTTATGTACCATCTTGTCATATTCATCCAAAGTCATTTCTTACTTTTTCTCTACAAACCTTCTTCTTCATATACTTCTCCCCTAATTGCACTAGCCTATTTTTCTCCACTCTACTAATATCTACTGTTTTCACCCTAATTAAATTCTAAGAGGTTTTTGGTGTAAAACACTAAAAAATATGAAAATGTTTATAACATGTAGAATAATATGATTAATTAAATTCCAACAGTAACCATTCACAATAAAAAGTGCATTCATACTTGAAACAATTGATAAATGATAAATAATTACTCAAATACACAAGAGAAGATATAAACTTAGCTATACATGACAAAAAAAGGATGATGTATATATGCAACATAACACAACAAGCTATTAAATATTGTAGTTTCTTTCTTGAAAGTTTTGGAGCTGCAAACCCAATAGTGCTAGGACCTTACAACTATTTTACAGTCCATACCCAATATGTATGATCATGTCCTAGAACTCTATAGTCCACACCCCCTTAACAATACGCATCTATGACTTTATGTTTATTTTTCTTGTGCAGTAATGATCATCATTATATGTTGCTCTTATTTTATACCTTTGGGATTACATGTTATCACATGTAAAAAGTGGAAACCCTAACAACCTACAAAACCATTCATCATAGAATTAACAAACAAAAATGAGAAAATGCGTGTGTGCCAAGGATGGACTACCACTAGCGGTTAGAATCCTAGTCGTTGCACCAATCCAAATGTTGCACCACATTCTCTCACCGTAGGATCGAGGCCTTATGTAGTTCTCCTCGGTTCTTGTGTAAGTGTGAATATCTAACTAAACCCCAAAGGGTTCACTCGTGTCTCTGACAATAAGATAACAATATAAATGCATAATATAAAATGTACTCAATGTGGTAGAAGTGATATGTGGTGTGCCTCAACTATGTGACCTAACCCTTTGTTAATTTAAAACCTTATGCAATGCTTGGAATGACCTTGCTCTTGCTTTAAAACATGGTTGCATAACCTTTGCATTCTTGGAAATGGAGGAACCTAGACTTTTTGACCTAGTTGAGTGCTTCAGACTTGTAGTAGAGACTTCTATAGATGATGTACAACTCATTTGGGAAGATTTATGAGTAATTTGAGTGATTTTGGAATGATATTTACAATAGGAGCTTGTAAGAGTTCTAGGAGAGCTATAAAGTCACATTAACTTGCTTTTATAGCCTTCCATACATGAAATGACCTAGATAATATTTTGAAGGTGAAATTTGAGTTGGTGATTATGAAGGGGCGGTAGCATACATGTCAACCAAGACTAAACCTTGCATCCCGACCTTTCCATACGTTTTCAAACCAGATAGATGAAAACCAAAGTTGTAATTTGTGTCATGAATGTCAAAGGTTTAATACTTCTTTGATCAAAGAATATTCTCATAATTGACTATAAAGTAGAGTGTAAAGATAAGCAAGTTTTAGAAGAGATAAAGAGATAAGGTGATTGGATTCCTAATGTGAGAATTTATATTAATAAAATAACATGGAAAAATTAAAATTGCCCAAGGACAAGTTACCAAATTATAGTGTTTGTATCCCCCCTTTAACTGTGTAATTGAAAATTATATGTTTAAAGGAAAAAAAAACTTGAGTATGCACACACCTTGAGTTTTCTCGTCGGGATTATATGATGTGTTGGTGTTGGCGTGCTCCATGATGAAACCTACAACACAATGTAGTCAACATTTATGATAGAAACTAAAATTTAACTCAAGATATAGTCAATGCATGTAATTGTGAACTTTGCAACAATGTAAGTAAAAGATGCAAAACATGACAGAATACAACTGTTCATTTTAAAAAGGGAGGAGTGTTTGTTTCATGTAATGCCTTAGAGAATTAAATTTGTTGCTAAAATGCTAAAGGATTGGGGTGATTAGTCCCCAATATTATGCCAAAGGAGATTCTTGAGGGTTGTACATTGAAGATTATACGAAGAAGAGCCAAAATTACCCCGATTTTAAAGCTTTGTAGAAAGGAAGGTATATACTATGAAGAACTTATCTACTTTGATGCTTTCCCCATTAGGGAATATGGTGATATAAGTAGAAAGATCATTCTACTAAGAACCTAGTTGTTTTGACACTTTCCTAAACCACACACCACTCCACTACATATAGAGCTAGGTCCAATTTGTAATAACTTGAAAAATAAGACCTTAGAAGGAATAGACATTTCATACCCCCATAAGGTGCTATTACAACTAAAACTAATCATGTAGAATTTGAAAATCGAAAGGGGAGAAGCGGGACCATGCCCCCAAACCCTATTTTTACAAATAAATAATAATAATGCCATAAAAAAAAGAATGTACTTATGCACTGTAATTCATTTTGAACCGTGTCATCTATATATTTAATTGTGTGAAAATCCTTTATATAGCTGATAGAATCAGAGAAATTGAATTCTTGAGTGAATCTACCCTTTATATGGGAACATAGGAAAATCGTCAAGAACCTACCACAATCCTAATTGTACTATATGGTTTTGACCTTGTTTTAACTTTACCACATTTCAATATCTGATGACCTTTTCTAAGGATTTGAACCATGTAAAATATGTTCTTACATTCTATATACCATTTGTAACTATATAAATAACTTGAAAAATTCCCTCTCTTTTGAGGCACATGTGATGAATCATTTGAGTGCACGACTCAATAGGATAAATGTGTACCCATGTACCGTATGTCTAAAATATGAATAGGATCACATAAAAGGATGGAATAGTGTCTACCTTTGAGAATCAGACCTATAAAACATGGTAGCAACTATGGTGCGTAGAAAAAGCAACAAACAAGAATACACATGTAAAAAAAAAAAAAAAAGTAACAACAGAGAAAATTAGCAATCATGTCATAATACACAATAGGAAAAGTATAGAAACATCATAATGACAACAATTATGCCAAAAGAAATAATAGAAATAGTAGTGTAAAGACAAGTAAGCCATAAAGTATAGAAACAAGTCATATATAGGCATAGAGCCACAAATATGGGACACCCACAATGTCACAAGACAATCACAATAGGAGGCACAATGTGCCACATTGAAAAATAAGTGCATACACACAATATAAACATCGTGCCACAAACATGGGACAACCAAAATGTCAAAAGACAACTAAGAAACTTATGTCGTATCAAGAAAAAAATCATATTATTGTAATCACTAAAGATAATCAAAGTCAAACTATGTAGTAAACAAAATAGGAATAAACCCATATAAACAAGTAGTAACAATAGTACATGAAACAAGTGTAGAACACACTAATAGTGGAAAATAAAATTAAGACATGCTAGCATTACACAAGACACATGCAATAGTCTTGTTAACCCAATAGATAACAATAAACACTTTGTAACATGTAATCAAGCATGACGATGAAGGTGTAAAGTAACATATAATAAAAAACATTCTTTGTATAGCATGGAGGGATGCCCCCAAAAAAGTAGCGTAGGAGACAAGTTTTCTTCTATCATCATGTAACAATATATGAATGTACTTGCATCAATCTCAAGATCTTTGTGTGAACACATGTGTGTAAAGAAGAGATATGATCTCTATCAAATCAATGTGACAAACAACATGTATATAGTAAAAAGCTAGCAAAACATACTAGAACACATCTTAATTTATTTATTGTGCTCATATATTAATGTTTTTGTACATTATGTGATTATTTGAATGTTTTTGCAATGTTTCATAGATAATTATGTACAAAAAGGGGGAAACATCATAACTACATGATGAGAGCTCCATAAAGAGGCCTATTGGTCACTAAAATGATCACCTATATTGGGTTTAAGTTTAATGAGATCTAGGGGAGTACAACCCCCAGGTTGAGTAATGTATGTTGAACATGTCTGAAAACGTGGGATGATATGATCTTAATGTTGGCCCCATTTTCATTCATGACTCTTTTAATAAGGTTATCATTGATTTGGGAAGTGACAAATAAGGGGAGGTTGTGGTCTTTATCTCGTAACAATAGGATCTCAAATTTGTGAAACATAATGGCTGCGAGACATTTTCCGGGCACTAAAAAAGTTGGAAAATAGTTGAGGTTCGTCCGATTGTACTGAGATGGCCAGAGAGCTTCTACCATAGCTTGCTGATGTTGAGGGGGTCTTAGATGATTTTAGAGAGAGGAAACTTAATGGGTTCTTGATGTAACTATTTGAGAATATTGTTCCATATTGAGGTTGTGAATTGAGTCTAAGGGTATGCAAGGATGGAGACTTGACTTTAAAAGATGGTGGATTAAGTGAATCGGTAGGGGTTGCAAAAGATAGATACTTTAGGCCTATCTTGAGTATGGTATTTTGAGTCTTAGGAACGATCTCTTGTGGCTATGTAGATAATGTCAATTTGAAATAAAGGAGACTCACTAAAGGAGGCCACACCTCTACTTGGTAGGTTATTAGGTGATGGTTTTGTAGACACTAAATCACACACTTTGGGTACATTACTAGGTCCTAATCACATACTACTATTCATATACTTCTTACAGGATAAAAGTACTAATTGATCATTATACTTGGCCTCTTAGTTTCCTTTCTAGCCTCCCTCTTGGCCTTACAGACCTCATTGCCCAGTCTGACCCTTCATACTTCACCTTTTCTAGCTCGACACCAACACCCAGCTAGGAGGCCGGCGCCTAGGCACCCTCATCCCCTCTGGGTGCCCTAGAAATATTTGTACTTTGCTCACTCCTTTTTGGGTCCTTTCTAGCTATTGGGCATCCCTATCTCTTAGGGGTTGGCCTTTTAGTGATCAATTACGAAATTTGAACAAGAGAAGCATATAAATATAAAGTTATGTGACCAAATTAAAGGACCAAGCTCTAAGCATCTATACTATCACCTAAGGTTGCATCTCACAAGCACTTAAGAGCATATTTGCATTCATCTAACACCATTACAAGGGACAAGGGATAGTTTTCTGCATCACACACATAGGAGGGAAGTTCATTTTATTCCATGCACACATCTATTACATCTTTTTACATCTAGCTACTTTTCTCACTATCAAGTGTGACATGCACAAGAGCCACCTAGGACATGATTTTATACACACAAACATACATAGAAGTACATTGGGTTTGATATGTAGTGTAGCACTCAGTCGTAAGATCACTTGTTTGACAACTGAGGATAGTCTAACCCCTCATTTTACATCTTTATTTTTAGGATTTGATGTTATTTTAAGGGTTTTGCAGGTGATCTCTTTATTGAATGTTATCAACGACATCGACGATCATAGTGCGACCATATAGTGACAGACAACTAGGTTTCCCGATCAAGTAACAACCATGCCAAATTTATCTCTGGAAATATTACGCATACCCTAGTGCCTAGGAAAGGACCCTAACACTCAAGTACCCCAGTACCAATCTAGGCTCCCTGGTCCGTGCTCCTCCTGCACTCCTGGAATTTTCTAGGTTTGGTTTCAAGGTCCTGTACTGCCGGTCTGCCAATATTCCACCTTCGCACACTGCCAAAATATTTACAAAATCAGCTAAGTAGCCTAACTCTCTATTGCACTTAGGGTCTTACTTCCTTTACTTATTTTCTCGATTCATTTTTGTACTTTACTATCATATTTATTTGTTGTAACAGACATAAGAATTTAACAAAGTAATCTACATCCTATAGTTTATTTTTGTTAAATCATTTGGTGAACTTGTCTTAGTTGAATACACTTAGATCCTCATATTTCTTTTATCATGGGTCATAAATTTCCTCAAATTCCTTTGTTTGATTTACTTAAAATACATCCTAACTACTAGGATATTCTACAAAAATCCTTAGACTCCATGTGTCTTCCTAAAGATATGCTGCCACACAAAATAAGTCCTATTTTCCATCGTCTATCTCGAAAACTCTAGCCTTCATGATTATCCATCCAATCAACCCATATTGAGTCAAATCAAGCTTTTCATTCTTTATTTTATGACAAATTTCAAGCTATGGAATCCACAATCATATCTCTTAAATCTGAAATCCAACATCTTAAAGACGCTTCTCAAGCTCATGCTAGTTCTTCTTTGCATCCTCATTCCATGTCATCTACATGTGCTCATATCGAGTGAGCCTCAAGTCACAACATTACTTTGGATCCTCTCACGTTTGATCGCAATGCTAAGAAACATGATATTCTTACTTGAGATCCTTAGTCATTAATTAATTATCTTGCCACCTACTCATTGATATCCTCCTTATCATCTTGCAAAATATTAATGTCTTCCATATTGTGACTATCATCGGATCAATGGACACATATGAAAATGACTGTTACACTTTACAACTAAGAATCACACATCTTGAGTGTCAAGGGTTTCTCTCATTCACTACAAAACATTTTGTTGCATGCCCATCTACAAATGCTACATCTAAATGGGATGCTAAATACACTCTTTCTACATCTAATGAGAATCATGCTATCACTTCTAAGGTGCCTTCTTTGGCCATTCAAGTGTTGCCTATTCAATCCACTCAACCTCCTCTTAAGGATGGTCCTACTCCTCCACTCAAGTTATCTCGTGACATTACCAAGTCCAACTCGGTAATCACCTCTCAAAGTTTGTTCTCCATCACCTCCTCTTGCTAAAGTCATTCACAATATTTCCAAATTAATCTAAGCAACCTCCCCTAAAGCTTAGTTCAACCCGGCCTCCACTTAGGTCTTCCAAAACATCATCAAATGAGCCACCATTGTGCGTGGTCCCTCCCTAATCTTCGCTTCCACATATAATCAATTTTGTCAAGGAAATTGCTCCTTACATTGATCCACTCGGTGTCATCAAATAGATCCCCATTGCTTACACACTTGGGGGCATCACACTTATTCCCCTATCATCAACACACATCTTACATCCTCATCATTTCACATATGATCTCTCACATGAAACATACAAATCTTGATACATTAGTATTGTCATTAACCTATGACACACTCTTGTGCTAAGGTTCACACTTGAATATTGAGGGCATACTATACACATGAACCTCACACACTACACATTTCACATCTACAACATCTTATTTTCCTACACATCATACATATTGTGCACTTCCTACATCATCTTCTAACATATATTACGTATCATACGCACTTTGCACTTTCTACACATTACATATCCTCACACATCGTGTACACATCTATGACATCTTCCTCTTCCATCTATTATACATCATACGAAATTTGTGCTTTATACACGTATACATCTTACACAATCTACACATCTTGTGTTGCAATTTCAACACACATCTTTCTAGTGTCACAATTTCAAATAAACCACTACACACCTAGAATCTACATACTTCTACCATATCTTACTCACACATCTTCCTATTCTATTCTACAACCTACCCTCCATGATCGATTCATCCTAGTGCACATCTCATTACCCGACGATGTACTCATGTTATACATTCTTACCACGAATATTGAGGGATCTTTACAATAAGAATCTCATGTCACTCACTCTCTACACGTTGCACTTCAATGATAACTTTTTCTCACATACAATAACACCGTTCAAACCATTTCCCGATGACACATTCTTTCTATACGGTTCATTCTCGACTACGAGGGTCTTGTATAAATGAACCTATAACTCACTCATGCATAAATTTATGCTCGGGGGCATGTTGCTCCTATAATTCACTCGTATTCCATTCCGTCTTATCCACAACATAGTACATATATTGGTCACATTTAGTCTTGCTTACATTTAATTGTTACATGCACACTTTATTACACATGCTATATATAGTATGTCATTATATTTATCATACACACATGCACGTTCACTTACTTTCTAGTTATGATTGTATAATTTACACACATGATACACATAACATGGACGCTTGGCGAATACATCATACCACTCCCACAACGACTCTTGGGGGCATCCACATTCGTACACATTTCAGGTGCTATTATTTCATTATTTTACATAGCACATTACTATATCAGATTATACACCCTTTGACATACTATATATCTTTCTAACATGCTAATGGGTGCTTCATGTGCAAAATTTTCCTTGTAGGACCTATTTTCTACCATGGTTATTTGATGTTTACTTACTCTTATTTGCCATTATTTACGGGATTTTCCCTATGATTTGTCTTTTGTGCACACTTTGTATGCTTTTGGCCATTGTGGCCTTGATTGTCTTGCAACATCGTGAGTGATGTCCCATGTTTGCAACCCACTTTTCATGGTCTACATTGTCTTCTTGCTTGGTAGCTTACATTGTTTTCTATATACATGCTTGTTTACACTAACACTTGTCTTCTAGCCACTGTTTGCATGTGCCTTGGTTTCTACCAAGCACATTCCCTCCTACATACCAGTATCAATTCAACATGAGGTCCTATTTTGGGCCGTATCCTCTTAGCGACGTCGCATGCACCCCAAACGATGAGGGGAATCTATTGGGTGAATCAATCACCCTATTCAATAGTTACAATCATAGTTCAATAGTCTACAATCATAGTTCAGTATAGTACAACACATAGTTAGGACAGTCTACAGACTCAGACAGGGCTCAAAATCAGACTTGGGTCCTTACTTCAGCACATATATTAGCACCCATAATCAAATTTGGGCACCTAGGTGCTTTTGTCCCTTCCTAAGCACCTGAGACTAGGGGAAGATACATAACATTTTCAGTTCAATACATTTTTTCAACATTGTCACAGAGGCTTTTCACAAGGCAAGTAGTCCTTTAGCACTTGGCAATCACATTTGATCACACTTATTCACATTGGATCATACTTGTACACACCATATGTAGTGGTGTTTTTACTTCGGGAAGAATTCAAAGGTTAGATAATAACACTAGACCTTTCTCCCTATACTACTTCTCGCCATGGCGTAAGATCACCCAAAAAACTAGCATTCATGTGCTCAAAACTTTGGGAAGCAATCAAAGGTTGGAGAATAACACTAGACCTTTCTCCCTTCACTACTTCTGTCGTGGCATGAGATCACTGAAAAACTCACCTCTCATCATGTTCAAGTTATTTTCTATTAATTTTTCTCATCATGGATTAGGTGCACATGTTCCTTTTTCTACTATTTACACATTTTTACACACTTTTACATGCATATATATATATATATATATATATATATATATATATATATATATATATATATATATATATATATACACATATTTGACTACTTGTTCGTTCTTCTCTTATGCAAGTCCATCCTTATGGGAAGCAATAGTCAACATGAATACACAACCATCACGCTCCAAGAAAATAATCAACAAGTACAACATCACATCTACACGTGTGTTTTCACCCTAGGGTCATTATTCATCACTTTTCTTTTTAATTCCTCTTCTTTAGCATCCACACTTCACACTTTTTATCACTCCATGATTTTCTTGTCTCGACATGCTCTTCTACATCGATCTATATGGTTATCAGGTATGCATATTTATCTACTTTATGTTACCGAGATTTCTCTCACCAACATAAAGTGGGGAAAATGTAGACACTAAATCACGTACTTTAGGTACATTACTAGGTCCTAATCACATACTACTATTCATATGCTTCTTACGGGAGAAAAGTACTAATTGATCATTATACTTGGCCTCTTAGTTTCCTTTCTAGCCTCCCTTTTGGCCTCATAGACCTCACTTCCCAATTTGACCCTTCATACTTCACCTTTTTTGGCTCTGGACACTAGCGCCCGGTTAGGACACTAGCTCCTAGGCACCCTCGTCCCCTCTAGGCACCCTAGACCTCTTTTTACTTTTATCACTCCTTATTGGGTCCTTTCTAGACGTTGGGTATCCCTATCTCTTAGGGGTCAAACTTTTTGTGATAAATTACAAAATTTGAACAAAAGAAGCATATAAATATCAATTATATAACCAAATTAAAGGACCAAGCTCTAAGAATCTATATTATCACCTAAGGTTGCATCTCACAAGCACTCAAGAGCATCTTTGCATTCATCTAGCACCATTACAAGGGACAAGGGTTGGTTTTCTACATCACATACATAGGAGGGAAGTTCATTTTATTCCATGCACACATCTATTACATATTTTTACATCTAGCTACTTTGTTTGCTATCAAGTGTGACACACACAAGAGCCACCTAGGGAACGATTCCACACACACACATAGAACTACATTGGGTTTGAGATGTAGTGCAATGCTTAGTCATAAGATCACTTGTTTGATTGAGGATAGTCCAAACCCTCATTTTACATCTTTATTTTTTAGGATTTGATGTTCTTTTGAGGGTTTTGTAGGTGATCTCTTTATTGCAGGTTATTAGTGACATTGACGATCATAGTGTGACCATTTAGTGGCGAGATAGTGATGGTTTTTGATCAAGTAGAGACCACCTGTAAAAATTCATATCTGTACCTCCTGCCTGATGACCTTGCACCTAGGAAAGTATCTTAGCACACAGACACCCCAATACCAGTCAAGTGCCCCGTACATGATCCTCTTGTAATCCTACACTTTTATGGGTTCGGTTTCTAGGTCCCGTATGTTGAGAAATGTATCATTAGGTTTTCATTGATGTCAAGTTATACATTGATGTCAAAGTATCCCCAAGGTGTCCAATCATGTCAAGTCATGATGTCATGGTGTGCAAGGGTGTTTCAGGTGCATGGTAAAGTGATTCAAGTGTGTAATGAGTATCTCCAAGGTGGTATGAAGTCTTCCAAAGGTCAAACATGGTCACACATTGAGTATCAAGTGTTAAATAGTTTCCATGGTCATCTCATGAGGTTTCAGGTAGCTACAGGCTTAATCTTAGCTCCAAACCGGAAGGCAAGTATGTAAACATGAAAAGTAAACAAATTCAAAGTAGGATGACCAATTTTGGAGTAATTTGAGCTGGAATAGAGTGTGTGGAATGAGGATTAGGTCAATACTTAGGCATACAAGGCATGAAGACAACAATTTTGAGTCATTTCAGTGCATTTAAGGCTCAGTAGACAAGTGAGTTGGTTAAAAAGGAATGATGATGAAAAATAAACATTACGGGAATAATATGATGATATATGAGGTGTGAAGTGCCTCAATAAGCTTTGAGGAGAAAAATTGAGTACTTTCCCAAGTTGACATTTTTCACCCTTCAGACAAGAGAACTAAAGATGTAAAAATGAGATGGTAAATAGGTTTTGGAGTAAACCATGAAAAATTTGTTATTTTAATGTATGTATGGGTGAGTTAAGAAGGTGTGGTAAAATTTTAGGACCTAATGAGGTGTTTTGCAAACGTTATGCAAGTTTTACCAAAATTGGTTTTGGAGAATGCATTCTAGGCACCCTAACTTCTTCACATCTGCTATAAAATATTTAGATGTGTTAAGATAAATCATTAGAGAATTTTTGCATTAATTGTGATAAAAACATGATGCAAAAGGTATGAAGTGAATTGGTTTAGTATTTAAAAAGTTCTAACCATTTTTTTGAGCTAGTTTGAAGTCCTCCAAACCTTCATCCTAACGCGATGGGAGAAAAATGAATTGTTTGATCTTATAATCAATTGTACAAGTCATGAAACATACTTGGATGTGTATATTACTCCCTCTATCACATTTTAGTGAAATTTTGTCTTTTCATGTGTGACTATACGGTATATAAAAACAACATTTTTAAAGAAAATTATAGGTACAAGTAAGAGTTTGGGGTATGAATGATACTCGTAAAAGTGTAAGTAGGGTATGGACACCTTATACATACTTGATACAACATGTTCTAACTCTAAGATAAGTTTAACAACAAGATACTAAAAGTGGATCTTTCAACTCAAAACTATGGACTGTGTTTTTTAAAGTCTAATATCTGAATGTGTTTTTAAAATATTGAAGTGGAGAGCTTGTATCCATGAAATAGATAAAGATATTTCACTTATGTGTTGCAAAAAAACCTCACATTCCTATAAATGACTTCATGCTCCCATGGTAAGATGATTAAATGTGCATATTTGGTCACTTTCAACAGGTGTTTCTTTTGTGCATACAAGAAATGAGTATACCTTGCTCCAATATTTGAATCAAGAAGGAGTAGTGAAGTCTTTCAGACTCTTGTTATGTGTTGAAGATGTATTCAAGATCTTGTAGATGTGAAGCTCACTTACAAAATCAAAACGTTGGTGAGAACTCTTCTATCATACCAAAATCTTCAATAGCCTATCTAACATCTAGCTTCCTTATGTGCAATCATAAAAGTGGAAGGACAAATGGTGAAGAAAGGAAGGTAAGATGGAGTTATAAAATATGGTACATGATTTGGTAATGTGTTTGCATTCATATGCCACTTGGTGCTTTCTAAAAAAGGTACAAAAAGACAAAATAAGATAGTTTACTAGAAGACAAAAACTATGTCTTGTCATTTTCAAACAACAGTCAGAAGGTCTGAATGGAATAATCACATGTGGAAGAATTGCTAGAATGTTGTGGAAGTTTTAAATTTAATTTTTTTTTCCAAGAAATATTAAAAGAAGACTAAAAACCTACGATATAATGACACATGTCATACACAAGAAGACAAATTTGAGGAAGCTTTATGAGAAGTCTCTTTATCTTATTTGTACATGGAAAGAAGAGGGCAAGTTGAAGAGTCTTTGTATTTGAAAATTCAAGAGTCATGTTGAGAGTTAGGCTTGTTTATTTAAGTTCATTTTTTTATCATGGAATGTAGTTGTTGAAATTATAAAGTGTTGAGTGTTTATTTTTGAAAAAAGGGTGGATGAATGCATTGAAACTATGGTGAATCAATAGAGAAGAAGAGAAAGAAAAGGAGCTGAAACAAATATCACATCATGTTTATGAAAGCAACAAAGTGGTGAAGGTGATCAAAACATTTCTATGTTCAAAGTCTGAGTTGTAGCTCAACAATTTAGGAGTGAGCTTCCTAGCAGGTTGTTGCTTGCAGAACAATAGTCAAGTGGGTGCTTGGAATAAAAGTGAAGTGGATGCTTCATAAATGAAGTTAGAGCTATAAGATGAGTGGATGCTCACCACTTGGTGAGATCATTGTAATTCTTGATGGATAGTTGTCCTTGATATTGATTTGATTTCTCCTTTTTGTGGATTTTCTCCTTATTGGGTTTCCCACCTCAAATCTTGTCTCCTCATGTGTACATGTATGTTTGTTTCTCTTTCTCTTTCATGGTTGGATGCTCATGTTCTCCATGGTTAACATAGTCAAGGTTGGTTAATTGAATTTTCTTAAATTATAATTTTTTTAACAAAAGCTGATTCACCCCCTCAATGCCTAGATTTCTAACAATTGGTATCAGAGTTGGTTCTCTTTGTACAAGTTTAACAACTTAAGAGAAGGTCCTCAAGGCACAAACATGGGTGGTCAAGCTGATACAATGCTAAAGAAGAAGTATGAGATTTCTCAAGCCTTGATTAAATAATTAAAGACTGAAATTCAAATTAATGATGCAAATCATCTTGAAGAACTCAAGGAGGTGGCAACAGTGGTTGGTAAGTTGTCAAAAGATCTAAGTGTCAAAGAAAATGATTATACTAAACTTGAGGAAGAATTGAATACTTCAAAGGATGAGCTAGAACAAGTTAAAGCTAAATTGATGACATATAAAAGACACCCTAATGATATATCAGGTCTAGAGTGTAAAAATGAAGCAACCTAGTGTGAAATGGAGCATGAACCTAGTCATGAGTCATGCCAAGCAGCCATCAAAGCTAAGGATGAAGAATGTGGTGAACTAAATGTAAAATTGATAATATTAAGAGAGGAACTAGAGCAAGCAAGGAAAAAGGAGTTGAAGGGTAAATCAATCCATCAAGGACATAAGAAGACTATCAAGCAGCCAAATGCAAGGAGATTCCCTGGTAAGTTTCATGGAATTTTCTTTTCATGTCATATCTTTGGACATAGAGCTAGGGATTGCATAAGGAAAGTAGACAAGGAACACCCATGGAGGGATTGCAAGACTGAATTTGAAAAAAATAAAATTTTTTTCAATTGCCATGAGAAGGGTCACATAGCCAAGTTTTGTCTTGAAGATCTTGTTGAGCATAGTTGGACAAAGGAGACATCTAGAGTTGTATGTTTTAAATGCAACAAAATAGGCCATTTTGCAAGACACAACTAACAAGAGGAAGCTCATCTACAAGAGGAAGGATGAAGTCAAGATTACTCCTATAAATACTACCAAAGGAAAATCAAAATTAGTCAATGAAGAGTCAAGCCTAACTAAGGTGTCAGAATGCACAAAAAAAGCTAAGAGGGAGTTAGTTGGATCAGTTAAGCCTACAAAGAGAAATCAACCATCAAATTCTGTGATAAGTATGTTTTCCCTAGTTGAGAACAAGTTAATGCATAAGGAGGAGCATATGTTCTTAATGAGAAAAGATCAGGAGACCATTATACCAAGAAATTCATTAAAGGGAATCATAAAGCAAATCTATAAAAAGAAAAGGAAGATGGAGTCCCTTGAGGACTTCATGGTGTTCTAATGCTCTTAGGAGCATGAAATGTATTCCCTAATATTTTGGAAGACATGAATCAATTAGAAGAAGTTGTGAAACCAAAGTGTCACATTCTGTTATAAGCGATCAAGAGTTGAAGGCCCTTCTTCATGAATTTTCTGAGAAAGAAAATCAAAGTTCCCCAAATTCATTTAATTAAGCTTCACTCAAAGAGTATGAGGTCACATTGTATGGGATTCATCCAAGTTTTGAAATTTAATTAACAAGGTATGCTCACCAAATTCTCTACTCATTCTCTAAAGAATCTTGTAGTTAGCATTGAAGTATTGAAAAGATTTCCTTGAGTATCAATGAAGGAAGAATAAGTAGCTCAAAGGATTTGTCTTGATTAACTAAAATATGAATTTTAAGAGTTAATCTAATAAGTAAACCAATGAAATAAATGTCTAATTTTAATAAGGAAAGTGACCCAAGCAATCTAAGATATGAAAATATGAAACTCTAAAGTGAAAGGAGGGTTAGATAGAGCTTAGTTAATTCGACGAAGGTTCCGAACCATGTCACAGTGTGAACCAGGAAAACAGGAGGAGGAAACGATCACACGGAATCATGAGAAAGCACAAATTTGAGCTCTCTCAGCTGGGGACTGGGCACACGGAGAGGAATAAGGGCGTCTCGAGGTTCCATGATCTAAAATATGGGCACCCTAGTTTGTGAAAATATCATGAAACCCTCCTCTGAGGTGTCACTGGATGTTCGCATGTGTTCTCTCTTTTCACACTAACTTCACTAAACTTCGTCAGATGTCGCTGAAATAACAACAATAAGGAATCACCTGTAAAACCCCAAGATAAGCATCAAATTCTTAAAAAATAAAAATGCATGTAAAGGGGTCAGACTGTCCTCAAAATCCACAATGGTACAATTACTAACTAAGTGTTACACTACATCTCATACATGATGTAGTTCTATGTGTGTGTGTGCAATCATGCCCTAGGTTCTCTTGTGCTAGTCACACTTTGTGAAAGTAAATGAGCAATAACTATGTGTAGAAATGTAATAAAATGGTGGATGAAATAGAATAAACTTCCCTCCTATGATGTGTGATATAGATGAACTAGCCTTGTCCCTTATGATGGAGCTAGATGGATGCAAATGAGCTCTAGATGGATGCAACCTTAGGTGATGATAGTAGTGACTAGTTCTTGGTCCCTCATTATGGTCTCATAAATTTATATTTATATGGTTCTCTTGTTCTAATTTTGTAATTAACCCCGAAAAGTCCAACCACTAAAAATATAGAAAGCTAAAATAGATAGAAAGTGCCTAAAAGATGGAGGTAAAGTGGGAAAAGTAGTAGGGTGCCCTGAATGGGACCAAGGCACCTATGGGCACCCCAATACTGACCCAAGTGCCTAGTTAGGGCTAAGGTGACACAAAATTACAAAATAGACTAGGCATGTATGTGCAGGAGGTCGGTAGTGATGATTGAAAGCAAAATAAAATGGCTAAAAGACGAGGGTTAATTGGTACTTTCTTCACTCAAAAACCATATGAATATTATTATGAGACCGGAACTAAATAATACCAAAAGTGTGTGATTTAGTGTCTACATTTTCCCCCACTTTATGTTAGTGAGTGAAATGTTCGGTAACATAAAGTAGATAGAGATACGTTCTTGGTGTCCATGTAGAGTGATGTAGGAAACGCGTTGAAGGACTAGACAAAGCGTGGAGTGAAAAAAGATAATGGAGTATGGAAACTAAATATGAAAAAGAAAAAAAGTGATAAGAGTGAACCTAGGGTGAAAATGCATGTAGTTTCCGATGTGTGTGATGTACCTACATGTTAGTATGAGGTGTGTGCTACCATAAAATGTTGTTGTTGTTGTTGACTAATTTCTTCTCAAACAATGGACTTGTAAGGAGAAGATGATCAAGTAGTCAAATATGCATGTATATATGTCAAAAACACATGTAAAGATGCATGTATATAGTAAAAATCATGTAATGGAAATGAAAAATGTAAAAGGAACATGTGCACCTGATCCGTGATGAGAGAAAGGGTGTAGAGAGGATATCTTGTATTGTGAGTTTTTGGGTGATCTCATGCCACCCTAGCCAAAGAAGTGTAGGGAGAAAGTTGCATTATTCTCTAACTTGTAACTGCTTCCTTGAAGATGTGTGAAGATATCTTTGTATTTCCTAGTTTTTGGGCAATCCGACACCATTGGATGAAGTAGTGTAGAGAGGAAATCCATTGTATCCTCTAACCTGTAATTGCTCCCCAGAATGCTAAGGACTACCATGTCCTATAAAAGTAATCGTGTACAAGGTTTGTAGACTGATTTAAACCCAATCGATGTATAACCCACAATGCTAAGAGCGGAAAGTAAAGGCCGAATCGAACGAGTGTAGAAACACTATGTAGTATGTAAAACCCAAAATGATTCCCTCCTCGTTAGGGGCACATGTGATGTTTCTGATAGGAGAAACCAACCTTAAAAGAGGACCAACCACATAAACTATGCCCTACAGGGGAAGGAAACATGCTTGGTATAAACCATGGTGTACACAAACAAGTGGCTAGAAAAAAAGTGTTAGTATGAAAAATCATGTATATAGAAATCAAGTGTAAGATACTAAACAATGTAGAAGTTAGAAAACAAGTTGTTAGAAGCACAAGGGACTGAGAGGGGGTGAATCAATCCTTTAAAAACTTTTATTTCATTTACCATTCATCATATGTTATCATTCATACAACCATTCATTCAACCATGTACCATATGTGTGTAAACATAAGCATATAAACAACCATAAGCAAGATCAAGAGCAAGAGAGTACACAAGACACAAAAATTAAGTGGGAAACCCTCATGGGGAAGAAAACCCACTGAAACTCTACTTATATTACTCAAATAAAATTAATTTAGTGAAGCACAAAATTCATAAGGAGCACCAACCCCTAATTTAGTGAGGCACCAAACCCACAGGGAGCACCCAATCCTAGTTTAGTAGAGCACCAACCGTACAAGGAGCACCAACCCATAATTTAGTGAAGCACACACTCCACAAGGAGGCTTAAAAAACCCTAAAGATGACCAAGCAAAAACTTAGTAACCTAAATATGTTTTATCTCTAAAACTTTTGATTCCACAACTGATGGAGATCACTATATCAGCTCACAAACCTAGCTCATACACTAGGTCTTCAATCTCTCATAATATTTCTCTTTCTTCACTTTTATTTTCTCTATTCTCTTGATATCATGTCTTAAAACAATCCTCAACCTATCATGATCTTCCTCAGCCTTCAAATCATGCTCTCATACCAAAATATCTTCCTCTAGGTCACACACCTTCCCTCCAAGAGCACTAGTTCAAAATGAACCAAACAAACACTTAAATATGTTTTTTCTTTCCAAACCAAAATATGTCAGTCCATAATCACAATTTAGACCCATAAATCTCTATAACATTCAAAAATTTTAATAACAGCTACATATGAAGCAAATAGGTCAGCCTAGCTAAAACCCACATTACAAGTGGCAAAAATGGCTCAAAACCCCACGGGCACATTCTTAAAAATGCCCTAACATGAGTACCATAATTTTTAATGACCCATGAACCCTTATACATGATTAAATATAATAAAACATTCATATATGGTCACACATTTAATCAGCCAATCAGATTTCATTTCATTTATCCCCAATTCCCTTTACAAACTTCAAAATAACTTTTTCCTGCACCCTTCAACACCCTAGAAACTTAGTTTGATCACCAAATAAATTCTACTAAACCAAATAATTCCATGTGACCACTAAAAATAAATTTAAGAACATGTAGAACAATTATAAGAAAGTTATAAGTCATGAAACATCCTTCACTTCAAACCACAACAACATTTTCCTTCATTAGATCAACCTGCCAAAAAATCTATTTCCAAAGATTAGATCATAAAATCAATTATAAATGCATTAAATATATCAAAATAGATTAATTATATGCCAAAATAATCCCTTTTCACTCTCTAGGTGATAGGAAGCATTACTAAATCCATCTCATTCTTCAAACAACATCAAACTTGCACCAAACCAGATCTTGTCCTGAACTACCAAAACCTTCTTTCTAAAATAATGCCTTGGTAACTATGTCAAATCACCTCATCATGAGGAAATAAATATATCAATGGAAATATATATTAATATAATTTCCAAAACAACTTGAATCACCTCACGATTCCACCTGTAGCTAAAGTTATGGCTAAAACACTTTGGACTCGCTATTTGATACTCCAAAAATCCCTTTGACCAGTCAACCTATTTGGACCTCAAAAAATCATGAACCTGCATAATCATGTCCTAAAACCAACATGTACATAAATAAAAACTATCATACATCATGCACCATCAATTTTTCATGCTACTCCTTTGGACCATCTTGTCCTAAAACCTTCTTCTCCATAAACTGTTATTTTTAGGTGGGGCCCACTCATCACCATGACCTCAACCATACATTTATGGAAATACTGAGGATTCCTCTATAACATCCAATCATCAAATTTTCACTTGCAATCAAAACTGGGTCAATGTATACTTCATCTTTTGCAAACTACTCCTAGCTAGGGTTTAACTAGGGTTTTAGACCTCTTTACCTTCTTAACATTCGTTCATAAAAATGTGACGATCAAATGACCTCATTATTTTTTTAAAACCTTATAAAATCACCTTATAATCATTCCTAAAATCCAAAATGTCCCATGCAAAGCACACTATTCACAACAAGCATCAAAAGTTCAAATTCAAGCTTGATTTTCACTTGTTCTTGACCTTGTCTTACAAAAATAGTCATATCTTACAAAATACACATCATGGGAACCTGAAATTTTTCTAAGAGAACTATGAATCATCCCTATAACATATCAAATCATCATAATTATAACACCATAGCCCAATCTCTCCAATCACTAAGACTTACCTATGCTTACATGCTTTAGATTCTCACTGTAACAACTAGGGCCAACTAAAATAGTGCAATAACTCAACATGAAACCTATGAAAATGACCCAAAAATACCTCATATTCCATGATACACCTGATAACATTCATCCATGAGCTCAAATGGCTCCAATACACTTTGTCACACCTTCAAACAAGTATACATGCTCCCAATGAGCACATGTAACAGGGAGAATCACCTATACCAACACTATTCCACTGTTGTGAGTGCTCAAGAACCCTCAAAAATGATAGTAAACATGCCAAAATGCTTACCAAATATCCAAGAGTCTCATACTGTCAAGCTACACCTCCTAGGCACCTGTATGGGCTTGCTAGAGTAAGCACACCTCATTGAATTCCACTATAGCAGCTGATACAAATCTGAACCATCATGTTAGCATCACAAAAAAATCATGAAATAATCCTAAAACATTCAATTTTTCATTAATTTGGTTTTACATCAAGGACAACACCTATTAGGACACCATGCCAACACAAGTAAGCAAGCAAAAAGCCAATTATAGACCGCCATAACAGTTACAAAAATGGGGCATCACTCATGATGTCACAAGACACTCAAGGCCATAATGGCTGCATAAAAACAAACAAGTGTGCACACCAAACAAAGGGAAATTCCCGCTTACAAGAACAAGAAATAAAGAGAATGTAACAAACAAGTATGGAAGCAAATATCCTGCATAACAAATGCTACACATGAAGCCCCCATTAGCATGTTAGAAAGATAACACATATGTCAAAAGCATGTATAACTAAGTAATGTAGAGTGCTAAGTACAAAATGAAACAATAACACCTGGAAGAGATGAATGTGGATGCCTCCAAAGGATTGTAGGAGTGGTAGAAAGTGAACATCCATGTTGTGTGTAAGAGACCTATATCTATGATCACAACTAGAGAGAATGACGTGAACACGCATGTGTGTATGGTATAAATAAATGACATCCAAGAAATCTATCTAACATGTGTAATAAGATGACCATATACAAGCAAATGCAAGCAAGAGTAAAAACAACCAATATATGCAACATGCTATGAATGGATGGAATGGAATGTAAGATGAGTGGTAGGAGCATGTGTCCCTCGAGTGAATGGCATTGAATGTAGTGAGGTTCATTTGGTTTTCCCCCTCAGTGGTCAATAATGAACTATAAAAAAGAGTGCGTCATCACGAAATGGTCGAAGTGTGTGTTGTGTCTAACGCGATGTGATGAATGCATATGTGTGGTGAAGATATGCGACCTAGAGATGATGTGTGCGTGACTCTTATAGCCAAAACATATATCACGACAAGATGATCGAAAAATTGATGATGTATCCTAAAGTGTATATCACTACAAGATGAATAGAGGGATTTGTGATGTAGCCTAAAGCGTATACCACTACAAGATGATGGGATATGTGACCATTTAGCCTATAACGTATGTCACTAGCCTAGGAATGTTGCATGATAGAAGATCGATTGATGTACGTGTAAGTATGATAAGGTCCATTTGATTTGTAATCCCTTGGCAGTCGAGTATGGAACGAGGAACTAAAGTACATCATAGGGAAGTGAGTGCAACATGTAGAAGAAGATGTAGTATGTGTGATGAGTAGACGACCGTATGATGTGTAAGATGTGTAATTTACGATGTATAAGATGCAATGCAAGATTTGTATGTAAACTAAAAATATAAGGTGCATGCTTTATGTAGTATGTAGAATGAGTAGGATGTAATGCTAGACTCGTAGAAAATAGAAGTGTGATATATGTATGATAAAGACTAATATGATGTGTGAAGTATAGATGCACAAATGTTGAAATAATGTAGACTAAATGTAGGATGTAGAATGTACGATGTAAAGTGTGTAGTACCTATTGTGCAGTGTGTGGGGTTCATGTATAGTATGCCCTCAATAGTCAAGTGTGAACCGAAGCACAAGAGTGTGTCATCGGGTAATAACGATGCTAAAATATGTGATGAGTACGATTGTGCTAGGAGATTGATGTATGATAATGTGAAGATGAGATATGTGTGGATGCTAGGGGGAATGTGTTGGATGTTATGCCCCAAGTGTGTGGTGAGAAATGTAGTCATGTGACACTGTTGAGAAGATCATCACTATCAGGATCAAAGCCTATTGGAGCGGCATTAGAAACTTGATAAGCAATAAAATGAGGTGGATCATATAAAGAACCATTGCAACGTAATGTGTAAAAATCATGGCATACTCTTCATCGGTGAAGGGTACTTGGTGGAAAATCATGTGCATACCAATGAGAAATATTCGAAGCATAAGTTGGAGATGAGTCATTACCTATGGAGATACTGCCGAATGACATATGGAATGTGAGAGAAGTGTGGCCTATGTCTAAAGTAATGCCAACATAGTCAAGCCAAGATTGTCCAAGTGTCAGTGGGGAAGTGTGAGGATCACAGGCAACAAATATCGTTAAATGAAATATATGAAGGCCATAAGAATCCGTGATGTGAAAATAACAATGATAAAGATAAGTGAGTGAATGGGTGGTAAGATATCGTTAAGTGTTAAACCGAGTCTATTTAAGCCCTCAAGCATGTAAATAGTATCTGAGGAAGTACGATCAAGTATAATATTATGCCAAAAGAAGTTGTTGATGAGAAGAGTGCATGTCAAAGGGAGTGACAAAGCGAGACCACATAGTAGGAGATGAAACAGTCTCAACAGTATTAAAAATCCATGATAAAGTATCATAACATTAGTAGAAGGAGGGGTCTTGAAATTATATTCACCCGAGCCATCGGCCACAAATGTGTCTTCAAAGTAAGAATTGTTTACGTCAACTAGTGTGAAATTTAGTTGTCCTAATGCTTTATCGGTTAGTTCCATAACATCGACTTCATCATCAGATTCCTCAAAATCATCGATGTTAGCATCCTCATGTTGTGTAACATTATCAAGTATGTTAGTAGGTGACGCAAAAATCATATAAATAGAAGGTGCCTCGATAGGTGGAGAAGAAATGCTGATAGGAACTGATATTGTAGGTGAAATAATATCCGTAGTGTGGATAGGAATAGTTGGAGCATTTTTAGTAGCATAAGAAGATTGTGAAGCGCTAGATTGACCAATGTCATATGTGTTAAGGGTACTAGTATAAAATATGTTGCAAAGGTGGAATGGGCATAACAGTAATAGGGTCTATGCAACAATATTTGAATGGCTTTGGATCTGCGGTGATAGTATGTTCATAGCCATCATGCAAAAATTTGACACATTGGTGAATAGTAGATGGAATTGCTTGCATTGCGTGAATCCAAGGTCTACCTAACAAGAGATTGAATTGAAACAAGGCATCTATAACATAGAAATTAGTGAGAACAGTCTTAGGCCCAACTCGGATATGTAATGAAATAGTTCCTAAACATGTACGAGTGGTAGAGTCATAGCCTCATATGATAGTAGAATTCCTAGAAATGAGAGTATCACTAATACCTAGCTGCTTTAGAAGAGAATAAGCACATAAGTTGATGGCTGATCCATTATCAATAAGTACCCGTTTAATACAAGTGGTGCTAACGATGACAGTAATGAGCAAAGGCACACATGGATTACTTTTAGCAAAAGGTGATAGATCCTCGTCAGTGAAAGATATAACATGTGGAAAATTGTGAAGAGACTATATGAGATGTGTAAAGGCCACCACAAAGTTATCAATTTCAATATGAATAGCATGAAGGGAAGCTTCTAACGTGTTACAAAAAGTCTGGTGCATTACACAATAATTCATAAAGAGAAATCTTAGCGGGTGTATTTTTAAGTTGCTCAATGATGTCATAGCCCTTAGAAGTAGTAGGAGGAGGTGCCGAAGTAATGGGTGGAGGAATAGAAGTGGGTGGAGTCATAAGAGGATTAAGATGAGTAATAACTACATTAATATATGGATCAGCCCTAGGCGTAACAAAGCGAGGAGGATGTTGAGTACACACACATAAAATCAACAACAGTTAGTAACTATACCAAAAACCTTAGTAGGCACAAAAGTAGGATAAGACGATTGAGTCATGACTTGATAAGGTGAAGACATGATCATAAGAAAGGGTTGGATACGTTGGGTTCACCAAAATTATTAACTAAAATATGAATTTAAGAGTTAATCTAAGAAGTACAGAAGTGAAATAAATGTCTAAATTAAATAAGGAAAGTGACCCAAGCAATCTAAGCTATGAAAATATGAAACCCTAAAGTACAAGAAGGGTTAGATAGAGCTTAGTTGATTTGATGAAGATTCTAGATTGTGTCGAATGTGAACCAGAAAACAAGAGGAGGAAACGATGACACAAAAGCCCGAGAAATCATATATTTGAGCTCTTTGGGCTGGATTGGGGTGCCTAGAGAGGAACAGGGGCACCCGTGGGTGCTTTAGTCTGAAATATGGGCACCCTAGTCTTTGGAAATAGCTTGAAACCCTCCTATGAGGTTTCACTAGATGTTCGCGTGTGTTATCTCTTTATCGCACTAAATTTTCTGAATCGCACTATGAGATATTCTGCTGCAATACCTACAATAAGGAATCACCTGCAAAACCTTAAGACAAACATCAAATCCTGTAGTCATTTTTACACCCACCAAAGAACAAGGGAATCCCATGCATGTCGCCTATCACCCAGCAGGCGTTGGGAGCTCACCCGAGGCACGCACGGGTGCCGAGTATCTCTTTTATGTGAGTTAAGTGGGAAACATCATCTATGATAGGAGCTTAAAAAGAGTGAGTGGAAATGAGACATACATTTATCATAGAACTCATAACAGCTTCTAGACAAATGCAGTCATCCCAGACCGAATGGTACTTAACAGATTATAGAGAGGAACCAAAAAAAGGAAATGCATAAGGATTTATATTCATTCCATAAACATTCATGAATCAGAACTGTAAGCTATAAACATGGATCGAAACATTAATAACCATATTCATCAAGTTTGGTAACCTCATTATATTCATTATATTCATTAGATTCATTACAGATTATCATAGCTGTGCAGACAAAGTCATACATCATAGCTAGATTTATATCCATCAATTCTCAAGAGAAAATTTACAATCCCAACCCCTTATTACATCCTTTTCCTATAGATCCCTACCCAACTTATGGAGCTCTCATAGTATTCTTGCATGGCTTCACTTCCTTCTCGTTTCTCCTCCTTTTTCCTCTGGTGGGTGCTTGTATTTATAGCCCTTCTCGACATCATCAAGCCTTTGCATGGGAGTTATAGATCCGTTGCCAAGTGTCCAAGGTGGTCCTTCATGGGAGCATGCTTCTTCAAGTCCAAGCTCTCCACTCTTTGTAATGATGGCCTTCTAGAAACTTCCATCGTAGGGTATATTCCTTCTTAGGCCAACCTATCACCAGATGACACCTTATCCATTCCACATGCGCAGTCGGGTCACACTTTTCTCGTGTTCTACCTGATGTGTCAAATATGGCTAAGTCTTGAAACCTTTGTTCTGTCTTGCACACATGCCACTTGCTTTGTTAAACCCTCATAGAACCATGTCCTACACACTTTCTCCTTGCACTCCCTTTCTTAACTAGGCCTTGCACGCCAACGCACCTTCTTGTACTTGGCTAATATTTTAGGGGCCCAACAAATCCCTAAAAATAAAGATGTATATGAAGGAGTCGAGACTATCCTCGGTGGCCACAATGGTGGACTTACTAACCGAGTGATGCGTTACATCTTAGACCCTATGTAGTGCTGTGTGTGTGTGTGAAAATCATGCCCTAGGTGCTCTTGTGCCAGTCACACTTTGTGAAAGTAGTGAGAAATAAATATGTGTAGAAATGTAATAAAATGGTGGATGGAATAGAATAAACTTCCCTCCTATGATGTGTGATGCAGATGAACCAACCTTGTCCCTTGTGATGGAGCTAGATGGATGCAAATGAGCTTTAGATGGATGCAACCTTAGGTGATGATAGTAGTGACTAGTGTTTGGTCCCTCATTATGGTCTCATAACTTTAAATTTATATGGTTCTCTTGTTCTAATTTCGAATTAACCCCTGAAAAGGCAAACCACCAAAAATATAAAAAGCTCAAATGGCTAGAAAATTCCCAAAAGATGGAGGTAAAGTGGGAAAAGGATTAGGGTGCCTTGATTAGGACCGGGGGCACCGATGGACACCCCAATACTATTCTGAGTGCCGAGTTAGGGCTAAAGTGACACAAAACGACAAAAATAGACTGGGCATGTATGTGCGGGAGGTCGGTAGTGATGATAGAAATAAAAGTAAAATGGATAAAAGATGAGGGTTAATTGGTACTTTCTTCACTCAAAAACCATATGAATAGTAGCATGAGACTAGGACTAAATAATACCCGAAATGCATAATTTAGTGTCTACATATACTATGCAAGCTAAGAAAATCATGTCTTGAAGTTAGACTCGTATCTATGACATCAAAATGTTACGAATGAAATCATGTGTGCATCAAATAGAAAGAAGTATGTGTTCACTTTGTCAAGTCATTCTATTGGGAACATAGAAAGAAAAATAAATGTTAGGTATGTAAACCCAATTTTAGTATGAAGGAAAATGACTAAAAAAGCCATTTAAACCAAGAGGTAAATAAGAACACATAGAAGCCCAGGGTATAAGAAACTAATTTGTCATGGTGTGAAATTTAGCTATGAAGGAGGGGTTATCAAGATATAATGAGAGCTACAATGAGTGAGTCAACTTCTTTATGAGGTCTTCAAGAATTCCATGAAGAAACTAAAGTCTACATGTCCAGCTTAGGTCAAAATTCATGTTACAATAGAGGTACATCAAGACATTTCAGGTGTATGGAACCTCCAAGTAATACACAGAATAGTTCAAATCCCCAAAATATTTTTGAAACAAAGGGTCTATAAAGAATGACCAAACTTGAAGTTCTTGAACAATTTCATTATATAGTGCTCGAGAGATGATGAGGTACAACATGACAAAGATGTAGATGAAAATAAAGGGACTTGAAGATGTAATAAACACCTATTGAATCATCAAAAGGATACACATGAACCTCTTAGGAATAAATTAAGATGTAGAGCTTAAAGTGAAATTTTTCTAAGTAAGTGGTCCTACTTATCTCTTATTGATGTATACTATCAAAATGCAATGCGAAAATTCATACAAGAATTACCATGATGTATAGGATAGATTTGAAGAATAATGTTGAAGAATTCATGACGAAACCCTATGTGAAGATTTTTTCATGTTTCCTTGAGAAACATATATGAACTCTATGCATAAGAGGTTGAAGCCTTGATCAAATGATAGAGAGACAAGTATCTTCAAATTGCAAACTGGGCTATAATAAATCCTACATGTATAATGTACTTGAATATGCATACAAAATATCAAGGTCATCTTCTGAGTGTCATGAGTCAAATATATTGCGTGAGAAAAGTAATTAGAGGTCTTAATGTTTGTGTCAAGAAAAATGATTTATGAACTAAGTGTCAAAAGTCTAAGTTGGTGTAGAAATGCTATTTTCATGAGAAACTTGAAGAGATGATGTTATCTATACCACTCACTGAGGTCCTAGATAGGGTAAGTGGAAGAGAAAGCAATTTTTTAAAGGCCTATTACAAGTAATATAGCTCAATTAGGTGTACACTTAATTTTTGGTATGAAGAATTCTTAATAAACTTGTCATTTTCTTGAAGAGAGGGTTTGGTACATGAAACGCTAGTTATCATTGTGTATGGCTAAATAAGATAGTAGTGTCATGGTACATGGGTACATAACATTGATGCACGAAGGAATCTTAACACCACTTTGGAGGTTGTATTTATTGTTATGTGTGTGAACAAATTCTTTGTGGCATTGAAGATATCAGTTCAAACTAAGAAGTGAACCCTTAATATAACTTACATAAATTTTGTAAAGTGCCAACTGTGAATTGACTTTGTGGTCATTTCTCATGTGTGACAAGTGGATAATGAGTGCATATCATTGGAGAGGTGTCTTGGATGTATAAAATCAAGGAAGAACCCATTCATAAATTTTAATCAAGCTCAAAGAATCAAGGTTTCCAGCAAGGGTTTTATGTTTTGTTTTGCCACGTATTTGCTAAGGATTATCTCTCGAAGGAAGCTCCTACGTTCATTCCCGAAAAAACACTTTAGGTAAGATTATACTATGCATGACAATAAGACAAACCTATGATAAAATTTCTAGACTTTGAACCAAAGTTTCAACAAAATTATAATTAAATAACCCTTCTTGGGATCCTAATGAGGGTTTCAGAGTGTGAATGCTAGGGCTTGTTGTTTATAAGGTCTAATCAACTTATTTTGGTTTAAAAAATTGAAGTAATCATGCCAAGGACATATAACACGATATTATGAAGGGAAACTAATGGTTAAATTTCCTTAATTTTGTGATAGTCTAGAAGGGAGAGTTTAAACACGTCGTATAAGGCTAACTGGAGGGGTTATTTTACAAAGAAAGTACCCTTTAAAATGATAGCCAACACTGAAATTTATAGATACATATATTACCATAATGTATGGCCAAAAATGTCAAGGTTGAGCGTGAGTCTTGAGGGAAAAGGAATATATTTGCAACAAAATGTTTTCCCTGATCTTCATGAGGGTTTAAGTGCAAGAATACAAAAAGTGAAGCATAAGCGGTTGTGGAAGAATTCAAGCTCTGAAATTTTGAGAGAATGTTGGGGTGTGTAAAGGTGAAAAAATGGAACTAGTGAATTTTTTTGGGTATCTCTAAAACCCTAGGTGCATGGTTGGTTGGAATCTATATGGCTCTAAGAAGCATAATAGCCGTTTTTGACTAAGGACGTAGAGGTGAGTGTTCGATTACTCTAATGCATTATGTGGTACTTATAATAGTATTATGAGTGTATGGACAGGGTTTGAGATTTGACAAGCCTCGGTAAAGACTAACCACTAGGTGTGTGCTTGTTCAAGAGCTATTATAAAGAGACTAAGAACAAGAAGGGAAAATCAGTGAGATAAATATAAAGGGATATTGTCGAGAAGGCTTAAGAGAGATTAAAAGCATGTATTAGAGATGAAAATACCATGATGAGATGATGAATAAAGTAAAAAAGGCTCCATATTTTAATATTTGTACTAAAGAGTATCTTGAAAGGTCTACAGATGTAACTAAAACTTGTTAGAGATTTCATGACAATTCGGAGTAGTTAACTTGAGGCATCCTACTCTTTTTTCTCAAGCTAGCTAGTGTAAAAATAAGAAGTGTCTTGGAATATGAAGTTATAGAGGGCAATAATATAAGTTTCAAGGATACAAAAATCCTATCTTTGATAGAGAATGAGGTTGCACGTTGATGTGTGTGATATATTGTAGCTTATGTGAGCCAAAAGTGGATACAAGAAAAATATTGCAGAGATGAGATATTGTAGAATAATGGTTTATTAGGAAACATACAAGAGAGAAGACCTGTGAATACTTTGCAGAGACAGGTTTGACTATGTGAGAAGGGTCTGAAATGAGATAGATGTTCATGAATATATAAACACATTCCACTACAAGAAAAGGAATATATTAGTATCATGAAGAGAGAGGAGTAAAGTTGAGAATATTGTTGAAGCCTAGATCCTAGTAGGAGAAATGAAACAAACAAGTATCTTAAGAGAACAATCCTGAAATAGGAGTGAATGGGTAAATGCTAGTGGAATAAAGATTATTGAAACCTTGAGGAGAATTTGTGGATATAAATCAAGTAGCAAAAAAGAACATGTAAAGGATGAGTGACTGACATATCAATATAATGAGATAGTGTGAGTAGATTGTTTAGGAGAGTGAACATAAAAGTGATGGTATACTAAATTTTTACAAATCAAGGAATATGCAAAAGATTGAAGGTGGTGAGATTAGAATTATAAGGAAGCTAAAATTAGGTGAAAGAATAAATAGTGAGACTTGGTAAGGAAAGATATAAGTGGATAGATGGAAACTCAAGTTAAATAATACGAGTAAACAGTGAACAAGAACATAGTTAGCTAAGGAGGACTACAAGAATCGAGAGTTCAATTTAGGACCAAGGAAAAATTGAAATCCTACCTAGTGAGCTTCAAAGAAAGAAACAAAGGAATATCTTGGCACAAGCAGGAGAATGGAGATGGTACACACCTGTGGGGAGCCATAAGAGAGTGGTTCAATTTCAAACCGAAAAGTTAACTCGGGGACAGGTTGCACTCTTCTCAAGCCAAAGTAGATAGCACAAGAAGCTAAGAAGTTTGGATAGAGAAAAATAGTCAAAATGAGTGTTTTCTCTCAAAGGAGGTTGTTAAGCCCAGGGGGAGTCTGATTTAGAATGAAATACATCTTCTCACCTCGGTATGGAGTGAAAAATAGTAAGTAATTAGAGGTAGAAGGAATAACTTTCAAGTGTTTGCATGATTTCTTTAAATGCACAAGCTTGGAACATGATGAATGGACAAAACAAAATCAAAGAAATGGAGTACAAATCTAGGGGGAGCATTTAACTATTCACACCAGGTTTTTAGATCTCATATGTTTCTGAAAAGAGATAAGAAAGGAGAAAACACAGTCCTAGGGGGAGCAAGGTAAAAGTTAGGTCTTTCTCATCTCTTGTTATGCTTAGTTTTCATTGTTTTTCATGTCAAGTGTCAAATTATCTTTTCATAGATGTCAAAGAGGGAGAGTGAACCAAGAAACATGAGAAAAGGGCTTGTAGGTGTTAGTCTTGACTGATTTCCATAAATGTTTCTCTGTGCAATTTCCATCAATGATAAAGGGGGAGATTGTTGAGAAATGTATCATTAGGTTTTCATTGATGTCAAATTATCCCCAAGGTGTCCAAATGTGTCCACAAGGTGTCCAATCATGTCAAGTCATGATGTCATGGTGTGCAAGGGTGTTTTAGGTGCATGGTAGAGTGAGTCAAGTGTGTAATGAGTCTCTCCAAGGTGGTATGAAGTCTCCCAAAGGTAAAACATGGTCACATATTGAGTATCAAGTGTTAAGAAGTTTACATGGTCATCTCATGAGGTTTCAGATAGATACAGGCTTAATCCTAGCTCCAAATCAGCCATTTAGGTATGAAAACATGAAAATTAAGCCAATTAAAAGTAGGATGAATTTTTGTAGAGCATTATGATTTGGCATAAAGTGTGTGGAACGAGGATCATGTCAATACTCATGCATACAGGGCATGGAGACAATAGTTTTGAGTCATTTCAATGCATTTAAGGCCATTATACAAGTGAGTCGGTTAAACACGGGCATGATGATTCAAAAAAATATTTCATTGGCTTAATATGATGATGTATGAGGTGTGCGAGGATTCACCAAGGTCTGAGGAGGAAATTGAGTACTTTACCAAGTTGGCATTTTTAACCCTTCAGGAAAAGAGAACTAGAGCTGAAAAAATGAGATGGGGAAGAGGTTTTGGAGTAAGCCATGTAATTTTTCGTATTTTAATGTATTTAAGGGTGACTCGAGAAGGTGTATTCAAAATATCAGGACCTAAGGAGGTGTTTTGCAAAAATTATGCAAGTTTTACCAAAACTAGTTTTTGGAAAATGCATTCTAGGCACCCTAACTTCTTAGCATCTTCTCTAAAATATTTGGACGTGTTAAGATAAATCATAGAATAATTTTTGTATTAAATTGGGATAAAAACATTATTAAAAATTTATGAACTCAATTGGTTAAATATTTAAAAATTTCTAACCATTTTTTTGAGCTAGTTTGAAGTCCGCCAAAGCCTCATCCTGAAGCGATGGGAGAAAAGTGAAGTGTTTGATCTTATAATAAATTTTAAAAGTCATAAAACATACTTGGATGTGTATAGGACTCCCTATATCACATTTTAGTGACATTTTGTCTTTGCATGTGTGACTATACGGTATAGAAAAATAATGCTTTTAAAAGAAAATTACAGCTACAGGTAAGAGTTTGGGGTATGAATGATACTTGCAGAAGTATAATTAGGTACGGACACCTTATACAGGACTAATACAACATTTTATACCTATGATGTAAGTTTAAAATCAAAATAATTCCAAAAGGTGGATGTTTCAACTCAAAACTGTGGGCTATGCTTTTCAAAGTATGATTTTTGAACATTTTTAAAAATCTTGAAGTGGAGAGATTGTATCCATGAAATAGATCAAGCTATGGATCTGATGTGTTGAAAAATCCCTCAAATTCCTAGAAATTACTTCATGTTCCATGGTAAGATGATTAAATGTGCAAATTTTGTCACTTTCGGAGGTATTTCTTTTGTGCATACAAAGATTGAGTATACCTTGCTCTAATGTTTGAATCAAGAAGAAATAGTGAAGTCTTGTTGGCTCTTTTATGTGTTGAAGATGTATCCAATATCCTATAGATGTGAAGCTCACATTCAAAATCAAAACCTTGATGAGAAATCTTATATCATACCAAAAATCATGCAAAGCCTATCTAACATCTAGCTTCCTTTTGTGCATTCATAAAAATGGAAGGAAAAATGGTGAAGAAAGGATGGTAAGATGGAGTTATAAAAGATGGTAAAGGATTTGGTAATGTGTGTGCATGCATATGCCACTTGGTTTTTCTCAAAAGGTGCAAAAAGAAAAAATAAGATATTTTTCTAGAAGACAAAAACCGTGTCTTGTCAGTTTCAAACAACAGTCAAAAGGTCTGAATGGAATAATCATATGTGGAAGAATTGTTAGAATGTTGTGGAAGTTTTAAATTTAATTATTTGTTGCCAAGGAATATTAAAAGAAGACTACAAAACCTGCAGATGTAACTGACACATGTCATACACAAGAAGACAAATTTGAGGCAACTTTATGAAAAGTCTCTTTATCTTCTTTGTACATGGAAAGAAGAGGGAAAGTTGAAGAGTCTTTATATTTGAAAAGTCAAGAGTCATGTTGAGATTTAGGCTTGTTTATTTAAGTTCATTTTTAATCATGGAATGTAGTTGTTGAAATTATAAAGTCTTTGAGTGGTTATTTTTGAAAAAAGGTGGATGAATGCATTGAGACTATGGTGAATCAATAGAGGAGAAGATAAAGAAAAGGGGCTGAAACAAAGATCACATCATGTTGATGAAAGAAAAAAAGTGGTGAAGGTGATAAAAAAATTTCTATGTTCAAAGTCTGATTTGTAGCTCAACAACTTAAGAGTGATCTTCCTAGTAGGTTGTTGCTTACAGAACAACAATCAAGTGGGTGTTTGGCATAGAAGTGAAGTGGATGCTTCATAAATGGAGTTAGAGCTTTAAGGTGAGTGGATGCTCACCACTTGGTGAGATCATTGTAATTCTTGATGGACAATTGTCCTTGATATTGCTTTGATTTCTCCTTTTTGTGGGTTTTCTCCCTTATTGGGTTTCCCACCTCAAATCTTGTCTCCTCATGTGTACATGTATGTTTGTTTCTATTTCTCTTTCATGGTTGGATGCTCATGTTCTTCATGGTTAACATAGTTAAGGTTGGTTAATTGAATTTTCTTAAATTATATTTTTTTAACAAAACTGATTCACCCCCTCAATGCCTAGATTTCTTATAATTGGTATCGAGTTGGTTCTCTTTGTTGAGAGTATCATCCTTCTCAAAAAGATCTTATATTACAGTACAAATGGATTTAAAATATTCAAAGTGATGGCCTGACATCTTGTGATAAGTGAAAACTACATCATACTTGTACCATGTATGTTTCCATCCACGGGGATTGAAGGGCTTGATCGGAGGTAGTGATATGGCTGATGATTGGAAATTTTTTCAAGGATTTTAGTATGGTATCCTGAAAGAGCTTGTTGAGATGGTGCTAAGGTTGTAGGGCCTTGGGTTTCTTTAGATGGTTTAGAAGTACGTGGCATAAGGGGCGTGTCTTGAATATTAGGCTTAGGTGCGGTCTTAAGGATGGGTTTGGATTATAAGATGGTGACTGCAAGTTTTGATGAGGGATGAGGTACCAAAATAGAGAGAATTGATGTGAAATTATTATGTATGCTTATTTCATATTTAATTTGTGAGAGTTTTGGGACTAGGTAATTCTTGTATTGGACTACCGAGATTTTGATCATATTGAGGTATCTTATCTTTGGGAGGGATGCTTACGATTTTCACAATGGGATCTTATTTTTACAAACCCCATGAGATAATATCAAGGGTATTCGTGTGATTATTTACTATGGAGATTGTTGACTAGGATGTTATTTGATGCATGATATCACCAATAAGGAGGTTAAAGAGGTATGTTTTTTACTGCTACCTCGGATGTAGATACGAGTTTTTCATATGGTGGAAGCTGGTTGATTATGTTCATAACATGAGTGAAAGTATTCTCAGGGCCTACAATATTAGTTTGGGATACATTATTGTGCAGGGGTGGCATGGAAAAGGTTGTTTGAATACATCTATGACTTGATTAAGAGGTGGATTAGGATTGTCTATATGTAGGTCACCTCGGTCAACAAGGTCTTGGAGGATGTTTATAAAGGAGTGGAATCTATTAATGTCATGGCCGCAAACCTAGTGATATTTACAATAGTCTTCTTCTCTATACCAATATGGATTAGGACTAGATTCATCAATAGGTCGATAGGAGGAAGGTTTATCAAATAGGAAGTCATGAGCTTGTTAAAGATAAAACTATAAGAATTCCCTAGAGGTGTGTATTTTTAAGGAATTCAGGATAAATCGAAGTTAGATTTCCCTTTATATGTAGTTTTACTGACAACGACATTTGCCAAGCCTTTTTATTTTTCATTGTTGGAAAAATTCTTAGAAGAATCAAGTTTAGGATTTTTAGATCGTAGTTTAACTTTACTATCTTTGAGGGCTCAAAGTTCCAATTTTTGGGCCATGGTAAAGGCTTCATTGAATGTTTGAAATGATTGGATTTGAAGAGTGGAAGATATGTGTTTTACACAAGATTGAGCAAATAAATCAATCAATTTAGTTTGTGGGAGAGAGAAATATAATTGATTAATGATTTATCTACCTAACGATGAAGTCAACGATAGATTCATCTTCAAATTGTTTGATGGAATATAGATAGTTGATGGAAATGTTATGGATGATGTTGATGAAGAAATTTTATAGAAACACTTGGGATAGCTGTAAAAATTAATAGAGATAATGTTGAGGGATGTTGTTATACTAGTCAAGAGTAAGCCAACTAGTGACACTAGGAATTTCCTTAACATAAACTCTTGGTCGTGATCTATGAGGTAGAAAGAGTACCATAAGGCCCTGAGATGCTATTGTGGGTCTTCCTTACTATAGAATTTGGTAAATTTTAGAAGTTCCCAATGTGGAGGGTATGGTTTGAAAGGTACTGCTGGATTGATAGGTTCATTATAAATCTATTCGTAGGAGAATAAGTTTTGGGTCCTATTGTAGTGGTTTTTAGGATTACGATTCTATTCATCAAAGTTTGCATGGGATCGTTCTAAGGGGGTTGGATATTTTCTGACGAAGGCTTATCCTTTCCATAGAAAATGGGATTTGATTGGTACTATTGATATGTTAAAAGAGGGTTTTGAAAAGGGGAAAGTATCCTTGTATATTGTAATTTTGTTGAGAAAATAACAATTATGAGGAAGAGTATAGATGTTGGTAAGGTTAGCGGATAAAGTTTTGAGAAGGGGATGTGAGGGTTGTGGATTTTTTGAGGGGGAACATATTTACATTGTGGGATGTCAGCTATGGGTGCTAGTTGAGAGAGGGGACTAGCGCCGGTGATAAAACTTGTGTTAATTGTTGGAAAAGATGTAGGGATATACATGACTAAGTTATGGATTGTGGATGAAGACTCGCTAAGAGACAACGGGTTGGGACGTGACCATGGAACACATAAAATGAGAAATTTTGAGGAATCACGTCAAGGGAGGAGGAGAAGTATATGGTGTGTAACTAACTATATGAGGTGGGATAAACATATAAGACTGTGAATTATGAGAGTTAGTGAAGGAGGAAGATGGTAGGGGCACTTGTTGACTAACCGTGTTTTGTGATGAGATAGTATTAAGTTAAAATATGACTAAACAAGTTGATAATATGGATTTGGATGTTTTTATATGATTAATGGTAGAATAAGGAATGAATTATTTGATGATTGGTTGATAGGTGGGGTCAACGCACCAAGTGGGGTTATATGTAACCAAATTTATGTTTGGTTTGGTGTCTAGATTGTGATGGGGAATGTGGATGGATCGTGAAGCTAGGTAACTTATAAGGGTGATAGGGTTGGTATCCAAAAGTTCTTTGAAGGTAGGATATCCACTACAAAAGAACCGTGGGTCCTGGAAATTTGGTTTGGTTGTTTTTAATGTGTCCGATCGAACATTGGGAGAGCATAATGGTTCTTGAATTGTGTCTATGGATTGTTGTAGTGGGTCCGACATGACTATGTTATTCTAGATTCATGATTGTTATCAAGTCAAAACCATGTGATAACAAGTAAACAATAAATGAAATATGTTTTTAAAACATAAACCACACAATCAATGCAATTTTTTGATTATCTTGATTATCTTTAGAAACATGTGAAATGAAAAGAAAACTCATAGAAGGTACTAAGAATTGGGCCTTCTACAACTAGTTTTAGGTATGTTTAAGCTAGAGTATTTGATATACCCGAAGGTATGAAAGGACTATGTCTATGCTATTGTTGATATGAGGTGTGATATTAGGGAACCCCCTCAGTTTAAGGTCCCATAACGCTAAAGGTGTCGGGTACTTAGCCGATATATCACCCATTAACTATTTATACTTGGCTGGAACATCGAGTCGACTTCCCCTCGGTGATGAAATCGAGTAGGTAGACCTATGAGGGGATGTTTAGAATGCAAGTTTTACTATGATTGATCTAGTAGTATGTGAGGGGAAGTGGTGAGCATATATTTTAACCCCTATTTAATCTCGATGATCAATCAAATATGAAATTTTAGTTTCATTTTAAGCCTAAAAGGACAAGTTAACTTTTTATGAGGACAACACACAAAGTACAATGCTGAAAAGGAATGAAATGAGAGTAGAAATGAGAGAAGAGGGAAATACCTCTATTCACTAAATATCCCTTTATTTATTTTACACCCTCCAGGAAGTTACCAGAGAACTCGAGCTGAAAAGTTAGCTAATTTGCAAGAAGTAAAGAAAAATGGATTCTACTTAACGAAAAATGTAAAGTTTGATCAAAAGGGACTAAGAGGTCCCATTGGGTGTGCCACATGTTTTAGTAGATTTTAGGATTCAGTCTTATTGTGTGAAACAAATCACTAAAACTTAGAAATAATAGGGTTTAATGATAGCTATGTGGGTGATGAAAAAGGTGGCGGATCCAAATGAGTGCACAAAGTTCCTCCTCCAAATAACCGAAAACTGCACACATGCATAGATAACTTGACAAGAAATATATTAGATAATTATGGGGTGAGTTGCTTGGCAAGGGAGAATCCCAAGAACTAAAGGGATTCCTTTGATGGGTGTCTATTCACTTTTGACAATTAAGATGGAAATAATTATAAGAAGATAGTATAAGATGATATAAATAAAAAATGATGGATATATAATGTCTAGATGCCGGGAATAAATAAATTTCCACAATGATTGGATACGGAGGGTTAAAAAGGTTGTCCCATTAGAGATTAGATTTGTCATTATATTCAAGGAGAATGTCCAATTGCTCAGGATGTCATCCAAATTAGGTGTGAGGATGTTGACGCATATGATTAGTTCATGCTCAATGTAAGATTTCTCCCACACGAATGGTTGGCGGACTATGGGTAGGTCATAAATGGTCTCAGGATCATAAGTTGCTCATGGAATGGTAATCTAATAGAAATACAATCTTACAAGTAAAGGAGCATTAGCCATGCTTATGAGATATCGGAAAATATATCAAAATGGGGAAGTATTGATAAATGGAATTTTATAATAGAGATCAATGTTAATCCAACAGATCGGTGGCGATTGCATGGATTGATGGTGATTGTTGTGTACAAGATCATAAGAACTAAATAGAAAGAATTTTTAAAAGGGACGATAATATGAAGATATTTAAGACTCAGATACTTGAATGGAGGAGGGAATACTAAGATATAAAAGTAAGCGATTTGCGAATTTGGATTAAATACATACCTTGATACTTGAGATGATTTGGATGTCCAATTGATGGATAAGATTGCTCCAAAGGGAAGTAAGGTAACAATATATTTTGGATACTTGAGATGATTTGGATGTCCAATTGATGGATAAGATTGCTCCAAAGGGGAAGTAAGGTAATAATATATTTTGGCCACTTCCGATCTACAAAATTCTCAATACATGAATTCAAAAGTTGGGGCTTATCACCTGTGAATTTTTAGATCCTTGGGCAATGGCTTGAGCCACCTTTTATAGGATCAATGCCATTTCAATCGAACTCTCATCAATCAACGCCGATTCTGAAATCAATAAAAAAATTTGTCCTTTTCGAGGAGAACGGTTGAATTTGGTTTTAATAATTTCATTTTATGGTATTTCCGTGTTTTTATGATGGTTTAAGGTTGTTTTAGGCTCGTGGGGAGTTTTTTGGGAGGTTAGATTGTTTTTATTATTTTTTATATTTTTATTTTAGTTTGTTTTGTGGTTACATGTGGTTTTTAGTGGTAAAATTGTGAATGTAAGTTAAAAAATAGGTAAAATTATCATGTGGGATTATGAAGGGGTGTAATAATATGCGTACATGCATGTGGGGATTAGGGAAACCTAAATTTGGTTTTTGCATCAAACATGATATTGAAAATATTGATTTACTTTAGTGTTAGGGTATTGAGGGTGATATTTTTAAATCCACACTATAATCATTTTTATGTGCCCTTAGAACAACACTCTAATCCCATGCGCATCGACCTATCACCCAACGGGCAATGGTACTCACTTTGAAGGTGCGCGTGGGCACCCGAGCCCCTCCTTTATGTGAGCATTGTGAGAAGATATTGCCATTGACAGAAAATTAGATGTAGAAAGGTAAATGATCATGCATTCATTCTAAGAGCATAGGATGAGCTATTACACCAACATACCCATTCAGATAACAAGAGAAACATCATCTAGTGAGCATATCTAATTCATAACATAAGGAAAAGACACTAGGTTTACACCCATGAACAATATATTTAGAACAAAGACATATATTTATATTGATCATAGTTCTAGTAACCACATTACATTCACAAGGGTCATAACAAACCAAATGTATCAATACAGATCTAACTCATGCATAAAAATTCTAGCTATGCTTCCCTTATTATAATGATTATCACAAACCCATCCCTCTAGATATACTACCATTTCTACAATCCTCTAAAGATAACCCCAACCCCTAGAACCTCCTAAAATTCCCACAGAGCTTCACCTTCCATCCTCTCTATGATGATCCTGATGCTTCTCTCTATCTCCGTCCATGTGTGTCTTTTCTTTGCTCCAGATCATCTCTATAAATAGGCTTAGCACCCACCACCATGCCTTCCTCTAGGAGCAGATCAAATTCCAAGTGTCCCTATGGTCCTCCAATGGAGCATGCTTGTTCTGATCCGAGCTCTCCACTTTCTGCAATGATGTATTCCTTGGAACATTCCATGTGTGGAATATTATTTCTTTGACCATCAAGTTTCAGCTGGCACCTTATCCACTCCACATGTCTAATTGAGTCATGTTTTTCCTCAGTGCTTCTTAGAATGCCGAATATGGCTAAGTTTTGAGATCCTTTGTCCTACCTTACATGCGCATCATGCTTTCTACTAAACCATGATTAAACCCTTATCCTACGTGATTTTACCCTGCGTGCCCTTTTCCTCACCGGTCGTGCATGCACACACACCCTTTTGCACTTAGCCAATGTTATGAGGCCCAACACACACCTCGTGGCACCTAACGATAGTGTGCAAATGTCCGGGTGGTTTTTTATATGTTATTAGAGGATATTTTTCTCCCTATCATCCTAATTGGTCCTAGATACATCAGTTCAATGATGTCTCTTAACATTCCTAAGAGAATAAACTTACCAAACTTTAACAAGAAATTTCTTGCAATATGTGGAACCTATAGATGTATTATCTAAACCTAAAACTAAGATATGATTCAATCTAAAAATAATATCCCACTTTATCCCAACTACTAATAGTAATATTACAATGAAAGTGATTGCGATGTTGTAAAAACACTAAATTACTTAAGTTTTAAGGTGTCAAGGGTGCTATTTTACAATTGAAACCTTGTGGTATGAAAGTTATAGTGACAAAAATATAGGTAGACTAGTACGATATTCAAGCCATAATTTTTCTACACATTCATCTTGATATTTCATGATTACATCAATCTGACGATGTTTCTTAACATCCTTGAGAGTGCATAAAATTACCGAAATATGATGGCCAATTTCTTGCAATCAGTGTCACCTATAAATTTCTTTATGAACCTAAAGATACATTTTGGGTTAACTTAAAAAATCCTCTCATATTTTCATCTAGCTTGTAATGGTTTTCTCATGGTGAAAACAAACCCAATGTTGTAAAAACATCAATTTAGTTTAATGTTAGGGTGTGTAGGGTGATATTTTGAAATCTGCACTCGTGACACCACAATGTCGGTGAAAACACATCCAATTAGGGTGGTATAGGTTTTTGTTTCTTTTTTCTTCCAAATAATCTTGATCATACCTAACTATATCAGTTTAGAGATGTATCTTAACAACCCCGAGAGAAAACAATTGTAAAAATTTGATGGGTAATTTTTCATAATCCATGGCACCTACATATGTATTTTTTAAACTTACATTTGAGGAATAAATCAATCAAAAAATTCTCTCTCGCTTTCTCCAAAATTGTGATGTTTTTTTCATGGTGGAAGAAAACATGACATTGTAAAACACATAATTTTGGTTAAGTGTAAGGGTGTTAAATGTGATATTTAAAATCCACACCTCATGGAACCAAATTGATAGAGCAAAAATTAGGTGGGATGGTATATGCTATTACAGGTTTCATTTTTCTTCCCAAACACCTTGATTGTTCATGAATGCATCGGTTTGATGGTGTCTCTTAACAACCATATGAGAAAAAAAGTGGCAAAAATTGATGAGAAATATCTCACAATTTATAACACCTATGGATGTCCCATCTTAAACTAATTTTGGTAAATGGTTTGGTATATAAATATATCTTACATTCTATCCCAACTCCCAACCGGTTTCTCGAAATGGTGTTGAATGAGATGTTGCAAAAACCTCAATTTCCTTTAGTTTTAAGGTGTTAATGGTGATATTTTACAATCTACACCTCACGACACTAAATTAAAAGTGCCCACACATATGGGTGGGATGGTACACATTAGTGGAGGATTCATTTCTCTGCCTTTAGTATCTTGATTCTTCCCAACTACATCAAACCAATGATGTCTCTTAACAACCATGAGAGAAAAAAATACCAAACATTGATAGGAAAGTACTCATAATTCATGGTACTTAGATATGTCTCATTTAAACCTATAGCTTGGAAATGGTTCAAGCTAAAAATATCTCATGATTTCTCTCATGCTTTATATATTGTACTACTTTATGCATGTTATTTTTTTCTCCATTTTTAGTATGTTTTAGGGCTAAGATCTGTTTTCAATGTTCTTTTTGTCAAGCAATAATATTATTAGGGTGCTTGAAATTATCAGGATGAGATATGTGCCATGTATATGTTTGGGAATTCCATCACGTGTAATGTAATTTCAAATTAGGGGATAAATAATCATTCATTTACACATATTTAAATCAAACAAGTCAACATAAATAAATATTCATTATATATTTTCAATCAATACAAAATAAAATTTGAAACCTTATGAACAATTTTAAAACAAATTCATGTAATTTAAAAAAATATATATTTTCATGTATATAGATTAAAAATATCACAACCCATGCATTTATGAGGAAAAATGGGATCACCAAGATTTTTACAACATCAACATGTTCATGATGTTCTCTATATTAGTAAATCCTAACTAAACCAAACAAATGATGAAATATAATAACTTTTAGGCCCTCTTTCTTTTACATTATATTCAATTTTTTGGAGTGGGACGAGTATGGTTATAATAAACAAGGAGATCTTCCCTTGATTTAATACCCCTAATTTCATCAACCATTATATAATGAGTGTTTTTAAGAATCTCAATTTCTTGATCATGCACACACTTTGTGAATTGGCAATAGAGTTTATTTATCCTATACCCTTTTGAATTATTTATAAAACTAGTAATGTTCTTGTACACATATGGATGAATGTAAATGTATTTTGAATCATACATTATCTACATATTATCCTCTTTCACAAAATTTTAGATACTATTTGCACAATATAACATAACCATATGTTGACATACTAAGACTATATCTAGTAATATTTGATCAAATCTTAATGGGGTGCTCATGTCTACAGAATGGTAATATGGAAATCCTATGATCTTGACATGTTCATGATCCCACACCGACATGGGTCAAAATTAAGAGATCAAAACCTACATCATATATAGTAGATGGATGAATCACATAATATTACCCCCAAAAACTAAAAGAGTCATATACTAGAGAAAGGGCCTTGTTTATTTTACATGCTCCATGTAATTTGAAGTTTTTGAACTTTGTATCATGCCATTCCTCATACTTATCGTACACCACTTTGAACCTCCTCTTCTTCATCCTCTATTTAATTTGAAGTTTTGCAATCGAAGGAGATGGAAATTTTTCAGGTGCATCGAATGAAGTAGATGTTGTAGATAAGGTTAGTGAAGAAGAATATGGATTAGTATCCCTATTGGGATTTACCTCAAAGAGTGAGCATTTTTTACCAAAATTGTCTCCCCTTCCCATTCTTCCTCTTACACTTACATCTCTTCTCTACCTTGGTTGATGAATTAAATCACTCTCGGTACCATGAAAATTGATAATTCTTTTCTAAATAAGTATGCAAATAATTTTTGCATAGACTATAATATATCATCATATACTACATAATTTTATAGAAAAATCATACTTGATCAAATGGAGTTTTTAACTATTTAGAATCATAGGAGGTGCGTGTGTGTGTGTGTGTGTGTGTGTGTGTGTGTGTGTGTGTGTGTGTGTGTGGGTGCGTGCGCGTGCGCATGCGTGCGTGCATGTGTGTAAAAGTATTTGAGGGAGTATCTAGAGGGGTTTTGGGGATGATTTATGAAGATAACCCATAGAAAAAAACTATCATTAGAATCAATTGTTATATCTATTTCAAAATAATATTGATATTTATATATGTTTAATAACTATTAATGCATAAAATTATATATTTAATAGGTGCAGGTGAAAATCATACCAATTCAATGAAGAACCAATAAAACACATTGGGATAATGATGACGGTATATAGGGGTTTATATAATGTCACAACAAATCCTACAAAATACTAATGGACTAAGTTTTTGAATGAATGAGAATGTTTTTAGTCGAGATTTTTTTAGATGCATTGATACACACATAAAACATGGGGTGGTAATATATATTTTAATGTGATAATTGAATGCATTTGTTTTGGTATTATGAATCCACATTAGAGGGTATGGGAATAGGTGGAGAAATTAAATACACAACATGATAAGAACAAGATTTCAAGTAAAAAGAACAAAAAGAGAAGTCCGATGATGTGGGAGAAATATTGAGAGATAATAGAAGATGTAAAGTTCATGTCATATGAAAGGATCCAAATCAAGATGACATAACATAATTTGATAACCCATTACAAGGAAATCAACGGCTATAAGAAGCATGATATGATTATAATAATAATGTTTGGAAGATAAGGATATTCAAAATGCAATCCAATACACTTGACAATGGCCCACACAGAGCCTCAAAAGTAGCTTGTTAATAGTGAATAGCTAACAAAGATTTGTAAGTGGATGTTGTGATAGAATGGGTAGGGAATCAATCACTTATGTGACCTAGACATGTTAAAGAGACTCAGTATTAACAATAATTCTTTTGGTGATTTTGTGGACATTGGGTGACAGCTTATTGGTCACATAGGTGAATGAGACCGAGAAAGATATACTAAAAACAATAGAATTAAAAATATCGTGGCTATTTTTTTGAATTTTTGGGAATATAAGTTGTTTTTAGGAATTTTGGAAATATTATGAATAATAAAACAAGAGAAATATAACCCTAACCATAATAAATCATATAAACCTAACCCTAACCAATATGTTTTCTCAATAAATATAAAAATTCAACAAAATATCAAATATACCTAGAAAATGAATTATTTCAACAAAGAAATTGTTTTTCTCTCAAGGTTTTTTAAACAATCATTTATTTTCCTCTCCCTCTCTTTCTATAAACAATATTTTACTTTTCAAATGATTCCATGGAACCTAAATATTGATCAAAATTTAATAAAAATAAATAATTTTTTTATTCTTGTTGGAATTATGATGTTAGTCTAACATTACCAACATCAAGCTAACATCAAGTAGCTAGAAATAGAATAACATCAACCAAGTGTCAATAGAATAATGTCATCCCAAAGTCATCAGCTAAATTTATTTTGTAGTCATCCTATAACTAGGTTAACATTAGTTTAAGCTAGTTATCACTAGTATAGTTAGCTTTATGTTAGGTTAGAGACATGTCGAGAAGCCAATACTTCTCATCCTAGGATCACTTCAGCATAATAAACATTATCACAACCATGAAAGTTCATATAAAGTAAAATCAAAGGTTCTTATTAGAATGATGAAAGTGGTGTACATATAGGAGTAGTAAAGTGCAACTACCACCTAGATCGAGTGGTGAATAATTGTCGCTAAATGATACCGAAGTAGATATGAATCCGCATAACTAGTAAGTAAACTCAACACAACCGGTAAGTAAAATGAACACAATTGGTAAGCTAACTCAACACAACTAGTACACCTAATAAATCTAATACAACAAGAGTAGAGTTAACACAAGTGCAAGAATTATCCTGATAAAAAAATAAAAGGATAAATAATAACCTACATTAACACCCCTAAACATAGCTTAGGTGGGTGGAAAATAAGGTGGGTCTCAAAAATAAGGCCCGATGAGGTACGCACATACAATAATCGGGGAAAAGGGACACCGCAAGGTACCCAAAACTAGTAACAAAAAATAGAGAGAGAAAAAACCCACTGCAAGGCATCCCAAGAAGCTCGGATAAAAAAATCATATAATGTTGAAGAAGTTTTGTGTGCACTATGGTCTGAATCCACTGCTCGATCACAAAACTAAAAAAAAAAAAAGTGACACTAGGCTTCACTAGAATAGATCCATACAAGGAGACTATCAATGGAGTGATATCAAAAGTGCAAAAAAACACCAAACATAATTCAATCAACTACTATGAATAAATGTGTCATGATCCAATAATAATAACCAAGACAACAAGCAAAGGACACAAGACCCAAAGAAATAGGAATACACAATCTAATAAAATCCAAAGTAACAATGAAATGCCACAAAACCCGAAGAAGTAGGATCAACACCACACCCTCCCATACTTGCTAAATGGGTGATGCTACACATCTATAACTACTTGAACACCGACAAAATAATAGTGGGATTCATTAGAATATCTCCCTCATAAGAGAGACTATCAACATTCCTGAAAGGGTCGAAAATACAAATACAAAATCTCTCAACAACCAAGAGAGATATACTACACTTGCTAAATAAAAAATTCTCAAAACAAGGAGCATTAAACTCATGCGGATGGTATAGAAAGTCAAGCAAGATGCTGATTAGTAGATGATTCATGCATGTATATTCCTCTTAATGAATGTCTATGTCACCGCCACGAGTGATCAGATATCCACCCCAAATCAACACAGATGGATGAAGAAGATGTATGCATATGATTCAAAGCGAAAATGCACAATCAGGTCATGCAAAGGAACATCGGAATATGTGTAAGGTTGATCATGTCTAACAACTAAATTCTTAATTTTCTCAATCTTGAGTGAAGGTGCATAACTCATGTACATGATCTTGGGAAAGAGTTGAGTGAACAAAAATGGGAGCTTTATCAATGTGTGATCCCAAAAATGGAACTTCTCAAAAACCAATGCCATAGCGAGAATTCCACTTAACATGTGGAATAAAGGAAGCAATACCCTATGAATGTTTGTCAATACCTCCGCTAGTGAAACCCATAGAATGGAGCATGTGAGAACCAAATGTAGTTGTATGCTTCTCAAGAGAGCCAAGTAGGTGAGAAAAAGAAGTCATGTGGGATACATAGAGTGCGAAACTGTAATAGGCATAAATGTAGAAGAATATGTAGTAACAATACTAAATGGATTAGGATCATCATGAGAAGGAGTAAACTAAAAAATGATAGATCAAGGTCATTGGGTGTAGGAGCAACAACTATAAGTGGAAAAAGAGTAGGGATACGAGAGTCCAAACTATGAGGGATATGTTGTAGGCTAGCAATTTTTTGTTGTAAGGTGTGTATGATGTCATATTTGTCATGAATGAGATCTTGCAAAAGAGAATTTGACTTCTTGAGCGATATAGTTTCTTCCACAAATTTTACTATGTCCTCCTGAATGGAAAAAAATTTAGTGAACAACATCTCATTCTTAGAATATAAAGCAAATATGTCAGCACATGAATCCATGATAAATGAAAAAACACACTAAAAAATATAGGACTTCGGGCTTTATAAAAATGCATCCAAAACATAGTGGATTCCTTTCTTATATCCTAGATCCAAACCAATACTATGCAAGAAATAAAGAAGAAAATGTTTTCTTGTGAGGGGGTTTGACCACATGTCAAACTAGGCCTCACCCTTCGGTCTTCAAAACTCGATAACAAAATATTACCAAGAATATACTATGCAGAAAACCAAACAGTGAGGGTCTAGGGGTGTCAGCCCCCAACGGGGTCAAGGGGCAGTTCCCAAACACAAATTACCCTATTAAACTACCATTGAACTGACCCATATTTTTTTTTTTCACCATAAATTGAACCCCCCAAATTGCTTATAATTATGCAGTTTTATTACAATATTTTGTCAATTTAACAATGAAAAAATTCCCAAAATAATGTGTCCTCTATATAAAATTAGCTCCCTTTAAGATGATAATTTCACGTGTGAAATAATTTTCTATAAAATTTCACCCTTAAAAAAATAGCTTGGAGAGCTATGAACCAAGTTGTATGGGAACTCGACAAGCCAACTAAATGACTTAGCAAGCCGTAAAGAGTGTTGGGTCGCTGAGTTATCAAAAATAGGAAACGTGAACCAATGAACTCCTTCATCCACACAAATGAATTAACCATTTTTCTACTCTACATGCTCATACGATATAATATGAATTATTATATTTATATTTTATTTTTTTGTCTAGAGGAAAAACAAAAAAATAATGAATTGAATTAGATTTATAAACCTTAATCGATTAAATAATATAATTTAAAGAATTTTCCGAGGAGCTTTGTGATAAATCCACAACCAAGAATCCACCAAGCTTCACGAAATAGGTATTTTTAATCGCTAAACAACAAGGTAAATAGGGAAGGAGTAATCAAAGGTCGAAGTCATCAAGCACCACAAGGTCGAGTGTAGAAGGTAGGTAAATGCCATGGTTGTAAAAGCTAATGATGCGAGATCAATGAGTGGGTGTCACACAAAGCTTTCCATGTCTTAATTGACCAATCAAATATAAAACCCATATCCAAATACCAACACACCATGATAGAGGTTCCGATCTAGAAACATATAGGTCGATTAGGGTTGAATGAGAGATAATAAAATCTCAAACTGAGCCAAAGATAGAGAGGATACCATAAGAAAAATATAATTTCAAGTCAAGTTGATCCAACAAGTTGTTAATTCCATATGTGAGCTACTCTTGAGATATCAGTTGCTCCTAACCGAGCTATTCACCGCAAAAATTGTAATCAAGTTGTATGGAAATCGAGAGTTTTAATTGAAGCCGAGATGCACAATCTTCCATAGTTAGATCGAGGGAGGAACAATCAAGCAAAGAGATGACTCACCGAAATGGTCAAATGCAATGTAGAACTCACCTAATTTGAGATCAATCCCAATCTGGGAGCCAAATAAAATCCAAATCCAAACATAGTAGAGAATGATATTAAAAAAAAATTGGCTCTATAATACAAAGGATTGAGAGTAATGGTCTGGGAATTACACATTATAGAAATGAAGATCCACACACCGCTAAAAACCCATAAAAACAAACTTAATCATGATCCAATTTGAAAAGGTCAATTAAGGTCAAATCTAATGATGTTACACACAAAAATGAGGCAAGGAATTCTAAAGTTGAGCAATAAACCAATCTAGACCCGTGCAATGTTAAGCTTCATGTGCAAGTAGACTACTAGGCAGATCTAAAAATTTCCAAACACAAAGTATTAAAATGCAAGTCTAGATGTAGAACTTCAAGTGGGTAATGACTACATGAAGTAATATCTAATACCATGTCGAGAAAGCCAATGATTCTCATCTCAGGATCACTCCAATAGAATAAACATTACCACAACCATGAAAGTGCATATAAAATCAACTCAAAGCTTCTTATTTTAATGATGAAAGTGGTGTACATATAGGAAGAGGAAAGTGTAACTACCACCTAGATTAGTAGTGAATAATCACACTAACGATATCTTTGGAAGTAGAGATGAATCCACACAATTAGTAAGTTAACTCAACACACCGTAAGCTAATTTGACACAACTAGTACACCTAAACAAGATAATACAACAAGTGTAGAGATAACACAAGTACAATAATTATCCTAATAAACAAATAAAAGGATAAATAATAACCTACACTAACAAGAATTTTTCACTAATTATTTTACTAGATTGTTTCTAACACATTGCTAAACAAATAAATTTGAATAGATTACTTAACTATAAGGTGAGTATAAGGTGAATTTAGGATGTGTCAATAAACTCTCCAAATTTTGTAGTGATTTTATTGTTATATCATCCACTTTGAGGCGAGTACATTAGAGCTACTAATGGTGTTACCGAGGTTATATGGTTTAAGGATATTCTTACAAAGTTTTGTATCTAGTTTAGGTGACAAGAAATTATCTTCTCTCGACTACCAAAACACCATCCAAAATTTCAAGAATCTATTCAAACATCAAAAGAAAAATCACATTAAAATTCATATGCGCTCCATCGGGAGATCATTCATGGATAAGTCATTGATATTATATTTTTACATAGTACAAAGTAGATAACTCATATATTCACCAAAATATTCACTCAAAGAAAATATATTCAATTGCAAGATCTTCTTGGGGTGCATGTATATTCATATTTTAGGGGTTATCTAGTCTTCTATTATTATTGTCTCTCTACTTCTAAGGGATTCTCTCTATTCCTAAAGGGGATTATTCTATGTACGTGGCTACCATATCAAGTCTTGATTCCAAGACCCATTTCTTTACCCACCTAAGCTATGCTTAAGTGGGGTGTTAGTGTAGATTTATTCCCATTCTATGTTTTTGTACGCATGTATTTATCTCTCTTAGGTGTTATTTTCATGTATGCTTATATGTGATATATTATTTGTATAACCGGTGTGCTAACGTCAAAAATTGGCATCGAATATTTGTTTGAGGGTTTTGTGTGTTGATAGATTTACTCACGAGAGAGTTTTCGGATTGAGTGGGAGATACAACAATGGTAGAAGAAAACAAATACAAGGTAGAGAAGTTTGACGGCCAAATTATCAATTATGGAAGATGTAGATTGAGGATTATTTGTATCAAAGAGATTTGTATTTACCATTGGATGAGAAGTCTAGACCTACAAAGATGACTGATGAAGAATGGAAGATTCTTGACAGAAAGGATTTGGGATCTATAAGATTGAGTCTGACAACATCCGTGGCTTCCAATATTACAGAAGCGACTTCTACAGTAGGGTTAATGAAATATCTTGCTAATTTATATGAAAAACCTAGTGCTTCAAATAAAGTTTATTTGATGAAGAAACTATTTAGTTCTAAGATGCATGAAGGTGGATCTACATCTAGTCATTTGAATGATTTCAGATCTATTGTAAATCAGTTAAAATCGGTTGATATACCATTTGATGATGAAGTGAAAGCACTTTTATTCTTATGTTCTTTACCTGATAGTTGGGATAACTTGGTAATGACCGCATAATAATACAACATCTGCTAATAATATTTTGAAGTTTGATGATGTGGTTAGTATAATCTTGAATAAAAAAATTGAAGGAAGAGTACGAGAGGAATTATCATCCGGGAATGCTTTGAATGTAGAAAGAATGGGTAGGCAGAAAGAGAGATCCAAGAGTAAGAGTAATGGGAAATAAAATTCAAGGGATAACATATCTAAATCTAGAGGTAAGGGAATTACTTGTTGGAAATGTGGAAAGAAAGGACATGCAAATAAATATTGTTGGTCAAATGATAAAGAGAACCAACAACTAGAAAAAGGTAAAGAAGAAAATATTTCGTAGTAGAGGTAATGCAAGATTCTCTTATTCTTTCTTTAGATAATAGAATTGAATCATGGGTTTTAGATTTAGGAGCTTCTTTCCATGCAACCCCGAATAAGGGTTATTTCAAAAATTATGTCCAGGGTAATTTTGGGCATGTTTATTTTGGTGATGTTGAACCTTGCAGGTATTCATCGTAAAGGGAAGTTCATCTAAAATTACAAAATGGAAATACATGGGTATTGAAAGATGTGAGGCATGTGCCAAGCCTCAGGAGGAATCTTATTTCTATAGGGAAACTAGGTGAATCTAGTTGCATGGTTACTTTTACAGGAGACTCTTGGAAAGTCACAAAGGGTGCTTTTGTTGTGGAAAGAGGTAAGAAGGTAGGAACATTATATTTATCTACCTGTGTTACTGATTCCTTTTCTACATTATCTACTTTAGATTCAAATGCATGCATATGGCATAACCAATTGGGCCATATGAGTCAAAAAGGAATGCAGATCTTAAAGGCTAAGGGTAAGTTGTTAGATTTGAAAGATTTAGATCTTGATTTCTGTGAGTATTGTGTCTTTGGAAAGCAAAAGAGAGTGAGATTTCTCAAAGTTGGGGCTACTAATAAGGAGCATAAATTGGAGCTTGTAAACTCGGTGTGTGGGGACCAACTTAGGTAGCTTCTCATGGATGATCCCAGTATTATGTTACTTTCATTGATGATGCTACAAGAAAGGTATGAGTTTATTGTATTAAACATAAATCGATGTTTTTGAGACCTTTAAAAGATAGAAAGCCCTTATTAAGAATGAATCAAATTCAAATTTAAAGTGCTTTAGATCTAACAATGGTGATGAATACTTGTATCAAGGATTTCAATGATTATTTTTAGTGAATGGGATACGTAGAGAAAGAATGGCCCAATAACACCACATGAGAATGGTATTGCAGAAAGAATGTACAAGATAATCATGGAACATGCTAGAAGTATGATAATACATTCTAGATTGCCCTTGTAATTTTTAAGTATGCGAGCTTGATACACTGGTTTATTTTATTAACCGCGGGCCTTCAAGTTCGCTAGATGGAGGAATACCAGAGGAAACTTGGACCAGAAAAGAGGTAGATATTTCTTTTCCTAAATTTTTTGGTTCATAAGCTTTTGTGTATATTGATAAGGAAAATAGGATAAAGTTGGATGCAAAATCCAAGAGATGCACTTTCATTGGCTATCGATCGGTGATTTCGATTCCGTTTTTGGGATTTAGAGAATTCTAAAATTATTAGGAGTCATGATATTGAATGGAGTGAAAACAAAATGTACGGGGATCAAATTTTGGTACTTTTATAAATTTTGGGATTTATATAAGTTTGTAAATGAAAATGAACTCTTAGATTTAAAAGTAATACTGAGAGGGTTACATAGTAACCGGTGTTAGTTGACCCTTGAATGACATCGGTCAACAGAATTGGTATCGGTTATAGAAGATCGGAATCGCATCGGTTAGCAAAACCAACATTGGTTATAGGTGACTGGTGTTGGTCATTGACAAATTTGGATACAAATGTCCAGGAGGTCTAGAATGAGCCTCTGGTACCCCAAACTCCTGTGAGAAGGTCACAAAGGGTAAGTAAACCTCCATAAATATTTACACCTCTATTTTATTTATTATTGACTGATAATGGTGAACTAGAGAGTTTTGAAGAAGCAATGCAGGATGAGACCCATGTCCAGTGGGAGCATGACATGGATGAGGAGATGGAATCCTTGGAACAGAACCAAACTTAGGATTTGGTTAAGTTGTTAGTAGGTAAGAGGACATTGCAAAACAAGTGGGTTTACAAGATTAAGGAAGAAGAGGGTAGACAAAAAGGTACAAGGAAAGGCTTGTAGTAAAGGGATTTGCAAGAAAATCAGGTATTGACTTTGGTGAAATATTTTCTCCTGTTGTAAAGATGAATTCTATTCGTACTGTTTTGAGTTTAGTTGCAGTAGAGGATTTGCATTTAGAGAAACTAGATGTGAAGACGGATTTCCTTCATGGTGATTTAGATGAAGAGATTTATATGTAGCAATGATCGCTTGGGTATGAAGTTAAGGGAAATGAGAAATTAGTGTGTAGGTTGAAAAAGAGCCTATATGGGCTCAAACAAGCTCCAAGGCAATGATACACGAGGTTTTATGGTTTTATGCATGAGCATGGTTACTTGAGATGTGAATATGACCATTGTGTTTATTTCAAGAAGCTTGAAAATGGGAGCTATATTATTTTGTTACTGGTATGTAGATGATATGCTTATTGCAGATCTAGTATATAGGACATTGGTGAGCTTAAGGGAAAATTAGCTCACACATTTGCTATGAAGGATTTAGGAGCTGTAAAAAGAATCCTTGGCATGCAAATACACAGAGACATGAAGAATAATAAATTGTATTTGTCTTAGGAGGATTATATCTACAGGGTGTTAGAAAGGTTCAAGATGCAGAATGCAAAACTTGTTAGTACACCTATGGTTGAACACTTCAAATTGAGCAAAGATCAGTGTCCTTCATCACATGAGGAGGTAAAATACATGACATGAGTGCCATATGCTTCAGAATTTGGGAGTCTCATGTATGTTATGGTTTGTACCAGACTAGACATTGCACAGGAAGTGAGAGTTGTGAGTAGATATATGGCCAATCTAGGTAAAGAGCATTAGAAAGTAGTCCAATGGATACTCATGTATTTGAGAGGGACATCTAGCATGCAGTTATGCTATGGAGGTTCGATATTTCATTATGTGGCTATGTTGATTTGGATTGGTTGGAGATCTGAATGGTAGGAGGAGCACTACTAGATATATGTTCACGTAGGTGGGAAAAATTTAGTTGGATTTCAAGATTGAAAAAGGTTGTGGATTTGTATACTACATAGGCAGTATGTTGCAGCTACCAGAGGGCTAGGAATGAGATGATATGGATGATTAGGTTCATGAAATAGTTGGGAAAGGAGCAAGATGATTGCAAATTGTTCAATGACATTCGAGTGCAATTCATTTGGAAAAGAACTTAGCATTTCATTCAAGAACAAAACACATTCAATTGAGGTATCAATTCATACGACATGTATTGGAGGATGGGCAATTGAATCTGGAAAATATTCATACCAAGAGAACCCTATGGATATGCTAACGAAGCCATTAGCAAAGGAGAAGTTGGAGCTACACTCCACTTCTGTTGGTCTTCGAGTTTGAGACTTGAAGAGGAAGAAACAAAGCTAAGGAAGGATCCAAGAATGATGTTGTATAGGTATGGTATAATAATTGATCTCCAACTAGGAGATTGTTGGGTTTTGGAGCTCAATTAATTCAAATTAGCATGCAATATGACACTTATTGGAAAACAAAGTAATCGACATCAGTTATGGAGGGACCGACATTGGTTAGGCAAGGAGGAACCGACATTGGTTACCTGTGTGGGAGTGTTTTATTTAAATCTCAGGAATTAGATCTATTTTTAGTATTAAAGCAGATCTATTGATTGTAATTGCATGACTAAGTGCCCTAAGTTTGTATACGCTTATATAAGCATGAAATCTAGGGTTTAGAAGTAAGAATTAAGAAGAACTTACAAAAGTTGATGATTATTGTGAAAATAATTGTGAGAGAGATAATTCTTGGAGAAGAAGAAAAAACTTAAGAGAAAGAAGGTAATGTACATCTGAGAGGTGTGGAATATTGTAAATCTTCATTATATATCTTGTCAAATCTTTGGATAATAGATTGTCTTGTTTCTTTTAGACGTAGCCCACACTTGGGTGAACCACGTTAAATCTAGTGTTGATTTATATCTCTTGTTCTATATATTTCTTCTGTTAGAATATTCACTTTTATTTTCATGTATTCTTAGATATGATATATTATCTGTACAAAACCGTGTGCTAACCCTAACAACATTATTTCCACATATATATTTAATCCATTGGGTGATTGCAAATATATTATAAGTTCCAAATAAGGTTACTATTTAAATCTCCACTATCCTAATTACACCAAGGGGGTAAATGAAACACCGACAAGTTATAATGTGAAAATAATAGTTATCCCATCTCATTAACCCTTATGGTTACAACTCCATTTTCTTCATTAGAGAGTATTAAATATGGAAATAAAACTCCAATATTGTTAATAAAACTTACGGTCATTAAAGACATTACTCTTATGATTTTTGTGTCAAGAGGTATTACCCAAATTTAACTAGGTGTTAAAATATCGTAATCCAAGGTCCCATATTAAGGATAGGATTAGGTGACTAATTCCGAGACATTAATTCTACCAAGATTCTCAGAAGCTTATCAAGTAATAATTTACTTCAAATGACCCTAAATAATAGATATGTCCATTCAATAAATTTCATTAATCCTTATCACCAAGACACAAAATTATTTCATATTAATTAAATTTCCCATCCATTATCAGAATGGAGAAGGGGGAATAAACTCCACTAGAAAAATGAGAAAGTAAAAAAAATAGAGTCTATTCAGACAAGTGGATCATTTAAGGTCCTTAATTAACCTTAAATAGACTCTATTAACCATATTTTGAGGTAACCTAAATGGTGGAAGGATATTTTAAACTTTTTTCCTATCATTTTGTAATGATAGGTCAATTTGAGATGAGTATGGCCATGAACATAATATGAAATGGCAAAATTTATAACAGAGATATCACGTATACTTAGTAAATCGACACAAGTTACTAAAGACAATAGAACTTGGTTCTTTTGCATCCTTTTCATGGGAATTTGGGTGAGAACATGGATGCTTGGACTAGAACACAAGTGTGGTGTATGAATCTTATATCTATTGTGATGATGGTGGGGTAGTTAGATATGTTTTTTTGTGAAAAATGGGGATTAAATGATGGCTACTTTCCGTAACAAAGCCTTAATAATAACTATGACAGCCTACTATTCTCGGACGTAAAGAATATGAGATTTAATTAATAAATACTTTTAAGAGATATTTGCATTCGTTGATACTTAATAAACAAAATATTTCCAAATAACCATAAAAAGATTACACAAATTCTCATACAAGTGTTCTAATGAAATGTTTATTGCTCCCATTTTCATACACCAAAGATACACTCTAAGGCCAACAAAAATCATTCAACAAGAAGGTTGCAACAAAGGTTTTATAATCATATCAAACATTGCAATGTAAGCATTACAAAACAATATCGATTTAGTGACCAAAGGATGCAAAAACCAGAGATTGATCTAGTGTACTAGATATAAATGCAATGAACATAGAGATTGCAGTAAAATTTATGAATCTTTAATCAATATTAAACATAAAAGAAACCAAAACACAGACTAAAAATCATAAACAAACATATTTCATTTGAATTTCAGTTCCTTGACAAGGGGACATATATAAAATTTATTCAATACTTTCTAATGATGCATAAATGCAACCACCTTGCACAAGGATTTGAAAACTCAAAATTTATACGTGTTCTAAAGAAGGAAATGGAACATGCGAGAGCTACCAGAAATTTCTCTCAACTCACCAAAGAAAACAAAACCCCCTTTTTAGTATGAGGACAAGCCCTCATACTATACAAAATTTTCCAAAATCAATTTTCAAATTCCCCAAAATCTAATGAGAGAAAAATCCCTAGTGTGCGGCAATGAATTCCATATTTTCCAAAATAAAAGGGAATATATTTCAACTGCAAATATTATGTCATTAACCATCAAATTTGGGAAGGTTATGCTTTTCGATTCATGATGTGGATGTGTGTAGAATAATCCTTCTTACGTCATCAAATCCTTTTGTCTTTTTATAATATGTCACATTTGCACCTATGTGTGGTCACAAAATAGTTTACATTTTAACACAAGCCCTTCAACTAATTTTATGTTTACCTTTTATGGAAAATATTCATAAGGAATTGGATGATCGTGGCATTTTATTTGAATAAGATGTTCCCTTCGTGTGAAAGTTCAATCAAGCCAAGGAAACATGTTTTTGATATATATCATATAGTTTTCCCTTTTCCTCATTCTTTCCAAACATTCAGATTTAATTCTGTAATTGCTCTTAACATGATGTTCTACACGAAATTCTTCAAGATGTATTTTTTATAAAATCCAACCCTTTCCTTACGGATTCACAAGTTTATCTCATTGTTATAGACACAAAATTATGTGAAATACTTAGTGATATTTACTTTGAGAATAAAAAAATTGGAGTTGGAAAACAATTTATTAGAATTCTCTCTAGAATGTTTGTAGGTAATTTTCAACCTTTCGAGCCCCAATGAAGATTTTACCAAGATGTTATTTAAAATTGAAGATCAAGATGAGCCTATTGGACCCTTGACCCCTAGCATTGTGTGGCTAACTTTGATGTGAAGGTTTATCGTGATGACCCCTTTCTTCTCTATGTTACAAGTTTTAATCCATCACCTCTTCCACACATAAGGATATGTTCAACCAAATAAGTTGATGAAATTTTGGATTTATTGTAGGCCAACCATTAATGATAAATACATAGTTGTATCATCTAAATTCTTCAATCCATAAATAAAAAAGTGTGAAATCAAAAAAATTGAGGGTGCACCACCTACCAACGAGCCTTAGAAGGACACAGATCCAATACTCCACCAACTTGTTAAAGTAGAGAGGAGAGTTACCATTCTTAAGAAAGCTACCGCAAATTATTCTTCTGAAGAATTTGCAATGGCTGATCAACGTCCTTTGAAAAAATTCTGAATGGCTTCTTGATCTAGTTGATGCACTCCACCTAGTTTCAACATCCAAGGTTGTTACTCATCATGGAATCAAAACATATCTATCTGGTGGAGAAATCCTTATGGAGTGGGCATTTTACTTTGAGAGGAAGATGGATTTGATCAAAATTTTGGAGGGCACAAAAATCAACATCAAATATCTCATTACTAGAGGCATGTCTTAGGGATTGGTGGGTGATGTGTAGTATGTTTTTGGTTCCCAAGATCACAAAGAATTTGAGTATTGTAAGATGAAACTTTTGGCTCGCCTCTTCCTACCTTTACACATGGTTTTTTAGTTATCAACTAATGCAATGTTAGCTACAAAAACATTATATATATATTAAAAATAGTATTAAAAATTCCAAGGACTGGGGTCCTTATAGAATCCCCATTTTTATTTTTGTACATACATATGTTACATATTTTTACAAAGGCTTTTATGTAGAATCTAACTCAATTGGTGCATCTTAACTCGGTTCCTTCAATTTTGCAATGTATATATCAAATATTTTAAACATATTAATGAGGAATTATTCATCTCGCTCTAGTATGGAAAACAATATGAGTCCTTTATCTCTTAAAACATTATTCATTCATAACACCCTTATTCTTCTTTACATTTTTTGTTAACTTGGTCATCATTTCCTCCAAGTGAGAAAACCTTTGAATGGATGAATAATTTAAACCTCAAGAAGTGGTATCTAGTCCTCCCTTGATTTCTTGCTAAAGGATCTACACCAAGTTTTTCCATATCCATATCTCCTTATGTGAGACGGTTTGGGATGGGTGTTATTCTCCCAAGTTTGGAATCCATATCATATTTGCATTCCCCTATTTTATTGCTCACCGTGTCTTTGAGCTTGTCACTATATCCTCTTATAGTTTTTGTTCTTAATTGGATAACTCCTTAAAATGTATGTTATTGTCATTTATGATCAACAGGAACAATGCCTTCATCTTCCACCAGTTGGTCATCAATCTGAGTTATTGTTTCAAGTTTTGGTAGAAGTACATCCCAATAATCAATTTCATCCTTGTACTTATCTATTTGTTCCTTTGATTCCTCTAGCTACTCGTAGATATGCTTATAGCATTCTAAAGTTTTTTTATGACCTTAGTTCCTCTATTGAACAATTATTATTCCCATTTCCTAGTAGCATTTGTTCTATCCCTTGATCCATTTACTATTACTAGGGCTTCTAGGGTTATATCATTGGTGATCTCTTGTCCCTCGAAAGGATGCTACAACCATTTCGCACACAAGTTGATAAAATATCAACCTTTTCCTTCAACTATTTCTTATTCTCCTTATCCTTATCAATTTTTTGGATGAGGCCTCCTATGGCCATTGAAGCCTCATGCTTCAAAACTTTTGTAGTGGGTTTCTCCAATGGGATGTGAGTGATTTAGTAATCACTAAGTGTAGCCTCATTTTTTAACACACCACCCTTGGGAGTTGCAATTTCCAATGTCCTATGCCCCTGGGGATCTGTAAGGGTTTTTGACAATACCCTTGCTTTATTTGGGGCCCTTGGTGGTTTAGAAAATAAAACACTCTCAATATTGATAGTTTCCAATTATATTTTTCCTTTTCTTATCTTTAGTGTTTCTCTTAACCATCCTATCAGTAGGAGTATTTCCTCCCCTTAGAGCCGGGGTACCTTTTTTGATAGAATAGGAATGGAAAAAAATTCTTTGGAGGTAGCATGAGAAATTCCTAAAGTTGGAGACTAGATTTGTGGGACTCCTGCTCCCACTAGTGCCTTCTCTCGGCTCAACCCGTGAAGTACTCGCACCTACCTTCCCTATTTATTGTTTTTCTATTTCATTCTCTATGGGAAACAAAACTGCAGAGACTAGCCCTTGAAATTCCTCATAGGATTGTTCCTTCTCCTAGATTTTCACCACCTCATGGAGTACAAGTGATTTTTGACCATTTCTAGTTCCTCCACCATGGGGTAAATAGAAACATACATCCCTCCTTGGATTGTGACACCTACCTCTACCCGAGGCTGTAATTTTCACCTTTAGTGGTTCCTCTATAGTTTTCACCTCAATTAGTACTGCTTTTCAACCGTGGATTTTGCAATTTCATATTGTTGAACAACTTGGGTAGTTGTACTTGGCTCTTCATTATGTACCACTAGAGTTTCTAGTGGTTTCCCATTCAAGGGAGTGACATAAAATCCTTATTTTTTCAGACTTTGAAATAGGTTAGCAAAGGCCTACATTTGGAAAAATTATTCTTCATCGATATCCACTATTTTAACTTATGGAGTCACTTCTTCTTGAGTCATTACTATAGCAAAATATTCTTGTGCCTAACTTGGGTGAAACTAAATCTATTACTTCAGTGCCTTTCCATTGTGTTCTAATATTTGGAATACCTCTCACCATAAGTGTCCTATTAGTTCCTCTCTCCAAAGGGTATACAATATTATCTCATTTAGATCTTTAAAAATATTTAAGAGCAAGTTCCTCCCCTTCTTCATTACTTTGTACTCTAAGTTTTGGGTCTACATCATGTAAGGATCATCTAATTCATTTAGGTGTATTGATGGTCCTAGAAGAGTTACTTTAGGTGTCCTAGGCTTGAGGCATACAGGACCATGGATTATAATGGGACTACCTCGGTGATTGGAGCATCTTTCATGGTCTTTATCAACATCTCATCAACCTTTTGAGTTTAAAGAGACATAAAAGTACTGTTTTCCTTGTGGATGCAAATCGAATTTTCTATCATCTAAGAAGTTAGTTTATTGAAGGGAGTTGAGGTGATTTCCCTTTTAAAGGGTCCACCATACTTGCCCCTCTCTCAAAGGAGGTAAATCTTCATTATGGATTCCCGAAGCTCTAAATTCTTGTAGCACCTTAATATTCTCAGGTGACAAATCCAACCCCTTTCTTATCAACCATGTTAATGTCCTTTTCATCACATCTCGCATATTTGATATAAAATTGTGTTGGTTCTTCTTGGTCCCAATATAGTGGTTTCATAGGTTTCCCTACCAACTTCATATCAATAAAATACTGTCTTACCACTTGATTATCATCTATAAGATCTTGGGGGATAGCCATCACCTTGTAATCAATTACCTACTGTAAATTCATTCTAGATAAATATCTCAATCTAACTTCTTCTCTGTCTCTACAGTTCATCCATAAATCTTCATAATGTGGCTCATGATCATATGAGATTCCCAATAATGTACTCATCACCCATCTGATGTCATAATTTTTCATGATTGAAACTTTTCCGTGTTTAATCTATTCATTTCCTCAACCATAATCCTATCCTTCAAAACTATTGAGCATGTATATCTCCCAATTGAGATTGGGAATTTGATATTAGTCTCGTGTTTACAAGAAATAAAATTATGTCCTTTTTCCAACTTCCTCAAAGCTCTAGAAGTTCCCACTTATCATTCAAGTATCTAGGCAACATGAAAGGGGTCCCCTAGAAACCACTTACCCTATATAAGTAATTTTTTTGAATTGTATGAAATAACAACCATACTCATTGATTACCTTTTTTATAGTTTTAGATATTATAAATTACTCATATTCTAGTCTAAAGAGACAAATAATGGGTGAAAAGAAGGCATCATGTATCCTCCTAAAATTTTCCTTACGATTCACTAAATTCAATTGAGTGTAGACATCATATACCTTATACCGGAAAAATCCTTCATCTTGGAATTCTGTGAGGGTTTAATGACATGCAATATTGTAAAAAAATAAGAGGTCATGTATAATTCACATCTTAGTGTAGAGCCTTCTCAGATTTGCACATCCACGTTCAAGAGTTGGTCATGGATGGATGTGCTTATAAGGTCTTCCCAGAGAATAGTTTCCTTGATGAATAGAATGATCTGGATGTAATCGAACATCCATTCTTGAAAACTATATGAAACCTTTAAACTTGAAACTCTCGTCAGGGGTAATGATGTTCTTGACCTCTTCTACAAAATTGTATCTGGTCAACTTATTGGGAAATCTAGAATGAGAGCTCATGGATTTCAATAACAAATGATTGTTCATAGTTTTGGAGCAATCTGCATGATTGGCATTCCATAAATATTGTGTTGAATTAGTAGTAATTTCCACCAATTTCTTGATTTTGGGAAATCCCAACACTAATTTGAACGTTTTTGGTGATAATGAAAGAACCTTGACACCACTTCTATCCAACACTTTTTTAGTTTCTCGGGTTATAGTTCTCTACACAAACCCACACTAATTTTGGGCATCAGTATAAAGATGAAAATGTAAAAGTAAGAGAAATGTCGATGTCATAAATTACCACCATGAAATCATTTCTATTTGGTGCATAAATTATTTGTAATAATCACCTAGGTCAGCATTCCATAAATTGGTATCCTTCACCTTGTCTACGTTTGTTATGACGTGGGAATTAACTGGGGTACCAATTGATTTGATCTTCATTTTTTCAAGACTTAGAACAAAAGAATTATCCCAAGTATGTAAAGATAAAATTAGTTCCCGTGTATGGGAACAAAATATAGGCCCGATATTTTCTTAATAACCTTATGAGTAATTATATAAAACCTATGAATCCTAGGTCTTTTGAAAACTTACCCATGCTTGTGTGTATTTTGAATTTCCAACTCTAGATCATATATGCATGTAGAACACCCTAGTTACCCATAACACCACTTTATGATATTCACCGCTTTGACTCTATAATCATGATTTTTTTTCGAGAGCTCCAAACACTTAATTTCATTAACAAATGAATGGAAACATGAAAGGGCCAAATAAATTTCCAGGCTGTATAACCTCTCACACAAAGACATTAATGGAGGAAGTCATAATTATCTTTACTCGATCTTGACCCTCAACCCTTGTATCTCTTATTTTAATGTGGACCATCCACATGTCTTCCTTTAGCGGGGATGGGCCTTGGGATATATCTTGCATTTTTACAAAAATTGCAAGGATGCAAAAATTGTGAAATGTGATGGGATGCCCGATGTTGAGTGGCATTGAAAAGACACCACATATAAACCTTTTTCCCTTAGGCATTTGGATGAAATTTTACAATTATGCACAAATTGTGAAACACGTGCAAGTGTTTGTGCAATGTTTGCTTGCCATATTGTTTTAATAAGGTGATACATGTTTCGCCGAGCTTCGAGGCTCAGGGTGCATTTTTCACTTTTGCATATGAGATGCATTTTTATTAAGTGTAATAATGCAATATGTTATAAGCACAAGGGACTAAAAGGGGATGAATCAGTCCATTAAAACTTTATTCCATTTCCATTCATCATTCATTATCATTCATACAACCATTCAATCAAACATTAACCATATGTGTGTTTACTTAAGCATTGAATCAACCATACACAAGAGAAAGAGCAAGAGAGTACAAAAGAACACCAAATTTAAGTGGGAAAACCTCAAGGGGAAGAAAAACCACTGAAACTAATTATATTACACAAAGAAAAGAGATTTAGTGAAGTACCAACTTCACAAGGAACACCAACCCCTAGTTTAGTATAACACCAACCTTACAAAGAGCACCAACCCCTAATTTAGTGAAGCACCAACTCCACAAGGAGGATACAACCCCATAAGATGATCAAACACCAACTCAAACAACTTTAAATGAATATATTTGACGTGGTGTTGTTGCCACAACTGATGGAGATAAAAAATTCAGCTCACATACCTTCAAACCCTCTTCAAATCTTCTTTCTCTTAAATCACTCAAACTTGGATTTCATGACCTGATTTGAATCTATTTGATCTTCAAACTATTTATAATTTTTCAAACATGATCTTCAAACTATTTATAATTTTTCACACATCCTCGATCTCTCTTAAATCCATTTATTCACTTTATTTCTCTCACCTCGGTTGCATTTTTCCCTCTCACACCACTAGTTTAAATTTGAACCAAAACAAGAACTTTATATACTTATCAACTCATAAACATAACAAAGGTTAGTCTTAACCCAAGATATCGACAAATAAAACTTATAAAATAACATTAAATTAATTAAAATTCATAAAATAGACCCATGTAGGTTTTCCATGCACCAAGACAACTAAATAAGCCAAAATAGGCTCAAACACCATTGCTTGGCTCATCAAAGACCTATAAAATCATAATAATACTTATTAAAGCCTCCAAAGGATTCACACATGTCAAATATATCATACAAAAATCATAAATTCTCATAAATTAACTTACACCAATAATTTTCTTCATAACTCTATCAAGTAGGACCGTTTCCTACTCAAAATAACTATTTCGAGGAACCGGTCTTCACCTATCATGCTCAAGATCACACAATTACCTCTCAACTATGTGATGTAAAAACTGATTGGAAATAAAATGACATGTAGATCACATCCATTATTTATATACCTCATGAAACATCCATCAATGAAAACCAAACTTACTTTCATCTTCACCAAACTGAACTTCCCAGAAAATGGTTTTGGAAACTTAACTAGTTTACACCCTCGATGTCACTTTAAAGACTTCTAAATGCCTTAACTAGTGACTAAATTCATCCCTCTTCAAATCCAATGGATAGACAACATCAAATAATCCAAAAAATGTTACTTTTACATCCATCTTCTCACTAAAGCATTCATGTCCTGAATCGCTTAAACTTAGTCTTCACAACTAGAGCTAGTTCACCTATCAAAATACATCATCAAGAGAAAAACATACATCATTAGAAAGGTATATGAATATAATTTCTATAACATCTTACATTTCCTTCCAACTCTAAGTGGAAGGCCTTCAACCAGTCAATCTCTGAAACTGCTCAAAACTTCCCTTTTAGGCCCAAAGACCAGTCTTCATAAATAGGGCACACTTTTCCCTCTAGAAGCTCAACCATGACCTAAAACCACCATGTACATCTAGTACAACTTAAAAAATACAACCAATGTTGATTTATTCATTGGGTTCAATGAAATACTTTTCCACAAACTAAAAATCTCCATAAATAAGCCTTTTTGAGTGGGCCCCCCATATTGTCACAAGCTCTGTCATACCTTTCTAGAAATATGGAGGATTCCTCTACAACATACAATCATCAATTTTAAAAAACCAATAAAAATTGGACTTGTAAAAGTAATTTTCTCTAATTCACTTTTGAACGAGGGTTTAACCAGTACTTCAAAGCAATTTATCTTCTTAAGGATCGTTCATAAAAAACCTGCTGATAAAAAAACATCATTATTTTTAAAAAAATATCTTATCTCTATTTTAAAACATCCCCTAAAACCTAAGGGTCCCATGAAAATCACATAATTCACAACAAGCATCATAAAGTCCATTTTTATCACAAAAACACTATAGAAAACCCAATTTTACCAAAAATGTGATGTGATGAGTGCGTGATGTGTGAAGCACGTAGTGTGTAATGTGTAGTGTGATAGTGTAGTAGTGTGTAGTATGTGAGGTTCATGTGTATAGTATGCCATCAATAGTTAAGTGTGAACCAGAGTATGAGAGTCCGTCATCAGGTAATGATGATACATATGTATCAAGATGTATTTGATGGGTCCGAAAGAATAGGTGCGGAGTTTGTAGTGTATGCGACAACTAATAATGTGAGAAGGGGGGAAAGGGTAAGCATGATGCCACCAAAGTGTATGATGATATGAATGATCAAGTAACATCATCTAGAAGATCATCATTGTCATGGTCAAAGGTGAAAGGTGATGCATCCAAGACTTGGTAAGCTATAGTATGTGGTTGATCCAGTAGAGAGCCATCAGGCATAGATCGTACATGACCATTCTAGATTCCTCGTCGGTGAAAAGTGGTAATGAACATCCATGTGTATACCAATGAGTGAGGTATTGTGAATAGCCAAAAAATGAGTCATTGTAAATGAAAACATAGCCAAAGGGCATGGGAATGAAATATCAATATGCTCGGATCATACTAGCATCCAAAGTGTGATTGCACAACATTGAATCCTTTCCCAAGTGTGGGACTTGTAAAATGAGAAAAGAATCTCTAGTTTAGAGGCTGGTTCCTCAATTCCTTTGGTCGATTTATCACTTACAAGTCAGCAGAGGTCTATATTCCTAACTCTACCCTAAATTCCAAAGGAGACAGAGATAAGAATGCAAAAAGCTAAAACTAATGCTAATAGGTGATGCACCAAAGGAGTGGTGAGCATTTTTTACTTCTGCAGATTGACACAGTCCATAAAAATGCAACAAAGAACCTCATGCACAAACTGATAATTGTAATGAAGGATCATAAATTAACCAAACAACACAGGCAGAGGATGAAAACTAATCACAGAGGTTGTATTGTTATTTTAATCATCAAAATCACTTGCATTACAACACCTGAGAGGCAAAATAAAAGTTGCAGCTCTTAGAAAAGGTCTAATATTCCACCAAAATCACTTCCAAGGTGAGAAAGGGGACCTGCAATACACAAAAAATGTTCAACACTTTGAAAATGAGCCAAATCTGGCTTTTACAGTGCAAGGGACGAGCCTAGGAGAGAGAAACATGGGAAAACATGGGAGAGGTTCAATAATTGACCAAAATGCATTCAAAACAGCATGGGCATCCTTACATACCCATTCCCTGACATTTTTAACCATGCTGGGAGAGAATGCAAGCCATTCTTCATTAAAAACGGTGGTTGAAATGTCATTTCTACTCATCACCACGTGCTAGAGACGTTTTTTAATTTTATCTCTCCAAACTCCATCAAAATGAAAAATTGACCTAGTAATCTTGTAGAGAATTTCACCATCTTTCCATTGATATAAAGAACGCGAAAAACCGAGCTCTAGATCGAAAGATATGGCCATTTGAAGTTTTAGGGCAAAACAAGGCCAAATCGGGTCGGCGGGCAAAAATTCAAATTTTTGCACCTTTTTGGTCATTTGGAAAATTTTCCAAAATTTCCCCACGCTCCACCACTCTAGGTGCCACATGGTGGCATCTCATTGGCCACGGGCCTTTCAGGGGAAACTTTTCCCAAAAACTCCGCCGAGCCATAACTTCAAAAATACATGGAGTTAGGAGGAAAACTTTACCTTTCTGGAAAGCTGAGAAAGAGCTCTATCCAATGGTGTCATTTCTAGAAGGTTTTGAGTGCCTAAAAGCAAAATATTATGTCTGAGGCACAAGAGAAGGAAAGATGAAAGGGAGTTAGCCACAAAATGAGCAGGGGGCACATTTTGGATAACAATTTTGGCGACTCAGAGGGGTCATCTACCTGCTGGATGAAGTTACCAGTTGTTGAAGCAATCCATTGGGCATGGAGTCACCTAATTTTCTATCTGATACCCCAACTGACTAGAACGTTGTAAGGAGGAACATGGAATATCACCTGATGGAGTAAGGCCTGCAAACACATTCCCAGGAACAACAAGCTTATGCCAAAGCACTTAGGGAAAGCAAAACTAACCTACAACAAAAAAATGTGCACAAGCACTTGGAGGAATGAAAACCTAAACTAATATGTACAAGGTGAAGAATTTCCTTTAGTAGAATGCTTTTAGATGGATCCCATTGACTGGAATCTGTAGTTCTTCACCATCCAATGAAGACAATTGGAAGGCATTGTTGTCCTTACACTTTGTGACCATGTATGGGCCACTCCAAATGGCATCAAATTTTGAATGCCTTCCCGGTTTTGCTCTGTCTGCATCCCATTTTAACACTAGATCTCCAACTTGGAAGGATCTATTCTTGGCCTTTCTATCAAAGGTCTTCTTTATCAAAGCCTGATCCTTCTCCATTGCTTGGGATGCCTGATTCCTGATTTCTTGGAGCTCCATCAATTCTGCATATCTAACTTCCATGGGCTCAAACTCCAACAACTCCAACTATTTCATGAGTTCCAATGTTGGCAACTCAAGTGATATGGGAAAATTGCCTCTCTCCCATAAACAATCCTGAATGGAGAGTTACCTGTAGATCTTTTAGGAGTTATCCTATCAGCCCATAAAGCTGATTTCAATTTAGTATGCCAAGACCTCTGATTTTCATCAAGAGTCCTCTTAATGATCCTCAACAAGTTCTTGTTTGTAGATTCAGCCTGGCCATTACCCTGGGGGTAATAGTTTGATGAAGTACTTAGGTAGATCCTGTTCTTGACAGCCCATTCAGTCACCTTGGACCCGATGAATGCCAATGCATTATCTGATATTATTGTAGCAGGTACACCAAATCTGGTTGCTATTCCCTCATAGAAGTCTAGGATGCTAGATTCATTTACTTCCTTGAGTGCTACTGCTTCAGTCCACTTAGTGAAGTAATCTGTGGCTATTAAAATCCACTTGTGCCCTTGGCTTGAATTGGGATTAATGACTCTAATGAAGTCTAAACCCCATTGCATGAATGGCTGGTCAACTGAAATTGGATGCAATGGAAGGGCAGCTAGCCTCTCTTTACCTGTGAAGAATGCACAATTCTTGCACCTCTTGATCCATGCATAACAATCATTGAAAATCTTGGGCCAATAATAGCCAGCCCTCATGATCTTTAGAGCTATCACTCTTGGTGCAAAATGACCACCAGCTGGTCCACCATGGAACTCTTCCAACATCCTATGAATCTGATTTGTACCAATGCATCTCAAAAGACTCCATCTCCATTCACATCTCTTTTGAACAAGACACCATCAACAAGGGCATATGGGACAGCCTGCAATCTGAAGTGTCTTCTTTGGGTCTTGTTCATCTCTGGAGGGCATAGGCCTATGCTTAGGAAGTGCATTATACTTTGGGTCCAGCAAGGAGTGGGGACACCATTATTTTCCTCTTGAGTGCTTCCTTGCTCATGGTTGTCTTGCAACTTCAAAACAGTCTCTTTCTCATTGCATGCTTCCTTTTGCTTGCTCAAAATCAGCTGCTCACACAATCCTTTTCCTCTAACCAACTTGGTGACCTTGATCTCTATGTCATACTCCATGACACGAGTAATCCAACCTGCTCTCTTTTCATTCAAGTCTTTGTTGAGGAGGAAGTCTTTAACTCCCGCATGAGAAACCAACAATTGGACCTTATTGTTTGAAACTAGATGCTTGAATTTCTTCAAGCTCCTGATTACTGCAAGAACATGCTTCTCAATGAAAGAATATCTCACCTCATAGTCCTCCAGGATTTGGCTGAAGAAAGCAATTGGCTGCTCATCATTGTCCTTGTTCTGTTGTACCAAAATTGTAGAGATAGTATCATCACCCCCAAATGCATAGAGGATGAAATCCTTGGAGAAATCTGGGTTGATGAGAGCTAGGGCTTGAGAGATGGCTTCTTTGGTTGCTTCAAAACTCTCCTTGCCTTCTGCTGTCCATTTGAAAGCCATGCTTTTCTTTAACATCTTGGTGATGGGCTTGACAAGGGCTGCAAAATCTGGGACAAACCTCCGAACAAAATTTATTCTCCCCAAGAAACTCTGGAGGGCCTTCTTGTGGCTTGGCAATGGTAGTGCTCTTATGGCTTCAACTCTTTCTGGATCAATTGCTAATCCTTCTTTGGAGACAATGTGACCAAGGAGCTTTCCTTCATGAGCTAAGAAAATACATTTTTTAGGATTCAAGGAGACTCCAAATCTTCTGCACCTTTGGAACACTTGTCTCAAATGAGAGAGGTGGTCTGCTGTATTTTTTGAAAAAATAGTGATATCATCAAGATATATCAGCACTATGTTGTTAATCAAACCTTTGAACGCCATGTCCATTGCTCTTTGGAAGGTAGCTCCGGTGTTGGATAGCCCAAATGGCATTTTCCTATATGCATAAGTTCCCCATTTAGTTGTAAAGGTTGTCTTGAACTGATCTTCTTCCTTCACCATAATCTGATTATACCTTGAATAGCCATCAAGTAGTGAAAACCTCTCGGGGCCAGCAACAACTTGTAAAATCTACTCCATGGAAGGAAGTGGATAATGATCCTTGAGAGATGCTCTATTCAAATCTCTGAAGTCAACACACAATCTGATTTCCCCACTCTTCTTTCTGACTGGAACCAAGTTGGCAACCCAACTAGAATGCTTGATAGGGAATATGATTCTTGATTCTATCAACTTATTCAATTCTTTTCTCATGAGAGGCTCCATGTGGGGGTTGACTGGCCTTTGTTTCTACCTGATGGGCTTAGTATTTGGATCCAATTCAATGGTGTGTTGAGCTAACTCGGGATTGAAACCTTTCAAATATTCATAGCTCCAAGCAAACACATCAGGGAATTCTTGACAAAGTTGTATAAACTCATACCTTTCTTGCTCAGTTGTCATCTTGCCAACTTGGAGTGATTTTCCTTCTCCTACCGAGATGGACACTGAATCTTCTTCCTTCACTTGGATGTTTGCTTTCTCCTTCCTAAACTGATCATTAGGATTGAAAATGGACTCCAAAGTAATAAGCCCCTTTGGTAGTTTGTTGGTTCTCAGCTGCACCGCCTGGTCACCATACTGCTGCTCCAACTTTTCCTGATTTTTGGCTGAGAACTCAGCCTCTTCTTGCAAGAAATGGATGATTTGCTGATCATTTTCAAATACTTGCCAACTTACATTGTTGTCCGGCACTGAAGGCCTCACAATCACATGGATGTTTGGCTGTACCTTGTCCTTTTGAATGCTCTCCACAACGTCAAAGGCTGCCCCAACTACTGCAAGCCTGTCAGCAGCTTGGTTCTCTTTTCTAGGAATGGATTTTATGCTAAAGCCCTCAAAATCTTCAATGAGGTCCCACACCTTGTTCTTGTAGCACTTGAGTAGATTATTCTTGACAGCATGCTGCCCCTTAACTTGGTTGACAATCAACTCACTGTCACCAAAGACTTGCAAGTTCTTTATCCCTCTCTTGATTGCCCAATGCAGTCCTTGCACCAAGGCTTCATATTCAGCAGTGTTGTTAGAGCATGCAAACTAAAATCTAAAAGCTGAATAATACTTAACTCCTTGAGGTGAAACCAGCATGGCTCCCCCTCCTACACCTTGTCTACTCCTTGATCCATCAAAAACAACTGCCATACCTCATTGTCATCCTTGTGGTCTGGCTTGGTGATGCTAGGAATAGGCTGATTTTCTTCATGCATGCAATAGAATCCTAACTCAGATTCTTCTATTTCTTGATAAGGATCAAAAGCATGCACCTTGCTTGCCCATTCATCAAGAGTCAAATCTGGATGCTTCCTACCTTGGTGTCACTTCATCAGTGCTTGGATAATCTTCTTGATCAAATGCTGAACAATTGGTATTGATCTGACTTGGAGTGTAAGGCTCAATGTGAAAGTTTGCAATAGGTTTAGACCTGATTGTGGCTTTGGTTCCATATCTTGTTCAACAAAGCATGTGTGACCAATCAGCAGACAAGTAACCTCCAATCTTAGTCAGTGAAATCCTTGACAAACATAGGGCAAAGAGTGGTGGAAGGTCTATTACTGAGACATCTTGCAAAACAACCACGTTGGGACATGCATGCAAAGTAAGACTCAAGTTTTTAATCACTCCAACTGTTGTTACTACTGTCCCATCCAACTGTACCACCCCTTTGGATATGGTTTCATACTAAATTCCCAACTGATCAGCTATTTGCTTGGGCATTACTGAACTACTTGCCCCGGAATCAATCATGCAATTGTGTACTAATTGATTTCCAATAATCAATGAAACGTAGAATGGAGGGGGCTTCAATATTTTACCTTGCTTGTCCTCCATGATTCCCCTCAGCCGGGTAGCATTTGTGAGCACCTTCTCTTGCATTTGGACTTGCTGATTTGAAGTTGACCAGTCCTTCATGGCAGCTTGTAGCAAATCTCTTTGGCCTGGGATAGATAGTGATTCCCACATTGATATGTTTACATTTGTCTTCTTCATCTGATCAATGATACTGAATGGAGATGAAGTATCCCTTCTGCTGTCCCTTGGCCTGCACATTCATTCCTTGTACATGGGCAGCAACAACTGGCATTTGAGTTGGCCTAGGAACTGTTTTAGGCAATCCTTGCGTGCTTGGGATTGCATTTTGTTTGCCAATAGTTTGTGGAGTGACAGAAGGTCATGAATTACTTGGGGCCAATGGCTGTTCTTCACCCAAATTTCTTCTCTTTGACCTTGTGTTGGCTGCAACACTTTGGGAAATCATTTGATTCATGCCACAAAAATCTTCTGCCTACCAGTTTACAAGTGTGGTATCATTTGGAGCTGATTGCTGCTGGAATGTTTCTTGTTGCTGGTTATTTCCTTGACTACCTTCACCCTCCACACCAGTTGCTTATCACCATTAATGCTTGATTCAAGGCACCATTGAAGCACATGGACTGGTTATGAGGTTCATTGCATGGGAAACACCAATCATACTCTTGAGCTATATTGTTTTGTACTGGCACTAATGCTTTAGATGTAGATGTAGCATTGGGATTATAGGGCTGAAATGGTCTGTTGGCAGGAGGCCTTGCTTGATTTAGATTTATAGCTAGATTGGGTGGTCTATGAGGTTGATATGGCTGCCTGTTAGGCTGAGCTTGAGGCTGGAAGGAAGGTCTAAAACCTTGAGCTTGTTGCCTTTTGAGTGTAACCAGCTCATTACCTAGATTTTGCAATTGCTTCATGACTTCTTGAAGTTCATTTGAGGCACTAGAAGATGAAGTGGAAGCTTCACTTGAATTCTGATTTCTAGGAGTGGGAATAGAAGCTAAATTAGGCACTTGGCTAGTACTTGGGCTCTCTAAACTTGGAAATAATGGCATTGGAGGCCTAGGAGCCAGCTTGCCAGCTTGAATCAAACAATTTTCAGCTCTAATGGCAATGCTATAAGTAATGGGGATAGTTGTGCCTCCCATGGATTGAATTAACATAGAAATATCAGAATTTAAAGCTTTAAGGTAATAAAGAAAAGCACCTTCTGACATTTGGCCTGATTGCCACTGGAATTCTCTCCCAAGTCCTTTGAAATCTGAAATTAAAATCGGGCCCACCGCTCATTGGGAGCTCTTTTGATAGTTGTCACCGCTCCAAAAGGGACAAGTTGTCTCCTTTTCCCCAAATCTGCTCATGGAGGGCTATACATAGCTGATTCCAATTTTGAATAGAACCCGAGGCAAGACTCCCGAACCATCGCAAAGCTTTCCTTTGAATGAAGATGCCAACAGTTTGACAAAGAACTCGATCTCATTGATCTCATGGATTGCACAAATGTTAGCAATATCCTTAACATGATCACCAGTGTGGGTCCGATTTTCTCCAAAGAAGTATGGAATGTTCTTCAATGCTGCAATTGGGATTGATTTTGTGCATTGAGAGCAAGTGGGCTCGCTCGCCAAAGAAATTGACATAGGGGTTGTTTTGTGCCATTCTGATTGGCCTTAGAACCCTTGTTGATTGAATGAAAGGCCTACCAGGTGGAGGAGTTGAGAGAGTTCTGTTTGGTGGAGATGGAGACCTTTGGATTCTCCTCCCACTTTGCCTTATTCTTGGAGATAACTGTAGATATTCAAACAACACCTCTTCCTCTCTAGCTCTTGACCTTGTGTTGATTCTTCTCATGAGTTTTCAGGTCTGCACTACTAAAACCAGCTGATTCTTCTTCCTTGGAGTCGCCAGATGTGCAATTTATAGCTCTTTTAAAGAAAGAAACTTGCAACAAATGCACATCAATTTTGTTGCAATGAAGATGAAGACCTCTAAGGTCCCACCGAGCGTGCCAAAACTGTTGTTGCAAATCAGCAGCACCCCCTGGATGTTGATCAGATTTCTAGTTTGATCATACTAGCATCCAGTGTGATTGCACAACATTGAATCCTTTCCCCAAGTGTGGGACTTGCAAAATGAGAAAAGAATCTCTAGTTTAGAGGTTGGTTCCTCAATTCCTCTAGTCAGATTTATCACTTACAAGTTACAGAGGTCTATATTCCTAACCCTACCCTAAATTCCAAAGGAGACAGAGATAGAGAATGCAAAAAAGCTAAAACTAATGCTAATAGGTGATGCACCAAAGGAGTGGTGAGCATTTTTTACTTCTGCAGATTGACACAGTCCATAAAAATGCAACAAAGAACCTCATGCACAAACTGATAATTGTAATGAAGGATCATAAATTAACCAAACAACACAGAAGAGGATGAAAACTAATCACAGAGGTTGTATTGTTATTTTAATCATCAAAATCACTTGCATTACAACACCTGAGAGGTAAAATAAAAGTTACAGCTCTTAGAAAAGGTCTAATATTCCACCAAAATCACTTCCAAGGTGAGAAAGGGGACCTGCAATACACAAAAATGTTCAACACTTTGAAAATGAGCCAAATCTAGCTTTTACAATGTAAGGGACGAGCCCAGGAGAGAGAAACATGGGAAAACATGGGAGAGGTTCAATCATTGACCAAAATGCATTCAAAACAGCATGGGCATCCTTACAGACCCATTCCCTGACATTTTTAACCATGCTGGGAGAGAATGCAAGCCATTCTTCATTAAAAATGGTGGTTGAAACGTCATTTCTACTCATCACCACGTGCTAGAGATGTTTTGGATTTTTCTCTCTAAACTCCATCAAAATGCAAAATTGACCTAGGAATCTTGTATATAATTTCACCATCTTTCCATTGATATAAAGAACACAAAAACCAAGCTCGGATCGAAAGATATGGCCATTTGAAGTTTTAGGGCAAAACATGGCCAAATCGGGTCAGTGGGCAAAAATTTGAATTTTTGCACCTTTTTGGTCATTTGGAAAATTTTCCAAAATTTCCCCACGCTCCGCCACTCTAGGTGCCACGTGGCGGCATCTCATTAGCCGCGGGCCTTTCAGGGGAAAATTTTTCCCAAAAACTCCGCCAAGCCATAACTTCAAAAATACATGGAGTTAGGAGGAAAACTTTACCTTTCTGGAAAGCTGAGAAAGAGCTCTATCCAATGGTGTCATTTCCAGAAGGTTTTGAGTGCCTAAAAAGAAAAATATTATGTCTGAGGCACAAGAGAAGGAAATATGAAAGGGAGTTAGCCACAAAATGAGCACCCTTAACACAAAAGAAAGGAACCCCATGCATGCCGACCTATCACCTAGAAAAATCTATGCGCTCACTTGAGGCATGCGCGAGTGTCGTGTCTCTCTTTTATGTGAGTTTAGTGGGAAACATCATCTATGATTTGTGTTTAAAATACTTTCAAATGGGTTTAGGACATATAAGAACCATAGAGCTCATAACAGCCTCTAGATCCTTGCAGTCATTTCAGATAGAGTACTTAACAAATCTATAATGTGTATCATATCAAAAAGAAGCATACAAGCATCCATACTTAGCATAAAAGGAAAGAATAACTCATGAGAGAGAAGTATGCATCAAAATCATTGATATTCATGTATATATAACAGGTAACCTCATTACATCCATGGAGCCATTACAGAGTGTCACAGAGAAGTAGACCACAATCATGCATTGCAACTGGACTTATGTAACTAAGCTACCAAAAATAAAAATTACAATCCCCATGCCCAATACATCCTTTCCAATGTAATTACCCACTAACAAAGTTCTTGCAGTATTTCTCTGAGAGCTCGCCCACACTCTAAGTCTCTCTGTTTACTCTGTAGGCACTTGTATTTATAGCTTTTCTGGACTGCCAACTCATCCTCCAGCGCCCTCAAATCCGATGCCAAGTGTCTGAATGTGGTCCTCCATGTGAGCATGCTCCTCCAGGCCTGAGCTTCCCACTTTATCCCATGATGTGCTTCTAGAATATTCTACCACAAGCATGCTCCTTCCTGGGCCAACCTGTCGCCAGGTTGGCATCTTATCCACGCACATTCGGGTCATGCTTTTCACGTGTTCAACCCCGAACTTCCAATTTGTCTAAGTCTTGAACCCTTGGTTTTGTCCGTGCCCATCACATGTGCCACGGGCTTCCTAAAATCCTTTTCTAAAACCCTTCCTTGCACTTTTCCTCACGCGTGCCTTCTTTAACTGGGACCTTGTGTGCCTACGTGCCTTTTGTACTTAGTCAATATTCTAGGGGCCCAACATCACCCCACACTACACTGTTCTCCATCCACGTGGGAACACTTCCCTTAGTGAGAGAAAGAATAAAAATAGGCTTATACCTAGGAAAAATAAGGGGATGAAAGAATGGGGAAAGAAGAAAGAATGGGAGAGTGAAAGAATTACTACAACAGACTAGGAAAATCCTTTTGTAAGTCAGCCTCCAATTTATTCTAGGCATCGACTTCGTCCTGCGCTCTTTGACAGAGGTTGCCAACCAGGGCGCTTACCTCCTCAAATTTAGTCCATCTCCTTGCGCGCTCATAGTATCCATGATTTTCTCCAACTCCTTGCATATATCCTCTAGTGCATCCATTCTTTGTGTGATACGTGGATATAGCTCCTTCAACGGTTTTTGATTGAAACCCTTAAGGTTTCAATGGCCTCTAATTTCTTCTCAACCTCGGCAAGGATTTTGTCTCTTTCCGCCCTATTCCCTTGTTTTTCTCCTAGAACTCCTTGATTTTTACCTCATGAGTGGAAACCAAGGCACTTGCCACTTTATCTCTGTCCACACAATTATTGTATGCGGCCTCAGCAGTCTGGGAAGCAATCCTTACATCAGCCATCACCTTGCTGTACTCTGTGACAAGCACTATGATTTTCAACTTATCTTCCCTTTATAAGCACGCTGCCACTTCCTTTACAGACTCCAAGGCTAGCAGCTATCTTTTTCCATGGTGAGCACCCTTGTCAAATCCTCTAGGCATCCCAAGGCAGATCCATACTTCTGTGCGGGTGATGCTAGGTCCGAATGCTTTAATAGTATGGCCTCGTTGATGGATTCTACTTTCTTGTACACAATGCTCACCTTGGCCTTTTCATCCTTCAATTCCCACTGCCACTAGGTGCTTGATTAACTTTTCTTGGCTCAGCTCCTTGGTTAATGTAGCTAGCTCTTCCTCTTTCTCCTTCATCTCCCCTTCCAGATCCCTGATCCTATCATTTCACCCAAAGAGTCTAGCTTCTATCTCAACTGGAGACTTTGTTAAACATTGCTCAGTTGTTCATCCGAGAGCTACTTGGGTATCCACCACTTGGGTTATCTTCTCCTAGTCTTGGCAATGTTACTATTGCCCCTTGGCTTACCTCAAACTCTGGTTCATCAAGGTGGGACTCAATTGCCCAAGAGATCATCTTCCTTGTCCATGGGTAGGCAACCTCCTTGTCAAAAGATGACATACATACAAGATCCTCCACCGGAAGTGTACTTTAGAACCACACAAAACACCTTCTTGGGGTCATCAATATAACCCATCTTTGGCCTCCCCCTCTCATGCACCTTCCTCCCATGTGCGTACCTTTGGGTATACTTACAGTTAAAACCAAGCCTCTAGTGCTACCAAATTCTTCTTAAGCACTCTCCTTCTCTTTATTCAACACTTGCTCGTGCTGCGCTCAACTTTGTCCTTCGCCAGGGTCTCAATGTCCCTTGTCTCCTCTTTTTCTGCCACCTTGGCTTTTGTTTTTCTCTTGTGCTTGAGCTTGGAACCTCTTGTTTCTACGCACTAGCCTCTTCATCTTTTCCCATGTCCTAGGTGCTTCCTCCTACCTAGCTATCCTTGTGCCACACAAAAAGGAACCCTTGTTCTTCTTCTCCGCCTTCCTCCTCTTGAATCATGTATATTGAAAATAGGCAGCCCTTGATCTTTCTCGGGGTCCTCTTCCCCACTTACTTCTTCCTCACTACCATCCTTCTCTCCTATGTACTTGCCCATACTTCCAGCTTCTTCCGAGGTGGTCTCCTCTTCTACCCTCTACTTTTTCCTAACCAGAGATTCTGGTGTAGGTGACTCTATTTCTTCTTTTGATGACTCCTTATCTAATGGTTCTTTTGGTTCTAGAGTCTTTTCTCTGATTACACCTTTTTCTTGCGTGTGTACATGTGTTAGTTCTAGTGCTTGTCCTGGGGGGAACCTATTTCCTGTGTCTCCACCACACTTGGGATTTTCTTTTTGGTTATTTTTCCTCCCATTTGGGCATGGGTCTTTTCCTCCCAGTTGGATCCTGAGGTATAGATACCTCATTCTCTAGGTATGTGCCCTTCTCTGACTTGGGCCTTATGCAAATGTAAACGCGCACTGTGGATCCTCCTGCAATGGGCAGAGTCATGGGCCTTGTCATTTGTACTTCATGTGACACGTACCACTCTATGTACGTACACTTGCTTGCCAAGGTAGACCAACCCTTTGCACAATTCCCTGTGGTCTTTGTCCAAACTACCAAGGTCTAACTTAAACTTTTGGACTCCTTGAACTGTTTACTCCCGCTTGGAAGTATTGAGTTGTGAAGGTAAAGGGAGCTTGCACCATGGGCTCCATGAGTCATCTATCAACTTGAATCTACCCAGGTAGTAATGTTGGTACACTAAAATTCTACCTCTCCCTAGTGGCCACTATTGTTTAGGAATTCTCCATTCTACCTCGAATGCATTCCTTAGGCATGTACCACTTTTCCAAGCACGCCTTGTGCACTTTGTTGTCATAGTGTCACAAGCATACTTCTCAAATATTTTGGTGGGTGAGGGGTCTTCATCAGGGTACTCCCATACGAACTTATCTGATGCATCTGGTACCCCTATCTCTAAGAACACGATGGTCAGTAGCACATTTCCAAAAAGGATCCTGTCACCTTCCTTCACGTAGTTGATAATTTCATCCACGATGAATGTGGACAAATTATAGATGGTGCCCTCTAAAATCTTTCTGCAAACATTTAACCATGGCTTACTTGACTTGAGTCCATCTCTCCTAGCCATTTAGCTTTGACACTAGGTGCACCCATCTTCATTACTTGGATCCTTGATGTCTATGACATCATAATACCTTGACCCCTTTTTGCAAGCAAGAGTGGCGATAGTTTCCTTAATCGCTTCCTTGTTTGTCAAATCATCTTCCAACCCATCTCCTTCATAGATGAGGCCTGTGAATTGTGAAATGAGCTGAGGAGTTATGCACATCTTGCACCTGCGAAGTGGAAATAGTCCTCATGCACACGCAACATCAACCACTGATACAGTCACTCAGGTTTCCCAAAGTAGGGAAACTCAAAGAGTTGTAGTAACCCTGCCTTCTCCAATTTGACCTTCACATCATCATTATATATGGGCAAACCTTCTAGCATCCTCTTGTTTGTTGGGTGCACTAACTCCAGCGCCAACTCCTTTTCAATTGTGCTTGTCTGATGATTATAATCATTTACAAACATATCCCTAAGATGGGACTCCCACTCCTTCCCCAACAACACTCCATCTGGGTACTGCATTTCTACATACCATTCCTCATTTTTGCTTGCTTCAATTTCTTGTTGCTTTCCCTTGCCCTTTCCTTTGCCCTTCTTAGGTGTACTAGCTGGTTTCTTGGGTGCCATTTTCTAGGTCTTCTACCCACTTCAATCACTTCTATTACTTTTTTCTTCCATTCTCTCTAACCCTAGATCTCAACTTGTGAAGAAAATTACTTAAACCCATGCCCTAGTTCTTCAAACCCTAACTGGGATACTCCCTTCACAAGATGGCATCTTCTCACACTTTCTCCCATGCCCGTGAAATCCCTTCCTCTGGTTCACAAATCCGAACTAGCTACTTACGCTTCAATTTCTCCAAATTTTTCTTCACACGGATCAGTTTTTTTGGAAGCCCTAGTTTGCAAAGGTGCAAAAAGCGCTTCATTCTCTTATACGCAAAGTGAAAAATGAAGTGTCCCAACCCCCTTATTTATAGTTTTTCCCTTTTTGAGCATTAAGTGCTACTTCACCTACCACCATAATTTCTTCATTTAATGCGGCTTTTTCAAACAAATCTTGACTTAAGCACTTTCCCTCATGCCCAACCTGTGCGGAAAATCCTCCAACCTTCTGGCGTGCAACCAATCCAACTTGACAGGAGACTCTTACGCATGTAAAACCAACACCAAAGAACTTCTTCTCTTGATTTTTTCTCTCACCTACCTCATGTTGCTTAATGTGCTTTCTCCTCCTTTGTACATGGGATCTATAAGTAGCTTTATCTTGGCACCAACCATCCTTTTTCCATCTTTTCTCTCCATACACCTCTTTTAAATGGGCCATTCAACTGGGATTTTTAACACAAACTTCCTTGGCACTTTAACCATGCATTCTCTTCACATTACTCCACCCCACACTTAAAATGATGTGTGGTCCTCTGCACATTCACAAATTCTCAAAAAGTAGCAATAAGGTTATCGGCGCCCAAGGCACAAAACAAAACAACAATGCGAAAGGGAAACACGAGAAAAGAAATGCATAAAGGAAAATTCTAAACTAACTGGAAAAAATGCCTTATTTACAAACACCAAGAAGACTTATTTATAGTAGGGCTTCAGCCTACTCCCATTGAAGTGTCAGAAACTTCGTCCCATCCAGTGCTTGTAACTGGCATGCGCCCGAATCAAGGATGTATGAGATTGTGTAAGGACCCAACCAATGGACTTTCAACTTCCCAGGATGGCGCAGAAACTTAGAATCATATAGTAAAACCATCTACCCAACCTCAAACTTCTTGTTTCTAATGTGGCGATCATGCCAAGCTTTCTGCTTTGCTTTCTCTATTGTTTGGCTCCACCTGGCGTGAGTGATCGTCTCTCATCCAATTTCATTAACTCCTCAATTATTTCTTCCAGCACTTGCTCATCGGCCAACCCTCTACGCATATTCATTCACAGAGAAGGTAACATGAATTCAATTAGCATAGACAAATTTCATGCCAAACACCAACTAAAATGGTGTGGCTTTGTTCAGCCTTTTATACATTGTCCTGTAAGCCCACAATACTGTTGATACTTTGTCATCCCAATCTTGTCTTTCGACATCACAAATTTTGGTCAGGGTATGACTCAATATTTTGTTGAATGCTTCCACAGTTCCATTTGCTTGTGGGTGATAGGGTGTAGTCTTGTGATGAGCCACCATGAACTCTGCTAACAAGATCCTCATGGTCTCATTCAAGAAATGCATACCCCTATCACTAGTCAAACTCAATGGACATCCATACCTCGTGATAATGTTCTCCCACAAGAACCTTACCGATGCCATGTGGCTGCTTGTGCAATCTTTAGTTGGGGCTGCCTCTGCCCACCTTGTCAAATAATCCGTGCAAGTGATGACATAGCGTGACCCAGTCCTATGCACCGCTAGTGCGATAGGGCCTACAAAGTCTATTGCCCACTTTTCAAAAGGCTCCGCACTAGGGATAGGGTGTAAAGGCATTTCATCTCTCTTCCTAGTTTTCCAATGCGCTGACAATGGTCACACACTTTATAATAGTCTTTACAATCCTTGTACAGGGTTTCCCACCACAAACTTTTCATTAATATCTTACACGCAGGTGGCATCACCTACATAATGCCCACCCACACTTCCTCATGTGCTTCCTCCATGATGGCGAGGCACTCATGCTCTAATACACACCTACACAAAACTTCATCACGTCCCAACTTGTATAAGTCTCCACTAATTAACATGTAGGGCACGGCGCGTATGGCTAACTACTTTTCTCTAATGCCTTCATTCCTTCCGCACCACACCTTCCTTTAAAAATACTACAATCTCTTCCAAATCCGAGGGTGTGTGCCATAACCTAAATAGTTTGCACATGTGTTTGGCATTGTCTCCTCAATACTCTATGCATCCTCCCCTGAATCAATTCTTGATAGATGATCAGGTCCACAATTGCTTTTCCCAGGCTTCACTACAATGGTGAACTCAAACTCTTGAAACAACAACACCCACCGACATATGCGCCCTTGTAGAATGAGGCTTGTTCACCAAATACTTTAATGCCATGTGGTCGTGTAAAACATAAAGGGTGTTACTAGCAAATATTATCTAAACTTGAAAAGCACGTAGATCATTGAAAATGCCTCATGCTCAGTTGTGGTGTAGTTCTACTCTTGTTGGTGTCAACTTCCTACTTGCAAAACATAGAGGATGATCAACAATTCCTTCACTTGGTTGTGCAAGCACTTTGCTCCAATAGTGGTCCCTGAGGCATCTACATGGACATGAAAGGGCTTGTCCCAAGAGGGAAAATGTAATATAGGCATGGTGACAAGCCTATCCTTTAATGTATCAAACGCCCTCTGCTACGCCTCTCCCCAATGGAAGGCACTTTTATGTCTGAGTAGTTCCTCTAAAGGCATGGTGATCTTGGCATACCCTTGATGAATTTCCTGTAATAACCCATATGCCCAAGGAATCCACGCACTTGCTCTGGCTAGTAGGCTCCCCTAACCCCACAATAATTGTAACTTTAGCGGGATCTACCAGCAAACCCTCCTTACATATGATATGCCCCAATAAAGTCCCAAAGGGTGTAGCAAACACACACTTCTTAATGTTGAGGGATATCCTCAACTACCTACACCTCTCAAACATTAACCTTAAATTGTCACAATGGTCTTTAACTAGACCATACACTATCCAATCATCCAAATAGACCTGAAGAAACTTATGGATGAAGTCTGGAATGCTTGCACCACTATGCACGAAAAAATAGCAGGCACATTCTTCAACCCAAAGGGCATGACCGTGTATGAAAAAATTCCCCACTCAGTGGTGAAAGTTGTCTTCTCCTGGTCCTCCTTTGCAATCTGGACTTGGTGGTACCCCAAAAATCCATCCATAAAGGAATAGATTTCATGCCTAGTGAATCCTTCCAAAATTTCTTCAATGAAGGGGGTCAAAAAGGATCAATGACACAAACTACGTTCATCCCTATAATCCAAGATCCTAATCTACCCATCCTTCTTGATGTTGATTACCATCGACTTATCCATTTTGATTCCTCCACAACTTTTGATGATCCCAAAAGCTATCATTTTTCTATCTCCTCCTTAACCTTCACACAAATTGGGATTCATCTGGTAGGGCCTCTTCCTAACTAGGTGTGCACCATCCTTCAGCTTTATCTTCATCTCCCCCAAGGAATGGTGAACGCCTTTGAGCTCATGGTACCCGTGTGAATAAATCCTCAAATTTACACAACAGATCAATGATCTTAGAGACTTCCTTCTCCACCAATAATCTCCAATAATAGCTTCCTTAGGTTCTTCTCCTAAACCGATGTTAACCTTCTTTGTCTTTAAGGGCTCATGGTAGGCATGCGTGCGAGTATCAACATTGTCCACTACCTCACACATCCCTACAGAATGGCTAACATCCAAGCTTTCTGATTCCTCTCCATCAATCACATACACCAACTTTCCTTTCTCCTTTTCCAAACACGCGCACTCAAGTTGTAACTCTTATGTTTCCTCTACTTCTTCTTCAAAGTGCGCCTCCAATCCTAGTTCACCTAGTAATTCCAAACAACCTATCTTCCACCATGGCACTATCCCCCATGGTAAGGTGTTTGATACCCTGTAAGGCCTTATCAAATGATGGCTTGGTACTCTGATACTCAAAGGTTTGAATAAGGTTAGCCGTGAGCTCTTGCCAATTCCTGTCTGGCGGCGTGTCTCAAATGAATGTACCATGCGCGTGTGCAACCCTACAGTGTAGAATATAACTTGTGCACCTAGAGGGATGGTGGAAAAGCTTCTACACCTTCTCTCTAGACCCGTTCACACTCCTGGATATGGAAAGAGGTGGCTCCTTCCCATGGTAGTCCTTGATGGTGGTGGGCACGTTGCTCCTAAAGAATCTGACAGAGAGAGCAATTCTTACTTCACGTCCATTCCAAAAGGCTCTCCTTATGTGTATCCCACCACCATGCCATTGTGCGAGTAGGACATAACTTAACATCCCTCTCCATTCCTTCTCATCCTTCCACTGAGCTTCCACCTCCTATAGAAAGATCTCAGGGAAGGCTCCTCCTGAATACTTGGGCAACTCTTTTCCTCCTAGGCACCAAACTATGTATGCACCTTTGTTACCTTGGTCACCGACCCTCTCAACTATCATCCCATCAATTCATAAGTTCCCCACCCCATTTTCACATGCTAGACTAGTGGTATCACTTACTGACTGAGCATCCTCAAACTGGATAACTCCGTTAGTAGGATGTATTATCTCTAGGTCCCTGATTGAGCGCACGTATATCCTATCCAGAAACTTCTTCCCCCAAAGGTTCAATATAGGGTGTCGACTTCCCATCAGCTAGGGGTATAATGACCCTCCTCCTTGTTTTCAAAGCTGATGTACCCTTTGTTGAACTAAAGGTCTGCATTGTTCTTGTAACACCATGGGCACCCAAGTAGCACTGGGAAATTGTCTACCTCGGCGAGCCAAGACTTTGAAGTCCCCAGTAAACTTAGCTCCCTAGATAGTAATAGTTGCATCCTTTAAGACACCAATGGGCATCGCCTTAGTCTTGTTTTCCATATACAACACATTCGAAGATGGTTGTAATGTAGGTCTTCCCATCTGATGCCATGCATCCAAAGTTAGAACATTAACCTCCGCACCAGTGTCAATGAGGATATTACTAAGGAGCCATCCATCTACTAACTACATTCAACGTGATCTCCTTGTCATAGTCAAGGCTGTGAGGGGGAAGGTTTACATGTAAGACCTACCTCTCGTGCTCTCCTCTGGTGCATGGTACCTTCTCTCTCAACCATGATCCTAGCAAGGGAATGATATTCTCTTGCCTTAGCATTTTACACACCTCCTTGACCTCATCTAGGTCATCCTTTGGTGCCTCGACTCTCCTTCCTTGTTCCTCCCTCCTAGATTTCTCCTTTAGACACTAGATTTCCCCTTGTAAACTCTCGAATGACATCCATAGTGTCTTGATACACCTCCTTTTGATGTGCGCAAGGTCTAGATACTTTCCATGAACTACTTCCTCCCTTGAAACCAGGTTCTTCTGTCTTGGTATCTCTCTTACACGTGGCTTCTACCCTTGTTGTTACCAAGACAAGCTCCAAACCTACATCCCATGTTACCTGAGGCATCCACTGGGTGTCTGCCTTCTTAATAATGACCATTGCAATGCCCTTGTCTTTCTAGTGTTGCTTGATTCATGTGCTCAAACAATTTCGGGCACTCCTCATACTTATGCTTCTTTTTTTCGCACACACGAGCACTTTAATGTGTCGAGTGGGGCATTCATGTTTGTAATGATATGTAGATCCACAGTTGAAATAGGTTCCATGCGGGAACTCAGTCCTTCCTCCTCGTGGTTACCACGACCACAAAATCCTCCTCAAAAACCTCTTCCACGTGTGACTCCATCTATGTGCTCCTAATGTGCGATCATCACCCTTGGAACTACTAAAAATGTTGATGCAGCACCCCCATGATCAATGGCCTCATGGATTTGATCAATGAGCCTACAGTCCTTAGTATCATGGGTTGTAGAGGTGCAAATCTTGTAGTAACAAGATACATTCTTCCGGATTATGCACTTTGCAACAAGGGGCACCTACTCACATCATGGTCCCCATGAAAAATTTCACAATCTACTACCACAATGCATACTTTGTCCTCTGGGGAAATTATCCTTAACGTGCCCCTCTACTTCACAATTTGTGCACCATAAACCACTACAAGTCTCATGGGATGAGTTCAGATAAATTTTCAAACTGCTTGGCCATAGCAGCAATCTAGCCTCCAAGGAATGGGCTAACGCCAATATCAACACTACCAATAGCCTCGGTGCGTAGAGCATCTTCCAATGCCTCGCGTGGGTCTGTAAAAAGTTTTATGAGATAAGGCCCTTCTAAAAGGAGTGATCAACCCTCCAACAAACCACTGAGCATGTTGTGAAGGGTGAATATCATATGATAATTTAGACAAGAGAGTTTTAAAGCATGCATCATACTCTTATACACTCTCTACCATTCCTTGTTGAATCTCCTTCAAAGCATTGATGCTCTTCTGCTCAAACTTCAAGAATGTGGAATTCTACCAAGAATGCATTCTTTAAAGTGGTATAGTCCACTAACTATCTGATGAGGGTCATACTTCCTATACCAGCTATGCACGCATGCCCTTGCAACATGGTTGCAAACTGACTAGCCTTCCGTTCGGGGTTGTGATACCCTTTGCACACCATAGTAGTTCACACTTGTGAACATGTTCTGTAACATCCTCAATACCTCTATAATTGGGAAAATGTAGAGACATTTCAAAGAAAACTTGTGGGGGTGGTTGGGGCCCGAATCCTCTGAGCCAGAGCCTTGGTTTCCACCTTGTGTTCCTTCGCCGCCTGATCACTAGGTCCACTAGTCCTAAACCACTAGATCCACTAGGCCACTGTCCTAAACCACTAGATCCACTAGACCACCGGAGTCCCCTAACCACCTAATCCACTAGACCCACTAGCTCCTATTCCTCCTGAACCACCAAATCCACCAGACCCACCAGGTCCTAAAGTGGTCGTGCCAGGGTCCCCAATAGTTCCACTGAGTTGTGCACCTATGGTCTCATGACAATGCCCCACTACTAATAGTATACCCCATGCCACTCCTAGATGTGAGACCAAAATCTTGTGTGTCTATACCTTGCCCGAAAAGTCCTAACACTGGGTTGGTGTTTGCAGCCATAGAAGGCCCAAACGAGAAATTATACCTCCTGGTGTAGACCGATCACTTCTAATGTAACCAACTGGACCGAACGATTTTCCCCTTGATCTGGAAAACCAAGCACCAGGTCGGTCACTAGGTGGGCTTCGGATGCATGCTAATGGTTCTTCTCTCTCTGCATGATGAACTCTCATTAGAAGCCGAAGGGGTCTCTCTTACGTGCTTGCCAAGATGGGGTCACACAGACTACTTAGGTTCCACATCCTCTGCGTGAACCTCAAATCCTTCCACAACGTCTGCTGCCACCATACATCCATCACACCTACAACCTCACATTGTCTAACAATCTCCCTTTCACGCGCTTCACCATACTTGAGTCATCTTTCCTCCCTATCCTTCTCCATTGCAACATCTACCATCTTCCTCCACCCTAGCTTCCTCACCCAACGCTCAGAATGGTTTAGCCGGCCATTGGGAATGCCTCTAAACTCATGGTAACCATCAAGATCTTCATAGCCAGAGGGAAAACACATAGAAACAATCCTCTGGGCTCCCGCAGAAACTCAAACTCAGTAACCTCCAAACAAGAATATGTGGAAATGGCATACTCCAGTGTAGCTAGCCAATACTCCTTTCCACCAATGATCCACAACACGGGTCCATGTCAGATCTGCATCCTATAGCCTCTGGTATTCTTCTTGGGTCCACACACATGATCCATAATGCCAACTTGATCTAGATGCATAGGTTGTGAGCCATTCATACAGTTCCACTGGGAAGCAACAGAAAAAAGTCTCATACAGATCATGGTAGAGGTTCTCTTCTACCCATCTATGTGCATTAAACTCAGGTCCAGTGCTTGAATCTCTAGTGAATTCATCCTCGTGCTCTTAAACCATGATTCAACACTTTCCAAAGTTAACCTCTGTCATTACTCACTACACAGACCATGATGAATGCTAATTCCCACTACAACTTTGAAAAGAGGTCCCAGAAACGGAACCAAGATGTAGTCATTTTTACCCTTAACACAAAAGAAAGGAACCCCATGCATGCCGGCCTATCACCAAAAAAAGTTGGGCACTCACCCGAGGCACGTGCGGGTGTCGAGTCTCTCTTTTATGTGAGTTTAGTGGGAAACATCATCTATGATTTGTGTTTAAAAGACTTTCAAATGGGTTTAGGACATACAAGAACCATAGAGCTCAGAATGGCCTCTAGATCCTTGCAGTCATTTCAGATAGAGTACTTAATAGAATCTATAATGTGTATCATATCGAAAAAAGCATACAAGCATCCATACTTAGCATAAAAGGAAAGAGAACTCATGAGAGAGAAGTATGCATCAGAATCATTGATATTCATGTATATATAACATGTAACCTCATTACATCCATGGAGCCATTATAGAGTGTCACAAAGAAGTAGACCGTAGTCATGCATTACAACTGGACTATGTAACTAAGCTACCAAAAATAAAAATTACAATCCCCATGCCCAATACATCCTTTCCCAATTACATTACCCATTAACAGAGTTCTTGCAGTATTTCTATAGAGCTCCACCCACACTCTAAGTCTCTCTTTACTCTGTAGGCACTTGTATTTATAGCTTTTCTAGACTGCCAACTCATCCTCCAGCACCCTCAGATCTGATGCCAAGTGTCTGAATGTGGTCCTCCATGCGAGCATGCTCCTCTAGGCCTGAGCTTCCCACTTTATCCCATGATGTGCTTCTAGAAGATTCTACCACAGGCATGCTCCTTCCTAGGCCAACTTGTCGCCAAGCTGGCATCTTATCCACGCATGCAGTCAGGTCATGCTTTTCATGTGTTCATCCCCAAACGTCCAATTTGTCTAAGTCCCAAACCCTTGGTTCTGTCCGCACACATCGTGCATGCCATGAGCTTCCTAAAACCCTTCTCTCAAACCCTACCTTGTGCGCCTTTCTTTAATTGGGACCTTACACGCCTACATGCCTTTTGTACTTATTCAATATTCTAGGGGCCCAACAATTCCAATATAATCAAGCCAATATTTCCAAATCATAAGTGGTGCAAAGCGTGGAGTGCGTGTAACAAAGACTAATATATGGAATACTTAGAGGCCATAAGTAATAGTAAAGAAAATGTATCCATGATATAGATGTGGTGAATGAAGTGGAAACAAGATATCATCAAGTGTAAATCCAAGCCGAGTAAATCCATCGAGCGTGCAAATAGTGTCAGAGTAGGTGGGATCTAATGGAATGTGTGACCAAAAAGCATTGTTATAAAAAGAGTCAATGTAAAAGGAGGTAGAGCATATGTAGATTTTTCATGAGAAAACAATGAAGGACGTATGACATCGATGAACAGACAAAACCCCCATATTTGAAGCATATGGGACAACATCTAATGTGCAAACGGTTCCCTCAAGTGGAGGTAATTTATATGGATAGTACATGGGCCACGAAATAACAATGGGATGGATAGTAGCAAAAATCGTTAATAGGTAATGCAATGATTGGATCTATGTTGCAACATTGGAATGGAATAATGTCGGTGGGGATTTCATATTCAAATACCTCATGTAAGAATCTAACACATCGATGAACTATAGAAGACAATGCTTGCATTTGATGAAGCCATGGCCTACCAAGTAAGCAATTATATAAAAGTGGGAGATCAATGACAAAAATGGAACACGAGTAGTCTTGGTCCCAACTTTGCGTGGCAATGTGATGGTACCTAAGCATGGGAATGTAGTAGAATCATATACTTGTAAAGAAAGAGATGTCGGGTTAAGATTAACAAGTGAAAGGCCTAGATCTTGAATGAATGATAAAGGACAAAGAATAAGTTCGAGAGCCAATGTCGGCTAAAACATGATTGATGCCTAAGTTGTTGATACATACTTGTATGTAGAGAGGAGGATTATTATCATAAACAACAAGATTTTCTACTATAGATGATGGAAAGGTATTCTAATGAGATAATGCATTGATGAATGTTTGATAAATAACATTTGGATGAGTAGTAACAAGAATCAATGTAGTAGCCAAAATATTAATTATTTTAGCATGACACTTAGGATGGATGAGAAAGAAATCATGAATAGAAATAGCCATGATGAGATGATCCTAGGAAGATGGAAGAAATAAAAGTATGAGGACCCTAAAAATGTTTGAAATGAATCGTGTTCACCAAATGATTAAGAAAATAGTGGATAAATATATGCCTAATACTAATTATGTACAATTACAGCAAAATTGAATATACAATGAAGTACAAACAAAATTTAACCTAAGAAAATAAGCAATTAAGGTTGAAACCCTAAGTGCGAATGAAGAGACAAAATGACTTAGCTAATTCAGGAAGATCCCAAAGGTGTGAAAAAAAGAGAGATCAAAGAAGATATATTCAAAGCTGAAATAGTTAACAAAGAGAAAATGAAATAGCTCACTGAGCTACATAATGTTGTTATAGAAGCCATCAAGGGTTTGTTACATAATGGAGGGATTGCACAGGAAATGAAATATTATCTTGGCATCTGTTTGACTACCATGGAAAACAAAACCATTCCAAAGGCTATGGATATTTCTAGTTCCCTGGAAAAATTTAGACTTCATGTGCTTAAAGTGAATATCCCAGCTGTGTCGCTCACCAATGTTCCTTCTTCGAGCTCTTAAGTTTTTTCTATCTAATTGTTATATTTTGAAGTTAGATTTATCATTTTGGAAAATAAAAAAATTTAAATAAAAATAACTTATGTAATTGATTAATTAAGTGTTAGAACTTAATTAAATAAAAATTAGTTAGAAAGTTGGTTACAACCACACCTTAGCCTATATAAGGCTTCTTTCTCATTGTAAAGGGGCTAGATTTTGGTGTTTTGGAATGTAAAGATACATAACTTTTCAAGATCAATACGAAAGAAGATTTCTCCCTCTCTTATCTTTTTTTTTTATTTCTATTTCTCTTTCCTGGAATTGTGAATGTGAATCTTAAAACTGTGTGTTCAATCCATTGATTATAGTGTGAATAACTTTGTGTTTGTTGCATTTATATTTCATGGATTTTTAGATATATTAATTCATATGTTCTTGAAGTCATATGCATGCATTAGTAAGATATAACTTTGTAGTCTCTATATCTAAATGTGCAACCTTCTTCACTTCTTTTCATTACAATAGTGAGTAATCTTGCATAACCAAGGAGTAGTACATTTTGACCGATGGATTAGATTGAACTTTGTGTCCTTATTTCACTTGTCTTACTCATATAAGATATTATTTCCTCCTCTGAAAACCTTTTCCCTATTCATCTTCTGTATTGAGAATATCAAAAATATGGAATCATTCTTTACACCAAAATCCTCATTCAAGAATAGTTAGTTTGTATATTTGTAAATAATTAGATTTTCAAGTTTTTGGTGAATAAGGGAACCTCCCCACAAAGAGGAGGGATTGTTGTCCCCTGAACTATTGCTTGTGTCTAAAGATAAAATTTCCAACCAACAATTTTTTGGTGCTCACCATGGGGCATGTACTTGTGTTGCCCATTGAATAATATTCGTAGATCAAACAAGAAGTTTTAACACACTTAGCGTAAATAAGATACACATAAGGAAAAATAACCAAAGGTATTGAGGATCCTATTTTTCAGTTGCAATAATGGAAAGGTTTTTAGTTATCTCTAGAGAGAAAAGAGGTAGTACTAGAAGATACTTAAGCACTCATCCTACCAAAGAAAGATCTGGTCTATATTCTCGGAAGCTATGTCACACAACCAAAAGTAATTCCTATTGCTCAGGATTTAGTCTTAGCATGTATTGTTGTCCCTTTACAAGCTATATTCCTAAAATGGCTACACCATTTCCCTCGGGCCAATAGGTTGGACCTTTAGCCCTTGCACAACCTTTACATGATCTTCCAAAAGGGAATAGGAAGAATTTTCCCAAGTTCAGAGGTGATGGAATAGTGTACCTAGATGAACACATTGTAGCCTTTATTGTTACATGTGGGATTCTTCGAGTTGAGCACGAGGACGTATTAGTCTGATTGTTTGTCGAGACTTTACAATATAATACCACATATTGGTTCTACCATCTCCCAGTTGGTACCATTACTAACTCGAATACCATGCAGACTAATTTTGAGAACATGTTCATGCACTCTTAGATCAACTTTCCCGGATGAAGAAAGAAGCTTACAAACCTATGTAGGAGTTCATCATGCGAGATTCAACAAATTGGTTGACAAGATCCAAGCTACTACTCATCCCATTACATAGAATATTAAGTATTTCTTCATCAATGCTCGAGTTTTCAAAGGTGATTTATGTGTTGAGAAGAGCCAATCTTGGCAATGTAAATGTTGATCAACAATTATCCGTAAGTGTAGAGGATGACCCAATAATGTCAGGAAAATTGAGAAAGGAACCACTAAAGGCTAAGGCTTCTACTTTACGTATAACAAGTTTTGAACAATTAGTCCAAAAGTTGGCCAATGATATGATTGCAATCAAGAAACAACTTTCTCAGAACATGCCATATAAGGACATTTCGCGAAGGAACTTTGAGCCACGAAATCATCTCCCTCTTGCTCAACCAAAGATAACAATTGAATCTCCTCTATTAAACATTTGAGTCAATGTATCATGTGACATAAAGGAACCTGATGATGAAATAGGAAAAGAGGAGATGAGATAAATCGAAGAGGAACTCGAAGAAGCACAATAAGAGTTAGATGACTCTCAAATCAATTATCTCACTTGCGAGGAGTAGATGATGATGATGATTATGATGAAGTAGTTGCAGACATGAAAAATTAATCTTATGTTGTCACGACAAGATAAAAACTAAGAAAGAAGAAATAATTTGTGTATCCTGCAAAAGAAAGAGAAGTCCAAAGAAGCTCCAACCACCATTTTAGTAGTCACAAGAAGAAAAGCACCCATCCCCACTATGCTACTAAAAATGTAAGTAATGTTGTTCCATCTAATGCTTCTTCTTATTCGTCCTCTTTTCCTAAAGAAACTACACCTTCCACTCCTCTCGTCAAAAGCATCCTTAGATTCAAAATTTGATAAACCCAAAACCTCTTCTATCTCCAATCAAGAAACCCCATCTACTTCAAGGTCTTTTGATATTATTTATCATATCAAGAAGACCAAAATTCAGATTTCTGAAGCTAAATTTTATCGTGACTCACACAAAGACGTTCTAGCAAGTTGTTAAATTTTTCAAATCCAAACTCAATTGACCACCCAAAACCTCTAAAGGAATTTTGGATACTCCCGATCTCCTTCCCAATAACCTTTGATGGCTTCTTCACCTTCCACCTCTAAGAATATTGATCTCTTCTATGTAACACTACTAATAGCTAGCCATAAAATCAAAAATATTTTATTGAATCTGGGGCATTTGATAATGTAATTCTTACAAAAATTTCTCATGCACTTGGCCTCTCCTTGACTAAAACATTTGGTTTATACTATTCAATGGAGACCAAGAAGGTTCCCCTAGTTGGGAGAATAAAATATGCCCAAGTAGATTTTGATGCATTACATGAGAAATGAGTCAAGGCCACCATTTTTTTTACCGACATACCTTTGTCTTATGGTATGTTACTGAGAAAAAAATTTGTAGAGAAGTTGGAGGAGAAATTAAGATGGACTGGTCCCATACACTCATACCATTCAATGGACGGATGAATAAGTTGTTCTTTGGAGAGGCAGGATGAATATATTGTTCAAAAGATGGATGACCCTAAAACACAAATTTTGTATGAATACATAGGCCATGGAAAATACAGCATGGTGATTAATGAGTCTCGAGGTCCAAGCTCCAAAATTTTCTTAGGAGGATCCTAATGGAATTTGGATTCTCGAGTCTATGTGGTTGTTCCACACCTGATTTCGTGAGCAAGAGTTGTATTGGTCTCACTTGAGGGAAAGCTCCACCTATTATCTTATAAACTTCAATTTGCCAACACCAATAATACTACTATCAATATGAGGCACTTATTCTCATCCTAGTAGCAACAAGGGAGATGGGAACTAAGAACCTTTATGCATAAGGTGATATAGAGCTTATCATCAAACAAGTTTAGGGAGTGTTTCAGGTGAAGAATCGATCTTTGAAACATTATAGAAATATGGTATGGGATTCGGTTGAATGATTGGATTACTTTACAATTAATGTTGTTCCAAGAGATATTAACACTAGAGAAGATGCTCTAACCACCTCTAGGTCCTTGCTTATTCCCACCCGATTTCACCAAGATAAATTCATGGTAGAAATGATATTTAGACCCGGTGTTCCCAATGCAGAAAATTGGAAGGTCTTTAATGAAGATCAACATTTGATTTCATTTCTTGAATTGAATGAAAATTTTAGTTGATTGTAATTTGAGGAAGTGAAGTGGATATCCTGAATCCACTTTGCATCTTTCATGCCTAAGGAAGGGATTAAAGAAGAATATGATCAAGATGGTTGCATCAAAACTCAAGGGTAACAAAATTTCTAAGGGTCTTGTGAGCTTAGAGGACTTATTTGATAAGCATGACATGTATATAAAATAAAAAGTATCACAAGATGCTAGTTAATCATTTGAGTTTGAGAAGGTTAATATAGGAAATGAAGAGGAGCCCAAATTTTTCAATATTGGAAAATGTTAATCTGGTGAAGAGGGAAGGAAAATGGTTGAATTGTTGAAGAAGTACATGGATGTTTTGGATTGTTCTTATGATGACTTAAAACATTTTAAGCAAACGGAAATGTAACATTACATTCCCTTGAAGCCGGGTATTCAAACGTTTTGCGTAAGTAAAGGAAATACAATCCGAAGATTACATGTACCATTTATTAGGAGATCCAAAAGTTTATCAAGGCCTAGATAATCTTTCCTATTCATCATTCAACATGGGTAGCCAACATTTTTATGTAAGGAAGAAGAATGGAGAAATTCAGATTTGTTTTGACTTCTGAAATCTAAATAAGGCTTCTCTCAAGTATAACTATCCTCTTCCTATAATGGACTAGATCATGCGAGTTGTGACCACTTCGAGAGATGTTGTCTATGCTTGATGGGTTTTCAGGATATAATCAAATTGAAGTATACGTATAAGATCAACATAAAATTTCCTTCACTACTCCCTAAGGTATGTTTACCTATAGAAGAATGCCTTTCGGTCCGATTAATGCATGTGTAACATTCCAAATGGATTTGGAATTGGCCTTTGGTGATTTAAAGAATAAACGCATAATGATCTATCTAGATGATCTTATTGTCTTCTCCAAGAAGAGAGAAGATCACTTTCGTAGTTGAAATCTAATCTTCAAAGATGTAGAGACCATGGCATCTCGTTGAACCCAAAGAAATATATATTAGATGTTACAGAGAGGAAATATTCTTGGGTACATTGTTTCTAAGAATGGTATAAATATTGATCGAAAGAGGGTCCAAGTTATCCGAATATATCTTTTCCAAAAACAAGAAGGGTGTTCATTCCTTCTTTGAGAAAAATAATTTTCTTAGAAGATTTATTCCTAATTTTGTAGAATTGACAAGGAACATAGCCAATATGATGAAAGAAAAACAATCTTTATGTTGGACTGCTCAAGGGAAGAATGCCTTTGAGAACTTTAGAATGAATTCTACATTGTTTCGGGGCTCTTCTATTTCTTCTACCTTTTGTTGCCCCGAACCCTATTTCCTTTCAGTATTATTTTGTATTTTGTCGAGACTAAATTTTTCCTAAGCATGGAACTGAGAAAAGAGGGTATCCATGTGTCCCTTTAGCATATTTTGGAGAAAGCAAAAAGAATCGGGAGCCTTTGAGAAATAAGAATCAACCACGTGGCTAAAGCGTAACAAAGCAGCCCAAGTGGGCTGAAAATTCAAAGATAAAGAGGAGGAACGTGTAGGCCTCCATGCATTTCGAGGTGGAATTTAAAAGGAGAGAGAAAAGGAGAATCCCCATAACCACGCGAGGTCTCCACATGTCATACATGGAAGCTACCACCATCGAAACAACCAACTAAATAAGTAGAGGGCTCGAGGTTTGGTGGATTGAATTTGATGTCGGTCCCAAAGTATGCAATTGAGATTTACTCCCAAGGACAAAGATCTGTGTAGGTAGAAACCAAATGCGGATGGTGGAATTATTGATTAAGGGCATGTTGGAGCAAGAGCCATAGGGTCTATAAGAGAAGGTTCTTGAGATAGAAGAAAGGGGGAGAAAGAAGTTCCAAAATGTCACGAAGGAGGATTTTAGGTTTAGTCTAATGCATTAATTGGCCTTAGTAAAGCTCTTTTTTTGTAAAGGAATACCGTAGTTTGTGCCATTATGGTCATATGTACTATTTTCTATAACAATAAGAATTATTGTTCTATGCGATAAAAGTTTGCAATATTATGTGCCCTTTATCTCTTTTTGTTTTCTTTTTATCTAGTTCTTGATGAATGTTTAAATATCTATTGTGTTGCATGCCCTTAGATATTTTACATAAATCTGTTCATTATGCACGTGATTATATTTTAGTTTCATTCTGCCCTTGATATTTTGAGATATCTCTGGAATATTTGATCATGTTCAATGCTCTTTTACTGATCTAGAAACTATTTCATTAACGATCTTTGTGCTTTTTAGTAGAGATTCGGCGCATCACCTTAGATAGGATTTACATGTTATTTTATTTTCTCTCTAACCCTTATCTCAACCTAAATAATAGAAGAGCTAGCTTATATAAAATTTGGAGGTTATCTTAGGGGTCAAGTCCCACATCTCTAAGATTTCCCACAACTTTGGTGATTCATCTACAAAGATAATTGTCAATTGTTTTCCTGACACACCTGGTGGGACCAAAATGAAAGCTTAAAATTCAAATGTTGCTAGGTTTGATGTGTGACATAGAAATTTCTATCGTTTGAGGCTCTGTAACTACACATCTGGATAATCCATTCCAAATATCTATTGGTTTCAGTAGTACTGGTGGTTTAATCCTCTCTAGTTCATGAGAAGGATTCAAATAAGGTTAAGAACAAGAGAAGAAGGTATATTTGAATATCTACAGTTGTCCCCAGGAAGAAGTAGAAGAGGTAGACAGATTCAAAGATCTCCATCTCCTCTAAACTAAACTCTTTCAACACCTCCACCTGGTAGGCCCTTCTTACAATCCACTAGAGTTCTCAGACCTATCATAATGGCTCATCATCCTCCTCCGAGACAATTTGTCTCATGGAATCAAGGAATTCTTCTCATATTTCCAATACCTATGGTAACATGGAATCCCATCCCAACAAATGTGTTAAAGGAACTACCTAAATTCAGTGGTGAAGACTTCAAGACCCCAAAGGAACATCTTCAAGATGTTGCAGAGATATGCATGGTACATTACATCATGGAGAAAGATGTTTCCTTAAGATTACTAACTTTCCTCCTTTAAGGGAAAAGATCTCGACTGGTACATGTATTTGACTCCTAACTCTATCGGTACCTGGGATTAATTGGGAAATTTATTTTTAAAAGATTTAGTGAAAAGGGAGATAGATCTTCACTCCTGTAGTAAATTATCAATATCAAGAAAGCTCTGCAAGAGCCCATGACTGATTTCAATACCATATTCCACAAGACATGGAAAAGGATTCCAATTCTAGCTAGACCACCTACAGGTATGGCTATTGTATTTTATCTAAAGTCTCTAAACTTAGATATCTCCATTATGATTCAGTCGTTAGGAGGATATTCTTTGCCACAAGCATACGATATTACAGTCTAGGCTAAGAATAACTTAATAGATGTCCTGGAAGCTTCCCTAAGAAGATCACTATGCACAGTGTATCACGAGATGGATCCCCTCCTCAAGCACAAACCTCACGTTCTTCCCAAACTCCTGCATCCATATATAGCTACCCATCCTCTCAAGGAGCCACCACCCCTATCGCAACATCGTTGTCTTATTCTTTAGAGATGGAGGAAGTAAAAACATCATTATGAACTTCTCTAATGAGATAGTTAATCTTAAGAGGAGTCAAAGCATGTACCCTAGGTATAATTATCAAGGCTATTAGACCCACTTATCCTCCGTAATATCAAATGTCCTCAAGAACCTCGCTATCACATCCGTCTAACCAAATTGTCCCAGTACCAACACCACTCCAAACCCTCCCACCAATAGTGGGAGAGAGATGATTTCAAGACAAAATAATTTGGCGAGAATATCCCGATGTTTGATGCTTCCTTGCAATACCCCTCATATGCCAAAATATTTCCCCAAGGGGAATCTACAACAAAAGGTATCAAAACAAAGAGTGAGATAAGGTCATGATGCTAATTCTTTTTTACCTTACTAGTCCCAATCCACGAGAATTCAAAATGCGGCCTTTATTGTGCAAATACAAGGGATGTACCTAAAATAAGAAGTAGAGTGTGTGCTCGAACATGTGATTTTATATTGGATTGAAGGATAAGAATTCATATTTACAAATGACGTATCCACTTCTAAGAATATGGTACATTTAAAATACAACACTCGCTCTAAGAGGCAGATGATGGAGGGTGCGATCCCTTCTCCTACAACAATGAATGGAGAAAAGAAATAACTTCCAAAGTTCACCGTCCCTCCACCCACAACTAGACAAGAAACCCCAACAGCCACTCAGAATCAAGGGACCTTCCATCTAGTAATTGAGAGGGTGAAATACCAACAAGTCCCCAAAGTGCAACCGCTCGGAGTCCATGAATATAATCAAAAAATGCAAAAGGGCACTAGCTAATGTATCCTTGTGGGATATCTTGGGCATTCCAGAATAAAAGGAATTGCTTCAAGAAGCACTAAAATCTAGTGGTGGCTGGCCCGACTGACTAGGAAGGTGAAAGAAAAACTCAAAACAACTCAGGATCAAATAGATTCGTTAGTCTGATGAACTAGAAAGAAGGGGTAAGTAAACCGAGACCCCAACCCTTCTTCATGAATCTGATAATTGGTAAAAAATTGTTACATAACTCCATGATAGACTCTAGTGCAAGCACTATGGTTATGCCCAAATCAATATCGATGCCTTGGGAATTAAATATGAGCCCCTAAGGAGAGGATTCATGCAACTAGATGGGAAATCAGTTCAAACAATTGGTGTTATTAGAGGTCTCCCATTATAGCTCTATTCTTACCTAAACATAATTGTTCCGTAGGATATAGTGGTAATCGATGTTCCACTGGTCTTCAGACTATGTCTATCTCATGATTTCACGACTAAAATTGAGGCTACATGTCCCTTGATTGGTCTCATCTAATTATGTGGACTAAGTATGGATAAAAATGAAGGTTTTATCAAAACCCCTTGCCCGAGGAACATATTATAGATCAAGTGGCCTCAGGTTTTGAGGCCTCGCATGCCATGATCACCCAAGAAGAAGAGTCATATATAGATGATGGACCCATCAAAGTGGAAATTATTTGATTGACCTATCACCCGGAGACCCCTTCAAAAATTTTGATTCCACTGGGTTAGGTACTTATGTGATCTTTGATGAGAATCCCAACATCCCAAAGATTATGAGGGAAGATAGTAAAAATGAAAAGAACCCACAAGGATTCCCAAATGTGGACTCTACATTTTTATGGAGCCAGAAGCAGGAACAACTTGGGAGCCGAATATGCCTATCTTCACCAAGTGGAAGGAAGATACTCTAGGAATTTTGCTTCCACTTCACTTGCACTAGAAATGAAGTAGAATATGAGGCTTTAGTGCATGGTTTGACATTGGCACGCAAAGAGGCGTATAATAACTGAGAGTCTTTGGGGACTTTGAGTTAGTAGTGACACAAGTTAGAAGCACTACCACAACAAAAAATCCAAGGATGAGGTCCTATCGTCACAGGTATGGGATCTTATTGAAGAATTTGAGGCCTTTAACATTAAGGTTATCCCTCGGGACCAAAACATAGAAGAAGATAGAATGGCCCAGATTGGATCCAATTCAACCCAACCCGAGATCTGATGAAAAAAAACGCGGTGAAATTGATCATCCACCCATCCATACCTGATAATATGGATCATTGAAAGTATTTGAAAGCAATCAACAAATATTTCTCTTCTTACAACAATCAAAGAGTTTGCGAGACCAACTCCAACCAAAATTGAAGAAGCATACAAAGATCAAGTCATCCAGCTCAAAACAAACAAGCTTCCAAAAGGACTGATAATGTTGGAAAATATTTTTGACTCCGATGATGCTAATATAGATAGGAGGAAGTTTTGGAAGTCAAGGAAGACTATGCCAAGATAGAAGTAGCCAATGGGAAGAAGTTAAAGGTCGGGAAATTAGTCACTCGAAAGAAAGAGAAATACTTGTGGCTCTATGCCATAAGTATGATAAGGTAATATCCTAGACCTATGAAGACCTACATGGTTATAACAAGGACATCATCCAACATACTATTGATCTAGAAGAGGGGACAAAACACTGTGCATTAGAAGCAGAGACATGTGAATCCAAGATAGAGTCTCTCATGGCCAAAGAGCTCAGGAAGCTCCTAGAGGCTAAAATAATCTTCCCAATCAAGCACTCCACATGGGTGTCCAATTTGGTATCGGTAAGGAAGAAAAATGGTGAAATCATGACTCTACGTGGATTTCAGAGATTTGAATAAAGTGTCCCTTAAGGATCACTACCCCTTACCTTCCATGGAACAAATACTACAAATAGTAGTGGGTTTGAAATATTTTCTTTTCTTGATGGTTTTTCTACAAACCAAATATGGCTTGCGGAGGAAGACCAACATAAAACCACCTTTACAATGAAGTGGGGAACCTTTGCATATGTGAAGATGTCATTCGGACTCACCAATGTTGGGTCAAATTTTCAAAGAGCCATGGATGTCGCATTTGGAGAGCTGATTAACAAGGTAATCCTAATATACTTGGATGACCTCACAATGTTTACCAAAACATTGGAAGATCATTTCGATGCCCTAGAAGTTGTATTTAAGAAGTGTCAAGAATTCAAATCTCTTTGAATCCAAAGAAGTGTGTTTTTGGAGTACCATAAGGAAAAATCTAGGACACATTGTCTCAAAATATGGGATCTCAATTGATCCAGAAAGAGTTGGGAAATTTTGGAATTGTCTCTACCTGTTAACAAGAAGGAAATGTAATATTTCCTAGGAAAGATTAACTTCATTCAAGATTTCATTTTAGATTTTGTTGGAATGATCCACCCGATCACACTAATGCTAAAAAAAGAATCTAAACTTCAAATGGACCACTAAAGGTCATCAATCCTTCGAGGAGATCAAAAAAAAATTGCATCTCTTTGGTGCTACACAACCTAGACTTCTCCAAATATTTCATTATGTACGTATATGGGAGCGAGCACAATGTAGCATCCATGTTGACACAGAGGAGAGTCACAAGGAGAGGAACATCTAGTTGCTTTCTTTTCAAAAAATCTCCATGATTATGAGATAAAGTAATTTTTTTGTGGAAATACAAGCTTACATATTTATTAAAGGCCTAAAGAAATTCAGACACCTCGTTACCAATAACAAGATCATGGTTATGGTGGCACACTCCAGTGTCAAAGAATACATCATAGAAGGTGAGATAACCGAAAAAGGGCTAACTGGATCACTAAGATCTTAGAATATGACATTGAGATAAAGCCCATGAAACTGGTAAGAGGAAGAGGTCTGTGCCAATATCTCACACAAGATCCAATGACCCCAACAAATGAAGAATTTGAGGTGGTGCTCGTATTCAAGAGAAATAATATCCAAAAATTGAGTATCGAAGGATGCATTTCATGCATATGGGTGAGTATCCAAGTCACCTTCATCTTAAAAAGAGAAGATATTATAGAAAATAGGGATTTGAATTTGTCATAATTGATAATTTCCTTTTTAAAAGGAACTTTGATGGGATCTTTCTTAGATGCCTAGAAAGTGAGGAGGCCAAAAATTCTTACATGAGTTACATCATGGAAGCTCGGGAGGCCACTTCTTAGCCAAAACCATAGCCATGAAGGTCCTATAGGTAGGATACTTTTGGCCTAGTTTTGTTTGTAGATTGCTATGTGATGGTAAGTAAATGCAAAATTTTCTAGTTCTACATGGGCTTACTAGAGAAATGTCACACTACCACTTAACCCTATCTTAGTTGAGGAACCATTCACATAATGGGGTCTAGATTTCATCGAATGGTTAATCCAGTTTCAAGTGTAAGTCATAAGTGGATTCTCACCACCACTGATTACTTCACCCGATGGATGGAGGTAGTTCTGTTAAAGGAAGCCACAAAGAATATGATCTGGAACTTCTCTCGAGATATCACCACCCACTTTGGATCCCCCACACCATCATATCAGATAATGCTAAGGATTTTCTAGGCACCAATTTTTTTGACTTCAATGAGGTATGAAATCTATCTTAAGACGTCTTCCCAAACTACTACCCGTAGGGTAACGAGTTTGGCAAAGTCAACCAACAAGAATCTAATTAGACTCATAAAAAGATGGGGATGAACATAAGAGATCATGGCATGAGCATGTCAAGACAACCTTATGGGCTGATCAAATCATGCCCAAAAAAATCTAAAGGCCTCACCATATGAATTGGTCTATGGTAAAAGCACCATAATGCCCATCATTGTGGAGGTCCCAACCTTGCAATTATTGAAGAAATTGAGATCGAGGAACATGGAGCGATGTAAGTAAGACTCATGGAGTTGATAGAGCTTTAGGAAAAATGGGAGGTAGCCCATGAATCCATGATCAACCGTCAACAGGTTGTCAAGACTTGGTTTGATCAAAAGACTTCAAAACCTAAATACCGAGTCAACACTTTAGTCTTAAAGTGGGACGTGAGGGCTGCCACTGAACCCAAAATCATGGAAAATTTGACCCTCTCGGACAGACCATTCAAGATCACTACATGCAAACAACACAATGCTTTTGAGCTCGTAACTATATGGAAGGTGAGCCCCTGACATTTCGTTAACGGGATCCACTTAAACCTTTCCATTGAATCTTTTTGAATATTGTAAATTTTGTACCATATGTATAGTCCCCTTCTTTTTCTTTTTTCCTTGTTTTACGGTGTCATCCCCTTTAAATAAGTGTCTTTGGACATGTATCTCTTATAGAGACCCTTCTACCCCTTTTTGAAAATTTGAAAGGTATTGTACCTTCCTAATTTTCCCCAAAGTAAATGATCCCAACTATCTTTTGGAATAATTAATGAAAAGGATCGAGTGTTAATGAAAAATCTCTTGGGAAATGAAAAATTCAGCACTTTAAGGGTCATTCGATCAAGTGTCATTATATGATGTGACCCAATGTATGCACGAGCCTTTATTTCATGTGAGTCAAGGAGGCTATTTGAGGAAAGTTTTGAAGTCACCTAAGCTTCATTCTAAGTGCTAATAGTCTTTCCCGAGTTCCATAATCCCGTTTGAAGAACCGAGAGCTTTCCCAATTTTAGAATAGCCATGACAACTTTGGTTCCCTACCTCAACCAAAATCTTATGCAAGACACCCAACGCCACATCACTCTCTCAACCCAAGGTTTAAATTCATGAAAAAGGAAATATAATTCAGTGACACTTCCATGGTCACATATTTCATGGATGGGGTCTTCAATCCCATCCTCAACAAGAAACCAAAGGCTCTAAGAGAGGCTGCCCATGCCAGAATCCTAAATTTGGGGATTCTAAGTATTTTGGCTCTAGAATTTGGACCTCCACACTCACCCAATACATGGTGCCTCTCGTGCACCCATATCCAAAGCTCGTGTAAATGTGTGCATGTTGTTTTGACCCTGATTCCAATACCATCAAGGAAAAAACATGTAGGTGGTGATTACACCATGGGCCATCAAGGGATATGTTGGCCCTTCCCTATGAAAAATCAGCTAGTTTCTATGACATGGCCAAACTCCAAGGAGTTTGGAATCAGTTCCAGAATAAATCCACATTCATCAACAGAGAGTTGTGACAATCAAATTAAAACAGTTATGGAACACCAGGATTCTAAATCCCGTTAAGTTCATGGAAGATTCTCATGATGCTTGTTCCATGTTGGCATTCATTTTCACCAAGACTCAAAAAAATGTCCATGACTAGAAATTGTGGCCCTTTTCAGGATGAGATTAGTGAAGAAAGAGAAAGCATATCCATTTGACTTCTCTGAGGCCATAACAAGCTCTATTTGTGAGTAGTTGGCCCTATTCTCTATTAACTCCACCTTTAGGTACTCTTCCTATTTTTTCCACCTCATTTTGTACCAGAACACCTAGTTCCTTAGCCAATTTATGACCCTAAAGCTATGGGACATGGAGGTGGACCCTCAAAAGGTCATCCCGGTATCCACATGGACTCATGTGTTGTCCCACTCCTCAAATGCATATGAGTTCACCAACTATTTTACCCTCTATATACATGAATTTTACCCGAAAGGGGTCGATATTAAAATGAATGATTCAGTCCAGACCATCATTTCGGACCCCCTGCATCCCTACAACTATTTCTTTAGGGAAACACATTCAATGATCTAGTTGCATGGATTTTGAGAGGAGTCCTTCATGCTCCCAAGGATCCTCATGCCATGGGTGGTAGGTTTGGAGATAACCATGCAGTTGGTACTCCTCAACACGAGAATATGGCTCGCGGCCATAAAAAGAAGGCATTGTTTGACTTCCCTTTTAGTAGGGGAGGAATTACTATAATTAAACGTAAGGTGGAGCATATCCTCATGTAGAAGATGGCTTCATATGGCTTTGCCTTGATCTATCATACATGGAGGTATGATAGATGGGTGGATGAATGCACCTTATCATGAAACATGGTCTCAGACTCCTGCTATCACGAGTATAGAATTTTTTTTTGAAGATAGGAGGTCTCCCAAGTAGAAGCTCCTAATATTATGTGTCGAGCTTAATGACATCTTGATTCCACTAATGGATTCATTTCATCTGGTCCTATACAAGTATGACCCCTCTATGATAAGGACTGGAGTGTGAAGAATACAGAATCCTATTGGAAATATAGGTAGGAAATCAGACAAACTACCCTAATTTTTGAGGTTGTGCCCATCGATGGGCAATGGGAATAATTTAGGATGCTTTGAGAATGGGTCCGATTCGATACAACGAGGAGGCGGTGGAGATATCGAAAGAGTAGCTCACGTGGATACAATGCATTCCTCGGCCCCTCAAATGAACAGAAACACCACCACACACCCCTCCATTCCTCAAAGATAATCCTTTAGGATACATGCCCATGGTTTAGATAGCACCAGGCCCTCGGGGTTAGAAGACAATAGCACATCAAGCTAGACCTAGCCAAGGGCCTCACCACGGCAGAACCACATGTCTTGTCCTCCGCAAATCGCCAAAGAAGGCACTAGCACCTAGATCCCTCCGAAGAATAAGTCAAAATTAGTATAGGTATCTTCTTCCTCTACCCCTTCACCTCCTCCCATTCATCCATATCCTTCTTCTCTAGCTTTCACTTCCCAACCGGGGTTATCCCATTTTATTACCCCATCCTAGAATCTTCCTCCTCTAGGATACTCTCTTCTTCCTCCACCACCCAACACCATTCCCACATTCTCTCCCCGAGTTATGATGGTCCCTTATTTCGCTCTCATGACCTATCATCCCCCAAAACTAGTTATAGTCCCCTACGACCTACCACTAGGGCTCCCATTTATAGGCAAGCTAGTCCCTTCCCCCTCTGTGTTTTTGAATCAAGCAGAGACAACCAAAGTGGCCCAAGATAAAAGGATGGAAAATAAATGTCGGTGGGAGAAACGAGGTAGATGCGGTCATTATATGACCATCAGTAGAGCTCCTTAACCATCACTTAGATGGTCCCTAATGTCCAAAAGCCCACAAAACAAATGCACCCAGATAATTATTCCATCTTTGCTATTACAATGGACCTAACCCGTTCTTATGGCCTCATAATAAGGTTGAATTGATGAGCGAAACAAATACCGTGGTCACCACAGACTATCTCAAGCTCAGCAATAAATGAAGAAAATGGAGGCTAGCCTCCTACATATGCAAAATACTATGTCCCGCCTGAATTCTGAAATAAAAGGCAAAGGAAAAGAATAGAACAACTCTTGAGGAGTTAAAAGAGGTGGTGTTGTAAGAAGCTCTTACAACTTCTCAAGTGAGGACCAAAATGTTAGAAGTCGAGCTAACAACATCAAAAATTGTGGCTAGTTCACTTAATCGGAGAAAAATCTCCTTCGAAAGACGTCAATTTTAAGAAATTGAGGTCACTTCATTCCAAATGAAGATGTGTACCTCGAGAAGGTAGATAAAGGTAGCTTATAAATGAAATGCAATATTAAATGAGGATGCGATCAAGGATTTGACCCAAAAACTAGCTCAACCACAAAGCTAGCTCAACAACCCTGGTGAAAGGGGAATTATACACCTCTTGTTGCAAAATAATTTCCACCAAGGAAACAGACCTAGGGCCCACACTCAAATTCATATCTGATGCACAAAGCCTATGCGCCAATGTGGAATCCTCGGCCTCTACCATCAATAATGTCATATCCACCAAGGTCCCTAAATCATAGATGTGGTTCAAAAAATATATGAATCTTCAGACTCTACCCTATAAGGGGCTGGTATTACAGATAGATGGATGGTTGCAACCAAGATCAGTGAGATTTTGAGTTGTAACAAGGCATCTATCAAGTGCCAAAATCTCCTAACCCAGCTCCAACTAGGGATAAAAGAGAGGAAGCAACACATAGAAGAACTAGTCCAACTTGGGCTTTCCTCTCCCTTTCCTAATGACTCCACCATCCTATCAGAGGACCAAATCCAACAACTATTGATGACTAAACAACAAGATAAGACTATCTTTCAGTATTTAAAAGATGACTCTAGTGTCACTGAGGTGGAGGCCATTTTGACCCCAATTGTAAAACTAGAGTTCTATCTACATGCAATGGTGCAAGATCTCCAAACATTCTCTCATAAGGAGATAATTAAACTAGATAGAGCCTTTTAGGCTCTGCAATGAAGGACTTACCCGACAGAGGCTAAATGGGTTAGGTACTAAGTTACTTTAAAGTAACTTTGAGTGGCGTCTCTTTGAGCCACATTTTGAAATTTTGTGGTAGGGAAGGATTACTTGGATTCTTCCATGACTAGCACAGAGTCCCTTGGTGAGTCACCATAATTATATAATGAATTCTACATTGTTTGGGGCTCTTCCATTTTTGCTACCTTTTATGGCCCCGACCCCATTTTCCTTTCATTATTCTTTTGTATTTTGTTAGGACTATATTTTTCCTAAGTATGGATATGAGCGCGGAGGGTATCCACCTATCCCTTTGGAAAATATTCGAGAAAGCACAAATAATAAGGATCCTTCGAGAAATGAGAATCAACCACGTGGCTAAAGCATAACAAAGAAGCCCAAGTGGACTGAAAATTCAAAGATAAAGAGGAGGAATGCATAGGCCTCCACACGTCTCCCAAACGTAATTTCAAAAGGAGAAGCCCCATAACCACGTGAGGTCTCCACATGTCATACATGGAAGCTACCACTATCAAAACAACCAAATAAAGAAGCGAGAGGGTTCTAGGTTTGGTGGATTGAATGTGATATTGGGTCGTAAAGCATGTAGTTGAGATTTACTCCCAAGGACGAAGATCGTGTAGGTAGAAACCAAATCCAAGTGGTGGAATTTATGATTGAGGGAATGTTGGAGCAAGAGTCACGAGGTCTATAAGAGAAGGTTATTGAGATAGAATAAAGTGGGGAGAAATAAGTTCCAAAACGTCACGGAGGAGGATTTTAGGCTCATTCTATTGTGTTGATTGGCCTTACCAAAGCTCTATTGTAAAGGAATACTGTTGTAATTTGTGCCATTATGGCCTTATGTACTATTTTCTCTATTAATAAGAGTTCTTGTTTTGTGCACTAAAATTTTGCAATATTCTATGTCCTTTATCTCTTCTTGTTTTATTTTTATCCAGTTCTTGATGAATGTTTAAATATCTATCGTGTTGCATGCCCTTAGATATTTTACATAAATCGGTTCATTATGCACGTGATTATATTTTAGTTTCATTCCGCCTTAATAGTTTGAGATAAATTTGGAATAGTTGATCATGCTCAATTCTCTTTAACTGATCTAGCAGATATTTCATTAACTATCTCTGTGTTTTTTAGTAAAGATTTGGTGCATTGCCTTAGATAGGATTTACATATTATTTTGTTTTCTCTTTAACCCTTATCTCAACCCAAATCAGAGAAGAGCCAACTTCTATAAAATTTAGAGGTTATCTTAGGGGTCAAGTCCCACATCTCTAAGATTTCCCACAACTTTGATGATTCATCTGCAAAGATAATTGTAAACAAGAACATCAAAAGAGCTATTACCAAAACACCTATTCTTGCTTTCTCGCATTTTGAAAAAGATTTTATAATTTATTGTTATGCTTCCAAGCACATCTTGAAACAATCCTGGTGTAAAATAACTTTCATGGATGTGAAGTACCTATCATATTCATGAGTTAGGTATTGAAGACCCATGAGATGAAATACTCTCAATTGGAAAAACATGCCTTTTCGTGGTGAAATATGTAAAACAATTTTGTTTCTATATTCTCAATTCACAGTCCATTGTGTTTATACATGATAAAACATTCAAATCTATTCTCACCCACCAGGAGTTTGGATCGAAATGAGGAAATTGGGTAGCTAAAGAGCAAGAGTACAATCTTGATATCGAGCATGTGTGAATTAATTTCCAATTTCTCTCATAATGAATTGATTTAAAATGATAATGTTGATATTCTAATTGTACTTTTTATAATTTTCAGTGATGAGTGATATGCGATATTGTTCATTTCCTCATGTACAGAGAATGTTTGGCACATTTGAGTGCCAAAGAAAAACAAGCCATGAAACTCGGAGATGCGCAATATGTACTTTAGGATAATTCATTGTTCAAGAGAGGAATTGATGGCCATTTTATATGATGTGTTGATAGGGAGAAAAAAAGAGATTACTGAGGGATTTCCATGATCGGGCATGTCGAGGTCACTTTTCTTCCTTAGTGATGGCTCATAATATTCTTTGCGTAGGGTATTATTGGCCAACTTTGTTCAAAGATGTAACAAAGTGAGTTTTTAAGTATGACGCATGCCAAACCTTTATGGGAAAACCCAAGTTAGCCACCTTGTCTCTCAAACCAGTGGTTATTGAAGATCCTTTCTAGCAATAGGGGATAGATTTCATAAGAAATCTCAACCCAACCTGAAGTGCAAGAAACACACATGTTCTAATAGCCACCGATTATTTCATGAACTGGGTTTAAGAAATTCCAGCCAAGAGAACCATTTATGAAGTAGTCTATGATTTCATTAAAGAAAATATACTTTTAGTTAGGATTGGGATTCCAAAAAAATTATTACGATAATGCCCTAATTTTTCTTCCCGAACTCATTGATTTATGTTATGGGTGTGCCATTTCTCTTACAAATTCATTTGATTACTATCCACAAGGGAATGAGCAGGCCGAATCAACCAATAAGAACCTAGTAATAATGATCAAGAAACTCATGGATGAATCACAGAGGAAATGGCATAAGAAGTTGTATGATGATCTTTGGGTAGATGGGATCACACCAAAGAGAGCCATCGAGATTTTTCCATTTTGGTTGGTGTATGGGATGTAAGTTCAATTGCCAATAACAATGGAGTTTCCTGCACTACATTTTGCAAAATCTATTGAAGATGAAGAGATCTCAAGTGCGACGTAGAAAAGAGTTCTATACCTACATAATTTGGACATGAAGAAAGGTTTAAGGTTATTGATAGGATTAATGCACACCGGCAAAAAGTCAAAAAAAAATTAACAAGAAAGCCAAGCCCCGAGATTCCTAGGTTGGAGATATTTCCCTAATTTGGGACAAAAGGCGAGAACCTCAGGGAAGCCATGGTAAGTTTGATTCACTCGGCTTGGTCCTTGCAAAATTTGATATTTTTCTAGTGAAAATTCTTACTATCTAATCTATATGGATGGAAATTCCCTTCCATTTCCATAAAATGGTAAATATATGAAGTTATTCCAATCTTGAGTGAACAACATTGCTTTGTATATAGTTATGTATATAGTCTTGTGTAGTCTCGAGCTTTTGGTCCGTGTTATGTCTATGTGCCTCTATGTTCTACTTTTTTTATGTTCGTATGTATTTTCCCAATGGATAAATCACTAATATTGAAACCATGAGATTTTGGTGTTATTTTCCTGTCATGTATTCCCTTGTATGTAAAGTCTACCCAATTGGTAAACCCAACTTTTATCACTTACCCAAAAATGTGAAATTTTTGAAATTTTTGGTCAAGTGACCCATTTTCCCAATAGTTTTCCTTTGCGAAGTCTTAGGGAATGGAAAAATCAATGAAGTTAGTTATTTCTGAATGTTTTGGGTCAAATAGAGTTTATTGTAGTGATTTCAAGTTCTAGAGGAACAAGTTCCTCCGGTGGTACAGAGAGGAATCCAAAATCATGCTTATAACTAATTCAAAGAGGTTTCAAACATAAAATCTTCCCGTATATCTGCATTGAGGATCTTCCTACAAGCCTATAAGGCTAAAAACTTTTCAAAATTTACCCAAACCTTGTCTAATATGTCAAATCTCTGTAAAAATGATCTTAGCAAGCATTTTCCCATCTCCATTTTTCAAATACACTTCATCTTTCTTCAAATGACTCAAACATGATAGAAATTCTCACTTGTCCAAAATTGCTAACTTGGTCAACTTTTGTCTTGTCTATCTCTGACACAAGCATATAATATGTAGCTAGGCTTCACTAAGGTTTCTCCATCTCATCCCCTACTCACATGCTCACCACACTGTTAGAAGCATCACACAATGCATTTAAGGCAATCAAACACCCATCTATATCTCCTTAGTAAAACTAACAACAAGCTTTTAAAGATAATGTATTTGCTTCAAACATGGAATTGATGTTTTAAGGCTACCCAAAAGGTCGTAACACCTTCCCTAGTTCACCTTTAATGCAACCTAGAATTCAGTGATACAAACCCTATGAAACCCTAAATGCACTGGCACATCACTCAACCTAAACCGCGAGAACTGACCTAAAGCACACAAAGGTACCAATTCCCGCTTTAGGGTTGCTACCGCAAGATGTTAGCATGATGAAGACTTAACATATATAGTTCCATTACTAACACGTCATTCCACAGAGCATACCAGATCTATATCTAAGGAAAAGCAGAATTAAGTACTAACCATGATGAGATCAAAAACATACTAGATTCAGATACACATAGAACTAACACTTAGATTCAGCCAATATCCTCCATCATATTAACTACAATAAGTTTACAAAAGCTTTATTACAATATCAGTAGTATGTGCATAGTAGATTTAACAACATATCTCTGTATATCTTGATCCCCTCTGTGTATATCTATTACACAATTTACTACATATATATAAGGGTGGGGACTTTCCCTTCACCACTTATCTATTCCCAAAATAGGTCACATGTTATTCTTAGCCACGCACCTTTACAAAACTAGCCATACATGCAAGTGCACTAACAATAGACTACTACTAGCTAACTGATAGTAGAAGATCTATTTCCGGCTTGTGTCTATGCAAAGTGATTCGTATCCAATCCTCCAAAATAGCCAATGCGTGGCACACATGTCTCGCCTTGTTTGTGTGCTCTGCACGCCATCTCTAAAAATAGACCTTTATGAGTGAAAATGGCTAAGTCGTGAAAACTAAACTTCATTCCACACGTGCGTTTTCCCTATCCATTTGTGCCTTTGAATATGACTCACTTTCCCACGTAGAATTCTTGTGTGCTTTTTGTCAAGTGTTCTTTGATCAACATTACCCCACACTAATTTCATTGTCACCCCGACAATGGTCATCTCCAAAAACTTAAGTAAAGAATAGAAGAATGGAAAGAATGGAAAGAATGTATGAAAGAATATTTTTACTCCATGCAGTCTCTTCTTCATCCTGAACAACTAATTCAAGATACTCCTATTTTATTTCAGCCTCCAAGTCTGCCACTCAATGAGTGCTTCCTCTACTTTTTTTGGAATTTCCACAACAATGGACTCCAATTCATCCCTCGCAATCTCCCCTTTTTCATTTTGCAAGACCAACACAATGCTGGACATTGCAATCATCCTTCCCTCTAGTAAATCCATCTTCTGCGCAATGAGCTTCCCAAGCTCTTCCAGCCGAGTCTTGTGTGGTTCTTGTGCTGTTGTTAGGGCCTCGCGCTTCTGTTTAACCATTGATAATATTTTTCACAGCCCAATGTTTCATCCTTCATCACTTTTTGGACTTCATTGTTCTCCTCCGGGTTTTTATATTGATGAGCACCTCTGGAGCTATGCAGATTGTTCAATGCTTGGTCTACTTTCTTCAAGTCTTCTTATAGTGCTTGTAATAGTCCTTCATAGGATGTAATCTTTCACATAACTGAAGCCTTCTCTTGTTCTGCCTCTTGTGTTGGATCCTTTGGTGCTGGCATGCACAAAGGCACATCTTCAAGTAATAGGTCCACCAACTTTCCTACATAGTGTATTATTGAAGGAAATGTTTGTAGTACCTTTGGCTCTAAGTGTGGCCTAGCTCTTATGACATTGTCACCAATTTCCTCTGTGATGTTGATAAATACAACATTATTTTTCTACGCTAAGTCTCTCTCCTGTGTTAGGCATGTTATTTCCCCATCCTTAGTTTTGATCTCTTCCCTGAGCACCCTAATTGTGGTAGCCTTGTCCATATTTTGCCTCACCACCTCTATTGAGACTTTGACCAATGCATTGCTCACCTATTCATCTGACATGATAGTAGGCTTTACCGTCATGTGTCTAGCATGAGGTGTCTTTTTCAACCTCTTTGATACACATGACTCCTCACACACATCAAAATATGGCTCATCCATGTGTGTGTGCATGGACCATGACAACTACTTCCTGGTGTGCACTGTGGCCATATCTTCATCCATTAGTTCCCAGCCATATAATTCCTTTTGTGACAGTGTGCTCTGAAACGGGTGCAAAAATTTTACCTATGTCCTCTGCATAACCCATGGTTGGTGGAATGTGCTCTCCACTTGTCCTTCTGACCAAGGTCGCTTAGGAAATCGAGCTTCTAGATTTGGAACTTGTGCTTCCATGTCTTGCGTTGTCTCATATGTTCCCTTTTCCTCCTCTTCTCCTTGCTTCATTTATTCATCTTTTTGTTCTAAATTCTCTGGAGGTTTAGGAGTAGGCATGCTTTCCTCGACTCTTCCACCTCCTCATTCAACTTCGCTTTCCTTTTCCTTTTCACCGTTCTCTCCTTTTATGGAGAGATTAAGGTGACTCGCGCATTGTTTGTAAAGTAGTACCTTGGGTCCTTGCTCTCCTGAATACTCACTTAAATATGTTCTCTCCGTGGACTTCATCCAAGTCCTCATCATCCCCCTCGTGTGGCTGAGGTGGTGTAGTGGCGCACTCGGCTTCATCATTATTCGTAGGATGTCTTCGCCTCTATACACCAAACCACCATTATATTTGCACTCGTCCTCCTCATCCTTTACCTCAATTGGCTCTATGGGCTTAGTCACTAGGATGTTATCCATTGTATGATTACACCTTCGTGGTTCTCGGAAGTGCGAACTCATCTTCCATATACTTGTTATTCTCCAACTTGGGCTTCAGGTTGGAGGTACACCGTGCTGCTCCAACATCTCCCATAGCTAGAATTACTGGTTTAATGCTCAATAGATCTAAAATGAGCCTTTCAATATATGCACCCACCTTGGATACACATATTTCTTCCTTAGTGTGTGCTAGTCATAGTCTACCTTGTCCACATTGAACTTGAGGCTCCGCGCATATGAGAACCTATGTACTGATGCCTAGAAGTATCTTACTTTGTGAAGGCATATGGTAACTTACACCAAGGGCTCCATACTCCATCCTTCATGGAAAAATGCGCTATGTAAAAATGATGGTACACAAGGAACTGAACTACCTTTCCAACCACCAAAGGTAAGCCTTTGGGGATGCGTCATTCTTCTTCGAAGGCTACCTGGAGTCTATCGTACCATTTTTCAGCCCTTTTCTTCACCTATTATGTCATGTATCCTTCACACATGTAATTTTTGAAGCATTCTACAGTGTGACTTATGCTCTATGGGATACTCCCATATCTTCTCTTTTGGTCCATCAGGTACTCCAATCTCCATGAACACCAGTTATAATAAAACAGCTCCAAAGCTGATCTTTCCTCCTGTGCGCACTTCCTAAATGATAGTTTCTACAATATAGCATGAAATGTTATAGACTACCCCTTCATACATATTTTTGGAAATTGGCACCCACATGGTATTCACTTGTGACCACCTTTCTTGGTCATTTAGATTTGTAACAAGATGCGTGACTGCTTGCATAACTAGATACTTCTTTAATTTATCAATGTCCATGCTGTGCGGACCTTTTGTGTACCCCAACTCCTTTCTGGTCTCCAATATTATGACCTTGTCTGTTAAGTCATCTTTAAAATCTTCTCCTGTGTATTTTAACCCCGTTACCATGGAGATGAGCGCGGCTAAAATTCTGGCTCGACGTCCTGCAAAGTAGAAAAATCTTCATGCACTCTACTCATGAGCCACTGGTATAAGGGCTCATATTTCCCGAAGTAAGGGAGTTCATATAGCTGGTAAACTCCAATCTTCTTTAAGATCTTCTCGCTAGCATTGTCATACACTGGCATGTCTTCCGCCATGTGTTTATTTGTCTTCATGTTTAGCAACGCGTCAAGCTCCTTCTTATTCTCTGTGGTACGGTGATTGTACTCACTCACCTTAATTTTCCTTATGTGAGAATCCCACTCCTAGCCGATGATAACCCCCTCTGGATATTAAATTTATAAAAATTACTTTCTGGGAGCCATCTCCTCTTCTTCTTCTACCACCTTCTTCTTTCCCTTCACTCCTGTTGTAACTACTTTCTTGGGTGCCATTTCTACCTTGTAATCCTTTGTAGATCCTTGCCTCTTGAATTCTGTAATGTGTGAAGCAAACCCTAGCTTGATTTAGCATGCCCTAGGTGAAATCACGTGCCCTAGCTCCTCTCTGTCACCTTGCTTCACTCAAACCCTTCACCACTAGGGACGCAAGCTCTTTCTATGCATAGATCTCTTCATCACGACTGGTTACACACCTCTCACACCTCAATACGATCACTCGGATCTTCGCACTTGGCTCCTTTTCAAATAATCTTAATCGCAATGGTAAAAATGAACTTGCATCCCATCCTTATATAGATTTTCAAATTTTTTATGCATTCATTTCTCCTTCACCTACCAAATATCCTCTCATTAATTGACCAATTCCATCCTTTCCATGCATTACATCTTTACACCTCAGCTATAACCTTCTAGCGCGCCTTCCTACCTTCTAGTCATAGACTTCTCTTCAGCATGCTTCCTTGTGCCCGAGTACCTTGTTACGACACATTCTACTAGTAGTTGTTATGGCCTCTACTTACCTCGCATTATACTTGTTCCTTCATTCATCTCCATCTTTGGTCACTTTTTAGAAGCAATCCTTTGACTTGAAGAGCACCCATAGCAACTTATTCCTTTCACCTTTCAATTCCCACAATCTTGTACCTAGATATTGACAACCACCCCACACTAAAAGTATGTGTAGTCCTCTGTGCATAAACATGCTTCATATAGTAATTAGCTTCATGCGCGCAAGCGCTTATTTCACAACACACCAACTAAATCTGAAAAACATAGCAACAAAGAAGGAAACACATTAAGGAAATACATAATTGAAAACCTAATCTAAATGACAATACTGCCTTATTAAAAACACCAAGAAGACTTATTTATAGTAGGGCTTCAGCCTACTCCCATTGAAGTAACCAGGTAGCCATGTTCCATCAAGTTCTTCTAACTAGAAAGCACATATTTCAAGGATGTAAGTGATAACATACGACCCCAACCAATGTACCTTAAGTTTTCCTAGATGGTGTAAGAACTTAGAGTCATAAAGAAGTACCAGTTGTCCAATCTCAAACTTCTTATCCCTTATGTTTCTGTCATTCCATGCTTTCTTCCTAGCCTTTTCTTGCTTCTGACTCCAACGTGCTATGGCTCATCGCTCATCTAGCTAAATTATCTTTTCAATCTGTTCTTCTAAATCTTTCTCATCAGCTAAACCTCGCACATGCAATATGTAAAGAAGGTAACATAAATTCCATAGGAAGAATGGCTTCTGCGCAAACACTAATTGAAATGGTGTGTCTTTGTTCAACCTTTTATATGTTGTTCTATATGCCCAAAGTACTGCATATACTTTATCATCCCAATCCTTTCTTCTAACATCACATATTTTTGTCAATGTGTGGCCCAAAATTTTGTTGAAAGCCTCAATAGTCCCATTTTCCTGAGGATGATAGGGTGTAGTCTTATGGTGTGCAATCATGAACTCATCCAATAAAATTCTAATTATTTCATTAAGAAAATGTGTTCCCCTATCACTAGTCAAACTCAAAGGACATCCATACCTTGTAATAATATGTTCCCATAGAAACTAAGCTGTTGTAGCTGCTATACAGTCCTTGGTAGGTGTTGCTTCGCCCACCTTGTTAGATAGTCTATGCAAGTTATAATGTAGTGTGATCTAGTTCTGCACGCAGCTGGTGAAATAGGACCGACAAAATCTATATCCCATTTCTCAAACAGTTCTGTGCTATCAATAGGTCTCATAGGCATTTCATCTCTCTCGACATGGTCTTCCAAGATGTTAACAATGATCACATGCCTTAAAAAATTCCTTAAAATATTTATAGAGGGTCTCCCACCATAATCTAGCGAGTAGAATCTTACGCGCTGTGGAATCACCTGTATAGTGGCCTCTTGCGATTCCTTAATGAGCCTCTTCCATATTGCCCATGCGGTCATGTTCTAATATACAACGATGCAATATTTCATCCCAGCCCATCTTGTACAAGTTACCACTAATTAACATATATGGTGCAGCGTGTATAGCAATTTGTTTCTTCTCCAAGGATTTCATTCCTTCTGGTGCCATCCCTGTATGTAGAAAGACAACAATGTCCTCTAGTTCTGATGGCACACATTGTAACCTGTATAACTATGCATTTGACATGGTATCCTCAATTTCTGTGCTTCTTCTCCATTCAGTATTCTTGATAAATGGTATGGTCTAGAATTACTTTTTCCCGGTTTACCACAAGCGTGAAATCAAACTCTTAAAATAAGAGCACCCATTGACATATGCACCCTTGTAAACTATGCTTGTTTACAAAATACTTCAATGCCATGTGATCTGTATAAAAGACAAATGGTGTAAGTAGTAGGTACTTGGTGAAATTTATGCAACCCATAGATCATTGACAAATCTTTGCGCTCTGTAGTTGTGTAATTGCATTGCTGCAGATTCAACTTTCTACTAACAAAACAAATAGGATGATCTACAATACTTTCTCCAGGTTGAGCCAACACCACACCAATGGCGATTCTAGAGGCATCAAAATGTACATGAAATGGTTTGTCCCATGAAGGAAAATGCAAAATAGGTGTGGTAGTAAGTTTCTCCTTTAATGTCTCGAATGCGTGTTGTTATTGTTCTCCCTAGTAGAATGTACCTTTCCCTTTCAATAAATCTTCTAAGGGTGCAGCAAATTTGGCATAGCCTTTGATAAATTTTCTATAATATCCTATATGTCCCAAAAATTTATGCACCTCACTTTGATTGATAGGATCCCTTAGGCCTATAATGACTACAACCTTCGTTGGGTCAACTAACAAACCCTCCTTATAGATTATGTGTCCTAAAATTATCCCAAATGGTGTAGCAAATATGTACTTCTTGATGTTCAAAGAGATACTCAACTGCCTACACCATTCAAACATTAAGCATAGATTGTCACAGTGGTCCTTAACTAATCCATACACCGTCCAATCATCTAAATATACCTGTAAGAAGTTGTGAATAAATTCCTTGAACGCTTGGACAACTATGCGCGAAAAATACAAGCAGACACAATTTTTCAAACCAAAAGGCATGACAATATAGGTAAAGCTACCCCATTCAGTAGTAAATGTAGTCTTTTCCTGATCCTCCTAGGCAATTCTAACCTGATGATACCCAGAGAACCCATCTGTAAATGAATATATTTCATGCCCTGTAACTCCTAGTATTTCCTCAGTAAATGGCGTAGGGAATGGATCTGTTACACATGCAACATTCAACTCCCTGTAGTCCACACATATTCTAATCCATCCATCCTTCTTGATATTGATTACCATTGGACTAACCCATTCTGACTCATCAAGGGGCTTGATAATTCCATACTTCAACATGTTATCAATCTCTTCTTTGACCTTTTTGCGTAAATTGGGGTTCATTATGTAAGGTCTCTTTCTAACTGGGCGCACACCCTCTTTAAGATTTATCTTCATCTCTCCTAACGATTCATGCATTCCTTTGAGTTCATGGTACCCCCTTAGAAATAGGTCCCAGTAGTCCCTTAGTAACTCTATGATTTTTGCCACTTTAGAGTTTGACCAACAGATCCAATCATGGCTTCCTTAGGCTCAGTATTTGTTCCAATATTCACTTGCTTTGTCTTCATAGGTTCATGATAGGCACATGTGGTCTTATCCACACTTTCCAATACCTCACACCTTCTGTTGAATGGTTTACATCTAGATTACCTACTTCTTGGCCATCCACTAGGTAGAAAATTTCTCCTTTCTCTTTCTCAAGGCAAGTACATTGAAGTAATGTTGCATCGCCCCCGGTTCTTTATCAATACATGCCACTAAGTCCTCTTTATCTAATAAATCATGGAGTTCTTTAGCTTTGGAACTATCCCCCATAGTTAAGTGCTTGATAAATTTCAATACTTCTTCTACAAGAGGTTTTGTAGAGAAGAAGTCAAACGTCTAGGGCATTCCTGCAAATAAATTCTTCCAATTCCTAGTTTCTCTATGGAGTTCTACATATACATACCAAGCACGTGCGCATCCTTGTAACGTGGAATAAAACCGGTGCACCCATATTGAGGGTGGTAAATATTGTTAGGATTATACCAGTTGTACAGGTAAACAAGCAAGCAATGAATAATGCGGGAAACATAAATTAGAAATAAAATGCAATAAAACAAAGACACAAATTTAACATGGTTCACCCAAAATGGGCTACGTCCACCAGAAACAACCAATCCTTTTATTCATTCTAGAAAAACTCTCTTACAGTGCATCAAATGCTACAATGAGCCTCATACATTATGAACCTTTTAAAGATATTAGGTTTTTCTCATTTCAGAAAGAAACATAGAAAACCACCCGTTAGATATGTGACCTAATAGGAACGGTCCAGATTTCACAATTTATAAATACATATTAAATGTGGCTTATAGAGGGCACTGCTCTCAATCCCCCCACCAGGGCACGTGGCCCCTGGACCCCAAAAATGGGATGAAGCCCCCTTGCAACCCCCATCACTATCAGGCTCCACAACCAAAAATCTCCCACTTGGAGACTGATTGTTGTAACTCCACCACTACAACACCTGCTTGGAATTTTCTTCTTGGCTTGTTTCTTCCACTTCAAGATCAATCTTGAAGACCCATAGAAGTTGAATGCAAATCCAACTTCTCCTTTTTCATTGGCTTAGTAAACATATCAACAGGATTATCATCTGTATGAATCTTCACTAACTCAAGTTGCCCATCCTCCAACACTTGTCGTATGAAGTGATATCTTAGCTAAATGTGTTTTGTTCTTGAATGGAAGGTGAGTTCTTTGCTAGGTGAATTGCACTTTGACTATCACTGTGTAACTTACAATCCCCTTGCTCCTTACCCAATTCCTCCATGAACCTACTCATCCATAACATTTCCTTACTTTCCTCAGTCGCTGCAACATATTCTGCCTCTGTAGTAGATAGGGCAACTACCTTCTGCAACTTTGAGATCCAACTCACTACCACACCACCAACTATAAACATGTATCCAATAGTTCTCCTCCTACTATCCACATCTCCTACCATATCTGAATCCACAAATCCCTATAAAGTATAATATGACCCTCCAAAGCACAAGTTCCTACTAGTGGTCCCTCTCAAGTACCTGAGAATCCACTGGACTGCCTTCCAGTGTGCTTTACCTAGATTTTCCATATACCTACTAACAACTCCCACTACTTGGGAAATGTCTGGCCTAGTACAAACCATGGCATACATAAGGCTCCCAACTGCTGAAGAATAAGGAACCCGTGCCATATAATATTTTTCCTCTTGTGTTGTTGGGCATTGCTCTTTACTTAATCTAAAATGCCCAGCCAATGGTGTACTAATTAGTTTCACATTCTACATCTGAAACCTTTCTAACACCTTTTCTACATAGTCCTCCTGAGACAACACCAATTTCTTATTTATTCTGTCCCTCTTGATTTTCATACCAAGGATTTTCTTTGTTACACCCAAATCCTTCATTTCAAATGTTTGTGCAAGATTTTCCTTAAGCTTTGCAATTTCCTACATATTAGACCCTGCTACAAGCATATCATCTACATATAATAGAAGAATAATGTAGCTCCCACTATCCAACCATTTAAAGTATACACAATGATCTGATTGACATCTAGTAAAACCATGCTCATGCATAAAACTATCAAACTTTAGATACCATTTCCGGGAGCTTGCTTGAGCCCGTATAGGCTCTTCTTCAACCTATAAACCAATTTCTCCTTACCCTTCACCTCATATCCAAGTGGTTGTTGCATATAAATCTCCTCCTCCAAGTCACCATGGAGAAATGTCGTCTTGACATCAAGTTTCTCTAAGTGTAAATCTTCAACAACAACTAAACTTAATACAATACAAATGGAAGACATCTTTACAACAAGGGAGAAAATTTCATCAAAATCGATACCTTTCTTTTGTTCATACCCCTTCACTACAAGCCTTGCTTTGTACCTTTTCTATCCACCTTCTTCTTCTTTCACATGGTAGACCCATTTTTTTGTAGTACTCTCTTCCTAGCCGAAAATTTGACTAAATCCCATGTTTGGTTCTTCTCCAGGGAGTCCATTTCCTCCTTCATGCCATGCTCCCACTCCTTAGTGGACTCCACCTACATTGCCTCATCAAAGCTCTCTGGCTCACCACTATCTGTTAGTAACAAATAATACAAAGCAGGGGAAAATATTTCTAGAGGTCTACTAATACGTTGTGACCTTCTTACCAAAGATGGGGGTGTCTCAGGATCATTATTTTCTTGCTGCTCATTTTCTTGAATTTCTGACGAGGTACCGATGTTGATGCTAGCTATCATGCTCAGCCTACAAAACTGTCAACCTCGATACTGTAGGTGGATATTTTCCATCCAAGAGTTCATTTTTAGGAGCTATATCCTCAACCAAATCTTCCTTGGGATTTTTGTCATCCTGTACCTGATCCCTATACATTCTATTTTCACGCCAAACAACATCACAACTCCTAATTATCTTAGATTCATCTAGATCCCAACACCAAAATCCATAATCATCCCATAGCCTATGAATGTGCAACGTTTGGATTTTGAATCTAATTTCTTCTTATTTTCTTTATTAACATGCACAAATGCCTCTGAAACCAAATACTCTTAAAAACAAAAGATCTACCTCTTTCCCGGTCCATTATTCTTCAGAATTCCTCCATCTAATGCACTCAAAGGCCCACGGTTGATTAAGTACACAACAGTATCTACGGCCTCTACCCAAAACTGAAGAGGCAGCCCCGCATGCAATCTCATTGACCGTGCACACTCCATTATTGTTCTATTCATCCTCTCACTAACACCATTTTGTTGCAGAGTCCTAGGAACTGTTTTCTCTCTACGAATCCCATTCAAGGAACAATAATCATCAAATTTCTTACTGCAATACTCACCGCCATTATCAAATCTCAAACATTTCAATTTAAAACCACATTCATTCTCAACAAGTGCTTTCCATTTCTTAAATGTATCAAAGACATTAGACTTACACTTAATGCAATATACACATACCTTCCTTGTGGCATCATCTATGAATGTGACATAGTATAGAGAACCACCATGAGATGCAACATGGGCCAGCCCCCACACATCTGTATGAACTAGCTCCAAATTTTGCTCTTTCTTGGTATTCCCTGCCTTGAGAAATCTAACTCTTTTATGTTTCCCAAAAATGCAATGCTCACAAAACTCTAAGTCCAATTACTTCAAACTTGAAAGCTTACCTTTTTCCTATAGAATTTTCATTCCCTTTTCACTCATATGTCCCAATATATTGTGCCACATGTTGGCATCCTCATCTGAAGTAGACAATATGGTATAAGAATTAGATATACGAGTATATAAATAAAGAGTGCCTAATTTCTTACCTCGTGCCACTATCAGGGCACCCTTGGAAACATTCCAAGCATTTGAAGTGAATGTGCCTATGCAACCTTCACCACCCAACTGTCATGTAGAGATGAGATTTCTCCTGAGACTAGGTACATGCCTCACGTCTCTCAATATCCATGTAGTTTCGTTCTATAATTTCAGGTGTACATTGCCCTTCCCGAAAATGTTGCACGGCTCATCATCACCTAAATAAACCTATCCAAAATTTCCCTGTACATACTCTTTAAAATAGCCCTTATCGGGGTTGCATGGAAAGAGGTGCCTAAATCTATTACCCAAGATTCTACTCTAGTATCAAGAGAACTTATAAGAGCATCCTGAACAATATTACCCGTTGGATTTTCCTCCTTGATACTTTCGTGCTATTTTCTTTGTTTCCTTTGAACCAAAAATCCTTTTTAGTATGTCCTTTCTTTGTGCAGCCCAACAAGTAATGCCTCTACTCCTAGATTTGGATCTAGCCATATTCGATTTAGATCTCCCACAAGCCTTACTCTTTGATTTCTCCTTGCTCCTCCCTCTACTCTCCATATTCAACACATTTCCAGAAGAAGAATTTTCCCCTGTACTTTTCCTATGCATTTCCTCATTTAAGATGACACTTACTACATCTTCAAATTTAAGAGAAGTAGATGATGTATTACTAACTGCCATTACTAAGTTGTCCCAACTTTCTGGCAAAGAACATAGGAATAATAATGCTCTAACCTCCTCATCAAATGGGATATTAACTAAATCTAACTGATTTACAATAGTGTGGAAATCATTAAGATGGTTAGATACAAATCCACCTTCTTGCATTTGTAGATTAAACAATCTTTTCATCAAATAAAATTTATTGGATGCACTAGGTGTTTCATATAAATTAGCTAGATTTTTCATCAACTCTACCATACTTTTCGCCTGTGAGATATTTGAAGCTATAGACGATGACAGACTCAATTGAATCACACCAAGAGCCTTCCTGTCCAAAACCTTCCATTCATCATCAAACATGAATGGGGGCTTCACTTCTTGACCTCCCAATGGTAGGTATAGATCCTTTTGATACAGGTAATCTTCCACCTACATTTTCCATAGCTGGTAATTTCGGCCATCAAACTTCTCAACTCTAAAATTACTCTCCTCTGTCATTGTTGCTTCTCCCACTCAAATAGAAATCCCTCTATGAGTATACTACCAACAAATAAATCTCAAATGCACTCTGATACCAGTTGTTAGGATTATACCAGTTGTACAGGTAAACAAGCAAGCAATGAATAATGCAGGAAACGTAAATTAGAAATAAAATGCAATAAAATAGAGACACAGATTTAACATGGTTCACCCAAAATGGGCTATGTCCACCAGAAATGTCCAATCCTTTTATTCACTCCAACAAAACTCTATTACAGTGCATCAATTACTACAGTGAGCCTCATACATTATGACCCTTTTAAAGATATTAGGGTTTTTCTCATTTCAGGGAAGAAACATAGAAAACTACTCGTTAGATCTCGTGACCTAATTGGGAACGGTTCAGATTTCACAATGTATAAATACATATTAAATGTGACTTATGGAGGGTCGCCTTGAGCCTCCCACTGGGCGTGTGGCCCTGGACCCCACAAAGGGGGAAATCCCCCTTGTAACCCTTGTCGCTATCGGGCTCCACAACCAACAAACGTCCCGCCCTTATGTCTAGAGTATCTCACACTTCTAAACATGGTGTTGAAACAGTGCTTGATCACCGTGATAATTGCATATTTGTGTAGGTGCATTGCCCCTAAAGAACCTAGTAGTAAGAGCAACCCCAATTTCATCCCATTCGACTAGATTATCCCCATGCCCACCACCAAGTGTTGATGTCCCGCATAGTGTAAATGCTAGCATATTTCTCCTCTCCAGCTGGTCTATCCATTTTTCTTCCATGGAACACATGAATACCATGGGATCCCCTTCTTCTATGTAACAAGGTACCGAGTTGTTACCTATCCTCCTGACATAACATGATTTTGTGCCTCGAGGGAATATGCTCTTTACTTCACAAGCAACACTTTTAGTATCGCTAATAGAATGTGTATCCTCCCACTAAATTAGTCATTTGGTTTTTTCAATCATCTCTCGGATCTCGGATGAACCATAGATAAATCCTATTCGATCTTCTTCACTTAAGGGCTCAACATAGGATGAAGAATTTCCATATGTTAAAGGGATAATGACCCTTTCCTCTTTATTTTCAAAATTGATATAGCCCTTGTTGAATCGAAGATCAACTTTATTTGCATATCACCAAGGACGCCCTAATAGAGCTAGGAAGCTATCCGATTCTCGCAAAGACTAAAAATTCAAAGTCTCTAGTAAGCTTGGCTCCTTGTATGGTAATGGATGCATCCTCTAAAACTCCTATGGGAGTGGCCTTAGTCCGATTAGCCATGAATAATACATTAGAGGATGGCTGCAATGGGGGTCTTGTCAACACTAAAATTTTCCTCCATAATTTCTATTTCATTAATGTATGTATTAGGAAAAGGATGTTGTTAAGTATAATTAGTAGTAGCCTCTGATATAAGATAACGGCGCCGTCAGTACGGTGCCACCAATAATGTGGAGTACGGTAACAGTTAAAGTACAATAGGAATGTTGTAAAAAGTAAATATTTGTCGTAAGTGGTTCGGTAATGTTAAAATGTCAAAGTTTGGGTAATTAGAGAAGTAGGGTCTACATGATTAGGAATTAGAAATATTATATTGGTAATAAGGACAAGGAGTGAGGTCATAAATATTTTGTGTATTTTATTTGTAAAAATGTGGAACCCATGTAAAATGATAAGGTTTATCTTATCTTAAAAGATAAGCTTACATGTACGAGATAAGAGTTAAGGTATGGAATATGATTCGTCAGAGGGATTTCTTATCCTATCTTAGAGATAAGATGGATAAGCCTGAAGTTCTATAAATAGAGAGGCCACCCCCTCATTTAGCATAGAAGGAAGTAGTGAGAAATATTGTAGGAAATGTGCGAAGGAAGCCATCGCTTTAAATGTGTGTTGAAGAAGCCATTAAGAGGTGTAATTGTAAAGTTTCTCCCATAGTCTTGGTGAAAGGCAAGTGAAGTGAATAACACTTGAAGTACCTCATGGGTGAGATTGTAACAATTTCATGTTAATATTATAATTTACTTTGATATTTCAGATTTGTCATCATTCCGTCTTATCATAGTCGATGGTATTCTTGTGTTATGTTGTTGTTTTGTTTCCGCATTACATCCACCAAACTAAAGGTCATGCATTAGTAAATAATCATAGCACGAGGAGTTCCCGTGAAGAATTATCATAGTGCCGATTGGTGATGATATTTTGGTTTCGTTGTCGGACCATTCCTCGTTGGTGGATTTTCTGGAGAGATATTCCCACTTAGTCAAAAATCAATCGGAGGGTAACCTTGTTTTTCTCGTGCATAGTAGTTCTATGGTAAAGTCATTTTTGCCATGAATAGTAGTTACCATGGTAAAGTCATTTTTTTGGGAATAGTATTTACCACAAGAAAGTCACTTTTACCGTGAATAGTATTTACCGCAAAGAAACTTCACTTTTTACTCATGTGAATAGTGTTTACCACAAGAAAGTCAATTTTTACCGATAAGTCAAGTTTTACCATAGTTTACCGTGGTCATTTCTATTTTACTATAGAAAGGTGTAAAGTCACTTTCTAGTATAGTGATTCCAATTATTTGTGCACATAAGCCTTGTTGATTGTACTTGTGGGTTGGTATTTCACAAAGGTGGCTACTTTTAAAAATGGGAAAGATTCCTGTTTTTTCAGCTCAATCTAATGAAGATGCTTTTTCTTTCATTTAAGAGTTTAAACGATCTTGTATGTGTAAAGGCCTTATAAGAAGGGAACAATGGACTGAATTTTTCCTACCTTTTTGGATGGTTCAAAGACTTAGGTGGTTTGAAACATTAGGTGATAATGTGAAAAATTCATGGGATTTATAAACCGAAAGTTTTCTTGAGAATTTGGTGAACAACAAATATGCAGATCTCATGATCGAGATCACAAAGCTATCCCAAGGAGAGGAGAAGATAAGGGATTATCATGCTCGTGTTCTAGAGCTAAGGAGGAAGCTCGATGCCCAGATCTGGAAGGAAGGATTAGCGGATGGGTTGATGAATGGCATGGATAATCTCCTATGTAAGCACTTCATTCTTGGGATGAAGCCGTAAATCGACAACGAGTGAAGTATGACCACCAAAATACTACCATTGAACAAGCAAAAGAGATTGCAAAAAGGTAAGAAGAAAGCATGGAAGAGGAGCCCAAAGAAATTGTTGCTAAAGTAGAGACTACACCAAAGCACCTTTGGTCCGTAATCCACAACCACTCCTCGGTGAGCACAAATATTTCTCCTAGTACATCTACCGAGTATGAATATCTCGCTCAAAAAGATGGGTCGATTAACTATTAATCTTCTTCAAGGAAAAGAATTTAGTTCTCGGGAGGAGATAGAGGTCCAAAAGAAATATTTACGAAGTCATGTTATGGTTGTTATAAAAGGGTCATTATAAGTATAATTGTCCGATAGAGCTTCTACATCCGTAAAGGAGATAATGATAAAGGAAAAGCACCTGTGAATTCTTTTGATGTAGTAGATAAGAGCAGAAATAATGAAGTAGATGTGTTTGTAACAAAAAGAAAGAAAGAAAAAGATAATCAAGATGGAAATGATCCTAAGAAGATGAAAGGAGAAACTAATAAGAAACATAGGAGAAGAAAGTTGGGTGTGCAGGATTTTCTGATTTCACAGGGGCAAGGACCATACTCCATCCTGGAAGATCTGTCCAAAAGGCCTACAAATATTACATATGGTCAACTCTTGGCTATGTCTTCTGAGAAGAGGCGGGAGCTGCGAAGTGGACTCAATGCTCGATAAAGAAAGGAGGTTGAGGTCCCTGTTTTGGAGGCAGAGGCGGATCCCTATGCTCCACAAGCTGAGGTATTATGTAATGGTATTTCAATTCATGATGTCTTAGTTGATGGAGGTGCTGCAATTAATGTAATGACCGAGTCTCAGAATGAATATGTTGGGTTTAAAATTGATCACCCTTCAACACTTATGTTAAGGTCATTAAATAAAGGAAAAACTAAACCGAAGGTGTAGTTTCAAATGTGGCAATATCTGTTATGGGTGTTGTATGTGTGGTAGACTTTCAGGTGATGAAAAATGGTACTGTTGCGTACCCAATGCTGCTAGGAAGACCATGGCTAAGGAGAGTTCATGCAAGAAACTACTGGAATGAAGGTTTCATGACACTTGGACGTGGTAGAGAGAGGGTGAAGATAAACGTGATCCCTTGACATCATAAAGTAGAACCTGTGGATTCAAGTGATGAAACTGATGATTGGACATCCTCTTATTACTCTAGTACCAGTGAAGTGGACACTGAAGATGAAGAAAGTGAGGTGGATGTTTCAGTCATGGATATCCTTCCAGTCACACCAACTCATGACCCCATAAAATTATCTGAAGAAGAAGTTGATTATCGTCTCCAAAAATAAAGATTGCGATGCTTTGTGATGGAGAGTGAGAAGGAATCCTACCTCCAGCTCTTTCGAAGGTACATACACCTATTCACTTTTGATTACAAGGAACTCCATCAAGTAAGTTGGGTAGAACATTCTATTGAGTGGTAGATGGTGCTAAGCCCATAAAGAAAATGCCATATAGAATGAATCCTAATTTTTCTAAGACTATAAAAGAAGAAATAGATAAGTTGCTTGATGCAGGATTCATATTTGCTATGGAGAATTTAGAATGGGTTTCTCCCATTGTGATCTCAATAAAAAAATGGGAAGCTACGCATTTGTGTTGATTACAGGGAAGCTCTATAAGGCAACAAAGAAGGATCATTACCCTCTTCCATTTTCGGATCGATCTTGACGAAGGAGCTATCCAGAGTGCTATAGTTTTGCTGATGGATATAGTGGCTACAACCAAGTTCGTATAGTAGAGAAAGATCAGCTGAAGACCACGTTCACCACTCCTTGGGGAATGTTTGCTTATAGAGTTATGCCTTTTGGGTTGTGTAATGCTCCAGCAACATTCCAGTGTTTGATGAATAGGGTGTTCGAACCCTACATTGGGACCTTCATCAGAGTATTTCTGGATGATTTTTGCATCTATGGGAGCAAGTTGGACCACCTGCACCAAATGGAGACAAGATTTCAAAGGTTAGATGAAGCAAAAGCCTCACTAAACCCTACAAAGTGTGTCTTTGGATGTTCTAAAGGCGTTTTGTTAGGACATGTTGTATCCAGAGATGGTATTGGTAATGATTCTGATAAAGTTTCAAAAATCAAAGATTTACCATTTCTTATGAATAGAAGTAAGTTGAGATCATTTTTAGGCCATGTGGGTTACTATAGAAGGTTCATCAAGAATTTCTCAAAGATCACATGACCACTAACCCGCTTCTTGAAGAAGGATGTTACTTATGAACCAGAAATAAGGCGTATGAAGCTTTTGGACAATTAAAGGAAGCCCTGGTGTCTTCACCTGTTTTGAAGAATCCAGATTGGAGCAAGCCATTCATTGTGTACACTGATGCCTCAGATGCAGCACTAGGAAGTACTTTGAGCCAAAAGGATGAAAATGGGAATGAACATCCAATTTACTTTGGGAGCAGACAAATGAGTAGTGCTGAGGTAAATTATACTGTAATTGAAAAAGAGGCTCTAGCTATCATTTTTGCTGTAAAGAAGTTTAGAAATTACTTGCTAGGGAAAAATTTTCTAGTTGTAACAGATCATCAGGCTCTAAAATATATTGTAAATAAGCCTAACCCATCAGGGAGGATAGCAAGATGGATAATTTTGCTACAAGAATTTGAATTTGATATTATAGATAGGCCAGGAAAGAAGCATGTCAATGCAGATGCACTCTCTCGAGCCTATGATGGTTTAGGATCATCTTGTGATGATGATGATTTCCCCGATGTAGCCTTGTTATCCCTTGACACAATCCCTAGTGAATACATAGATATTTGGAATTATCTAAATGAATTCAAGTTTCCTGATGGTGCCAATGCAAAGACTAAGAGAAAGATTACTCAAGCCAGTCATCCATATTCTATTTTGCATGGAGTATTATTTTGAATAGGACCTGATGGACAGTACAAGAGGGCAGTTGGACGTGATCAAGGGAAGGAACTGCTAGAAGAATTCCACAATGGTACATGTGGAGGGCACTTCTCTAGACAACTTACAGCAAGAAGGATCTTGGATGCAGGTTATCACTGGCCCACTCTTTTTAAAGATTGTTATAATTATTGTAAGACATGTGATATTTGTCAAACACATGGTAACCATAAGACTTCATCAGCTCCATTATGCCCTATTCTTTCACTTGGTCCGTTTGAAAAGTGGGGAATAGACATCAGTAGGTCCACTTCCAACTATCTCACGCCAAAATAAGTATATTGTAGTTGCCATGCATTATTTAACCAAGTGGGTTGAAGCTAGGCCATTGAAAACAACTTCCATGGATGAGGTGGCAAGGTTCATATATGAACGCATTGTCACCGATTTGGTTGTCCATTAGAAATTGTAATGCATCAAGGAAGCCACTTCATTAATGAGGTAGTAGAAGCCCTAGTCAATAAATTTTCTATTAAGCACAGAAGGCAACAACATAAAAGACAAGTACAAATGGACAGTGGAATGAACAAATTTTGTGTTGTGTCAAATTCTAGCAAAAGATGCAGCCTTGCAAGTACATAAGTGGGATAAAAGGATTCATGCAGCATTGTGGGCATATAGGGCAACATCAAAGTCAGCAACAGGATACTCCCCATTTCAGTTGGCCTATGGCATTGATCCAGTTCTTCCTATTGAGTTTGATATTCCCACTGTGAGAGTTATGAAAAATGAAAGGATGGATGAAAGTGATTCAGTAAAAGAAAGGTTGGTACATCTTCATTTGCTAGAGGAAATGAGGGAAATAGCAAAGGATACAAGCCATAAGAAGAAAATGAAGCAGAAGGAATACTTTGATCAAAAGATCCATTGGTCTCCATTTCATGTGAATGACTTGGTTCTAGTATATGATTCCAGATACAAAAAAAAAGATAGAGAAAATTTCTTCCAAAATGGATGGGGCCCTACAAAATAGCAGCTTGTGCATGAAAATGGTACGTACCGACTGGAGGAATTGGATGGCACTCCCATTACAAAATGGGTCAACCACGACAAGTTGAAGATTTTCCAAGCACCAGAATAGTCTACTCCAAGGACGGAGTAGAAGCTAGGAAGGGGGAAGATGTCAACACTAAAATTTTCCTCCATAATTTCTATTTCATTAATGTATGTATTAGGAATAGGATGTTGTTAAGTATAATTAGTAGTAGCGTCTGATAGAAGATAACGGCGCCATCAGTACGGTGCCGCCAATAATGTGGAGTACGGTAATAGTCAAAGTACAATAGGAATGTTGTAAAAAGTAAATATTTGTCGTAAGTGGTCCGGTAATGTTAAAATGTCAAAGTTTGGGTAATTAGAGAAGTAGGGTCTACATGATTAGGAATTAGAAATATTATATTGGTAATAAGGACAAGGAGTGAGGTCATAAATATTTTGTGTATTTTATTTGTAAAAATGTGGAACCCATGTAAAATGATAAGGTTTATCTTATCTTAAAAGATAAGCTTACATGTACAGATAAGAGTTAAGGTATGAAATATGATTCGTCAGAGTGGATTTCTTATCCTATCTTAGAGATAAGATGGATAAGCCTGGAAGTTCTATAAATAGAGAGGCCACCCCCCTCATTTAGCATAGAAGGAAGTAGTGAGAAATATTGTAGGAAGTGTGCGAAGGAAGCCATCAGTTTAAAGGTGTGTTGAAGAAGCCATTAAGAGGTGTAATTGTAAAGTTTCTCCCATAGTCTTGGTGAAAGGAAAGTGAAGTCAATAACACTTGAAGTACCTCATGGGTGAGATTGTAACAATTTCATGTTAATATTATAATTTACTTTGATATTTCAGATTTGTCATCATTCTGTCTTATCATAGTCGATGGTATTCTTGTGTTATGTTGTTGTTTTGTTTCTAGATTACATCCACCAAACTAAAGGTCAGTGCATTAGTAAATAATCATAGCACGAGGAGTTCCCGGTGAAGAATTATCATAGTGCCGGATTGGTGATGACAGTCTCCCCATTTATACCCATGCATACAAGGTAAGAACATTGACTTCCACGCCCGTATCAATCAATATATTACTCAATGACCACCCATCCACAACAACATTCGAGTAATTTCCTTGTCATAATCTAGGCTATGAGGAAGGATATTTTCATGCAAGATCTTCCATCTGGTCTCACTACTTACGCATAGAGTGTTCTCTTTTAACCAAATACCTAACAAAGTGGAATGATGTTCTCCTGACACAACATTTTACACACTTATCTCAAGTCATCTATATCAATTTGGACCGGCTCTGATGCTTTCTTCTGATCCTTTAAGTATTGTATCTCACCGTGAAGATTCCTTAGAACTTTCATGGTATCCTGATAAACCTCCTAATAGGCAAGATCTGGGTACCATGCATGAAGAGCCTCATCTTTAATGATGCTTGGTCTTTACTGCAATGCCTCCTTGGCATATGATTCCTCAAGACGGGTCATGATCTTCACTTGTAGTGCCTCGAATCCTACTTCCATCTTGGGCATCCATTGATTCTCCATAACGCGTGGTATCCTAACCATCCCCACACATTTGTTTTCTTATTTATGTTGCTTACTCAGATGCTCATATAAGTCCTGGGAACTCTTCATAGCTATGGTTCTTTCCACAAAAAGAACATGTAATATTCTAAGGACATTTGTGCCTATAGTGGTTAGGATATCCGCATGTATAACATGTTCCATGAGGAAACTCACTTCTTCCACCACCACAGCCTCGTCCTCCGAATCCATCGTGGTATCCTCAACCTCTGCCATGACTGCCTTCAAAATGCCCCTCTTTCGATCATAGCATGCTTGATTGTGCTCCCGGTCCTGATGCTCATTCTTTCCCTTAGAGTTATCTAAAACTCCTATCTATTGTACACCAATATCTATAGCATCATGGATCTGTCCAATCAATCGACAATCCTCTCGTGTCATGAGTCGTGGACCTACATATTTTACAGTAGCTTAAAACATTTTTCCTTATCGCGTGTTGTAATAATGGGTAGTGGATAACATCATGGTTCGGTGACATATTTCATAATCCATCAAAGCAATGAGTGCACTCGCTTTTTGTGAGGAAAAATATCCTTTGTGTGACCTTCTACTTCATAATATGTGGACTAAATCCTTGTGCGCATCTCATGTGCTGAATTTGTTGATAGTTTCTTCAATTTTCTTCATTTTGCCATAGCTGTTATTTGTGCTTCTAAAACGGGCTCACCCCAAGATCTATGATCCCGTATGCCTTAGCACGCAAGGCTACTTCAAATGATTTGCGCAGATCGGTGTATGTCTTATGTGATAATGCCCTTCTAAAAGGGGTAATCAAGCCCCCAATAAACCATTGTGCATGCTAGCTTGTGTGTATGTCATAAGAAATATTTGATAACAACGTTTTAAACCATGCATCATACTCTTTAACACTTTTAGTAGTGCCTTGCTTAATATATTTGAGTGCCCTTATACTCTTACTCCCAAACTCAGGGATATGAAACTCTTTAAGGAATGCATCCTTTAAAGTTGTATAGTCTATGTAGGTCTAATTAGGTTCAAACTTCCTATACCAGCTATGGGCGTGCCCTTGTAACGTAGTAGAAAATTGGCTTTCCCTACGCTTAGAAGCTGTAATTCCTTTTGTGCACCACAATATCTCACACATATGCACATGTTTAGTAGCATCTTCTATGCCCCTATACTCTAGAAGACGAAGATACATTTCCATGTAAATATTCTAGGGTTGGTGCGGACTTTGCCCACCTGATCCATAACCTCCTATGTTTCCCCTGCCTCCAGAACCATTAGATCCGCCTGAACCAGAGCTACCTATGCCTCCTGATCCTAAACCTGTAGCTGGGGTTGGACCAAAAGATGTACTTCACTGTGTCCCAATAAGAGATGGAACCGAACCCCTACAAAGTGTGTAAAGTGTTACAATTACCAAAAGTTAATCCAAAAATTGGTTCACTTGTATTCTCAGACCGAGGATACACCCGAAAAGGTACTCCCATATAACAACGAAGCCATTTGTACTGCCATCATTGTGCCTCTTATAAGACTCACTCCTACTCTCCCACTGCTTGAACTAGCTTGTTGACTACTTGTTGTACTAGATGTTGAAAAACCAAACACAAGGGCAAGGTTACCAGTGTGCATTTAAATGTGCACCCGTGGCTAAGGTAGTATTTGCTAGCACGGTTCTACGTGAGGCCAAGGGGGATCCATGTCATGCTTTCCAAGATGGGGTAGTGTTTCGCGCGGAATGTTTCAACTTTTGGGATTAGAGTTGCTTCTATCCTTTCATTCCTTTTAGAAACAGATAAGGGTTAGGGCTAGGAGGAATACCTAGTTGAATGTCGAGATGGTGTGCGCGTACCGTAGAGAAAGATCAGGTTGATTGCGAAGAACTCCTTTTTGTCTTGGAAGGACTACCTACAAATAAGAATACAAGACCACCAGATTTTGATTAGACAATAAATGAGGGAACTGCCTTGGGCCCAGGAAATATAAAACTTCCTTTCGAAGGTGGTCAGCTCCCCTGCTAATATGAATTAACACAAATTCTAACAAATAAGCTATTGTCCAATTACAATTTGTTTACCTTATTAGAACAATAGAGAAAGGGCTGGTCTTGGTTTAGAATCAAGGTGACCGATGCCGGTCACTATAACCGGTACCGGTTGGCTCTAACCGATATCGGTAGGGACAATGTTTTAGGGGCTTTTGGTGAAGGCTGGTTGTAAGGTAATTGTGTTGTTTTATAAGGCTGATGGATGGCTGAGGGGAATAATGAGAGGACAGGGAAGACTCAGAGTGTGATAAAATGGTCTTCTGGGCAATACAAGGATGTATGGATGAAGGTTAAGTGCAGGGTGCTGGTAGGTGGTAGATCTAGGAATGAGCTTATAATTACTATCAATCCACAGGCTCAAGAAGGATGATCTGACAATCCAAGATGAGCTATCTCCTCTTCTGATGCTCGGATGAGTGTCACTGGGCTCTAGTTATTTAGTTGCAGTCTTGGGCTTGATGTCCTTCTCTGCAAACTCTTCTTGTTTCTTCACTTGTCTCTGCTCGGCCAAGCAAATCCAGATCCTTTCAATGATTTCTCCTCCTTTTTGATCAAATGAAAATCCGATCCTTTGTTTTTGGTTGGAGGTGGTCATTTACAGGGAACCGATGGCGGTTACACAACCGACGGCGGTCGAGTAGGAACCGGTATCGGTCAGGTCAAAGTGGGCTATTTTTGGTAAAATAGCCAACTTTCCCTCCTTTTCTCCCGAGGGATTAGTTGTGGGCTTGGTCAAGTCATTATGAGGTCAGTTTTGGGTGCGGGTGAGGAGTAATTAATCATAGGTGTGGATGTGGACCAAGTTATAGGTCTTAATTAGGTTAGTTTAGGGTTAAGACTCGGTCATGATGAGGTGGCGAAATGAGGTGGCAGGTATGGCGATGTGGATTTATTAATAATAAGGTAATTAATAAATAATTGTGTAAGGTTTAGGTGATGAGGTTAGGTTGTGAAATGAGATGCGGGGCACAGGGGGTCGTAAGACACAAATTTGGTGTCTACATTAGCCCCTTGTTGTCGTGTAGCTTGTCTTTGTTAAAGCTGCATGGACAATAATAAGAAGTGGTTACCCCTGTTAAGGGTATAGGTAATCCCCCTCAAATCTATCACAGATTGAGGCAGCGTGAAATCAGGGATAGGGTTGATAAAGGGTAAATGGTGTTTATATGATGGTAAGATGGTGGGGTAGGTCCAAGGAAGCAGACGCACGTTGAAATGTAGTAGTGCGACCAGGGTACATGATTTGAAGAGCAAACAAGCAATTCATAGGCAAAGGTCGATAGTTTATCCAAACAAGGGTGATATAATCCTGGTATCCAAGGCATAGGAAGTAGCTCCAGGGGATATAACGGGTAAGGTACAGGAATGTTTAGGCATGTTCGGCAGTACCAAATGGTTGGTTTGGTTGAGATAAACGTCACGGTCTTGGTCTAGGCAAAGTTGGTCATCTGATCAAGTCAAGGACCCTAATCATGCTAAAACACGAACAGGTGAGCGTGATTGAACCAAAAGTGACATGATGGGTGGATAAAAGTGTATTGTGTTGATGTTGGGCGAGGTATTTAATTGGTGCGGCCTTAGGTCGGGCCAAATGGTTGGGTGTGGTCTTGGGTCGGGCCAAATGGTTGGTACGGCCTTGGGTCGGGCCAAATGGTTGGTTATGGCCTTGGGTCGGGCCAAATGGTAGGTAATGGCCTTGGGTCGGGCCAAATGGTTGGTTATGGCCTTGGGTCAGGCCAAATGGTAGGTTAGGGCCTTGGGTTAGGCCAAATTGGTTGTTACGGCCTTAGGTCGGGCCAAATGGTAGGTTAGGGCCTTGGGTCGGGCCAAATTGGTTGTTACGGCCTTAGGCCGGGCCAAATGGTAGGTAACAAAGGGTTTTCAGCCAAGGTGGATATAAGCGAGGTGGTGAGAAAGGGCGACTAGTAAAGAAGGGTAGAAATTGGGGAAGAGGTGGGATAAAACCGATATCGATTATCCATGACCGATATCGGTTAGGTGACCGATACCGGTTACTTAGGGCACAATAAAATCGATATCGGTTATAGGCAAAAAACCTATAAAAAGAAAAATATGGCCTGTCATTATCACATTGTCAATTTGAAAACTAATTTGAGTTGTCTGAGGTGGAGTGTTGAGATTGGAGCATTTGTTGGTTGAGGTGGTGCTATTTGAGTGGAGGAGTGAGTGATTAGTGGGCCCGAGTGAGTAGGAGGCAGCAGTTGATTGGTGGAGGACCCAGCAGAGGAGAGGTGGAGCTATGGCATAGCCAGGAGGAGCAGGAGGTGCTGGACCAGCTGGACCACCACCACCCATCCCACCACGATGACGTGTCGTCGTACGGGTAGGTTCGAAACCCCTCATTGTGTGGATTTGAGTGTATTATGTTGTATTTGGGTTTTGGGTAGGAATGCTAGATTTTGATAAAATAATTAATAAATGGAAGTTATTTGAAAAAAGGAAAGGGTAGATAGGTTAAATAGGCCAAGGCGGCTGGGTGGGTAGGTTTTTAGGGTGTTTGGGTGGGTATAGAGGGAGAAATAGGGAAAAAAAAGGGAATGGGGTAGCCGCGTTGGGTTCGGGTCGGGTATTTTCCAGTGATGCGATGCTCGGCACTAAGCGACTGGCATCGGTCGCTAAATTCTTGGGTAGGTCGGGTCTCTGGGTGACTGGTGTCGGTCGAGTTGACCGCCGCCGGTGGATAGGGGACCGGGGTCGGTTAAGGGTGACCGGTACCGGTCCCTGGGCAGGATTTTTGATTTTGTTGCGTCGTTTTGTGGTGGTTTTGGGTGTTAAGTTCTTGTTGGGGATGGCGTGTTGGGTTGTGTGGTGTTGTTTATGATTGGGTTTTGTGTGTTGGGTGTGAAGATGTTGGGGGATATTGTAGAAGATAGGTGGGTAGAGGGGTTTGTTAGAGAGTCGGGGTGTGGTCGGGGGATTAAAAAAAGGGGTATAGAGGGTATAAGTAGATGTTGTGATAAAGAGTAGGGCTAATGTAGTGAGTTGGTTTTGCAGGCACGTCAGCAGCTGATGATGCGGGACAGGATGCCCCCACCGTTGAGATGGATGCAGCCACACGTGTCCGCAGCGCAATGGGGTATCATGCGCGAGGTGGGACTCGCGAGTCCAATGCAGATGCAGAAGCGATCGACAGGGATCACAGTTTGATGGTCGCCCTCATCGGGAGATGGGATCCGGCGACCAATGTGTTCCATCTCCTAACTAGAGAGATGACCATTACATTGGAGGATGTGTATCGCATCCTTCGATTACCGATTGATGGAGAGGCAGTCTTTCAGGTGGACATAGAGACAACCATGGACAACATCCTACACGTATTCGGGGATGCAGCCGCGCTACTGACGTATCACAGTGCGAGCATCGCGTGTGGGGATATGTACCGGGCCCACCGACATGAGACACAGCTTGCCGTGTTGATGATGATCGGATCACCTCGCTTCACACTCCCGGACTCGAGAGGGAGGCCACTTTCCATGAGCACTGATGGGGTTTTACATGAGATGGTCGAGGAGCATACGTGTTATGCTTGGGCACCAGTATACCTGGTGCAGTTATACCGAGAGCTGTGGGGCTATCGCCGGATGAGGCGATTCGGGATTTGCTCTACGTTTTTGCTACACTGTTGGGCATATGAGCATATCATATGCATTAGGCCAGTAGGGCTGCCCCAGCAGCTAGGGCCACAGGTGATCTATAGATATGGCTTCCAGAGGTGGTTGGGGGTCGTGGGCCAGCCACGAGCGCTCGCGGATGAGATATAACATATTACTGGCATGTATTAGAGGGCTTGACAGCATTAGACATTGTATGGAGACCTTATAGAGGTCATCACCCCCACGGAGGAGCCCGAGCACAACCAGTAGTGGATCCAAAAGATACATTCTGGATAATGGCACAGAGGCCGAGAGAGTACGAGCGGATACCCCTAGAGAGGGTACGACGATAGCTAGGGCTATGACAGGATGAGCCACCTCCCTTCCCTCAGTACTGGAGGGATGATGTAGAGGCTCCACTGCCTGCACCACAGCCTATGGACCTAGATTGGGTAGCCGAGTGGCAGGCAGACGATACAGTGGATGACGCCGGGTGTACGGGAGCATTTTTGGTATGGTGGGTAGGAGAGAGAGCCGCGAGGAGAGCACAACCCACACACAAATAGATCATGCGCGGTGATAAAGCAGAGAGGATCAGCTCGGGGCCGTGTACAAATTATTACAGGGCAGCTTGCACGCATAGGCACGATAGGTGTCTTACAGGGGCAGCTAGCCTAGCCTGTGTAGTGTAGGTGCAGTACAGCTCGAGCACCACCAATGCAATGCACCACCAAATGCACCGCAAGACACACCACAGGTATAGTACCGCCACCAGCCCACAGCACCACCACTGCACCAACACAGCACGGGGCACTTGGTATTAGGAGTCGAGGGCCACCCAAGAAACTATGGTGGCACGGGACCGTTATATGGAGGCTGAGAGCGAGGCCCGGTACTATCAAGATATTCTTGATGGTACCGGGCCGACTATCAGCCATATGCGGCACATAGAGCGAGACCTCTGAGTCGAGAGATCTCGGGGAGGCGCAGCCACAAACCGTGGGTCTGCACACAGAAGGAGGTGAGAGGCGGCACAGGGACCAGCAGGGAGACAGGCAGAGGGCGGTGGAGAGAGCTGAGGGATCCCTGCATATTTTGGTATTTGTATATTGGATATGGGCACCGGTCTGCGAACCGGTTATGTTTATAGAGGCCTGCGTGCCTACATATTATGTATTCATTTATTTATTCATTTATTGTATATACCAGCCTGCGAGCCGAGTACGGGTTGTACCGTTGATACCGGCCTGCGAGCCGAGTATATTTTTTTATGAGAGACCGGCCTGCGAGCCGAGTCGATATTTTGATAGTTGTTGCAGCCTGCGTGCCGGCTTTGTATTAGTATGAGCTCACAGAGGCCCCTTTGCAGGGCACATTGTATATTTGAAACTTTGGATATATAGATATGATGATTTGACCCACATGTTGTGTTTAAAATGTTTTTAAGTGTTTTGTCGATGGTTTGTGATATAGAATGTATGATGAGTTTAATTCACATGGTTTATATATTGATGGTGTTGATGTCTTTTGTTGATGGGATGTATGTATATATAGATGATGAGTTTAATTGACATGTTGTGTTTAAAATGTTTTTAAGTGTTTTGTCGATGGTTTGTATGTAGCTGCCGAATTGATCCAAATGGTGTATAGATTGATGGTTTTTGATATTGTTTGTTGATGGCTTGGTTGTTTTTGTAATATGGATAGATGATGTTGATGAAATTGTGATGAGATATGGATTTGATGAAAAATTATAGATAATGGTGTTGTTTATGCAGGAAAAAGGGACGGGCGCCACAAAAATTTGCAAAAATGAAGAAACGGCTTAGGTTTAAGCAACAAGGGGTACATGACCGACATCGGTTGTGTAACCGATGTCGGTATCTATATGACCGATATCGGTTACGTAACCGATATCGGTTATGGAAGAATTATTTCCCTAAAAATAGAACTGCTGGGTTGGCAACTTAAGTTCTTATTTTTAGCATTCTTATTTTTAGAGTCATGCAACAAGTTAAATATGCGATTGCGACGCTTTTTGACTACTGAGACAGGTAATTGCATGAGAGAATTGAGTGATAAGGAGAAAAGAGACAGGGAAAATCAATGTGGGCTGAGATTCAGAAGGCAAAACGGTAAGTTAGATTTGAAGAGGGTGGTGAACATGGCAGAACGAGGAGAAGCATCCAGCAGGCAGGGACGAGAAGGAAGACAAGTGCCATCTCAAGCTGCTGCAGCCCAAGAGGTAAACGTCTTGGTTGTAATTTGATTCTTGCATGTTGTGTGAATAGTATGATGGAGATTAAGTAGATAGAGATGAGAAAGAAAAGGTGATAGGCAATGATTCGGGATAGGGTGAATGTGATGGGGAAGGTAGGCAGGAGTGTCGGGTATGTTTGTATGTACAGAGAGGGATAAACGATCAAATTATTGTCATAGGTGGTGTTTTTAGGCAGGGTGTGTAAAGTCGATATTGACCGATATCGGCTTAAGATAACCGGTATCGGTTATTGAACCGATACCGGTTACTTAAAACCGATGCCGGTTACTGTAGGAATTTCCAGAATGTGAGAAAGAACCCTTGGGAATTTGATTTATTGAATGGCTGTGTGTCTTTTTGATGTGTGCAGGTGGAGGCAGGGTTCAGGATGAACGATATCGCGTCTGCGCCATTGTTGTCACGAATCCGAGCGGATGTAACACCAGCTGAATGGACTTTGATAAATCGTTTGGGGTTAAGTGGAATCCGCTATTATTCACGGATCGCATGTAACCATGCTATGTTGCAGCGTTGATTGAGAGATGGAATCCAAAAAAAGAATACCTTCTATCTGCCAACAGGGAGATGACAGTGACTTTGCAAGATGTGTTCCGTATTTTGAGACTCCCAATTACAGAAGACCAAGATATCGAGGCATTGCCTAGTGCAACACGGGGAGCGATAACAACAGAGATTTGGTCCATACGCACGAGATTTGACACAACGAGGTTTGACATTCATGTATGGTATAATGTATGCAAACACACCCGAGGAGACAAGGTTAAGCAAAGATGATATTAATGATAGCGGTAGGGTATTATGCATTACCGAGGGTGGATGGGGGAAGATTTCTAAAAGCATTGATGTGTGTTATTTGGGAAATGATAGAAAGGAACGTGACTTTTGCATGGGCACTGCGCATATTTGCGCAGAGCTATACAAGGGTTTATGGGCTTGTAGGACGAAATCACAGGACGACATTGGATTATTCATTTTTATTACATTGTTGGGCCTATGAGCACATTGTTTGTGTGCAACCAATAGGCCGACCCATCCAGTCAGGAGAGACCGAGTGCAGAGGTTGGGATTCAGACGATGGGTCCAGACAGAACAAGAGGCAAGATCCCAGGCCGTGATGGGTGACATCGAGTATTATAGGTAGGTATGGGAGATGGTGATGATTGTGGATATCTGTTGGAGGCCTTACGGGAACTATATGGTAATAGAGAATATAGCTGAGGAGTTGAGGGGTGTAGAGTGATTGAGGTGGATCGCAGGGCACAGGCCAGGGGAGTATGAGAGGATTCCTCTAGATCGTGTGTGGTGACAATTTGGATTTGTGCAGGATATACCCCTGGCTTATAGACCATATATGAGGATTGACGCCGAGGCAACATTCTCACCTCCCCGGCCAACACCTCCAGAAGGGCCAGAGGAGGTAACAGCAATGATCGTAGGGTGATGGATGCAGGAACGATAGAGGCCTATAGATTATGGTGGGTAACAGAGCTACGAGGGGTACGTGATCGTCCTGACATAGCTATGATTACAGCGGAGAGAGATCATCTGCAGAGATTAGTTCATCAGCTCCAAACGCAGGTGAATGAGACAAGAGGATTGTTAGCGGTTGCGGAGTCACGAGCGGAGGGACTAGAGGCAAGATACCTCCATGCGAGGGAGCGTATTCGATGTTACAGGAGAGATTGGCAGATCAGTGGGCGGTACCAATAGCCGTGGTACCTTTGAGGACAGAGAGGCCCGGCGAGAGGCGTCGACGATCACGATCATCACCTGGTTCGGGATGAGGCGTGAGGGTCTAAGTAAATTGTATCGAGGTATAAGAATAAATAAGGATGCCGACCTGCGTGTCGATGATATAGAAGATGTATTTGTTTAACATCTAAATAAAACTGAATATGTATGTTGATTTGAGTTATGATAATAATAAGAATGCTTGTGTTTGAACCTTTTTGTGTTTTGAAAAAGGATAAAGAGGAATGTGATTAAATAGAAATACACAAAAATATTTATATTTACCACACATGATAGGTTATGGTAGGGGATGGTCGAGCTAACCTTGGGAGACCCCATGTCTCTGAAGTGCTGCCTACATAGCCCATTGCACAAAGCAAGGAGGGGCCTCAGACCGATGTAGTTCTCCCTTAGGACCAAGGACAGGAATTCAGCAATGTGGTTGTGGTTAGGCAATTTGTCGGTTGGTAAAAATATTGATATTTGATATTGGTAGGGTAATGTTGTTGGTGTTGGTAATGAATTGGTGATGTTGGAATAGGTATAAGTGAAGCGAAAGTTAGCCTACCCAAGTGGTAGGGAACCCTATCCTGATTAAGGTCAACACATAATCCCATAGTCGAGCAAAAGAGGCAAAAGTGTCCCGTAGTTGAGAAGAGCCAAACAAACCACATAATAACATAGAATGAAGTTGAACCCCTAGGTACCTTGCATGTATTTAGAGGTCAATAGGTGAAAAGAGTGGTATAATCACAATATATTGGATATACGTCACGTCCCTTGAGTTTTGTTGCTTTGACAAATGGTGCGGTGAGGTGGTTGATGTGGGCGAGGATGCAGAGAACTTATTATAAGATGATTATTCTGACAAAAGAGAACCAGACCTAAATAGACAAGTCCATGACTCAAAAGTGTTATGAAACACTGCTTTTATTTTTATTTATTTTTCCGGATATAGACTGATCGATGCGGGAAGTCTACATGGGATATGTATTTTGTTGTTCTTGAGGTCTTCACGAAGCTGATCAATGCGAGAAGCTTCTAATAAAGGCTGATCGTGTATAACCTGTCCCTTCAAGGGAGCAGTCTATTTATAGTAGCAGATGCGGTATTTATGTATAGCTGTCCTTCGGGGGAGCAGTCTATATATAATAGCAGCAATAGTTTGGCATATAGCTGTCCTTCAAGGGAGCAGTCTATTGTATAATTTAGAGGTCTAGATGTCCGTTGGGCATAAAGCATCTAGTTTTATGTAGGAAGTTTGACTCAAGAAAATCCCATAAGTGTTTTAATTAAGAATGTGTTATTTTGATACTTTGAAGTCATGGACTAGACTAAAAAGGGGAGGTGATAATCAAACCATGTGAGCTTGATTTGATTTTGCGATGTAAGAAACAAAGTGTATGTGGTGGTAAATGAGCTCAAGGGACGAGCGTAAGGTAGATGAGAAGTGATATAACACTAATTTCAACAGTAGAATGGTCGAAGATGCAAGGCATTAAGGGGCTCAGGCTCAGGTTTACCATTAAGCGAAGCTAAACGATAAGTGCCTGATCCATAAGTGTGAGTGATAATGTAAGGCCCAATCTAATTAGGAGCAAATTTTCCACGTTTTCTCTTTTCTAGTTTGGTTACATGTTGATTCTCTTTGAGGACAAGATCACCAACCTTAAAGGTACGCTCATGAAGTCATTTATCATAAGCACGCTTGATGCGTTTTTGGTAGATTTGAAGGTGATCAAGAGCCGTAAGACGACGCTCGTCAAGAAGCTCTAATTGGGCTAACCGCTCTTGGCGGAAATCATCATTGGTGAGAATATCCTGAAGAGATATTCTGAGGGAGGGTATTTGTATTTCGAGAGGCAAGACCGCCTCGGTACCATATACCAAAGAAAATGGTGTGGCATTAGTGGAGGTACGAATGCTAGTACGATAAGCCCAAAGGGCAAAGGGGATGTGATCATGCCAATTTCTTCCGGACTCATTGACAACTTTCATAAGAATTTTGGTTAGGGTTTTATTAGAAGATTCAGCTTGTCCATTTGCTTGTGGATAGTAGGGTGATGAGAAACTAAGTTTGATACCAAATTTGTCACAAAGGTCTTGCAACAACTTATTTTTGAAATATTTTCCATTATCTGTTATCAGGCGATGAGGAACACCAAAACGACATATAATGTGGTGGTTAATGAACTCTACAATTTTTTCTTTTTTAGTTGAAATGAGCGGAATAGCCTCCACCCATTTTGTGTAATATTCGGTTGCTGTGATTATCCATCGGTGACGTTGTGAAGAAGGTGGATGAATCTCACCAATAAGGTCTAAACCCCATTGTGAGAAAGGCCAAAGATCTCGTGCGACCTGTAGCGGATGGCTAGGAGTATGTTGAAGGTTGGCATGTTGTTGACACATAACACAACGCTTAACATATTCGTAGCAGTCGTTATTGAGAGTAGGCCAATAATAACCTAGGCGAAGGATTCGTTTGGCCACGGCAAGGCCGCTAAAATGTCCACCACAAATACCGTCATGGACCTGTTGGATGGTATAGGTGACTTTCGGCCGTCGGTTAGACATCGAAGGAGGATGCCATCAAAGCCATGTTTATAAAGGAGTCCCCCCATAATGACATAACGAGAAACACATTTAAGAAAAGTGCGTTTGCAAGATTGTAAGGTCGATGGGAGAACGGAAGTTGTAAGGTAGTCGTGAAATTAGTGATACTGTATCCTATGAATTAGCAGTCACATTATTTATCATACAAACAACCGGGATGAGTAAGATGGGGCAAAGAGTTGTTGGACCAAGACAAAAATGTCAGAGTCAGTTGATGAAGCTGGAATTTGCGAGGCTAAGCAAGCCATAGTATCCGCAAATTTGTTAGTGGAGCGGGGAATGGTTTGGATAGAATAATGAGTAAATAAGGTTAGAAGAGAATCCACGTAATGTTTGTACTTTTGAAGTTCCTCATTTTTGCATTGGTAGATGCCCATAACTTGATTGACTACCAATTGAGAGTCGCTGAAAATATTGATAGATTTGACACCTAAGTGTAACGTAACCTGGAGACCCAAAACAAGGGCCTCGTATTCCGCTATGTTATTAGTGCAGGGGAAATCAAGTCGGAATGAAAGAGGCATAGGCTCAGCCGAGAGGAATGAGAACAACGCCGGCTCCTCCGCCGCACTGGCATTTGGATCCATCGAAGAAGAGGGTCATTGGATACAACTCCTCCCTGAGGGAAAGAGTGGCGATGAGTTCGTCAGGGAAATTAAAATTAGTAAATTGTTCCCCAGGTAAAGGGGCTTCCGCAAGTTGGTCTGCGATGGTTTGTCCTTTGATTGATTTCTGGTGGACAAACTCAAGGTCGAGGTCGGCGAGGAGCATAAGCCATCGGCGATGCATTGGTTTAGATGAGGTTTGGCATACATATAATGGATGGGGTCCATGTTGGTGATGACGAAAGTTTTGTGATTCAGGAGGTAGTGTCGGAGTTTGGTGGCCACGAATGATAGGGCTAGGCACAACTTTTCTACATGTGTATACCTAGTCTCATAGTCTACCAAAGTACGACTTATATAATAAACTGCTTGTTCTCGATTCTCGAGTCACGATGTGCAAGCATGGCCCCTACAGCGTGGTCGGTGGTGGAAAGGTAAAGGTAGAAGGGGCGATCGTCCTGAGGTGGGATAAGCATGGGTGGCTGCAAGAGATAAGCTTTGAGAGCTTCAAAGGCTTGGTGGCACTCTTCGCTCCATTGAAAGTCAATGTCCTTTTTAAGGAGGTGATGAAAAGGTTGACATCGATCCGAGAGTTGAGAGATGAAACGCCGGATAGATTGGAGCTTACCTTGTAAACTACGCAATTGTTTGAGGTTAGTAGGTGGGGGCATTTCTAGGATAGCTTTGACTTTAGATGGATCGACCTCAATGCCACGCAAAGAGATGATAAAACCAAGAAGTTTTCCCGAAAGGACACCAAAGACACATTTCTTTGGTTGAAGATGGACAGAATATTGTAACAGGTGATCAAAAATAATGGTTAAAACATTGAGATGTTCACTGCGATGTTTAGATTTTCCAAGAAGATCATCGACGTAATCCTCAAGGATAGTGTGCATAATGTCATGAAAAATGTAGGTCATAGCCCGCTGATAGGTTGCACCAGCATTCTTAAGGCCAAATGGCATTACACGATAACAGAAGGTTCCCCAAGGAGTTATGAAGGTAGTTTTATGTTGATCAACAGGGGCAACCAAAATTTGGTTATATCCTGAAAAGCCATCCATGAGAGAGAGCATCTCATGGCCTACAGTGAGATCAACAAGTTGGTCAATACTAGGTAGGGGGAAGTCATCCTTAGGGCAAGTGAGGTTAAGATCTCAAAAATCCGTGCATATCCGAAGTCCCCCCGTCGCTTTAGTGACAAGTACGATGTTAGAATTCCATTGAGGATAGTCAATAGGCAGGATGAAGGAAACAGAAAGGAGTCGTTGAAGCTCTTCTTTGACCAAGAGGGCAATGCATGGATGCATTTTTCTCAGTTTCTGTTTAATTGGCTTGGAATCGGGTTTCAGGGTAATGTTATGGACAGCAATGTCAGGATCAATTCCTGGCATGTCAGCGTAGGACCAAGTGAAAGCTTGGTTGCGGGCACGGAGAAAGGTAGTAAAGGTGACTTGTTCTGATGTGTTAAGGGATTGCCCGATCTTCACAATGTGAGGATCTTCCTCTGTGTGGATGTTGATTTCTATAGTAGACTCATTCAAAGATGGTTTGAGTTTCGAGATAGTAAGGCACGTTGAATATAAGAGTCATTTGCACCAAGGTAAGTGAGGATGGATTCATCATCCTGGCACTCAACAACATTAATTGAAGGTGAGTCCTCTTCAATCATGTCTGGATATAGAAGGGGGATAGAAGAGGGGTCCTCATTATCGCGTTGATAAGTGAGAGGACCTAGGAAGATAGCATTTATGAAAAAAAAAAGTTAGGAGGGATAGATTCAGGATCTATCGACTCTGTGGGTGACGAAGGCAAAATGGGTGATGATGGTTCGGTAGGGGTGACATCATCATCTTCTAGGAGACAACTGACATGAGGTTCCTTCGGTGTAAGTGTTCCAGGAAATCCGAGACCACTACGATCATTGTGCTTGCGTGTAGTTACGGGGATGATTGTATGTCGGCCTTGTTCATAAAGACCAAAACCAAAGCCTTTCCAAGCACAGCGAGTCAAGAAGGTAAGGGCAAAATGACGATTTGTCAGGTATTGAAAGTCGATTGGAAAGGAACCACACCAAGAGGAGGTTCAGGGGTTACGGAAGGTGCGTCGACACCCCCATATGTTAGGTTGGTGCGGCAATGAGGTGGTCCGTAGGGGATTACTTCCCCCACACGACGGTCATAGGTAGGATGTGCATGTACCTGTCCATACTCCTGTGGGGTATGGAAAGAACTAACGTTATATAGGCGATACTCCCCCAGCGTAAGGTGCTGAAAAACATCTACTAAGGGGTCTCATGGTTGGGATGTTAGCTGCGGGAAGGGAAGTGGTTTTTATGACGGTGGTTTCATGGGTTGAAGGTGTAGGTGCTGTTGAAATGAATGGTAGAGGTGTGGTTGAAGTAGATGGTTGGGTTGAATGAATGGGTGTCTTGATTGGCACAAGCACATCATTAGGGCGATATAACATATTGCAGGTTTTGAAGGGGGGAGGATCAGCTTTTACGGTGTAGGACTTCCCCTCGTACTCAAATTTTATGCATCTATGTAAGGTTGAGGGAACACATCCCATAGCCCGGATCCAAGGGTGGCCTAACAACATATTGTATTGGAACTCTCCCTCAAGGACATAGAAGAGTTCGGGTAAAGTACGTGGTCCTACATGAATGTTAAGGATCACGGTGCCTAAGGTAGAGGTAATAGCATCATTGAATGACCGCAACATGATGGGGTTGGCACACATGTAGCTAGAAGGGATATTCATTTGTTGGAAGGCTTTTGAAGAGATGATGTTTAGACTAGCGCCCCCGTCGATCATGACACGACGTACCCGAATATCCCGGACGTAAGCTGAGATGAAAAGAGCAGGGTCAGGATCTTCTGTACCAAAGTCAACAATTTCATCTTCGGAGAAACTGACAGCAGCAGCTTGTTGTAAAGAGACAGAAGTGGTTGGGGCGGTAGATTGTTTAGTGAGGGAAGCAACGTGATTGGGTGTTAGAATGGAGGTAACAGGCAGGGTTTCATTAGGTAAGACCTCAATCCCTTGAAGGATTTCAACAAGAGCTTGTCGATGAGATTCAGAAGTCTGAATGAGATCATATAGTGTCATTTTTACAGGTGATTGGTGAAGCTGTTTGATCATGGCTCGGTGGGCAACGCCATTAGAAATGGGGTAAGCGGGTCCATGAATAACCACTTTAGGTGGTGGTGCGATCGGGATGGTGGACGGAGAAAGAGAAGATGCAGGTGTGATTTCTTTCGCTTTCTCGTTGTTTTTCTGCGCTCGAGTAGCAACACTGATCATATTGATCTCGTGAACACAAGAGGAGGAAGATGGTAGGGATGACTCATGGGCTTCGATAGGTGGGGTTGTAATAACGACAGATATTGGTGAGGCGGGGACAGGTGGTATAGGAGAGGGAATTGAAGCCAAAGGTCTCTCCTTTCGTAGGTTGTCTTTCTTAACCTTTCTATCTGAGAGAGGTGACTGACGAAGGATGGATTTTAAGGCTTTGCATCCCTCCACATCGTGTCCTGGTGCGGTGTAAGCGCAGATTTTAGACTCATCATAACCTATAGGTCGAGGTTTAGACGGGTCATAGGGTCTAAGTGGGGGTAGGGAAATGGTCGTATTCTCCACCAACATAGCAAGGATTTTAGCGTAAGATCCTTTGAGTGGGTCAAAATCAGAGGAGGATGAGGGTATTGATTGAGCAGGTTTTGGTAATGTTTGGGCGTGGTTGGTTCGTACGGGTGGTGGTTTAGCCAAGGGGTGTTGACACGTGGTTTTAACTAAACGTGGTTTCTTTGTCACAGGAGCTACGTTTAGCCGGTTAGATGATGAGGCTCCAGATAATGTGGTATCCGGAAACAACGGCGGCAAAAGAGGAGTGACGGCAAACAAGTCCTTTGATGATGAAATTTGTTTAGGGTTGATGGGTGGACAGGATACGTGGGATGACAGTGTTGATATACCCTTAGATCTCTGTATGTGTGCAGAAGGTGTAGGTGGTTTTAAAGAAAACGCAGGAGGTATGATATATTGATGCAAGGTGGAGGGATGAGGTCCCAATATGGAAGGTAGGTGTGACGATGATGGTTTTAATTGTGATAGAGGCACGGATTGAGTTTGTCTCCTAAGTGGAGGGGCGGCTTTATTTTTAGATAAATCTAGTCGCTTAGGCGGGTGTGTTAGACTGGGTATTGGTGCGGTCCCAAGTGTAGGGGAAGATTTGGTTAGGCTAATAGAGGTGGATGAGATACTTGGTAGAGATGCGGGGGATGGAGATGAGGACATAGGCATTTTGAGTTTCTGTAAACACTTCGGGTATATGGTAGAGGTGTCTGGATCGGTCATCTACATTTGAGTAGAATAGGGGGTACTCAAACGTTCCCATAGGACTCATCTATCTTCTGGAGAATGACAGTCTTCAGGTGTGAATTGGAACTCTTGTATGGAAGAAAGGTGGGTTGTGATTCCGGTCCACTGTGGGTGTGATATAGAAGGTAGATGAGGCACGGTATCAATAGGTGTTAAGAGGTCAACCGGTCGCTGAAAAGATTTAGGCGATGAAGAACTAATAGGTAGGAGGGCATGTTTGAGAGGATCCATCATGGTTAAAGAATTTGGTGATGTCGGTGCAAGAGGTTTCTCATCTAAGGATGACAAAAGGAGTGGCGAGCCTTCCTCTTGTGCAGCAAGAGTGGTAGAAGGAGACGTTTGGGAAATAGATAAGTTAGATAACATCCGTTCGCAGTCTTGTAGGGATGTGGTGTAAGAAGGCTCATTTGTGAGAAGGGAACTCTGGGCAGTTAATTCCTTGATGGGTAAAGGAACGGCAAGGATTTCAGCTTGTCTTGATGGCGAGGAAGGGGGTTCGGTTTCCTGCGTTAGGGAAGAGGCTTGATTCAGAATTTGTTTGATAGAGGTTTTTGGCTGGGAATCGAAGACCGCATGGATCTCATGAACACTCTCCTCGGCTAAGATATCTTGGTTTAGATTACTGTTAGAAGAGTGATTCGGGAATGGTTTGTTGAATATTTTCAAATTTCGGTTGGCAGGGGCATTAGGATTATCGAGGGTTATATTCCCTGCATCAACCATTTCCTGCACTATGTTTTTCAACATCTTACAGTTTTCATGACTATGTCCTTTTACGTGGTGAAATTTACAGTGTCATTTTCTTTGTACGAGGAAGGTATAAGCGCGGTGGAGTCAAACCCGGAGTGAGGTTTAACAGGGGGCAAGGTGATAGCTCTGGCTTTGAGCAATTTTTCCAAGATGACACCATAAGTTTCCCCCAAGGGAGTGTAATTGATGGGCTCGGCTTTATATTTATAGGTGGTTTTTGGTGGGGTATTAGACGGTGCTTGAGATTTGACCATCACCGCGTGGACAACTCCTTTTGATTTCGAAGCAGTCGATGGGTGAGGATTGGTGGTGTTAGGTTTATTGGTGGAATTTGGAGTTCAGAAATTGGGGTTTTGTTGCATAAGAACCGTAATTTCTCTTCTTCTAAGGCTCGAATTTCTAGTTTTCGAGCCATGGTAAAGGCCTCACAAATGTACGAAAAGTTTGAATTTGAAGGGTAGGAGAGATGTGCTTAAGCAGCCCGCGTAAAAATTCGATAAGTTCAAATTTGAGGCAAGGCATATGTAAGTTGGTTGATAAGGCCCCGCCATCGTCCAACGAAATCTGCGATAGATTCATCGTCAAATTGTCGGATGGCATAGAGGTCGGTGATAGATACTTTCTTGGCAATGTTAATGGAGAAATGATCCAAGAAAGATTGGGCTAGTTTGTTAAAAGAGAAGATTGAGTCTTTGGGTTAAAGCACTGTACCACTCCAAGGCGGGTCCTGATAAGGACATGGGAAAGGTGCGGAGTAGCAAGGCATCATCATGAGCAATCAAATAACAAGCATGTCTAAAAGATCACAAGTGTTGTTGAGGATCCTCTTTACTATTAAAACGAGTAAATTTCAGCAATTCCCATTGAGGAGGATATGAATGAAGGGGGACAGAAGGGTGAATAGGCTCCCGACAAACTTGATCGTATGTCAAGGCGCTACGACTTCCTGAAACAGAAGCCTCCAGATTTTGTATTTTGTCCATCATTTGTCAAATTAAATTAGTAGTTGGATGAGATGATGGTGTGGTTGTGGTAAACGGAGGCAAATTGGGCCAAGGGCCACCGCTAGACAATGGTGGGGTTAAATGTTGATAAGGTATGGAGGACGAATGTGTTGAGGCAACCGAATAGGGATGTCCTATATAAGCTGTTGAGGTTACCGGATATGTGTGTGGAAATGAAAAGGTGGGCGGAGCTTGAGAAGGAAAGCTCGTGTGGATAGGTGGTAGAGAGCAAGTCATGAATGGAACAGTCTGCAAGAGAGACGAGGTAGGAGTAGTCGGCGGTAATGACATGTTGGGCCCAAGATTAACCAAAGGAAAGCCAATCTGTGCCATATGAACCCCTGAAGCTGCTGAGGTAGGAGACGGGACTAAGGATGCGGAAGGCAAAGCAGAGTTATCGTGCGAGAAGGAGCTAAATGAGCAGCTATACTGATAGGCATGCCAACAAGGAGTTGACCGTCGTGTACGGTCAAGGGCATGAGACAAATAGTATTGTACGCATGCACTAGCATTAGCATCCAAAATTTGGCAAATTCCTTATCTCCTACAGAATTTTGGGGATCTCATTAGTGTCCGTAGGGTTTCCTATAGAATGTGCGGGGGTGATTCAGGTAAAGGCACAGAGCAGGCATGTGAAACCATGGCGCCGGCTTGCTTCCGAGTGATAACAACCATGGACAAGAGTACACAGTAGGGCTTCAATCTATCAAGAACAGAAACAACCTTAGAATGGTGAAAGTGGTAGGTTCTGGTTTGTTAACCGATATCGGTCTGATAACCGATGTCGGTTAGACTATAGCCGACGTTGGTTGGTTAACCGATGTCGGTGTAATTAGACTGGTATGAGAAAATATAAGAAGCTGCTGATTTGATCTTAACAATGCTTAGTACATTTATCAATTTGTTCTAAGGTGATCACAGAAGACAGTGTATAACAGAGAAAACATAACTGAAAACAAGCAAGATGCACATGCAAATCCAGAGACTAACCCTAGGGTTAATTTAAATTATCGTGGGCTTATGCCTTTAGACGTAGAATGATGTCAGAATCCTAAACCGAAGACTTAGAGGAAATGTCAAGTTTGTTTTGGCTTATAAGGTTACCTCAATCGGGCGGAGGAATACCGCGGAAAAAAGGGGGGATGTTTGAGCTGTTGTGTTAATTGTGAAGTGATTCGGTATGTGTTGTGCAGTGAAAGTAAGATTAATTTCTTGTTAATACCGTGGATATCACCCCCACGTGTACGACCTGTTACTTAATCTATGTTCACTAGAATTGAAAACAATAAGCCAGAATATGATGCACGTGTTTTAAACCCAAATCGAAAATGATATTTGATGAAGCAAAAGAGATGACTTTCACTAATACAAAGATGTAAAAGCAAAGCAAGTTCTTTTACCAAAATAACAAAATACCTTGTGAATATCTTTAGAAGAAGAAAACAACAAGTATGCTCCCTATATGAAAGCAAGCAAGAAAGAAAGAAACCCGAAATGGGTCCCACCGGGCGTGCCAAAATGTTTCGCGGAATGTTTCAACTTTTGGGAATAGAGTTGCTTCTATCCTTTCATTCCTTTTAGAAACAGATAAGGGTTAGGGCTAGGAGGAATACCTGTTGAATGTCGAGATGGTGTGCGCGTACCGTAGAGAGAGATCAGGTTGATTGCGAAGAACTCCTTTTTGTCTTGGAAGGACTACCTGCAAATAAGAATACAAGACCACAAGATTTTAATTAGACAATAAATGAGGGAACTGCCTTGGGCCCAGGAAATATAAAACTTCCTTTCGAAGGTGGTCAGCTCCCCTGCTAATATGAATTAACACAAATTCTAACAAATAAGCTATTGTCCAATTACAATTTGTTTACCTTATTAGAACAATAGAGAAAGGGCTGGTCTTGGTTTAGAATCAAGGTGACCGATGCCGGTCACTATAACCGGTACTGCATTGGCTCTAACCGATATCGGTAGGGACAATGTTTTAGGGGCTTTTGGTGAAGGCTGGTTGTAAGGTAATTGTGTTGTTTTATAAGGCTGATGGATGGCTGAGGGCAATAATGAGAGGACAGGGAAGACTCAGAGTGTGATAAAATGGTCTTCTGGGCAATACAAGGATGTATGGATGAAGGTTACGTGCAGGGTACCGGTAGGTGGTAGATCTAGGAATGAGCTTATAATTACTATCAATCCACAGCTCAAGTAGGATGATCTAACAATCCAAGATGAGCTATCTCCTCTTCTGATGCTCGGATGAGTGTCACTGGGCTCTAGTTATTCAGTTGCAGTCTTGGGCTTGATGTCCTTCTCTGCAAACTCTTCTTGTTTCTTCACTTGTCTCTGCTCGGCCAAGCAAATCCCGATCCTTTCAATGATTTCTCCTCCTTTTTGATCAAATGAAAATCCGATCCTTTGTTTTTGGTTGGAGGTGGTCATTTACAGGGAACCGATGGCGGTTACACAACCGACGGCGGTTGAGTAGAAACCTGTATCGGTGAGGTCAAAGTGGGCTACTTTTGGTAAACTAGCCAACTTTCCCTCCTTTTCTCCCGAGGGATTAGTTGTGGGCTCGGTCAAGTCATTATGAGGTCAGTTTTGGGTGCGGGTGAGGAGTAATTAATCATAGGTGTGGATGTGGACCAAGTTATAGGTCTTAATTGGGTTAGTTTAGGGTTAAGACTCGGTCATGATGAGGTGGCGAAATGAGGTGGCAGGTATGGCGATGTGGATTTATTAATAATAAGGTAATTAATAAATAATTGTGTAAGGTTTAGGTGATGAGGTTAGGTTTCAAAATGAGATGCGGGGCACAGGGGGTCGTAAGACACAAATTTGGTGTCTATAGGTAGTTCTTGATGCTTTGGCTCCACATCTTCTACGTGAGCTTCAAATCCTTCATGATCCATCTCTCTCCTCAAAGACCACACTTTCTGCAATGGTACAATACTTCTTTATCTCCCTCTAGTGTGCCTCATTATACTTAAGTCTTTTCCTCTCTCTTCCTTTCTACCGTTAGGTCTACCATATTTCACCAATCTTGATTATGCCCCGTGCGTGGTGGGGTTTAGTTATCCATTGGTTTATTCTTTAGATTCAAAGTTACCATAAGGATATTGATCACCGTGGAATGACTTGTAGGTAAGCTCCCGTGGATGTTGTAAGAAATGGAATTCAACTACCTCTAGACACGAATAAGTGGAAATTGATTATTCCAAGATATAACTATTCAAGACAAAGATGATACCACGTATCTATAGCTTAGGTCCAAACTAGATTAGCATCATAAATGGCTTGGAATTATTCCTACATCTAGAAAAGTGCATGATACATCCAATTCCATTTAGATGCATAAGCAACCAGCCACTCATACAATTCTACTGGAAAGATAGCAAAAAATCTCTTATATAAGTTGTCATACAAATTCTATTCTACCCAAGTGCTTGCATTAAACTCAGATCCAGTGTTGAACCTCCATGTGTATTCTTCCTCCGAATCATGTATCCATTCTTCAATACTTGCTAAGGTCAACCGGTATGTATTCATTACGAACAATCCTGAAAACAACTGAAAAAGAGGTCTCGACAACGGAACCAATGATGCAGCCTAGAATTTAGTGATACAAACCCTATGAAATCCTAAACGCGCTAGCACATAACTCAGCCTAAACTAAGTGCTTACCCGAAGTGCACAAAGGTACTAGGTTATCACATGCAGATGTTATTATGATGAATACTTAACATATATAGTTCCATTACTAACACATCATTCCACAGAGCATACTAGATCTATATCTAAGGAAAAGCATAATTAAGTACTAACCATGATGAGATCAAAAACATACTAGATTCAAATACACATAGAACTAACACTTAGATTCAGCCAATATCCTCCATCATATTAACTGCAATAAGTTTACAAAAGCTTTATTACAATATCAGTAGTATGCGCGTAGTAGATTTAACAACATATCTCTATATATCTTGATCCCCTCTATGTATATCTATTACATAGTTTACTACATATATATAAGGGTGGGGACTTTCCCTTCACCACTTATCTATTCCAAAAATAGGTTACATGTTATTCTTAGCCACGTGCCTTTACAAAACTAGCCACACATGCAAGTGCGCTAATAATAGACTACTACTAGCTAACTGATAGTAGCAGATCTATTTCCGGCTTGTGTCCATGCAAAGTGCTTCGTATCCAATCCTCCAAAATAGCCAATGCATGGCACGCATGTCTCTACCTTGTTTTTGTGCTCTGCACGCCATCTCTAAAAATAGACCTTTATGAGCAAAAACGGCTAAGTCCTAAAAAATAAACTTATGTTCTCAGGCGCGCGTTTCCTATCCATTCACGCCTTTGAATATGACTCAATTTCCTGCATGTCGAATTCTTGTGTGCTTTTTATCAAGTGTTCTTTGATCAATAACCTTTGACTATCTCAACATGATCCAAAATCTCAAGCTCCAACTCTTTACCCAACTCCTATTATCTTCATGTTGGAGCTCAAAATCAGTAGCCTACCCCGAGTCATAGACAACCCGAGATTTCGAGGCAACATGGAATTGTCTCTCAATTGTGGGACTCAGAACCGAGATAGACCTCTAGAGAAGGCCGACTTCCTCTACCTATTTCTAACACTAACACTACAATTCCAAGGGACCAAGGTGAGAAGGAGATGCATAAGGGAAATCCTAAGCTAAGGGAAGGTGATAGTGCCAGAAAGAGGGTTGATCACTCTCCACAAGGGCGAAAGAAAGATGGAAATGTAGTAGAGAGGAAAAAAAAAACATGTCAAAAATGAGAACCATGTATACCATACATTCCTCATGTGAACAACACATGAAATGGAGCCTGCAAGTAAAGAAAACACACAACATGCCAAGAAATGTAAACAAAGAGGCAAGGAGAAATAAAACATGAGACTAGGGCAAAGAGATAGCCACAAAATCTTATTTTATTTCTTAAAGGATGCACATTCAATTACATTCATGGTAGAAGATGAAAATACATTACAGAGACCAATCCAAGGTCTAAAACCCATGGGAAGTCGGCCACCATTTTGACATGGTGTCGTTACAACAAAGAGAGATCTATTTTAATGAGAAGATCTCTTACATTTATAGAAAATAAGGAGAGAAGAAGAAGAGAAAAGAAGAGGGAAATCAGATTTCAATTTCAACCACCAACATTAATTTCTTTGAGAAAATAGGGTGCCTTTGGTTTGTCCACTGCAACATGCCATTTCCCAAAGATGGGCGCCCATACTTCATTAAATTCTGGTAATTGTGTCATCTGGAACTACACCTCTTGTGTGTTAGAGACGTCTTCTATCTTTTCTCCTAACAATCTCCCATTTAATTTATGAAATATGATTTTATTGCATGGAGGAGGTCAATATTCTTCAAATCATATCAAATTCAAAAAATATGATTCTAAATCTCCATCAATTACAACTCCCACAGAAAACTATTGTCCTCCTTATTACGGAACTCTTCATTTTAACTCTACGCAATTTTGAGTTCCGTGGCTTTGTCTTCTTCATTTTGTGGCTCCACTATCTCTTCTACTTGGCCCACAATCTATTTACTTGTTGCGCAACTTTGAACAACATACGTGGACTACCTTTTCTCCATGCTTTGTGGTTTTGAATTTTCTTTGTTCCACGACATTATTAACTTCTTTTCACCCATGATCTCTAGACGCTCTACTTTACGTGTCATGGCTTCATTCTTCATCTTATTTGACCCACACCTTCAAAGTGTATTGCGGCTTGCTAGAAAGTCTCGTGGACCCCTTGTCTTCAATTTGGGGTTACCCGACCTTGGTGGCTCAATATCCTTAGCCGTGACTTCCTAAGATTTTTCCTTCACTTTGTGATGTTCGCTCCTTTCCCGTGGTTCCTTACTTATCTCCATGACATACTCTAACTCTTTGTGGCCTTCATTCCAAGTCCGCGATGAATTCAAATTGTTCTATTTTTGCAAGGGGTGTAAAAATAGACAACATTTTTGGCAACTCACAGGGGTCATCTGCCTGCTAGATGAATTGATCAGTGGCTTGAAGCATCCATTGGGCATGGAGTCAGCCTAATAATTTGAAATTTGATCTTGAACTTTGAAACTCAACCCCTGAGACCGCTAGAAGCGAGCCGACTTGACCTCTCAGTAAATGATATGTTGGGGCTGAAAAATACACTTTTAAAACTACCCCAAAATATGATTACACCATGAACCCATAAAAACTATGTACAAAAAGGAAAAACATACATGCCCCAAGTGGAACATGTAGAGTGTGCACAAGGAACTTCTTCTACTGAAAACAAACCTACTCCTACTCTACTCTAACCAACGACAAGAGAAGCTAAACAAATCCTACAACAGATAGGGAGAAGTAGCTTCCTTTCTTTACAAAGTGCAGCCATGTAATTAATTTGGAAATAAAACCACATGGTGGAAGTGAAAACATGATCCAAAATTCCTCTTTCATCAAAGTATCAACTAAAAACAAGATGTATACCTCCTCAAGTTCTTCTAGCATCTAGTTGGAGGTATTGCAACTGACCTTTGGTACCTTGATGATCATCCTCATGTGTGAAGTGAACATGACTAGTGGTGGCTTTGTTTTTGGCTCCAAGCTAGCCAAATATCTGATTGGGCATGTGGCCTTGGGAAACCATGGACTGATCCTCATGATCTTCCCATCTCTTTGAAGCTCATCCCTTTGATTAGGGACATCCTCTGACTTTGTGGAAGAAATGATTTGTTTACAAACTGATTTGGATTTCATGGTGCTTCTACAAACAACTCATCAAAATAATCTACCACCTTCATGATGACTGAGATGTCATCATCCTTCTTTCCACCTCCATGGATGGCTGATGAGAAATCCTTGCAGCAAGAGGCTCATTGTGCTAGAAGACAAATGGTGGGGCTATAAAAGTGGTGATCTCAATGGGTTCCTCTTCACCAATGCAATATTCCAAGTTTGATATAAAATCAATCTCTCCATGATTTAGTACTGTAAGACACTCCTTTGTTTGATCCATGGTTTCCTCCACTTTTGATTCTGTGAGTTGAGATGAATCAAAAACCTCTATGAACATAATGCCATCATGCATACTACATTTATAAAAAAGAGATTGTTAATCATCTTCTTGTGCTTGCTTTGCTGCAAAATCATCTTCCATTACTCGTTCTTGCTCCCGCAGCTTTCTAAAACCTACATCATCATCCAATGTTGTGCATATTTGAATTATCACCCATGGTTTCTTTTATTCATTGTGTGGCTTAGTTGAAGTTTTGACCAGAGTAGTAGTATATCATTAGTCTCAATTTAAAGCCCAATCTTTCAAAATTTTAATGAAATATTATCTGTTGGGATCTTCAATTGGTTTTTTTATTGTTTGTTGTGGAGGAGAAGGATTTTGGGGGAAAATTTTGAAGAGAATTGAAGGTGGGATGGGAGGGAAGAATATGGAGAAGGGGAATCCTCAATGGCAGAAGGAAGACAAGAACTAGGAACATGGAAAATAGGCTCAAAAGGCATAGGTTGAGAAGGAGGAATAGAAGGGCTATAAGATGGTGTAGATTAAACCCATTGACAAGGTTTTCCAATGACTGATTGGTAAGCCTCCATTTCTTCAATCCAGTCTATAATCTGTGACATAATTTCAACCAAAAACTACAACTTCTACTGAGGGTTGAACCAGTTTGGTGCAAAGCCTGTCCATGGGTAGGGCTTTCTAAAACCAATCATGGCCACCTTCACCATGCATGTAACTCGGTCGGTTCCATGCTCATCTCCATCTCTTCAATCTGCCTCTGGAAATCAACATCTTCCATAGGAATTCTGCCATCACTTGCATAACCTTGTTCTTCATAAACATCTTGGTTACATGAATAACCATATGGGTCAGTGGAGGGTGGGTTATACACATATTCTTCATGATGGGGTTCATAAAAATGATTCAAAGGAGGATTTTGAAACTGTGGGGATGGAATGAATTGGTTTTTCCGCTGTAAATGAGAATCCCATGAAGGAAAAGAAGTCATGATTGCACAACTTCATGAAAGGAAGAAAATGAAAGGTGTGGAGGGAAAATGGATGAATAGAAATGGATGCAAAGGTGAATGGAATGAAAGGGGAAGGTCTGAAAATTAGAATAATGGGTTACCTGAATAAGTGAAATCACTAGATATTCTTGAAAATACCTCCAAAGGTGTAAATATTCACCAAGTGCACATCAAATGTGACAAAGAGAAGTGGTAAGGTTCTTCAAGACATGTACCACTTTGGGCATGCAAAAACTATTAAAGCTCAAAATTGCACCCTACCCCAAGTCATAGAAAACCTAGGATTTTGAGGCAACACGGGTCTTCCTTAGTTCATAGGTCCCACAACTGAGAGACAATCCCATATTGCCTCAAAATTCAGGGTTGTCTATGACTCGAAGCAGGGTGCAATTTTGAGCTCTAACACTTCTTTTTTGCAATTTTTCTCCCAAACCCTTATTAGGTCTTATGTAGGGATCTGTCATGGATAATTATCATTGTAATAAATTTGAAGGAGAAATAAAGGAAGATTCAAACACCCATTATTCCATTTATCATTCCCCTTAAGTTTCACTACATAACTACAAGGATTTCACCTACTTTATTTGCAAATTTACCCTTCAAACAAGTGTTTTGACTGTGTTTTGAACTTTCCTATCTAGACTATCATAAAAACAAAGGGTTTGTGCCACTTTGGTTTCAAAAATTTCTTTCATAATATATTTCTATAGATGCTTGACATGATATGTTGAATATTTCAAGTCAAAATAAGTTGGTTTTCCCTCTCAAAAGTAAATCCCTTGTTAGGATGTGTTGTATATTTTGTATATTATATACCCGGGAGTATTGTACACCTCTTCCACAAGTGTTATGGGTGGTGTCATAATCCATGAATTATGGGGAACCCTTATGGGTGTTTATTAGCCCACGGTTTTGGTACCTATTGTATTGTAAACCTGCTTTGTGAGCTTTCTTACTGCTTTGCTTTCAAATAGCTAGAGATGCAAAGGGTAAAGAAGAACTTGGAAGTACATTATTATATTATAAACAGATTAAGTTAATGCAATAAGGAGAGAATTTACTATGCTAGGTTTTTCTCGAAATGGTTTCCCAGTTAAATCTTATGTTTTGTCATTTTTTTCTTTGATTATCTTGAATATTATGTTCAGTATAGCTTATTGTTTATTAGTTTATCATATTGATTCTATTAATTTGGTATCGATCTAGGTTTTAGTTTTTATGTGAAGAGTTAGGATTTCTAAAACCCGTGATAAATGTTTTTGAGTGGGAGCTCTACAAGTGAATTTTTCAAGTAGAATAAAATGATGGGAAGTGCAAGGATCGAGATCAAAAAAATTAATGGCCAACATTTTGAGTTATGGAAGCTCAAGATGGAAGATCTTCTTGTGGATAGAGATCAGTGGATTGATGTGTCTAGAGTCATGCCCATGGGTATGAAGGTAAAGGACTGGGAAAAGATCAATAGGAATGCAATTAGTTCAATTGGATTGTGTCTGTTAGATTCAATTTTGGTTAATGTGTCAAATGAGAAATCCGCTCAGGTGTTATGGGAGAAGTTGGGGACTTTGTATCAAACAAAGTCTTTGGTGAATAAATTGTTTCTCCGAAGAAGCTATCATACTCATTAAGAATGAATGGCGAGAGAATCTATTGTAGAACATTTGAACATATTTAATACTGTGGTAAGTCAGTTGATTTTTTTATATTAAAATGGAAGAAGAGGATAAGTGTATTAATATTTTGTGTTCTTTACCTGAGTCTTGGGATAATCTAGTTATGGCTATTACTAGTACTATGAAAAAATTATTAGTTGAGGATGTAGTTGCAACCTTACTATCAGAAGAAATGAGGCGGAAATCCATTGAGGATTATCAATCCAAGGATGCCTTATATGTAAGAGGTCGTACCCAAGAGAAAAGCAAGAAGAGGCAAGGACAATCAAAGTCTAGAAGTAAATTGAAGACTACAGAAAAAGATAAGAGGAAATGTTGGAACTGTGGTAAAACGGGGCATTTCAAGAAAGACTGTAGATCTAAGAAGGTAGAAAAGGGTAAGTCCTCTGACAATGGTGGATCTTCAAATACAAAACCCTCTAATGAAGACTTGAATAGTTTCGTAGATGATTTCTCAAGAAATACCTGGGTATATTTTATTCGAGAATAAGTATGAGGTTTTCAATAAATTCAAAGAGTTTAAGGCTCTTGTGGAAAATTAGATAGAAAGGAAGATAAAGGTTTTGAGAAGTGAAAATGATGGGGAATATTGCTCTAATGCCTTTGAGAAATTCTATAAAGAGTGTGGAATAGAAAGGAAGAAGACAACTCCATATATGCCACAATAAAATGGAGTTACGAAAGGATGAACAAAACATTGTTGGATAAGTGTAGAAGTATGCTCAGTGGTGCTAGTTTGGACAGAAAATTCTGGGCATAAGTAGTGGAAACTGCGTGCTATTTGGTTAATAGATCACCGACATCTGCACTTGAAGGGAAAAATCCACATGAAGCATGGACTGGTAAGAAACCCTCTGTTAGACATTTACGTGTATTTGGTTGTATTGTTTATATGTATATTCTGAAAGAGAAAAGAACCAAGTTAGATAATAAATCTGCTAAGTGCATATTTATTGGATACTCTAATGGCGTAAAAGGATACAAGATTTGGAATATAGAATCACAGAAGGTTGTTTTTAGCCGTAATAAGATGAATATGTATCTAAATTTTATACGACTACAAAAGATGAACAACAAAGAGAGTTGCAAGGGGAAAATTTAACCGAAGTAGATGAGGAACCGGAAGATGTTGAACCAAAAATCCTATCTTAAGAAGATCGATTGGTGAGAAGGTCACCCGAGAGGTATAGTCCTCGTGATTTCCATTCTACTTCTATTTTATCATTTTTATTTGTTCTGTGATGAACCCAATCTTGTGAAGGATGCTTTTGGATATTAATGAAAGAATTTTTGGAAAAATTCTATGGAGGAAGAAATGGAGTCCTTATATAAGAATAATGCTTGGGAGTTGGGGATATTAACTCCTGGAAGAAAATAGGTTGGCTATAAATGGGTGTTTAAGAAGAAGTATAATGCGAGATGGGAAAACAGAAAAGTATAAAGATCACCGTATGGCAAAGGGTTTCTCTCAAGTGGAGGGAGTTGATTTTGGTGAGATATTTTCTTATGTTGCTAAGTTACATTCTATTAGATTTCTTTTAGCTATTGTCATTGTTTTCGATCTAGAAATAGAGCAGATGGATGTTAAGACAATGTTTTTACATGGTTAGATTGAGGAGGAAATCTACATGATGTAGCCAAAAATATTTAAGATCAAAGGAAAGGAATATTTGGTGTGTAGACTGAAAATTCATTATATGGCTTGAAGCAACCACCAAGAATGTGGAACTAGATATTTGATGTATGTGTTGAGACTTGGGCTCGAAAGAAGTAAAGCTGACCCCTGTGTTTATTTTAAACATAAAGGTGAATATTATGTTATCCTTGTATTGTATGTTGATGACATGTTGTTAATTGGTAACAGTAAGAAATTGGTTAGTCATGTTAAATCTCAACTCTCATCTCATTTTGGTATCAAGGATCTTGGTGTTGCAAAATTTAGTTTGGGCATGAAAATAAAAAGAGATCGTGTAAATATGAAACTAGTGTTAAATCAAAGAAAGTATCTTAAGGTGAAATTGCAAAGGTCCCAAATGCATGAAAGTAAACTTGTTGGAATTCATTTTCCTGTTGGTCAAAAGTTGTCTTCTAAAAAATGTCCTAAAACTGAAGAAGAAATACAGGACATGTCTCAGGTACCATATGCTAGTGTAGTTTGTAGTTTAATGTATGCAATGATTTGTACTAGATCTGATATTGCACATGCAATGGGAGTAGTGAGCATATTCATGTCAAATCCTGGAAAGGAACATTGGACTATGGTAAAGATAATCTTTAGGTACCTACATGGGACATCTAATTATGTAATTTATTATCAGGGAAAACATGATAAAATTAAAACATTATATCTACATGGTTTTGTGGATTCCACCGTGGGTGGAGAATTAGATATGCGCATGTCTACCAAAGGTGGTTATGTGTTCAACTTGTTTGGTGGAGTGGTAAGTTGGATGAGTAAACGTCAAGCAAGTATTGCGATATCGACCACGAGGCTTAGTATATGGTAGATACTCATGTAAGTAAAGAAGCGGTTTGGCTTCGCGACCGATCTTCACCGTGTGGGTTCACTCAAAATGCTATAAGGATCAATTGTGATAGTCAAAGTGAATTTTTATGGCAAAGAACTCTAAGTATCATTTAAGAATGAAACACATTTATGTTCGATACCATTTTGTAAGAGAAATGGTGGAGGAGAAGAATATATTAATAAGTAAGGTGGACACAAAGGATAATGTTACTAACTCTTTAACTAAGGTTGTGAGTGTTGAGAAATTTTCTTAGTGTAGAAAATTGATGGGCTTGAATGCCCTGAGCTGCTGACTATATGGCAGTGTAGCCCCCTTTTGCAAAGTATACAACAAGTGGGAGAATGTTAGAATGTGTTGTATATTTTGTATACTGTATACCCAGGAGTACTGTACACCTCTTCCACAAGTGTTAGCAGGGGTATGGGGAGTATAGATATGCTATTTTCATCTATAGGTATATATGGGTGGTGTCATAATCCATGAATTATGGGGAGCCATTATGGGTGTTTATTATCCCATGGTTTTAGTACCCATTGTATTGTAAAACCACTTTGACGGTTTCTTACTATTTTGTTTATAAATAGCTGGAGATGCAGTAGGGTAAAGTAGAACTTGGAAGTATATTATTGTATTGTAAATGATTAAGTTAATGCAATAAGGAGAGAAGTTACTGTGTTGGGTTTTTTTCCGAAAGGGTTTCCCAGGTTAAATCTTTTGTTTTTTCATTTGTTTTATTTGATTATCTTGAATATTTTGTTCAGTTTAGCTTCTTGTTTATTAGTTTATCGGATTGATTCTTTTCATCCCTAGAATTCACACTCACAAACCCTCCTAGAGATCTTGAGAGGAGTTTATTTCCTATAACTTCTACAAATCTTCGATTCTAGTGACCAAATATTTGTGTGATGTCCGTTTAGAGATTATTTATAGATTATGCTTACTAGTGTGGTGGGGGAATACATGAAAATCTCGTTTCATACAAATACTCATTGTATTCCTCACATAATTACATAGTTCATAGTCCTCTACACTCTTTTCTCGAGCAAAATAACTTACCATCTTATGAATGGAGTCCCTTCTAAGATGTAAATGTGTTCTTCCCTCATACCTTGACCAAGAAGCACATCTATCATTTCCAAAGGGAAACATCATATCCTCTAGTCATGCTCAACTACATTATGTCATGCACACAATCACCTTTACAACCATTGCCATGAAGAAAATCATACATACAATCCACCATTATGTTACTACTTATTCAAAATCTAATAATGAATCTCCATACCTTTGCATGACAAGTTAATCTTCTGAATATCCCCATGGAATAATGGCACAATCAAGAATATGCAAGTTAGTTATCTTCATTTAATCGAATAGGGGAACTAAAGATTTTACATCCACTAGAATCAAGTACAACCAATGGTTTATGAATACTCCACAGATGGTTGCTACATGAAAAAGGAAAAGGAAACATCATTCATACTTTAAAACTTAGAAAATTCATAAGACAAGAATACTCACAAATAGAACTCCATATATAACTATGCCTCGATTTCATACAAGTATTATGCTTCATTATTTTCTCTTCTCCTCTAGTATGAGGAATGAATTCCATAACCACTTTCCCTTTGAATTTACCTCTTCTTACTCACACAAAATAACCCTAACTATTTTTCTTGATGACTCATAATGCCCCATATCACACATTAGGAAGAATTTTGTAACATTTTCAACATTTATGGGTTTTACACAACCCAAGACCTATGATATCATGTCTAGTCTTTAACACATAACCTAACACTCCTAAGAAACCCTTTACAAGACCATAGAACTCATTACACACCTTACAAGTATTTGAATTTTCAAACATCCCTTTTGGAGGAAAACACAATAGAGAAACAATTTGAATTTCTTTAACTACAGGTGAATGCTTGAATTGCTTCATTTGACTCGTTAAGACCTCTAGAGGTCCCTCCCGCACAACACACTTGACTCCAAAAGTCTTGAAATTTTGTAAATGAATTTTTCTCAAGGATGATCTTGCATCATACTCCCAAGCTGAAGAAAAACCAAGCATAATTTTTGTTCTCTTGCTCTTGTATTCATCCTCATAACTTATCTTTAGTATTCTCTTCTTGCTTGAAATTTCCTTGTATCCTTCATGACCATCGTGGTTTCATGTAACGAGTTTTTTTCTTTTATTTGCTTTGACTCCAATCCATTTCTCTTTATTCTTCATCTTTTATCCTATCACCTTCAAGTAGTCATGATTCATACCTGCACATACTAAGATTAGAATAACAAATTCTTCATGTTCTCTGTGATGCCCTCAATTACCGTGATACTTTATGTATAACTTGTATTCATCCCTTGTTATGTCAAAATATTCATCTTCTTGCACATTTAATTGTTTATACTAAATCTTCACCATCTCAAGTTGTCTTAAATATTTCTTTTCGTGTCCTCTCCTGTCATTTCCATCCTCAAATGTCCATGAAATTACCTTTGTTTCATCCATACCTACAAATTTCACCTTACCATCTACCTCATCCAACCAATCTTGCAAAATATCATCAATATCTTCCTCAAAACCTTCATTACAACCTTTATTACTAACTTCAAATGCACAATCAACATCACTTTTTACAATTTTAAGGAATTCATCCACTCCATTTTCAATGTCAACCAATAATGAATCAAATGCACTCACCTTACATTCTTGTTTTTCTAATCTTACCTCTTAAATTTGATTGCTTACCTTGAGTGTTTATCTCTTTTCCTACTCATTTCTTGTCTCTTCCTTCTTCCACACCATATTCTCTTCCTTTTTCTTTTCTTGTACATTCAATAACCCTTCTTGCTCTCTCTTATGTTACTCTTATTTACTCTTTTCTTTTCTTGACTTGTCTCTTGTTGCTTTGAATTTTCTTTTCATGCCTTCACTTTGCTCTAAACCTTCTTCATTATCTTCATTCTCTTGTTCTTCTAGACTAAGCTGTAAATTTTATTCATTTTCTTGTCTTTCTCCATCTTTGTTTCTCATTCTTTGACTCTTTCCTACATAAACACCACTAGGAGAAACTTTTGTTACAAAAATACAAGACAAATTTGTCCCATTTTTGTCTTATTTCATTATTTCCTTGGGTTATTCATAACATTTCTTATCCCTACTGATATCAAATGATTTCCTTCACCTTTTCCCAATTTTTCTTCCTCTTGTATATGTATTTCATCTTCACCCTCTTTAGATTTTTCATTTTCAATTTTTCCAATGACCTTTCTTGCTTTTCTACTCCATTTCCTTGATTATTCTAGCATTTTATTAGCTTATTTATACCTGTACCTATCACGAATAATTCCTCAATCCTTTTCATTTCCTCATACAACAATATTTCACTCTCCTCTTTTCTTGATTTATCACATTTAGGACTCATTTGGTCTTCTTCTTCCTTGAAATATCATGCTAGTTTACTAAACTCATCTTTCACTTTCTTTACCTTCACTTTATATTCATATTTCCTCATTTTTTATATCTTTCTCTTCTTTAATCTCATCAACATGGTCTTCATCATGCATGATATCTCTCTAAAAAAATTATTCTCATCCTCAATTGACTCATTCTTTACTTGCTTAAACAAAACATTGAAATCATCATGCTTACCTTGGTCTTCACTTGTTTATTTCACTTGCCAAGCCCTTATTAGGCTTCCTTGTTCTTCTCTTCTCTCTTTAACTCTCCACACTTGTTTTCTTGTCTCTTTAGGCTGATATGTACCTATAGTTTTAGTCTTCCTTCTTATCTCATAGGCTTGTTTGTGCTTAGAAACTCTTTCTTCACTCTTCATTCCTTGGTCACCTTCATTGTATGCTTTTCTCAAACTAAAATATGATCTTTTTCCATCATTTCCTTCTTATTTTCCATTACATACCACAACCCCATTATCCTCTTTCTTGAATTTTATCCCTTGTTCACAAAAACTAAATTTTTAAGCCATTTAGGCATGATATATCCATGTTGAAACTCAGATTTTGAAGAACTAACCTCTTCTTTCATTGTGATATCTTGTATATCAAATAATTCACTAACACATGCATGAATAAATTCATAATTTTCATCTTCCCATACCTGATTATGAACCATATTTGATACCATGTCCTTCTCTTTTACCTTGTCTTCCATCTTCTTCTTTTTTGTTCCTTTCTTTGTCGTCTCTCTCTTGAATGTTTTCCAAATCATCATAGAATTTTTTTCTTTTTCCTCTTTTTCTTCACTAGCATGCTAGAGGATCTCACTCTTTCCCTCGTAGCTTCTACAACCTAATCTTTGCTTCCATCATATGCATTTGACTCAAAAGATTATCTTCTTGGATTTCACTTGTAATTTTCATTGTCTTCTTGATCTCATCCACAAAATTCTTCATACCTTTATATACACATGTAAATACAACATTAGAATATAAAAATAGAGACCAAAATGTCTCCATGAGTGTCTCTCTCTTGGAAAATTTCCTCCTTATCCACCCTTCATCACTAAGTGTTTCATTTTTCACTTCCCTTCTTCTCCATTATTCTTCTTTCAATATGTTCTCCAATATGAGAACTCTTTTCTCTTCCTCATAGCATGCTTCACAAGTGACTTGATTGGCCACTTCACCGTCCTTCAAAACTCCATCCACATAGCTCACTTATTGCTTGAATTCTTATCTAATTACTTACTTATATCCATATATTTTATAAGTCTTCCAACCTCTGTAAATCACTCCTCAACTCTAATATTTGTCTCTCTATTTTTGTCTCTTGTTTCACACTCTTTACCTTCATTGTTTGAGTCCTTCCTCTAAAGTCATCCCGTAAAACCAAGTAATATATCTTGCATAAAACTTAGTGAAATCCTTTTTCTCCATTATTCCTTCTCAAATACCAAATGGTGTGGAGAGGAATCCAAAATCATGCTTATAACTAATTCAAAGAGGTTTAACACAAAAATCTTCCCAATCTCTACATTGAGGATCTTTCTACAAGCCTATAAGGATAAACACTTGTCAAAATTGATAAAAACCTTGTCTAATATGTCAAATCTCCCTCAAAATGGTCTTAGAAAGAATTTTCCCATCTCCATTCTTCAAATACAATTCATCTTTCTCGCCAATCATAACATGATAAAAACTATCACTTGTCCAAACTTGCCAACTTGGTCAAATTTTGTCTTGTACAGCTCGACACAAACATATACTCTATACCTAGGATTCAATGAGGTTTTTCCTCTCATCCCCTACTCACATGATCACCACACTGTTAAAAGCATCACACCATGCATTTAAGGTAATCAAACACCCATCTCTATCTCCTTAGTGAAACTAAAAACAATATTTTCAAGACAAGGTATTTTACTCAAACATTAAGGCTAACTAAAAGGTTTTAACAACTACCATAGTTCAATTATGACTATTTTAACATGCTCCAAAAATATCAAGCTCCAACTCTTTACCCAACTCCTATTATATTCCTTTTTGCAATTTTGCTCTTACAAACCCTTATTAGGTCTTCTATAGGGAATTGTCATGAATAAATATCATTGTAAGAACTTTCAAGGAGAAATAAAGGAAGATTCATACACCCATTATGTCATTTATCATTCCCCTAAAGTTTCACTAAACAACTCTAAGGATTTAACATACTTGCTTTGTAAATTTACCCTTCAAACAAGTCCTTTGACTATGTTTTGAACTTTCCTATCTAGATTGTCATAAAAATCAAGGGTTTGTACAATTGGTTTCCAAATTTTATTTCACAATACCTTTCTACAGAGGCTTGGAATGATATGTTGAAGATTTAAAGTCAAAATAAGTTGATTTTCCCTCTCTCAAGCAAAGCCCCAACATTTACACTCACAAACCCTCCTAGAGAGCTTGAGAGGAGTTAATTCTCTATAAATTCTACAAATATTCAATTCCAGCCACCAAATATTTACATGAGGAATGTTTAGAGACTATTATGAGATTAGGATTACTAGTGGGGTGGGGGAAGATGTGCAAATATCCATTCATGCAAATACTTAATGTCTTCCTTGCAAAATCACACAGTTCACAATCCTCTACACTCTTTTTCTTAGAAAAACATCTTACCATCTTATAAATGAAGCCCCTTATAAGATAGAAATGTGTTCTTCCCTCATACCTTGAATAAGAAGCACAATTATCATTTCCAAGGGGAAACATCATATCATCTAGTCATGCTCGCCATTAAGTCATGCACACAAATCACTTTCACAACCATTTCCACGAATAAACTCAAACATACAATCCGCCATTATGCTAATACTCATTAAAAATATAAAATGACTCTCCATACCTATGCAAAACAATTTAATATTCTAAATATCCCCATGCAAGAATGGAACAATCAAGAATATGTTAGTCATCTTCGTAATCGAACAAGGGAACTAAAGTCATGTTATATCTAATAGAATCAAGCACAACCAATGATTTATGAATACTCCATAGATGGTTTCTACATAGAAAATGAAAAGGAGTCATCATCCATACTTCAAAACTCATAAAACTCCATAAGACAGAATACACACAAATATAACTCCATATATTACTATGCCTCAAATTTTATACAAGTATTATGTTTCATTATTTTCTCTTCTTACTCCTAGTACAAGGAATTAATTCCATAACCACTTCCCCTTCTAATTTACCACTTCTTCCTCACACAAAATAACCCTAACTATTTTTCTTGATGACTCATAATGCCCCATATCACACATTAGGAAGCATTTTGCAACTTTTTCAACATTTATGGATTTTGACACAACCCAAGACCTATGACATCATGTCTAGTCTTTAACACATACCCTAACAATCCTAGGACACCCTTTACAAGACCATATAACTCATTACATACCTTACAAGTATTTTAATTTTTAAACATCTCTTTTTTAGGAAAACAAAAGAGAAAACAACTTGAATTTCTTCAACTCCACTTTGAATGCTTGAATTACTTCATATGACTCGTTAAGACCTCTAGAGCTCATGCACAACACACTTGACTCCAAAAGGCTTGAAATTTTGAAAATTGAGGTTTTCTCAAGAATGCTCCCGCATCATCCGGGCCTCCCATTCCCTGGCATCCCCACCTTCCCCGCATTTATGTTGGGTTCTTTATTTTATGGATCCTTATAACCCCGGTGGAATTAGTTCTTATTTGGCCCATGTTCCCCACACCCAAATGTTCTCCACAATCTTGTGACTCTCACTTTCTTCTAAGTTACTTTATATTATGGATAATTCAGATGTTTTAAGAACCTACGACCCTCGTTTCATTGGACCTTGTATTCCTTGAAATCCCATTTTTCTCACACTAATCATGATTTATTTTTATTGCGGGTTTCTCGGATATATTAGGTACTTCCACCCTTTGTTCTTATTAGCACTAATTTCCCTGCGAGCCTCCCCTCTCCATATTATATTGATTTTCTTTGTGTCATGCGGTACTTTGGAGGTTTTTGCACTCAAAAAACTTGTTCCCACAAGCCATCATTTCCACAAAATACCATCATGCCCGTAATATATATAGAAAATGGTTTAAAATGTTATTGTAACACCCTCATTCCTCGCATTCCATTATAACTCACATTTTAACCATTTTTATCGAATCTGTTTATTATAAATGGGGTAAAAATGAATCATTTTCACCATTCCAAGTTATGATTTTTGCTGTGCATAGTCTCTTTCTCACTCTCGTGCCATCGAGGACCGTATATATCTTTCTCATTTTCCTACTGCTTTCTAAAATTCAAATTGTGTTAGAATCCTTGATAAAGTGTCATTCTTCCTATAGAAAAGGTAAGTCATTTAATAACCCCTTGTTTTTTTAGTATGAAGTTGAGCTTTGTATTCTCCCATTCACTTTCCCTCTAGGAAAACATTATTGAGCTCCAATTCTCTGAGTTTTTCCCCTCAACTTTCACCATGAAGTTCTATTATAGAGGCTATGAACACATTTCTTCCTTATAAATATTTGTACCTAACATAGGGGATAGTGATGTAAGACATTTAAATTTTGATGGATACTGATGATTCCCCCACAATCATGGCCCAATGTATTAAAAGTAGTGGAATTTCTTATGTCACGCTTTCCCTTTCTATTCAATGAACTGATATTGTCCTTACTTGTGCCCATGTTTTGACCTTGTAACCAAGGAAATCAAAGATCCTCGAGGCCGATTCTTGCTAAAATTGATGTTGGCTATATAAGCTAAGCCATAAGAATCCTGTGTTTGAATATTAAAATACCCTAACCAAGGCCAAAGCTCAAAATTAGTTTAAACAAGATAAATATTGATATAAGGAAATGCTAGTGAAATCATGGCTCAAGGCCCCAAAGAGAGGAGTTTGAGAATTTCCTAAGTTCCTATATAGATCATATTTCAAGGAAGAACTATCTAAAATGATTACCATGTTGCCTAGATTAATGTACCTACCTTCAACAAATGAGTTCTAGTTTTAGATGTGTGTGTACATTAACATTATTTAGGAAGGTAAAAAAGTTTGATTTGGGGGAAATCATTTATGAAAATCTCACAGAAGCAACCGATGAATGTGCATCAAAATAATACTTTTCACATGACCTCCTACCTCATGTATACAATTATAGCCTATAGAGTATGTCCGGTATTTTATGATCATGATGATAAGAAAATGAGAAAATTTATGAATTTTACCCACAACTCACCTTTGAGAATATTAAATTCCATCACAAAAGAATTAATTATTCTTTTACAATGTTCATAAGTAAGTCTCCTCAAGGGAACACAAAAAAAGAGTGTCTCATGCAAACCAATCAATTGATTGTGACATATGACAACCTCTTCATTCAATTTAGGAAATTTTCCTACATAAGACTAGCTAGTTTTGAAGGTGCACCCAACAAGTTACCCATGTATTGCAATGATAAATTGGTCCTTGTAGAAGTTTTTAGACAATTGGATATGCTACATAGGACATGTAGAGATAAGAAAATCACTGGCATCCAATTCCCTATTTCCTTGGGAAATTATACATGTAGATCTGCCCTGGATGCTCAAAATGTTGAAAGGACAATTTTTTATTTCAATTTCCATTCATACCAGAGGAGATCATCCTTTGATATCAAGGGATTCATTTCTAAACATTTGAGAATGTCCTATTATCATCTCCCCACCATGGAATATTATTGGGCTGATTGCACTAATGAATATGAAGTAAGGAAGAGGTATTTTGGAAGACTTTCTCTTCGAAAATAAGGGACTTCCAAGTGTATCAAGTTTAAATTCCCGAGGATCTAGGGGATAATTATGAGAATTTGTATTTTGTAGAATACCTAAAAAATATTCAACATATGCCTCTCCTATTGTTGACTTGTCTCAAAAGGAAAGAGATGATCCTTTTGATACGAATAATAAATTGATTGTGAGACCCGTAAAAATGGTTCATGATGCAGCCTAAAATCTACTCTGTGGAAAACCCATGCGCACCGGCACGTCACTCGGCTGAGTTGAGTGCTCACCAAGCGCGCAAAGGTACTAGGCCCTCTATATAGTTTATTATATATGATGTTAATGTGATGATGATAATACATATTCATATCCATAGATAATCACAAACATTTCATAGTGCATAAACTAGATCTTGATATTAGGGAATCATGAACTAAACAATAAATATAATAAGGCTAACCATACAAGAACCAAATTCAGTTATGTATAAAACCATTATTTAGATAATATAATCCATTGCATTAAACACCGTAAAACAAAAAGCTTCTTACACTATAAAGTATCTCCACAAGTCATGCACACATTAAGTTCAACATCATAACTCTACAATAAATCAATCTCCTAAACTACATAGTTCAATCCATATTTAAAGAGGTGGGGACTTGCCCTTCACTACCCAAGCAATTCTCAAAATAGGTCACATGCTGATAATAGTCATGCACCTTTACAATAGCATGCACACATGCAAGTGTTCTAATAATAGATGTCATATAGTTAACTCTAAGAAGAAATCCTATTATTATCCTAAACTATGCATGGTGCTTATCAGCCGCTTGTTCCCAAAATACCATTGCGTATAGCACACATCTTCATCTCTATGTGTGCTCTACACACTATCTCCAAAAATAGCACTTATCCACGAAAATGGCTAGGTCCTAAGACAAAGTGTTTTGGCACATGTTTCCTTCCCTATCTTCCCACACCTTCAAATGTGTCTTGTTCCCACACATGCATCATTTGTGTGTCTTATCTTTAGAGTAATATTTTTTCTTCTTAACATTACCCCACACTAAAGTACATTGCCATCCCTGTAATAATAATTATTTCTGATGTTCCCAATAACAAAGAATAAGGAATGAAATAATTAATGAAACACTATATAAAAGAATGAATTTTCACTCTGCAACACCCTCTTCTTCAACTGGGAGGATTAGCTTTGGATATTCATTTTTGATTTCAGCCTCCAATTTCTTCTAGTCACTTAGTGTGGTCCTTTTCTTTTCTGGAATATTTGTGGCTATGGCATCCAATTCATCTTGAGTAATCTTCTCTTTCTCATTATGTAGTACCGACAATATTGGCCATACCTGACATCATTCCTTCCAAGAGGTCCATCTTTTGCGTTATGACCTTCCCAATCTCATCAATCCTCTCTTTGTGTGGATCCTGGGCTGATGCGAGGGCCTCACACTTTTGTTTCACCGGTTTCGATATTTCTTCTCACCCTAGTGTCTCATATTTCATAGCCATTAGAACTTCATTATCTTCAACTAGAGTTCTGGTCCTTATTACATCGCTTCAAACAGTGCCGCATAAATTGAGAGCTTAGTTGGCTCTTTTTAGCTCATCCTTCAAAGTTTGGAGCAATGCCTCATAAGTTGAAATTTTCCTAACCATAGAGGCCCTTTCTCTCTCTACCTCTTGTTCAAAATATTTTGGTGCAGGCATCAAATGGTTTGTCATCTAACACTAAATTGACCAAAGTGCACACATAATGCATAGCAAAAGGAAACTTTTTTGGAACCTGAGATTCTAGATGAGGCCTTGTTTTAAGGATGTGATCACCAATTTCCTCCACCATGCTAATGAAGGCCTCATTCTTTTCCCATTCTCGTTCCTTCTCTTCCTTTAAACACATTATCTTTGCAGTTTTAGCCTTGTTATCTTCAAGAAGTGCTTAATTGGTGGTGGTCTTATCAATGTTTCTCCACGCCACCAAAAATACCTTGGCTATTACATTGCTTGACCTACTTATTAGACATTATAATAGGTTTTATTTTCATGTGCCTACTTTAGGGTTCCTTCTTCACTCTTCGCGAGACACATGATTCCTCACACATGTCAAAATATGGTTCATCCATATGAGTCTACATGGACCAGGATAATTACTTCCTTGTGCATGTAGTGGCCATATCTAGATCCATCAACTCCCACCCATATAACTCTTTAAGGCCCAAAGTGCTCTGAACCGGGCATGGACAATTTTTCTTGTGTCCTTAGTATAGCCCATACTAGGGATAACATACTCTTCACTTGTTCTTTCTCTTTTTTTTCTTGGCCCCTTAGAACCTGGGTGTGAAGGTATAGAGTTGGTCCTTCTCCTACCTAAGTCGTAATGGGCGCAGTGGGCTGTTTTTGCAAAGTTTCTTCTACTTCTTTCACCACTTCCTCTTTATCTCTCATTTCTTCATCCCGGGGTTCCTCCACATCTTCAGGTTGAACCGAGGTTCTGGGTGCACTCTCTTCAGAGTCCTCCTCCTTTTCAAGATTTAAATTTCTTCTTTTCTTTCTCTTAGGTGCTTATTTTTTAGGGGAGAGTTGAGGTGCCCTTCGTAAAGGTTGACATGTTCATGCACCTTGGGTTCTGGTTCTTCTGAACACATTTTTAAATTATCATTCCTCATGGAATTTACCCACTTCCAAGCCTTCCTCTCCTCCTTATGTCTGAGAGGGAGTATCTACGTGTTCATTTTCCACTTTTTCTATGGGATGTATCTGACCTATATGGTCAAAGCCTCCACTTTCCTCATTGAGTTCTTCTTCCTTGTCTCCTTCTACATTTAAGGCAGGATTTGGAGCTGCCACATTTTCAACTATGTGTTTTCCCTTAGGTGGCCCTAGGAGCACAAACTGATTCTCCACATACTTTCCCTTTTCCAACTTAGGCTTGAGATGAAGATAGATAATCACAACCCCACTATCCCCAATAGAAAAACTTACTAGCTTCATGCTTATAACATCAGAAACAAGCCTCTTGATATAGGAAGATTGACCTGGATAAACATAAGTTTTCCTTAGAGTATGGTAGTCATAATCTACCTTTTCGTGTTGTAGCTCAACCGACGCGCATCAATAAACTTGTGTACTATTTCCTAGAAATAGCGTGCTAAGAAGGCATATGATATTTTACACGAGGGACTCCATGTCCTATCCTTCATTACAAACCGCACAATGCAAAAATGCTGATACACCGCGAACTGCACTACCTTGCCCACTACTAAGGGTAACTCCTTTGGAATGTTCCATTCCTCCTCAAAGGCTGCACAAAGTTGATCATACCATAGTTCTTCCCTTTGTTTAAACGGGCCACTCATTGTTCCTTCACACAAATACTTCTCAAACCTCTCTGCGAGGGACTTCTTTTCATGGGGTATTCCCAAATTTTATTATTTGGCCCATCGGGCACTCCAATTTCTACAAACACAAGAGATAATAGGATAGCACCAAAATGATATTTTCACCTACGCGTGCTTCCTCAATAATTGTTTCTACTATGTAGCCAACTAAGTTGTACATTTCTCATTGTGAAATTTTATTTGTTGTTGGGGTGTGGAGCCTATTTTTGGTCTTCTTGAATCAGTGTTAAAGTGTTGGAGTTCGAACAGTTAAGTTTGGAGACTTCAGGAGCATTCTATAGTCATCTGTTGTGACGTTGATATGTCGTCATTGTGTCGTTGTTGTTAATATGTTGTTAATTGGCTGTTAACATCGTGACAATTTTTCTAGTCGTGGGAAGTTGAAAGGTCACGACTTTCAAACTTCTAGGGTCAGCTTTAGGACTTCTTAAAAGGATTGTAATCCTATAAATAGAGGTGTTAGGGTATCTTGAAGATATCTTGAGTGTTCAAGAGGTCTTGAGTCTTAATGATCAAGAGGTGATCAAGGTTAAGCAATTAGGTGTCAATTATGGTTTAGATGTGGTTTAGCATCTTTGGAATTCTGTTGTGAGTTCATAACTGAGAGAAGACTGTGAGAGTTGTTTTACTCTTGTTGATAATAAAATCTGAGCAAGTTCTTGGTGGACGTAGCCCACATTGGGTGAACCATGTTAAATCTTGTCTTGTCTTCTTTTGTGCATTATTTATTTATGTTGTTATATTTCTGTAAGTATAATTCTACTATATAGTTTCCTATTGTTGTGGTTTGAGGAATTGTTTCCACATATTTGTTCTCTAATTCCTAACAATTGGTATCAGAGCTTTGGTGGTTTTTGCTGAAGTTGTAAATCACCGGGAAAGTTTAGATTGAGTGGGAGCTATGGAAGATGACAGCAGATCGAGGGTTGATAAGTTCAATGGGAAAAAATTTGGTTTATGGAAGACGCAAATGGAGGATTACTTATATCAGAAGGACCTCCATGTTCCTTTGGATGGAAAAGAAAAGAAACCTACAACCATGTCGATGAGGATTGGGAGTTTTTGGATAGAAAGGCACTTGGGGAAATTTGTTTATGTCTTGCATCTTCGGTTGCTTTCAACATATCGTAGGAGAAGACCACGAAAGGTCTCATGAGTGCATTGGGAAGTTATATGAAAAAATCTCTACCTCTAATAAAATATTTTTGATGAAAAAGTTATTTAATATGAAGATGTCTGAGAATGGTTCTATTGCTGATCATTTGAATGAATTTAATACGGTTGTGAGTATGTTAAACTTGGTAAAAATTGACTTTGATGATGAGGTCAGGGCTTTGTTGATTTTGTGCTCCTTACCAGATAGCTGGGACAGCTTGGTTATGGTTGTAAGTAATTCAGTCTCTAATAATTCAAAGCTAAAGTTTGAGGATGTAATAGGTGTGATCCTAAGCGAGGAAATGCAAAGGAAGAGCACCGGAGATTCTTCTACTTCTAGAAATGATTTGATGGTGGAGAGTAGAGGGAGACAAAAGAACAGAGGGAAAGGTAACCATGGGAAGTCGAATGATCATGGAAGGTCAAATTCCAAGAGTAAGTTAGAATGTTGGCACTGTGGGAAGGTTGGTCATGCTAAGAAATATTGTTGGGCTCTTCGGGATAAGAAGAACAAGAAGGAGGAAACTAAAGAGGTAAATTTGGTAGCAGGTGATGTTTGTCAAGATGCCTTAATTCTTTCTTTAGATAATATTGTTGAATCTTGGGTGTTAGATTCAGGGGCTTCTTTCCATGCCACCCCACATAGAAATTACTTTACTGATTTTTTTCAAGGTGATTTTGGACATGTATATCTTGGTGATGATGAACCATGCAGCATAGTAGGGAAAGGTTGTGTTCAAGTGAAAATGTAGAATGGGAACACATGGCTACTTAAGGACGTCAGGCATGTGCCTAAGTTGAGGTAGAACTTGATATCAGCAGGACAACTGGGTAGTGATGGTCAGACGATTAGTTTTACAATGAATTCTTGGAAGGTTACCAAGGGAGCTCTTGTGGTTGCAAGAGGTAAGAAAACTAGTACTTTGTATTTAACCAATGGTGCTGATTATTGCAATTTAGTTACTGCATATGGAGATGAAAATTTGTGGCACTAGAGACTCGGTCATATGATTCATAAGGGCATGTAGATTATAAAGGATAGGTTGCTCAGATTAAAGGAGTTAGATTTGGACTTCTGTGAGGACTGTGTTTATGGGAAATAGAAGTGGGTGAGATTCCTCAAGGTTGGACCTACCAAGAAGGAGGGTAAGTTGGATTTAGTGCATACATATGTATGGGGGCCAGCTAAGGTAAACTCTATTGGTGGTTCATGTTATTATGTCACTTTCATTGATGATGCAACTAGAAAAGTTTGGGTATATTACATTAGAAAGAAATATGATGTGTTTGAAACTTTTAAAAGATGGAAAGCCTTGGTTGAGAATGAAACAAGTCTCAAGCTGAAATGTCTCAGGTTGGATAATGGAGGGGAATATTGCAGCAATGAATTTCTTGATTACTTTCGTAAATGGGATCTGCAAGAAAAGAACGGTTCCAAATACTCCATAGGAAAATGGAGTGTTAGAGAGAATGAATAAGACAATCATAGAGCATGCTAGGTGCATGAGGTTACATGCAGGCTGCCACTCATGTTTTGGGTGGAAGTGGTAAGCACAGCTTGTTTATCTGATTAACAAAGGACCCTCTATGGCCTTGGATGGAGGTATACCTGAGGAGGCTTGGTCTAGTAAGAAAATTTATTACTCATTTCTTAGAGTATTTGGATGTGAGGTATTTGTTCACGTTGATAAAGATGGTAGGACCAAGTTAGAGGCTAAGTCTAATAAATGCACCTTTGTTGGATATGGTGAAGATGATTTTGGTTTTCGTGTTTGGAGTCTTAAAGACAAGAAAATATTTCGGTCTAGAGATATTGTCTTTAATGAAAAATTCATGTATAAAGATCAGTTACAGGAATAGAAAGAGGAATCAAAGAAAGAATACATAGTGTTAGAGGACATTGCAGACAACAAGGTGTCCAAGGGGCTGGTTCAGTACAACATGTTTCAACATAGCTAGTTTAGGTACCTACTCATCAGGAACCCCAAACTCCTGAGGTGAGAAGGTCTTCTAGGGTAAGAAGGGAACCTGAATGATTTACTCCATCTTTGAATTATTTATTGCTCACTAACAATGGAGAGCCAGAGTGCTTTGAGGAAGCAGTGCAGGTGGATGCTAGGAAGAAGTGGGAGTAGGCCATGGATGAAGAGCATAGATCTCTTATGGAAAACCAGACTTGGGATCTGGTGGAGCTACCCGAGGGCAAGAGAGCATTACAGAACAAGTGGGTGTATATAATCAAAGAGGAAGATGGAGGAAGGAAATGATACAAGGCCTGGTTGGTGGTCAAGGGATTTGCACATAAGAAAGGTATAGACTTTGATGAAATTTTTTTCTCCGTTGTTAAAATGACTTCTATTAGGACTGTTCTTGGTTTAGTTGCAGTAGAAGACCTACACTTAGAACAGTTGGATGTGAAGATTGCATTCCTTCATGGTGAGTTGGAGGAGGAATTGTACATGCAAAGAGCCATAGGGTTATGAGGTCAAAGGGAAGGAGAGGTTAGTGTGCAAATTGAAGAAGATCTTGTATGGCTTGAAACAAGCTCCACGACAATGGTACATGAATTTTGACAGTTTTATGCAGGAGCAGGGTTACTCCAGGTGTCACTCAGACCATTGTGTGTACATTAAGAAGTTTATTGATGGTAGTTATATTATTTTGTGCCTGTATGTAGATGATATGCTTGTTACAGGGAAGAACATGTAGGAAATAAAGGTACTCAAGAAGAAGCTAGGTTACTCCTTTCCTATGAAGGATCTGGGGGTATAAAAACAAATCCTTGGTATGAGAACAACTCAGAACATGAAGGAGAGGAAGCTGGTATTATCTCAATAAGATTACATAAAGAAGGTCTTGGAGAGGTTTAGTATGCAGGATGCTAAACCAGTTAGTACTCCTTTAGCAGTCACTTTAAATTATCAAAGGAGCAGAGTCCCAAGACTGAGGAGGATAGAATCCAAATGTCTAGGGTACCGTACTCATCAGCAGTTAGTAGCTTGATGTATGCTATGGTATGCACTAGGCTTGACATTTCCCATGCAGTGGGAGAAGTGAGTAGGTTTATGAGTGATCCAAGTAGAGAGCACAGGACAGCTTTAAAGTGGATCCTTCAGTATTTGAGAGGGACCATGGGAGAAACATTGTGTTTCGGTGGATCAGACACTACATTACATGGCTATGTATATTCGACATGGCAAGAGATTTGGATAGTAGGAGGAGCATGACAGGTTATGTATTTACGGTTGGTGATACAATGGTGAGTTGGATTTCATGGTTACAAAAGGTTGTGGCTTTGTCAACCACAGAGGCTGAGTATGTTACTGCCACAGAGGAAAGTAAGGAGATGATTTGGCTACAACAGTTGCTTGATGAGTTGGGTCATAAGCAAGAAGTTGGGAGACTACATAGTGATAGTCAGAGCACTATTCATTTGGTGAAGAACTCCACTTTCCACTCTAGGATGAAGCACATTCAATTGAGATATCATTTCATCAGGGAAGCTTTGGAAGAAGATAAGTTGAAGCTGAAAAGATTCATACCAGTCATAATCCTATGGATATGATGACCAAGGTGGTCACAAGGGAGAAGTTGAAGTTGTGTTCAACTTTTATTGGCCTTCATGGTTGATGATGAAGGGTTAAGAACTTTTCTGGAAAAATTCTCCAAGTGGGAGATTGTTGGGGTGTGAAGCCTATTTTTGGTCTTCTCAAATCGTTGTTGGAGTTCAAACAGATTACGTTTGGAGACTTCAAGAGCATTCTACAAGTAATTTGCTATGATGTTGCTATGTTGTCACCACCATCGCTATGTCTTTAGTGTTAATATGTTGTTAATTGGTTGTTAACGTTGTGACAATTTTTCCAGCTGTGGGAAGTTGAAAGGTCACGACTTTCAAACTTCTAGGGTCAGCTTTAGGACTTCTTAAAAGGATTGTAATCCTATAAATAGAGGTGTTAGGGTATCTTGAAGATATCTTGAGTGTTTAAGAGGTCTTGAGTCTTAATGATCAAGAGGTGATCAAGAGTGATCAAGGTTAAGCAATTGGGTGTCAATTGTGGTTTAGATGTGGTTTAGCATCTTTGGAATTATGTTGTGAGTTCATAACTAGAGAGAAGACTGTGAGAGTTTTTTTACTCTTGTTGATAATAAAATCTAAGCAAGTTCTTGGTGGATGTAGCCCACATTGGGTGAACTACATTAAATCTTATCTTGTCTTCTTTTGTGCATTATTTATTTATGTTATATTTCTACAAGTATAATTCTCTATATAGTTTCCTACTCATTGTTGTGGTTTGAGGAATTGTTTCCAGATATTTGTTTTCTAATTCCTAACATGCAAAAATTACTAGCTTCATGCTTATAACATCATAAACAAGCCTCTTGATATAGGAATATTGACCTGGATAAACATAAGTTTTCCTTAGAGTGTGGTAGTCACAGTCTACCTTTTTTGTGTTGTAGCTCAACCGATGCGCATCAAAAACCCGTATTATTTCCTGGAAATAGCGTGCTATGAAGGCATATGAAAGTTTACACCAGGGACTCCATGTCCCATCCTTCATTACAAACCACACAATGTAAAAATGTTGATACATCACGAATTGCACTGCCTTTCCCACTACTAAGGGTAACTCCTTTGGAATGTGCCATTCCTCCTCAAAGGCCATGCAAAGTTGATCATACCATAGTTCTTCCCTTTGTTTGAACGGTCCACTCATTGTTCCTTCACACACATACTTCTCAAAAATCTCTCTGCAAGGGACTTCTTTTCCGCGGGTATTCCCAAATTTTGTTATTTGGCCCATCAGGCACTCCAATTTCTACAAACATAAGAGATAATAGGATAGCGCCAAAACTTATCTTTTCACCTATGCGTGCTTCCTCAATAATTGTTTCTACTATGTAGCCAACTAAGTTGTACATTTCTCCTTGTGAAATTTTCTTCACAATATGTAGCCACATGGTATTTACTTATGACCATCTCTCCTAATCATTCAACTTAGTGAGCAGATGTGCGGCTACCTGCACCACAGGGTACTTCCTTAATTTGTAGATGTCCATTATGTGCGGACCCTTGGTGTATCCCAACTCCTTGCTTGTGGCTATAAAAATGCCTTATTAGTTAGATCACTACTAACCTTTGTCCTTGTGCCCTTCAACCTTGTCAACATAGCAATCAAAGGTGTGGTGATCCTTACCGCCATCCAAAAAATAGAAGAATTCCTCATGGACTCGCTCATAAGCCATTGGTATAAATTTTCTGGTTTTCCAAAATATGGGAGTTCATATAGCTGATACACCCCTACCTTCTTGAGAAACTTCTCCCCAACATCGTCATACACTAGCATGTCATCCACTTTGTGCACTTTTTGGTCTTCTTATTCAACAATGCGTCCAACTCCCCTTGTTATCGGTGGTGTGGTGGTTGTAGTCACTTACTTTACATCTATGGATATGGGAATCCCAATCCCGTCTCGATGATCACTCCTTCTAGATACTGAATTTCTAAAAATTACTCTCGAGAGCATCTTCGACCTTGATTTCCAACTTTTTCTTCCCTTTGTTCCTGCTCTAGGTGCTTTCCTTGGTACCACGGTAAAAGTATTTCCTTTTTCCTCTATTGAGTAAGCTCTTGTGCCCTAGCTAAAAACTACGTGCCCTAACTCGAAACCACGTGCCCTAGCTCCTTCTCAATGCTTCTGATTTACTCAAAGATTCTCCAATGGGGACGTAAGCCACTTCTGTGCACAAATATGCTCTCCATGCCTAGTTTTACAACTCTCCGCACCTCAATACGTTTCACTTGGTTTGGTCACAACTAGTTCACTCGAATACTTGTAATCTCAAAGGTAGAAATAACCCCACATCACGTCTTTATATAGAATTGCTAAATTTTTTTACATTTATTGCTCCTTTACCTATCATCGATCCTCTCATTAATTGACCATTTTCCCAATTTCTATGCAATACATCTCATTGGTGATCAAAATAGTCTCACCCCATTTGTCATTAAAATTCTTCAGATTGTGGCCTCTATTATGTTTTCTATCTCCCGAGCTCAAATGGTGGTTGTCCTACATTTTATGGTTTGACGGGTGTAATTTCCTGTCAAAATTACTTCTTGGCATCAGTTGAAAAGTGGCCCTTTCTGGTTGGATGCGCCATTGTGACACATGGTAGTTTGAAAAGTCAAAGAGGCAGGGGAAGCGACCATCGGAGGAAAATTGGATTTTTTACCTCTTGACATCAAAAGGATTAAAATCTCAAAATGGCCCACAAGCCCGATAAGGAAAATTCAAAGCTTGCTCTAGTCAACAGTGGAGCTGTGGGGAAAACTTGGAAAATTTTCCTTTTTCCAAAAAAGAGGTAAGATGGCAGAATTTGGCCATGGTTCCACTGGGGCCCACCTTAGGACACGTGTCAGGCTCATTTCCCAAGGGCGGAGATGCAGAGAAAATGTGAAATTTTTCCATTTCTCCAAAAGTTGTAAAAAGTCAAAGGAAGCCCCTAGGTCTATTTTTAAGTTTGAATCTTCCACGTGGATGACCCAAATTCAAAGAAAAAATCAACGGCAAGGTGATTGTCTGAAATCTAATTTTCCCCCATTTTTCTAAAACACACCTAGAAGTGTGAGTCTTCATGATTTCTTGGTTTTTCTACATGCAGGCAAGAGAAGGGAGTTAATGTTGATATCTGAGTTTGGTGGGGAGATCTGGAAGATGTCTTTCACCATTAAAATGGTCTGACTATCGAGCCCGATCATTTTCCATTTTTCTTCTCCTAAGCATGCAAGGAGCCAAGATTTGACAGATTAGGGGTGGAAGTGGTTGGAAAATTGAAGAGAAAGTGATCTACCGAGGGAAGGAGTTGAATGCGGGGATATTAAAAGAGATCCCCCTCGAGCACCTAGGTGACTTTTACAGATCTGATCCCAGAAATCACGATTGTGATCATCGCGAGTATTAGTGCACTCAATGTCTTAGATTTTTGGGGGAAAGGGGCTTTGTTGTAAATGTTATAAATGGCACAAATTTTTTCATGCAAGAGGTTGGAGTGTTAGAGGTCAAAGAAAATTCTCAAGAGGAAAATTGGACAAAGCCTATCTTTTGAGAAGCCGTCTGAGAAGCCTGTATATCTCTTTTGTATTAAGTTTGATCGTGTCAAGGTGGTTACAAGTGTAAAACCATTGAAAGCTCTGATATTGTTCTAGAAACTTTCCCCTGATGATAGATTTAATCAAATATGAGCTATTCTGTGTTGTCTTGAGCAAAATGTGCTTGTTTCATCTCTGAATGTATGCGAATAGTTTTTCTTGTTTATGTTGCAATCTTGTATTAAAATCTATTCCAATCACACAGGTCTCAATCCTTGTGATAGTTTAGTGGCATCTAAATTTCATTTCTCGGAAGAGCCTTCATCTGGGATAAGAATAAATGATTTAAAATCACTTTTCTTTCATTCTTTTTGATAGAGATTGTCTCTAAGCCTTTGGGTGTACCTTAGGCATGATTTGGCTTAGATCTTGATGCTTTGTTGGGTTCTCTAACTCGATCCTTCATGTTAGAATCTTAGGTTGTGTGAAAAAGTGCTGATCTAGGCCTCCATTAAAGCACATATTCTTGTTAAAGAAACATTTTAGCTGCCCCGTGACATCCTGTTGGTCTAATATGCCATTTTTAATACTTCTCAAGGATCTGGTGAACCAAGTTCATTCTGTCTCACCTCCCACCAAAAATTTATTCAAAAACAACTAATCCTACCCATACTACCCCTATTTTTCATGTGTGTATGCCAATGCATAATCCTCATCACCAAAACATGCAAAATAATCAGGGTTTCAAATGTCTTTAGTAGCCTGAACCTTTGCCTGAAAGTATCTCCACTATCTAGAGTGACAACTCGTGAGAGTTAGATTTTGTTGCATTGATCATATTTTCTCCAAGGTCTCCTTAACATCTTCATTAGGAAGGATATCTCCACCTCCTCCATAACAACAGGCTACAAAAGGGTCCTCTTACCTTGGTTGAAAGGCACAACCTAAAATAGTGAGGATAGATCAAATCCTCTTGAGGGTGCTATCCATTTCTCCACATTTGAGTGACAAAGGGCTAGTTAGATCTCATCCCCGGCTACAAAATGACTCATCATGATCTAATTTGTCTCTAAGTTTCTGTCAAACTAGTGATGCTACTCAGAACTTTGAGGGAGAATCAATTTGGATACCAACACCTAAGTAGGGAACAATTGTTGGGGGACATAGTGATTACAGTTCATATTCAAACCCTGGTAAAACACTTCTTATATACTCCAAGTGTTGTGTGTAATTATTTTAGTGTTCACACCTAGTGCATTAGCTTTCATTTGATAAATCTGGCAAGGAAAAGCCAAAATCTTTCCATTTCCAGTTTCTAGCATTGACAGACATTTGATAGATCATATTTAGTGCATTTACACAACTAAGGTGGAAATCCTTAGTGGTAACTCCCTGTTGATCTGATTTTAATGAGTACCAATGTCTTAAAACTCTGTCAAAGTCAAATTTGTTACTAATATTTGCAAAGTTGGAAGGAAGAAGATCTTTCTTTACTAGGGATCCTAGCTAGGACATTGTTTTTAGAGCTAGGAAAAGCAAAATCAAAGGAAGAAAATCTTAGAGAGTTGTGGGAGATCAGCAGACAAGAAGAGGGATCTCCATTGATGAAAGTGATCGCCCATCATTGAAGACTACCATTCAAGTGACTCTAAATCAGTAGCCTCTTTGTGGAATTGAACTCTCTAGTTGGAGAGGGGCCTTCATTTGATTTTGAAAGGTTTTCTTCACATTCTACTCTTGTATTTTTTTTGAAGTTGATAGGGATTTCCAAGAAACAAGGCCTTTGGGGGATCTCCATTTTGAAAATTATACTCCTGTGTTCCAAGGACCTCTACCCCTCATCAATTTGTCACCCCTCTAGGGTCACCTCCTCAAAGAACATGGCCTACCCCCACCCAGACCCCCTTTTTTGTAAACACTTTTGGACCTATAAATTTTGTGGGAATGGCTGATATCCAAATGCAGTGCCTCAAGATGTAAGGAACAAATGCCAAAGTTCCAAGGAAATAATGCTATTATTGGTGATCAACATCTAAATATTTTTATCAATATGATGGAAGATTTTGAGATTGAACATGAGATGTATATATCAAGTTGTTTATCCATACCTTGGAAGAGGATGCTAGGGACTAGTATAAAGCATTTCCAGATAACTCTATTGATTCTTGGATTGAGATGAGCAATGCATTTAGATTGCAGTATGGTGATAGAACTGACCCTAGGTTTCTCTTGACAGAATTTGAAAACATCAAAAGAACCTAATGAGTCAGTACATGATTTCAACACAAGGTTTAATAAGACCTTGAGATATTTCCTGTTAGGATAAGGCCATGTGATGAGTCATGTTTGATCAAATATACTAATGCATTTGATAAAAAGGCTACATATTATTTAAGAGACAAAAACCCCACAAATTTGAGGTAGGCCTTCACTATGGCTTTGTAAATTGAGAATAACATCAAGAAATTAGAAAGCCTCCAAAGAGGGAGGGTGTAAAGTTGGTTAACCTAAAAAACCCCAAACAGCAAGGCTGCTGATTTGGAGGAAGTTGTGAAGACTTTGGCAGGGTTGTCAAAGAGATTTCCTACAAGCTAGCCTAGGCTGAGAAAGGAATTGGGCAGAGCTCACAAGGTCAACACAAGCAACAAGGCCAAGATAGGTTCACAAATCACCAAAGATCTGATGACAAAGGCAAGGGACTTATTGGATTTGGAAATAGATAGTCTCAAGCTAGGGATAATAAAATGGTACCCGATCCTTTGGCCGAGTTAGTTGCTGTTGTGGAGGAGACAAATGTCATTGATTGGTGTGAAAATGTTTCATGCCTCATGCTCCTTGTGAAGAAGATCAGCAAGAAGAAGAAGAAGTTAATGAAATGATGATGATGTTTGCATGATGGGTTGCTCCATGAGCTTACAACAAGGGGCAACTTCAACTGAGGTGATAAGTGCCCGATTGCTACCACTTTTTGGGACTGCATTCATAGGGTACCCATTCTTTCTCTCTCTCTCATACTTTAGAAGTAGATACTATACAAGATTTTGAATTTCCCAATAATGATTTTGAATATTTGAGGGCTTTAATGATAAAGAAGTATGATGGGGGAATCCCATCTGAGGAAGATAAAAATTACTAATGAATGTTTTGTGGCTCAAGAAAAGGAATGTAACAAAAAAAGTAAGGTTATCAAAGGGGCATGAGGCCTCAAGCCAAGCCTAAATCTCCCTTACTTTCAAACATTCCTAAAGAGGCTCCTAAGAAAGAGGCATCTACCAAAATCCCTACAGTTCCAAACAAAAATCATACCCCTCCTCATGCCCAAGTTGTCAAAAATCTATACCACCTAATGAGTGTATTGGCTTTCCTTCCAACACTTCCTTGCCAAGGAATGCCCCATATGATATTGCCCAAGTCTTAAGTCAAATAAAAGTCTCTGTTCCAATTGTTGAGTTGCTTAGGATTCCTGAGCACAAAAAGAGAGCATTTGAATACTTGGGGTTGAAAGAAGAGAAGATTGCCCTAGGCAGAAACATAAACATTGTGGAGATCCCACCAGTCATTGAAGAACCAAAAGCACCACCAACATCAGAAGAGCTAGATGAACCACCTGAGGTCTATTTGGGGACATCCTTGGTGGAATCTCAGATGAATGTGGATCCATTCTTCACCACTTTGATCATTAAGGACAAATTGTTGCACAACTGCATGTTTGACTCAAGGGCATCATGCAATGTCATGCCTTTGGAAGTCATGAATGAGCTAAACATCAAAGTGATAAATATATGGGAAGTGCACTACCATGGACTCTAGAGAAGTTCCAGTAGTGGGATGTGTGAAGGGTTTGGTGGTGCAGCTTGCAGCTTACCCAGTAAAAACTTAAAACTTGATGTTGTCATTGTTGACTGCCCAACCAAGTGGGGCATGCTACTATCAAGAAAATGGGCTTGCAAGTGTTGGTGGGAGTGTCCAAATGGATATTTCCTATGCCACCATTCCAATTGAGGGCAGCCTTGTCAGGTTGTATGGGGAAAAAGAAAATGTTGCATCTTATTGAGGATCCCAACAATGCATCCTATGAGGTATTGTACACAAGTGTTGATGCAGATAACTTTGTGGGATTTTTGATGGAAAGGAACACAAGATTGAGGAATGCAAGTGTCTTGAACAAGCAGGCTCTCCTTGGAATCTATTGTTTGATGGAGCTTGCTCCAAGTTTGGGAATGGTGCTTGGTGTTGTTCTACTTTCTCCTAGTCAGGAAAAATTTGTTTTTCCTTCAAACTCAACTTTGAGTGCACCAACAACATTGCTTGAGTATGAGGCACTATTTTTGGGTTTAAGAATTGCTTGAAATATGGTGTCAAGGACATCATTGTCAAAGGAGACTTAGAATTAATAGTAAAACAAGTCAGAAAACTGTATGCCACAAAGAATCAACGAATGAAACAATACAAGCATGCAATTTGGGATTTCATTGAGATGTTTGATTCATTCAACATTGTGCATCATGATAGGAAGTTCAATGACTTGGCAAAAAACTTGTAGTGTTGGGGTCTCGGTTTGAAAATGTACAATGTCCCCATATTGTGAATATGAGGTTGAGGTATTGACAAGACCTTCTATCCCTAACAACATTAAACATTGTAGGTTTTTGATGATGATGCTCGATCAGAAGATTTCTATAGAACAAAGGAGAGTTTTTTGATCAATGCATTGATTTGGAGCCAATGGTATGTACAATAGAGGGAAAGGAAACCTTTTTTTGGCAAGGGCATCATCCAACTAAAGACCAATACCATCCCTAGAGGGTTGGTTGCTCTTGAGTCCAATTTTGATAATGTTGATTGCATTATTAACAGATGCATGGCAGCCTTAAGGGATATTGAGGAGCATGACCTTGGCACAAAGGAGAAGCCAAGGAAAATTTGGTTAGGTAGTAATCTCAACAAAGAGGAGAAGCAATCATACATCCAATTGTTGAAAAGGTATCAAGATTGCATGGCTTGGACCTATTCTGAACTAAAAGCATACAAAGAGGACCTGTTTCAACATGAGATTCCCTTGGAGTCTAATGAAAATCCATTCAGAAGAAACAAAGGCCCATCAATCCACTCTTATCCCTCAAAATGCAAGAAGAACTAAAGAAGCTAAGAGATGGAGGGATTATCCAGCCCACAAGGTACTCTTCTTGGGTTGCAAACCTAGTGCCAATCAGAAAGAAAAATGGTGACATCAGGTTATGTGTGGACTTTAGGAATCTAAACAGAGCATCAATGAAGGATAATTATCCTTTACCAAATATGGAGAACATGCTGTAGTTAGTGATTGGTTCTGAGTTTTTTCCACCTTGGATGGTTTCTCTTGGTTATAACCAAGTTGTGGTGAAGGAATCAAAAAGGATCAAGACAACCTTTACTACTCCTTGGGGGACCTATGTCTATGTCAGATGCCCTTTGGTCTAATGAATGTTGGAGCCACCTTTCAAAGAGAAATGGATGTTGCTTTTGCTAGTTACATCAATGAGTTTATTGATGTCTACCAAGATGATGTGACTGTGTTTTCTAGAAAGAGAAGTGACCACTTGCTGCACTTGGAGAAGATGTTGATAAGATGTAGAGAATATGGCATCTCACTCAATCCAAAGAAGTGCCATTTTGGAGTGTAGAAGGAAAATTTTCTTGGCCACATAGTGTCATAAGAAGGGGTGATGATTGATCCAAAAAGAGTAGAGGCCATAAGTAAGGTCCCAATCCCAAGGACCAAGAAAGGAATTCAATCCTTCTTTGGGAAAATAAACTTCATTAGAAGATTCATATCAAACTTTGCTGAGCTGACTATTCCAATCAATTCCATGCTGAAGAAAGACCAGGTCATCAAATGGGAGGATGCTATCATCCAAGCTTTCAATGGGATCAAGGAGGCACTAAAGCATGCACTGTTCTAAGCTCTAGATTATAAGAAGCCCTTTTAACTATTCTCTTTTGCTTCAGAGAACACTATTTCTTCTGTCCTACTGTAGAAGGATGATGAAGGGGATGAGAGGCCAATTTCCTTCTTCAGTAAGGCCTTATAGGGGGCTGAGATGAAGTACACTATCATGGAAAAGTAGGCATTTGCCTTGGTAAAAGAAACAAAGGTTTTTAGACCTTACATTCTAAGTTCTAAAGTGGTTGCTTATGTTCCCCACACCATGGTGAAGGACATCTTGTCAGAGATGGAAGTCTCAAGAAAAAGATGTAGGTGGGTGAACAAATTGCAAGAATATGATATGGATATCCAAACCACGAAGTTGGTAAGAGGTTTGGGCTTGGCTAAGCTTATGGCTGAGAGAAACTTGCAAACTATTGAGGTAAATGAGGTGGAAGAAGAAAGGGTAGGTGTATTTCAAACATTGATGAATTTTGAGTGGTATAAAGATGTAATCTTTTATCTCAGACATCTGAGCTTCCCTGAGCACTTAAGTAAGAACTAGAAGAGATCCCTTAAGTTGGCTTCTCAAAAATATGTCATCACTGATTATGGGTTAGCTTGGAAGAACCCAGAGGGAGTCCTCTTAAGGTGCATTACTGAAGAAGAAGCCCCCAAGATAATTGTTGATCTCCATGGAGGATTTTGTGGGGGCATTTTTCTACAAGAGTCATAACACACAAGATCCTAAGAGGGCTAGTTATTGGTGGCCAACTCTTTTCAAGGATACAACCTTGTTGGTTAGAAGATGTGAAAGTTGTCAAACACTTCTCTCAAGAAGAAAGCTTCAGGCTCCTTTCCTTTATATCCTGTATCAATTGAAGCTCCATTCAAGCAATGGGGATGGATTTCATTGGTGAAATTTTAGACCCTTCAAGTGCTAGCCACAAGTGGATTCTAGTAGCCACTGACTACTTCACCAAGTGGGTGGAGGAAATCCCCACTAAGAAGGCAACACACCAAATTGTCATGGACTTTGTGCTAAACAATATCATCTGTAGGTTTGGGGTACCAGTCAAGATTGTTGTTGATAATGCCATGAGCTTTAGAGCTGAACCTTTGGTGGCAATGTGCAGGGAGTATGGAATCAACTTGACATATGCCTCCAATTACAATCCCCAAGGAAATGGACAAGCTAAGTCCAGTAATAAAAATTTTTGAAGATCATCAAAAGAACATTGGAGCAGAAGAAGAGAAAGTGGGGTGAATAAGTTGAAGTTTGTTGTTTAGGTAGATAGGATCACTATCAAGAGGGTCACTGGAAAGAGTCCATTTGAGTTGGTATATGGGACTCAGGCCCTACTTCCCTTCATATGCAACTATCTTCTTATCAGTTCATTCAACAACTGGAGGATCAGAGGTAAGTCCTTATGATGCTCGTATTAACTAGATTGTCAAGCTTGATGAAGAGAGGAGGGCATCCCACCAGAGGCATGTAAAGTTCAGAGAGAAACTAAAGAAGTTATTTGACAAAAAGGTCACCCCGCTTTCAATGTTGGAGATCTTGTGATGCTATGGGATAGCAGACATGAGGATAAGGGAAAGCATGGAAGTTTGACTCATTATGGATGGGCCCTTACTCCATTGATATCAGGATTGGTGAGCATACCTTCTTTCTCAAGGACTTAGATGGTGAACTACTCAAATTTCCTGTTAATGGTAGGCATTTGAAACATTTCTTGGATTGATTCCCCTGAATCAAGGCATGGATCTTGTGTACAATGTATAGCCTATTGTTTGTTTCCTTGTCTTTTGTGTTTTTTCGTTCTAGGTCCTCGTGACCTATTTTTGCTGGTTTCTCTGTTTGTTTTTAAAGATGGCTCTTTTCTTTTGCTCTACGCAAGTTGACTCTCATTCCCAATGGATATTTTTGGCACTTGGTCTACTATTGTTCTTGTGGCACTCACGAGGAGTGCCCATCCCAGTCATAGCTGATGTTGGTGCTCAAAATAGTCTCACCCCATTTGTCATTAAAATTCTTCAGATTGTGGCCTCTTTGTTATGTTTTCTGTCTCCCGGGCTCAAATGGTGGTTTTCCTGCATTTTATGGTTTGACGGTGTAATTTCCTAGTCAAAATTACTTCTTGGCATTAGTTGAAAAGTGGCCCTTTCTAGTTGGATGTGCCATTGTGACACGTGGTAGTTTGAAAAGTCAAAGAGGTGGGGAAGCGAAATCATCGAGAAAAATTGGATTTTTTGCCTCTTGACATCAAAAGGATTAAAATCTCAAAATGGCCACAAGCCCGATAAGGGAAAAGTCAAAGCTTGTCCAGTCAATGATGGCAGAGCTGCGGGGAAAACTTGGAAAAATTTCCTTTTTCCGAAAAAGAGGTAAGATGGCAGAATTTGGCCCATGGTTCTAGGGGGCCCACCTTAGGACACGTGTCAAGATCATTTCCCAAGGGTGGAGATGTGGAGCAAAATGTGAAATTTTTCCATGTCTCCAAAAGTTGTAAAAAGTCAGAGAAGCCCCCGAGTCTATTTTTAAGTTTGAATCTTCCACGTGGACGGCCCAAATTCAAAGAAAAAATCAACAACAACTAAGAGTCTGAAATCTGATTTTCCCCATTTTTCTGAAACACACCTAGAAGTGCGAATCTTCATGATTTCTTGGTTTTTTCTACACACCAAGTAGAGAAGGGAGTTAATGTTGATATCTATTTTGGTGGGGAGATCTGGAAGACGTCTTTTTCGCCATTAAAATGGTCTGACTATCGAGCCCGATCGATTTTCCATTTTTCTTCTCCTAAGCACGCAAGGAGCCAAATTTGATAGATTAGGGGTAGAAGTGGTTGGAAAATTGAAGAGAAAGTGATCTACCAAAGGAAGGGGTTGAATGCGGGGATATTCGAAGAGATCTGCCCCCTCGAGCACCTAGTAAATTTTTAGATTTGATCCCGAAATCACGATTGTGATCATGGTGAGCATTGGTGCACTCAATGTTTAGATTTTTGGGGGAAAGGGGCTCTGTTGTAAATGTTATAAATGGCATGAATTTTTTTCATGCAAGAGGTTGGAGTGTTAGAGGTCAAGAAAATTCCCAAGAGGAAAATTGGACAAAGCTTGTCTTTTGAGAATCCATCTTGAGAAGCCTGTATATCTCTTTTGTATTAGTTTGATCATGTCAAGGTGGTTACAAGTGTACAACCATTGACAAGATCTGATATTTTCTAGAAACTTTCCCCTGTTGATAGATTTAATCAAATATGAGTTATTCTGTGTTGTCTTGAGAAAAATGTGCTTGTTCTATCTCTAAATGTATGCGAATAGTTTTTCTTGTTTCTGATTGCAATCTTGTATTAAAATTTGTTCCAATCACATAGGTCTCAATCCTTGTGATAGTTTAGTGGCATCAAAAATTTCATTTCTCGGAAGAGCCTTCATCTGGGATCAAATAAATGATTTAAAATCACTTTTCTTTCATTTTGTTTGACAAAGATTGTCTGTAAGCCTTTGGGTGTACCTTAGGCATGATTTGGCTTAGATCTTGATGCTTTGTTGGGTTCTCTAACTTGAGCCTTCATGTTAGAATCTCATAGGTTGTGTGAAAAAGTTTATCTGGGCCTCCATTAAAGCACATATTCTAGTTAAAGAAACATTTTAGCTGCCCCGTGACATCTTGTTGGTCTAATCTGCCATTTTGTAATACTTCTCAAGGATCTGGTGAACCAAGTTCATTTTGTCTCACCTCCCACCAAAAAATTTATTTAAAAACAACTAATCCTACCCGTACTACCCTTGTTTGTCATGTGTGTATGCCAATGCATAATCCTTGTCACCAAAACATGCGAAACAATCGTGGGTTTCAAATGTCTTTAGTATCCTGAACCTTGCCCATAAAGTATCTCCACTATCTAGAGTGACAACTCGTGAGAGTTATATTTTGTTGCATTGATCATATTTTCTCCAAGGTCTCCTTAACATCTTCATTAGGAAGGATATCTCCACCTCCTCCATAACAAAGGATACAAAAGGGTCCTCTTACCCTAGTTGAAAGGCACAACCTAAAATAGTGAGGATAGATCAAATCCTCTTGAGGGTGCTATCCATTTCTCCACATTTGAGTGACAAAGGGAAATTTAGATCTCCCCGGCTACAAAATGATCTAATTTGTCTCTAAGTTTCTGCCAAATGTTGCTCGATGACTCAATTTGGATACATAACACCTATGCACCACAACTATAACCTTCCAAACTTTCCTACCTTCTCGGCTATAGACATCCTTTTGCATGTGTCCATGCACCGAAGTACCTCACCAATGTGCCTTCCTATAGTAGTTTCTACCTCCACCGCTTACCTCGTGTTATACTGTTCATTCATTTATTTCCACTATGGTCTTCCTTAGAGCAATCTTCTTTCTAGAAACTCCCTTCCATTTTTGAATAACACCTATAATAGTATGTTCTCATGTTTACCCCTTTTGAAGAACAACCACCCCACACCAATGGTATGTGAAATCCTCTACGCATAAAAATACTTCAGATTGTAATTAGATTCCAGTAGAAAATGCACTTATTACATAAAACATTGAACTAAATTGACAAAACATAGTGACGAATAAGGAAATACATTAAAATAAATACAGAAAGGGAAATCTATACTAAATGGCAATACTTCCTTATTACAAACACCAAGAATACTTATTTATAGTAGGGCTTCAACCTACTCCCATTAAAGTAATCGGGTAATCATGTTCCATCAAGCGCCTCTAACTGACAAGCACCTGATTCAAGGATGTGAGTGATAACATATGGTCCCAACCAATGCACCTTAAGTTTTCCTAGATGGCGCAGAAACTTAGAATCATAAAGAAGTACCATATGTCTAACCTCAAGCTTCTTATCCCTGATGTGTCTGTCATGTCATGCCTTCTACCTAGCCTTTTCCTGCTTCTGACTCCAACGTGCTATGGCGCACCTCTCATCCAACTGTATTAACTTTTCAATTCTTTCTTCTAATGCTTGCTCATCAGCTAGACCTCCCACGTGTGTAATACATAAAGAAGGTAACATGAATTCCATGGGAAGAACTACTTTTGTGCCAAACACCAACTGAAAGGGTGTTGCCTTATTTAACCTTTTGTAGGTTGTTCTATATGCCCAAAGTACAACATAAAATTTATCATCCCAATCTTTCCTTCCAACATCATGAATTTTTGTTAAGGTCCTGATCAATATCTTATTGAAGGCCTCAACAGCGCTATCATTGTCTTGAGGGTAATAAGGTGTAGTCATGTGGTGCACGACCATAAATTCATCCAATAATATCCCGATTATCTCATTCAAGAAGTGTGGGCCCTTATCACTTGTCAAACTTAGCGTAACTCTATACCTAGTAAGAATATGTTCCCTTAAGAACCTTACTACTATACAATCCTTTGTAGTTTTTGCTTCGCCCATCATGTAAGATAATCCGTACGAGTGATGATGTAGTGCAATCCGGTTCTACGAGAGGCTAGGGAAATAGGACCCATAAAGTCTATTACCCATTTTTCAAATGGCTCTACACTAGTAATAGGCCTCAAAGACATTTCATCTCTTTGTCCAGGTTTGCCAAGGCACTAACAATGATCACACACTTTACAATATTGTTTACAATCCTTGTACAGGGTCTCCCACCATAATCCAAAGGAGTAGAATCTTGCATGCGGTGGCGTCACCTGTATAATGCCCACCTATAATACCGCCATGAGCCTCTTCCATGATATCCATGCACTCATGTTCTAATACACACCAATGCAATACTTCATCTTGGCCTAGTTTGTATAAGTCACCACTGATCAACATGAAGGGTGTAGCGTGAATTGCAAGTTATTTCTTCTCTAAGGCTTTCATTCCTTCTGGCATCATACCTATGCGTAAAAAAAGACAACAATATCCTCCAATTTTGAAGGCACGTGATGTAACCTATACAATTGTGCATCCGACATTGTATCTTTAATTGTCTGCGTGTCCTCTCTTGAGTGAATTCTTGATAAGTGGTCTGGGCCAGAATTACTTTTACCTAGTTTTACCATGACTATAAAGTCAAATTCTTGGAATAAGAGAACCCATCGACATATGCACCCCTGTAAAATGGGCTTATTTACCAAGTATTTTAGTGCCATGTGATCTGTATAAAATACAAAAGGTGTTGCTAGAAAGTATTGTCTAAACTTATGCAGACGTAGATCATCGACAAAGCCTTACACTCTGTAGTTGTATAATTTTTTTCTCAGATTCAAATTTCTAATAGAAAAGTATATAGGATGATCTATAATACCTTCTCCATGCTAAGATAACATTATGGTAATGGTCGTGCTAGAGGCGTCCACATGTACATGAAACAGTTGGTTCCATGAGGGAAAACACAGAATAGGCATTGTAGTAAGTCTCTCCTTCAATACCTCAAATACACGCTACTACGGTTCTCCCCAATAGAATGTCCCTTTTCCATTTAGTAACTGATAATAATGGTATAGCTTAGATACCAAATGATAGAATAGAATAAGATTGCAATGACCAAAGAGGGACGGAAGCCTCACAAATATTATTGATCATGAAATCAGATTACATAACAATGCAAGAGTCAGAATATTTATAGATATTAGACAAATTTCTCATATGGATAGACATGACACCCTAGCAGACACCAACTACGAGATGATAAGACCCATCTCACATGCACATGTAATTACTACTAATACCAATATTGAATGTTATCCAACATAACAATATTGAATGCAAGTCACTAGACTAGAGTGCACATGTTGCACATTATTAAATAAAAGACAATGCAATAAAATGCAATAAATATGCCTATGCTAAATTATGCTAACATTCCCCCCCTTAATTTTGCATAGTTTCCAATGAAGTGGAGAGGAACTCTCTGAACAGTGTGAATTTGTCACGTGCAAGTGACTTAGTGAAAACATCTGCCTTCTGTTCAGCTGTAGGACAGAAATGGAGCTGTATGTTGTGCTTCAAGACATGCTCGCGTATGAAATGAACCTGTACTTCAATATGCTTGGTTCTCTCATGAAATACTGGATTGCGAACAAGCTTTAGAACTCCTTCATTATCAACATATACTGGAGTAGATTTCTGTTGTGGTAGACCAATTCCTTCCAGTATTCGGCGTAGCCATATTGCTTCACAAATAGCTTCACTGCGCAGCTTCGATGCTCGCTTCTGTAGAAGAGCGAGAAACAAAGTTCTATTTCTTGCTTCCCCATGATATCGGTCTAGATCCCATAAAGAAGACGAAGCCTGATGTTTACTTCCTATCATCCATGTTTCCTACATGATCTGAATCTGAATATCCTATCAAGAAGAAGTTGTCGTTCTTCTTGTACTCTAGACCACGGTCAACCGTACCCTTTAGATATCTTAGTATTCTCTTTGTTGCTTTCCAATGACATATTTTTGGTTCTTGCATGAAGCATGATAAATAGCTAACTGCAAAGCTGATATCTGGTCTAGTATATGTTAGGTAAATGAGACTCCCGATCAACTGCCGATAGAGAGTTGCATTCACCGGTGGTGATGGATCGGAACGAGATAACTAAAGTCTCGCTTCCATAGGTGTAGCAATAGGAGTGCAGTCCATCATCCTGAATTTCTCGAGCGTTGTCTTGGTGTATTTCAACTGTGACACAAAGATATGATTCTCTTTTTGCCATACTTCCAACCCAAGACAATAGTGCATGAGCCCGAGATCTGTCATGTCGAACGATCGATTAAAATCCTTCTTTGTTGCATCAATCATCTTCACAGAACTGCCTGTAATGACTAGATCGTCGACATAAACAACCACAATGACAATCTCCCCCCCTTGCTTTTTGAGGTAGAGATTGGGGTCATAAGGATTCCTTTCGAATCCATGACTTATGAGATGCTCATCAATTTTGATGTACCATGTCCGGGTGCCTGTTTTAGGCCATATAGAGATTTTATGAGTCTGCATACCATCATCTCTTTTCTTGGTATTACATAACCCTCTGGCTGAGTCATATAGACTTCTTCTTGCAAATCTCCATTAAGAAAGGCACTTTTCACATCCATTTGGTGGACTTTCCAACCAAATTGTGCAGCTAGAGCAAAGATCATCCTGATTGTCTTGATCTTGGTTGTGGGAGCAAATGTCTCCTCATAATCAATGCCTTCTTGTTGTGCATACCCCTTTGCTACAAGCCTTGCTTTATACTTGTCAATAGTCCCATCTAATTTGTACTTAGTCTTGAATATCCATCTGCATCCAATGGGTTTCTTCCCTGGTGGAAGGTCGACAAGTTGCCATGTGTTGTTCTTCATCACTGACTGATACTCTGAATCCATGGCATCTTTCCAAGCTTTTGATTGTAGGGCTTCCTGAACTGTAGATGGCTCAACTGTTTCAACAACTCTGCTCATTAGGGCATAATTGACCTCTTCACGAGCTTGACTGTGAGTTCTAGGTCCAGGATTGGACGATGTGCTAGGTGCTTCATCCAAATTTGCATCTCTTATTAATTGAGTATACCATTTAGGTAACTTATTAGCTGTTCCATTGGATTGTGGTGGATCCAAGTTTTCACCATCATCCAATTCATCACTGTCATCTTTAGTGGGAACATCAAATTATGTCTTCACAAGAGGTGTATTCTGCATGTTTGTTGAGTCGTTGAGTGGAGCATCTGCTTGTTTCTTCTCAAAGAACTCAACATCCCTACTTGTGTATACTTTCTTTGCTTTCGGATCCCATAATCTGTACCCAAGTGCTTCTTCACTGTATCCAATGAATATCAGTTTCTCAGCTTTCATATCCAACTTGTTCCTATTCTTCTTGGGTATGTGCATGCTAGCTTTACACCCAAATACTCTTAGGTGTGCAATTGATGGTTTCCGATTTGACCATGCTTCTTGAGGTGTCACTCCTTCAAGAGCTACTAGGCACTCGCTCAATAAATAGACTACAGTTCTTACAACTTCTGCCCAAAATGTCTTTGTTAAACTTGAGTCGTCAATCATACATCGCACCATTTCCATGATAGTACGATTCCTTCTCTCAACTATACCATTCTCTGTGGTGTGTGAGTAGGAGGCATTTGTCAACGAATCCCATGAGCTTCTAGGTAAGTCTTGAACTCATTGCTTGTGAATTCCCCCCCTCGATTTGAGCGGAGAGTTTTGATCTTGTGACCAACTTCATTCTCAACAAGTGCTTTGAACTTCTAAAATGTCTCAAAGGCTTGACTCTTGTTTCTTAGACAATATATCCACATCTTTCTTGAGTAGTCATCAACACAAAGCATGAAGTATTGACATTCAGAATGACTTGGTTGCATGGGCCCGCAAAGATCGATGTGCACCAAATCAAGCTTTCCTTAGCTCTATATGTGTTCTTCTCGGAAGGGTACTGTGTTGCTTTCCACCTAGGCAATCGTGACACTTGTGACACTTGTCAGTGTTGTGCTTGAGTGTAGGCAATCCTTTCACCATGTTTCCCTTTTGAAGTGTTTGGAGATAGCCAAAACTGATGTGACCATATCTACGATGCCATAGTTCTACAGATTGCGTGTCTTTGGCCACTAGAGCTTGATCATCCTTGTGGAAAAAATCAAGTTGGAACATGCGTCCCACATTGGAGGCTCTTTCTATAATCTTGGAACCTCTTGACTTATCTCTTATCAAGCACACTTTTTCTCCATTATTACTATCAAAATCCAACTTCAAGTTGTGATCAAGGAGTTGACTAACTGATAGAAAATTCTTGGTCAACCTAGGTACATACAATACATTTGTGATTTTGCAGTCATGCTTTCCAAGAGGTAGTGAAATGTTTCCAATCCCCTTGACACTGTATGATGAGTCATCACCTAATGACACATGGTTCTTGTTAGGTGAGTCACGTAGTGTGTAGAACCAATCCTTGCGTCCAATCATGTGTCGAGTTACACCCGAGTCAACATACCAGATATCTTGTGTGGACTTGGTTTCTTCATCAAATTGAGCAGAATACATGTGGTGTCCTTCATCTAAATCATCCTCATGTTCGGAAATGTACCCTTGTTGTTTGGGTTTTCTTTGCCAATTACCATTTTTCTGCCCTTGATTGTTATTGTTGGACTTCCCTTTATTTGAATTATTGTTATCCTGTTGGTTATTGGGTTTTGAATTGCTTGATGAACCCTTTTTGTAGGAATTGTACCAACAATATTTGATGTCATGTCCCCCTCTATTGCAAATGGGACACTTCTTGGTGTTGTCTCGTTGACTTTGATTTTGTTGGGACTTCTTGTGATTGGACTGAAATTTTCCCTTTCCTTTATGATTGGAAGATAGTGCTTGCTCATCTTCATGATCTTTGTTGTTCATTGCCTCTTCTTGTTGGAGTAGATTGACCAACTTCTCAAAGGTGACTGTGTGTTCACTCATATTGATAGTTGTCACAAAGATTCTATAGGAAGGAGGAAGTGCTCGCAACACAATTGGTACGAGGTCTTCATCACTTATCTCTTTTCCCAATGCCAATAGAGATGCCCTCAAAGTAGCAACTCGTCTAAAAAAATTTCAACCTTCTCATTGTGCTTGAACTTGAGAGTATGTAGTTGTGATAGTAGGTTGAGGATGGCATTCTTGTTCTTTGCCTCATAGACTGTGCTCAACTTATCCCATACATCTTTGGCCGATGTGGCATCTCTAATGTGGGGTTGCACATCGTCTGTTACGCTAAACAAGATGATCAACTTGGCCTTTTGATTGGCCTTGTCAAATTGAACTTGTTGTCTTCCATCATCAAGTGATCTTGTTGTTTGTCCATCTACAACTGTCCATAGGTCTTCAAACTCAAGTAACATCTTGATCTTCGGTTTCCATGCAACATAGTTGTCTCCTCTAAGCAGTTGTGAATCTGGTAAGAAGAACTTTGGTGCTTGTGCACCCATTTCTGCAATCTGAATTTCTGAAACTCTGAATTTCTAACAAAGGGTAAGGCTCTTATCACTCCAGGTTTATGGTCTCCCTCTTAATATACCATCAGGCTGATATACCAAACCTTTCTATATACGTTCCTTTTGATATACCCATCGGTACATGGAAGAAGATCACCCTTTCAATATACCCGTCAGTACGGAAAGAGGTGTTAACGCACGTGAAAGAATTTAGTACGTGGTACGTAGACAGTACGGAGAGGGGTTTGTGCAAGCACAAACGGATGGGAGGGCTCAAATGTGTGTGTATTATGTCCTTATTACTCCCCATCGATTTTATAGGGTCGATGCCTGCATTTACAATATTTAGGAAGTCTGTGTTAGGCGTTAAGTGCAGTAGTAGTCGCGACGGCATCACCCGTAAGTGCTTCCTAGAGGCACCGTATATACCGACCATGCTTATAAGATCAAAGATCTCGTGTGATAGAACCAAACATAAAATAAAAAATTTGTACCCTTTTTTTTCACTTTATGCACCAAGATTAGTACAAAATGCTCCAAAAGTACATCAAAATGAAGTTTTTGTGTCCCCCTCTTACAAAAATGGTATAGAATCACAAAAGACACAATTTAGGCCAAAAATATTTTTTTACCCCCAATAGGTGTTTTTCTCGCTAAATTTAGTGGTGGCTCTAAATGTGTTTGGTGAGCTTCTAAATTTGGAAATCTCCCAAAATTTATTAATTTCTCCAAATTTTCCAAAAAAATAATTTAAGAAAAAATATGGAGAGAGTGGGAATTGAACCGCTGACCTGTTTGTTCCCAAGATCCAAACAAACAATCTGAATATTGTTTTCACCTTTTCTCACAAACCGTGATCTGGGTTTTTCTAAAAATTTTATAGAAGCATCATACAATATTTTTCTTGAAACCCACAAAATTTCAGAAGAATCGGAATCTTAGTTTTTGAGATCTTACCAATTTACCAGCTAGATCTGATTTTTTTCGAAAAAAATGATCCAACTTGTACAGACTTTTCGTCACATGTAGAGGCTGAATCTAAAGATGATGTAAACTAAAAAGTTGTGCGTCTCCTTCTTATATTTCCAAAAAAAAAACAACACATCAATCCGACATTGTATGAAAAAGTTACGTCTTTTTTTCTAAGAGCTATCTGCTGGAATTTTGTTGACGGGACTGCTTCAACCTTTGCTCCCGAATTCTTCACACCTCCACTTTCAGATTTGATTTTTTTTTAGATCTGATCTTTTTTTTTTTTTTTTGATCTGAATTTTTTTTAGATCTTTTTTTTTTCACAAATCTTTTTTTTTTTTTTAGATCTGCAATTTTTTTCAAGATCTTTCTCCTTTTTTTTTTAAGATCTCCAAATCTGAAATATTCCACCAATATGTTAGATCAATTGGCTATACCAATGACTAATAAAAAAATTTACCTTCCAAATAAGTGGATAGGTCAAATTTTAGTTGAGGGATGCTTGGAAGGAATGGAGGCTGCGGGATGCTTCAATGGCTCTCCTTTGATGCAGATCTTCTTCTCCAATGGATCCTCTCCAATAGTGCTCCTCTTCAACCTTACTTGGATAGAACTTGCTCTGATACCAAATGATAATAATGGTATAGCTTAGATACCAAATGATAGAATAGAATAAGATTGCAATGACCAAAGAGGGACGGAAGCCTCACAAATATTATTGATCATGAAATCAGATTACATAACAATGCAAGAGCTGTAATATTTATAGATATTAGACAACCTCATATGGATAGACATGACACCCTAGCAGACACCAACTATGAGATGATAAGACCCATCTCACATGCACATGTAATTACTACTAATACCAATATTGAATGTTATCCAACATAACAATATTGAATGCAAGTCACTAGACTAGAGTGCACATGTTGCACATTATTAAATAAAAGACAATGCAATAAAATGCAATAAATATGCCTATGCTAAATTATGCTAACAAGAACTCATCTAGGGGCATGACAATCTTTGCATATCCTTTGATAAAAATTTTGTAATACCCTGTATGGCCCAAGAATCCATGCACCTCACTCTGACTGGTAGGATCCTCTAGGCCTACAATAACTGCAACCTTAGCTAGATCTACTAACAAACCTTCCTTGCAAATGATATGCCTTAGAAAAGTTCCAAAAGGTGTAGCAAATATGCACTTCTTAATGTTTAAAGAGATGCTTAACTATTTTCATCTTTCAAACATTAAGTGCAAGTTGTCACAATGATCCTTAACAAGCCCATATACCATCTAATCATCCAAGTAAACTTGTAAGAATTTGTGAATAAAATCTTGGAATGCTTGAACAACTATGTGAAAAAAATAGAGTAGCGCATTCTTCAAACCAAAGGGCATCACTGTATATGAAAAAATTCCCCATTCACATGAAAGTTGTCTTCTCTTGATCCTCATGTGTAATTCTTACCTGATGATACCCAAAGAATCCATCTGTAAAAGAGTAAATTTCGTACCCTACAATGCCTTCTAATATTTCCTTAGTGAAAGGCATAGGAAAAGGATCAATCACACATACAACATTCAGCTCCCTGTAATCCACTCAAATCCTAATCCGACCATCTTTCTTTATATCGATTTCCATGTGGCTAATCCACTCGATTCTTCTAGGGTTAATGATGATAGATTTCAACATTTTTTCAATTTCATATTTAACTTTTACGCATGGGTAAGGGTTCATCCCGTAAGGTCTCTTCCCACCAGTGGACACACCTCCCTTTATCTTAATCTTCATCTCGTCTAATGACTCATGCACCCCCATTAACTCATGGTAGCCCCTAGGAAATAATTCCCGTAAATCACATAGTAACTCAATTATCTTTTCCACTTTAGAATAAGACCAATAATCTCCAATTATGGCCTCCTTAGGTTCAACATCCGTGTCAATGTTCACTTTCTTGGTCCTCATATGTTCATGATAGGTACACACATTTTTATCTGAACTGTCTAAAACCTCACACGTACCTTCGGAATGATCAATGTCCAAATTTTCTACTTCTTCATCATCCACTATGTAGACCATCTTTCCTTTCTCCTTCTCAAAGCAAGCATGCTTAAGTAATTCAACATTTGTCTCATCTATTTCATCAAAATTCACTCTTGGTTCTTCCTCACCAAATAACTCCTAAATGAGTTCTTCATCCTTTGCACTGTCTCCCATAGTCAAGTGTTCCATAACCCGTAATGCTTCCCTCATCGGAACTTTAGTAGAGACAAAGTCAAAATTTTGGACCATTCCTGTAATCAAGTCTTGCCAATTTCAAGTCTCTCATGTAGTTCTCGCATAAACATACCAAGCGCATTTGCAACCTTATAAACTCGGGATAAATTTTATGCACCCAAAGCGAAGGTGGTAAAGCTTCATGTCACTCTGTCTAGATTCTATCACACTCTTGAATGTTGTGTTGAATAATTTGATTACCATGATATATGCAGATCTGAGTAGGTGTATTGCTACTGAGAAACTGGGTTGTTAGAGAAATTCTTACTTCATTCCATTCTATGATTCTATGAGATTATCCCTGTGACCCATCCACCAACGTACTTCTATCCCGCATAGGGTATACACTAATAAATTTCTTCTCTCCACTTGATCCATCCACTACTCCTCCATGGTGCGCAGAAACCGTAGGATCTCCTACTCCAAAGATACCGGGCATGTGCATTTGTTACCTATCCACCTAACACAAAGATGTTTGATCCTTCATGGAAAGGCACGTCTTACTTCACACCCAACTATCTCATAGATACCATGCACCCAATTTTCACAAGAAATCCTTGTAGTATCACTAATATACTGTACATCCTCCCATTGGATGATTCCCTCCTTGGATGGCTCAAGTACTTCGGATCTCGAATGACATTCACATAAATTATGTTTAGATGTTCCTCACTCAAAGGTTCAACATGAGGTGTATATTTCTCATCTCACAAAGGGATAATAACACGTTCTTCCTTTTGTCAAAACTTACACACCCTTTTTGAACCGTAGATCAACATTATTTTCATAACACCAAGGGTGCCCAGGTAGAGTTGGGAAGTTGTCTATTTTTGCAAGTGCCAAAACCTCAAAGTCCCTAGTGAACTTGGCCCCTTGTATAGTAATGGATGCATCCTTTAAAACCCCAATTAGAGTGGCCTTAGTCCGATTAGCCATAAATAGTACATTAGAGGATGGTTGTAATGGAGGTCTACCAATTTGCACCCATGCATATAAAGTAAGCACATTCACTTATGTGCCTATGTCAATCAATATATTTCTCAAAAGCCACCCATCCACAACAACATTAAGAGTGATTTCCTTGTAATAATCCAAGCTTTGAGGGGAATATTAGCATGCAAGATCTTTTGTCCATTCTCAATACATGTGCATGGAGTTTTTCCCTTCAACTAATTCCCTAGTAATGTAATAATATTCTCCTGGTACAACATCTTGCATACATCTTTCAAATCATCAACATTTGACTCGATTGTCTCTACTACCTTATTTTGTTCCAACTTCCATGATTGTTCCTTTACACATTGTATTTCACCCTAAAGATTTATAAGTACCTCCATAGTTTCCTGATAAAAATCCTTCGGTGTGTAGTATCTGGGTATCTTACATGTAAAACCTCCTCCTTAGTAATAGTAGGCTTCTATTATAATGTCTCTCTCACGTGTGCGCAGCTTTCGCGCATGTACTAATCTTCACAAGTACTACCTCAGGTTCCGGTGCCAACTTTGGCATCCACTAATTTTCCATGGCGTATTGTATTCTAACCATCCCTGCGCCCTTGTTCTCTTGTTTATGCTGCTTTATAAGATGCTCATATAAGTCCGAGCATTCCTCATAGTTATGATTCTTCCCACAAAAAGAACAAGTAATATTTTGAGGGAATTCACACCTAGTGATCAGGATATCCGCATGTATAACATGTTCCACGAGGAAACTCACCTTGTCCACCACCACGGCCTCGGCCCTTGAATCCACCATGGTATCCTTGACCTCTGCCATGACTTCCTTCAAAGTGTCCCTCATTCCAATCATAGTTCCCTTGGGTGTGATCACGATCATGGTGCTCACTTTTACTTTTAGAGTTATCCGATACTCCTGTCTATCGCACACCAATATCAATGGCATCACAGATCTGACCAATGAACGCGTACAATCTTCTATATTATGAGTCATGTACCAGAAAATATTACAATAACAAGATACATTCTTTTTTATCGCACATTGTAATAATGGGCGTGGCTTACATCATCATATAAATGACATATCTAACGAATTATAGCAATAATGAACGTATTGACCTACGGGGACAATTATCCTTAGTGTGCCCTTCCACTTCACAATCTGTACACCAAATCCTAATGTGCATCTCATGTGTTGAACTGGCTGATAGTTTCTCCAACTGCTTTGCCATAGCTATAATCTATGCTTTCAGGAATGGGCTCACTCCAATGTCTATACTTGACTATCTTATCGCAATGTTGCTTCAAGTGCTTTACATGGGTCTGTATATTTCTTATGTGACAATGGCCTCCTAAACGGTGTGATCAAACCCCCAATGAACCACTGTGCATGCTAGCTTGCATGGATATCATACAAAATATTAGACAAAAGTGTTTTGAAATGGACATCATATTCCCAAACACTCTCAGTAGTGCCCTGCTTAATATCCTTGAGTGCACTTATACTCTTCTGCTTGAACTCAGGGATATAAAAATCCTTAAGGAAAGCATCCCATAGTGTTGCATAATCTATGCAAGTCTGATCAGGGTCAAACTTCTGTACCAACTATGAGTATGTCCCTTCAACGTAGTTTCAAACTAACTTTCCTTACACTCGAAGCCGTAGTCCCTTTAGCACGTCACAATATCTCACACATGTGCACATGCTCAGCAGCATCTTCTATTCCCCTATACTTTGGAATACGTAGTGACATCTCCATGTAAATATTTTGGGGTTGGTGAGGACCATGCCCACTTGATCCAGAACCTCCTATGTTACCTCTGCCTCTAGACCCACCAAATCCACTAGAACTAGAGCCACCTATGCCCCCTGATCCTCCACATGTAGCCGGAAGCGGACCAAGTGGATGTACTACCCTGTGTCCCAATAATGGTACTAAAATGAACTCCTACAGTTTGTGAGGTGGTACTACTCCTAGAAGTGAGTCCAAAATTATGCGTGCTTGAGTTCTATGTCGACGATGCACCTAAAAGGTACCTCCAAATAATAAAGAATATGTTTTCCCAACCATAAATGCACTTACTATTTGACTTGCTAATGTTCTTCTACTCCCTAAGCTAGCTTCTTGACAATCAAGTTATACTAGATATCTGGAAAAACAAGCACAAGGGATAGGTTGTCGGGTAGATTCAGATGCGTGCCCGCGACCCATGTCATCTTTGTTGGTGAGCTCCTATATGAGGCCGAGGAGGGTTCCCTATTATGCTTACCTAAATGGGGGAGTTACAGATGCTCTAGCTCTATGCCTACTACGTGAGCTCCAAATCATTCACGAGCCATCTCTCTCTTTAATGCCATCTATTCTCTAATATCACGATGCTTCTCTAACTCCCTCTCGCACACCTCATTATACTTAAGCCACCTCTCTTCTCTTTTCCACTCTACCGCTAGGTTCGTAATCCTTCACCAAACTCGCTTCTTCCCCATGTGTGGTAGGGTTTAGCTAGCCATCATATTTTCTTCCAAGTTCAAGGTTACCATCAAGATTTGGTCTCCATTGGAATGCCTTGCAAATAGGTTTCCCTGGGATAATGTAAAAACTAGAACTCAGCTACCTCCAGGAAAGAGTAAGTAAAAATTGAGTACTCTAAAATATAGCTATTCAAAACACCACGGAACTAAGTGTCCACAACGCATGTCCAATCATATCAACAATATAGAGGGCCTGAAATTCTACCTATGTCCAGACAAGTGTGCGATACCTCCAATTTCTTTTAGACACATAAACAACCATCCACTCATACATCTCTATCGGAAAGATAATAAATAAACTATCATATAAATAATCCTACAAGTTCTCGATCCACCCACACACATGTGTCAAACTCGATCCAATGCTAAAAATCCAAGCGTATTCTTCTTCCAAATATATTATCCACTCCTCAACACTTGCTAGGGTCAACCGGTACGTCTTCATCATGAAACATCCTGAAAACAACTAAAAAAGAGGTCCCGAAAATGGAACCAATGATGCAACCTAGAATCTACATGGAAAACCCAAGTGTGCTAGCACATCACTCATCCTGAGCTAAGTTCTCACCCGAAGCGCGCAAAGGTACCATGACCCTATTTAGATTTTCTTGTGTAGGATGTTAGTGTGATGATGATAATACATATTCAGATCCATAACTAATCATAAACATTTCATAGTGCATAAACTAGATCTAGATCTTAGGGAATCATGAACTAAATAATAACTATAATAAGGCTAACCATACAAGAACCAAATTTAATTATGTCTAACACCATTATCTAGCCAATATACTCCATTGCATTAAACACTGTAAAACACATAAGCTTCTTACACTATAAAGTATCTCCATGAGTCATGCATGCATTAAGTTCAACAACATAACTCTACAATAAATCAGTCTCTCTAAACTACATAGTTCAATACATATTTATAGAGGTGGGGAATTTCCCTTCACCACCCATGCACTTCTCAAAATAGGTCACATGCTGATAATAGCCATGTGCCTTTACAATAGCATGCACACATGCAAGTGTTCTAATAATAGATGTCCTATAGTTAACTCTAAGAAGAAATCCTATTATTAGCCTAAACTATGCATGGTGTTTATCAACAAATTTTTCTCAAAATACCATTGCATGTATCTCTATGTGTTCTCTTAATGCTATCTCCAAAATAGCCCTTATCCATAAAAACAAAATAAGTCCCGAGCCAAAGTGTTCGCACGAGTTTCCTTCCCTATCTTCCCATACCTTCAAATGTGCCTTGTTCCTGCATGCACATCCTTTGAGTGTATTATCTTTAGAACAATATTTTGTCTACTCAATAGTTCAACACGAGAATGAAGGAGTATAAACATGCCATGAAATAATCTTCTTCTCAAGAAGCCTCCACCTCACAAAAAGAGGTCTTCACTCCTCAGGAGGTTCTAGCCAAGCTAAATCATTCTTCCTTACCTTTGGATGCGCAAAGAACCAAAGTATATACAAATAAGGATAAGGTCAAGGGGATTGAAGAATTTATCCATGAACTTGAACAATATCTCAGCCTTTGGAAGGAGAAGAAAAGGTTACTTAAGAACAAAAAGAAGAATATGAGAAAGAGGTGAGGAACATGAAAATAGTTCGATGAAGAAAATCGTGTTGAGGAAGAAGATGACAAGGAAGATGATGTAGAAATCATAGAGCCGACACTAGAAAAGAAAGTGCCTCAAGGCCTAAATTTCCAATCAAAAGAGCATCTTCCTCCATTGTTGAAGTACCGAATCTTGAATTCTCTACTACTCAATCTCTTGGCACTCCCAATATTCTTGCACTAAATCCTCCTTCATCTCCACCTTCTAGTGATTCCTTCACATGAGTGCAACTCATGATCTAAAGTAGGAAGAGGGATGATTATTTTCATATTATTACTCTTGTATTTCATGTAGCGGCTACTCTACTTTGCACAACTCCACCTCCTCTACCAAATAAATCCAAGACAGACTCCCGATTGGTTTCGATTCAAAAGGACAACAATTTATTGAAATTAGCAAACCAAAGGGAGATAAGGATGAGAAAGATATCATGTGGCATATCCGGAGCTCACCAAAGATTTCACTTGGTGAATCTACTCCTAAAGGAGAGGTCCAAAATATTATGTTAACTATTTATAAAGTAATTGAAAGGGTGTAGAAAGGAAAGTAGAAACAAAATATGTTAGAAGAACAAGTTCAAGTTCTTTCAAACTTTATCAAATCCTTCCTCTCAAGTGATAAAGATCCTTTGGACCCCACTCAACTTTCTTCATTACCTCCTCCAACTATTCTCTCTAAATAATATATGAATGTTATCAAGCGCATCCATAAGAATGATTTATATGGTAGAGCCACGAGGCATTGGTGTAAGGCTTGCTTGTTTCTAAGCTGAATTTCATTGATGAAGTATACAATATGTATGGTAACATTTCCACATCTCAGATCAATTCAACTTAACCATCACAAAACTAACAAATAAAATCAAGATATGGTTGGAGAGTATTCAAGATTTGATAATCATGAGCACCACTGATGATAATATTCTTCATTCTAATCAGATATTTGATGATTTTAAGAACAAGCTATCCAAGAAGTGGGTCTACAAAATTGAAGTGAAAAAGGATTCACATTCATATATAGAGACTGTAGAGTTATTCTTACTAATGCATGCATATGAATTCAAGAACATATGAATTAACATATCTGAAAATCCATGAAATATAAATGTAATGACACAAATTTCTTCACACTATAATCAATGGATTGAACGCACATTTTGAAGATTCAAATATATTAAGATTCACATTCACAATTCCATGAAAGAGAAATAGAAAGAACATATATATGAGAGGGAGAAATATTATTCTCGTATGTATCTTGATAAGTTCTCAGTATCTTTACATTCCAAAACACCAAAATCTAACCCCTTTACAATGAGAAATAAGCCTTATATAGGTTGAGGAGTGGTTGAAACCAACTTTCTAACTAATTGTTATTTAATTAAGTGCTAGCACTTAATTAATCAATTACATAAACTATATTTGTTTACAATTTTTGATTTTCCAAAATCATAAATCTAACTTCAAAATATAAAAAGTAAACATAAAATAGTTAAGAACTAGAAGAAGGAACATTGGTAAGTGGCACAACTGGGATTTTCACTTTGAGCACATGGAGTCTAAAATTTTCCAGAGCACTAGAAATATCCATAACCTTTGGAATGGTTATGTTTTGCATGGTAGCCAACCAGCTACTAATAGAATATTATAATTCCTTTTCGCAATCCCTCCATTCTACAAAGCAGTAACCTTGGTGGATTTTATAACAAAGACATTATGTAGCTCAATGATCTCTTCCATTTTTTCTTTCGCTAACTATTTCAGCTTTGAATAGATCTTATTTGACTAGTGCAGTGAACTTGTATTTGAACTCATCCAATGAATGCCTCTCTATAGAATTGTCCTTGAAGAATTGACATCTAAGGTCTTGCAAGTCATAAAATATTTCAGATTTGAATGATTCTCCCTTTTGCACCATGTTCTTTAGCTCAGTAGTAGATTCTTCAAAAAAAATTATCTTCCATTCAATGTTGTAGACCCACTTTTTGGATAGGTTGTTCTTGGAATCATCAAATATCTTATGAGAAAGAATAATCTTCTCATCAGTGGTGCTCATGATTCTTAAGTCTTGAATACTCTCTAACCATATCTTGAATTCCTTCTCGTGATGGTTGGTTTGAATTTATCTTGAGATTTGAAAATGTTATCATACATCTTGTATGATTCATCAATGAAATTAAACCTTAAACAAGCAAGCAATGCACTAATGCCTCCACGATCTACCATATGAAGCTTACTTGTGGATCTCTTTGATAGCCTTGATATATTCTTCAAAGATAACAATTACAAGAGGAAATGAGGAAAGTGGAGTGGGGTCCAGAGGAGCTTTATCACTTGAGAGAAAGGATTTGATATAGTTTGAAAGAAAATGAACCTGTTCTTCCAACTACTCTTGTGTTTTCTTTCCTTTCTCTACCCTTTCAATTACTTTAAAAATAGTTTCCTTCAGTTTTTGAACCTCTCCTTCAGGAGTAGATTCACCAAGTGAAATTCTTGTGAGCTCTAGATCTCGCCTCGTGATTTATTTCTCATCCTTTTCTCCCTTTGGTTTGGCAATTTTGAGATATTTTTGTCCTTTTGAATCGAAACCAATCGGGATGTTTTATTGGCCTTCTTTTTTTTTGGAGGAGGTGAATTTGTGCCAAGTAGAGCATCCACCGCATCAAATCAAAGTAATAATATGAAAATAATCCTTCCTCTTCCCACTATCAATCATGAGTTGCACCCATGTGAAGGAATCACTAGAAGGTGGAGCTCAAGGAGGATTCAGGGCAAGAATATTGGGAGAGAGAAGAATTTTAGTAGAAAATACTTCAAGAGTGGGTACTTCAATAGTGGAGGAAGATGCTCTTTTGACTGAAAATTTAGTCTTTGAGGCATTTAAATTTCCACCGTTTGGCTCTATGATTTCTACATCACCTTTCTCATCATCTTCTTCCTCAACACTTTCTTATTCATCCAAAATATTTTCATGTTCCTCAACTTCTTTCTTAGATTATTATTTTTGTTCTTTAGTAGCCTTGTCTTCTCCTCACAAAGGATGAGATATTTTTTCAAGTTCATGGACAACTTATTTAACAAAGTTCATGAGCCATCTCTTTCTCAACTTATTTCTCGGGGTTTCTTCAATTTTATCAATCCCTTGGATTTATCCTTCTTTGTATACTTTGGTTGTTGCATCCAGAGGTAAGGAAGGGATTTATCCGATCTGGAACCTCTTGAGGAGTGGAGACCTCTTCTCTGAGGTGGAGGTTTCTGAGAAGAAGATTATTTCATGGCCTATTTATACTCCTTCATTCTCTTGTTAAACCATTGTCTTGTTCTCACAATCATTGGATTATTCATATCAGAAGGATCATCCCTTTCCTTTTGAGACCAATCAACAATAGGGAGAGGTATATGTTGAATATTTTTGAGGTATTCTATAGAATACAAATTCTCATCATTATCTTTTGATCCTCTGAATCTAAACCAAATACACTTGGAAGTCTAATTTGATGAAGACAAAGTCTTCCAAAATATCTTTCCTTACTTTGTATTCATCAATGCAATTAGACTAATAATCTTCCATGGTGGGGAGATGATAATAGGACATTCTAAAATTTTTATAAATGAAACCATTGATATCACAGATGATCTCCTCTCGATATGAATGGAACTTAATATCGAAATTGTCCTTTTGAAATTTTGAGCATCCCGGTAGATATGTATGTATAATTTCCCAAGGAAATAGGGAATTGGATGTCATTGATTTTCTTGTCTCTACATGTCCTATGTAGCATATCCAGTTTTCTAAAAACTTCTACAAGGACCGATTTATCATTTCAATATATGGGTAACATGTCTAGTGAACCTTTAAAACTAGCTAGTCTTATGTAGGAAAATTTCCTTAATTGAATGAAGAGGCTATCATATGTTGCAATCAATTTCTGGCTTCTGCGCAGATACACTATTTTTGTTGTGTTCCCTTCAAGGAGACTGACTATGAACATTGTAAAATCATCATTCACTCTTCTATGATGGAATTTTATATTCTCGAAGGTGAGATGTGGGTAAAATTCATAAAATGGCTCATTTTTCTTATCATCTTCATTAGAAAATCCCACCCATACTCTATAGGCTACAATTGTATACATGAGGTACAAGGTCTTGTGAAAAGTTTTATTTTGTTGCACATTCACCAAATTAGCTCAAAGGATATTTTCACATATGATTTCCCAGTTCAAACTTTTTTACCTTCACAAATGATGTTGATATATACACACATCCAAAACTAGAACTCATTTGTTGAAGGTAGGCCCATCAATCTAGCCAATAGGGTAATCATATCAGATAATTCTTCCTTGAAATATGATCTATATAGGACCTTAGGAAATTTTGAAACTCCTCTCTTTGGGGCCTTGAGCCATGATTTAGCTATCATTGCCTTATATATATTATCTTTATCTTTTTCAAACAAATTTTGATCTTGGGCCTTGGTCAGGGTATTTGAATCTTCAAACATAGGGATTCCTAGGGATGAGTTTATATAGCCAACATCAAGTTTAGCAATGATATGGCCTTGAGGATCTTTGATTTCCTTGGTTACAAGGTCAAAACATGAGGCACAGAAAGGATAATATTAGTGCATTGAATGTAAAGGGGAAATATTGTAGCATAATCAATTCAACTAGTTTTAATACATTGGGCCATGAAAGTGGGGAATCATCGATTATCCGGGCCCGAAATCATCAAAATTTAAATTTCTTACATCACTATCCCCTATGTTTGGTACAGAGGTTTCTAAGGAAGAAATGTGTTCATATCCTCCATACTGGAACTTCATGGTGAAAGGTGAGGGGAAAACTCAAGGAAATGGAGTTCAACAATTTTTTTCAAGGGAAATAGAATGAGAGGATATAAATATCAAATTGATACTAAAAAAACCAAGGGGTTATGAAATGAATTAACTTTACTACAGGAAGAACGATGCTTTCTCAAGGATTCCAACACAATTTGAATTTTTGAAAAAGGTTGGAAAATTAGAAAGATATGATCAAAAATGTCCTCACGGAACGAGAGTGAGAAAGTGATATTGCACAATGAAAATCACGACTTGGAATAAGTGAAAATGATTCATTTTTACCCCTTTTATAATGAAACAGCTTCAATAAAAATGGTTAAAATGAGTATTACAATGGAATGCAGGGAACTAGGGTGTTACAAGAACATTTTAAACCATTTTACTTATATATTGTGGGCATGACAAGATTTCGTGGAAATGATGGCTGTGTGGAACAAGTGCCTTGAGTGCTAAAAACTCCAAAGTACCCGCAAAAAACAAACAGATTCAATATAATTTGGAGAGGGGAGGCTCACGAGAACCGAGTGCCAAAAAACAAGGGCCAAGAGTACATAATATATCCAAGAAACTTGCAGTAAAAATATATCATGATTCGTGAAGAAAAATGGGATTTTGGGGAATACAAGGTCCGATGAAATGAGGGTCACGAGTTCTTAAAACATCCGAAGTATCAACAATACAAAGTAACTTAGCGGAACACGGAGTCCCAAGATTGTGGAATATAAGCGGGCACAGAAACATGGGCCAAATAAGAACTAATTCCATCTAAGTTATAAGAATCCTCAAAACAAAGAACTCGAGAGAAATACAAAAAGGTAGGGATGTGGGGAACAGGAGGCCCGAGGAACTTATTCCTCCTATTCCTCCGTAACCCAAAATCACCGCAATACACTCAATTTGACTCAAAACACTAAAAAAATGACTAACGTTTTTTATTTTTTCGATTCCTTAAGACTTCACAAAGGCAAAAAAATGGGCAAAGGGGTCACTTGACCAAAAATTTCAAAAATTACACATATTTTGGGTAACTCGACAATAACTAACTCTACTAGGGATCAAACCTTAAATCTTTGGTTTCATAGAGTAACTAACACACTAACTATTCTTAATTAAATAACCGTAATACACTCGAATAATCAACATAGTCAAATAATTTATTATCATTTGAGATTAGTCACTTGAGTTGAATAATTTGATATCATTTGAGATCATTCACTTCCAAATTAATCACTTAGATACATAGACCAATCTAAAAGAGCAAGGAAATAAATTGACAGTGAATAACACTAATTTCATATTTATATGTTTAAATGATCCTTTAGATTGATCTTAATCACCACGAGATTAATCACTTTAGAAATACATGTAAGAGAAAGGGGATTCCACAAGAATAATAGTTAGAAAATGCTTTCTTTTAATCCCACATTTATATAACCACTATAATATTCATGTTCTATAATCCAAAATAGGTTTTTGTTAACATGAAGCTCATGGGAGTAACATGGAAACAACATAAATATTTTAATTGCAATGTAAATAATATTCAATCTCAAAATGGAAATGTGTCACAAGATCTCAGGACATAGAGATCTAAAAAACTTAAAATATATGACGAAGTATAACATACCCAAACTTGATACATGGAAGAATCTCAAAAATTGAGTTATTGGGTGCATGTGGTCTTGGGATTTCACAAGATAATGGTTAGACAATTGATTATAAGGCCAAAGTTCACAAAAATGCACAAGAAAATAGATTTAACTATAAGGGGCCATGGAATCATGTTTTTCACCATAATAGTCAATATGTGTCCCAATCACATGTAATAAATTTTATTTTATTTTTTTATGAAATAGTCTATATTACTTAATATAAAATATTACAACCTATCCACAAAAAATATGGGTGGTAAAGGGCACACCCCACGATCAAACTAGCCGTGATGGCTAGGAGACTAAAGTATCAAGCCCAAGGGCAACAACAAACTTAACAACAATGCCAGAAAAACATAAGTAAAAAACTAGGCCGCCACAACAAACATAGTGGCAGGGGGTGGTGGAGGCCCCTTATCCTCCAAGTTACTACCAGGAAGATTGTTGCCATCCGGAAGGGGCGGCCAACCTAAAGCAACTTCTTCATCTTTGTCTTCATGCTAGTTAGGAGAAATAGCAAGAGCCAACCTAAGAACTTTTCCAGATTCCCACCCATCCCTCTCGTATAAGAGGTGGGAGTAGAAGTGGGAACCCCACCACTTCTTCATCTTAAAGACATCTTTTACAAGAAGACCAGATTACTTCTCACTTGGCCTCACACTAAAGCCAAGTTTTGACATGCAATAAATTTTAACTAATGACAGTTCATATTCTCCTCCAATCACATGCTCTCATGGATCTAATAATTGGAAGACCAGGCTTGTTAGATCTTTTGGGACCACAAGAACACAATAAAAAAGAATTATCATGGTAAGGATTAATATCATGAATTACTACTAGTTGATAACTTGAAAGTATCGTATAAAATGGCCACACATATTAATATCGAAAATTTCACCACTTGTCAAGATATCATTTAGGGTTTAAGAATTGAGTTATCGTTGAGTTGGAGAGAAAATGATGTAAATGATACATTGACCAATTTATACTGAATAGGCATATGTGTTCCAATTATAGGGTTGTATCTTTGGCCAATCACGCTCTCATTTTTTCCAACCAATCATAGAGTTTTAGACTCTAGAGCATATGTGGATCAATCTTGACATAACACATTAAATCAAAATGTGACATTTTTAGTTTTTCTTATTCCAGATAGATGGATGAAGCATTCAACTAAACCTTGTATAATGTTTGGGATTGTATAAATTCCATGAAATAGATACAAGTAATTCAGTTTACTTTCCTTTGTGGATCAGGAAATTTTGATATTGAGAAGAGAGATGAATATTGTGAAATGTATTATCTAACATACGGACCAATAGCTAAACAATTGTAGCTTTGAATGCGAGAACAATATGGATATCCAAATAAATCATTAAAATCATAGGTTTGATAGACACATAATCAAGCGAAATATTAGGAAGGAGAGCATTCCACCATTAACGATGGGGAAAGATTCCAATTTAATTTAATATGAATATGATATTACGAACCCCATTTGTATGTATGTATATATATATATATATATATATATATATATATATATATATGGCACAACATTGAGTCTTTTCATTATTTGTGATGTTTTAAAATCTGATTATAAATACCATAAGAAGTGGATTCTACTCAATTTATATAGGAATGATACAAGAAATATTTTGAAAGGAATGAAAACTAGATTGTTACAAGCCATTAACGAGAGGGAGGAAGGATGAAGACTTAAAGGGAATCTATGTAAATTAAGGAGTTACACTCAACCGCATAATGGTGTAGCTTCAAGATTCAAGCAAGAACTCAACCATGGAGACAACGTGCATGCATTAAAGGAAAAAGGCTCAATCCCTATTCTCATAGATCAAGTAGGAAAGGTGTACATATAAGGGAGTGATGTGTAACTCCCATGTAGAAACAATGATGCATCCATAATGGAGAAGTGGAGTTACTTTCCATTCAAGGGGAATCTAACTGCTATGACACACACTTAACACATATGACATATTCCATGAGGGAATTTATCATAACTAATGTGACACCTATAATACATGCTTCCCCCTGCTTCAATAGAGTTTTGTAGATCACTAGCTCATCATAGACCTACTCAGTACCTTGACATAAGATTTCTTTCACTTTGTGCTCAACCTTACTTCCATTTTAGGAACTTGCTTGAAATGTTTGCATAACAGAGTGATCGAAATATGTGATTGCATTCAAATTTTACTTTCGTCAATGTATCACAAATTATAAAACTTCATGATCATATAACTCACTTTTGTAGATCATCTACACTCTACATTATTATGATATAATACAAATTTTACTCACAATGTAAGTGATCAGTTACACAGTCCTGTGAATGTTCCTATCCACGCATATTTAAGGATAAAGAGTACTCAAAGTACTATGAAACTCTTATGCAATTAGTGAAAGACATCCATGTTCTTACAATATTGTAGCATTTCAAGGATAGAATCCAAAGGAATACATTAGTCTTGGCATCATCTCTACAAACCATCTTACACTTGATTCATTGCAAACATCAACATGTTTTCATGAGTCTAGTTCATATATATTCTATATCTCTGTCATTCTTTATACACCTATACAATCTTGAGTCACCTTGATGGCTATCTAACTATCACACCTTTTTTAACTCATATTCAAGGATACAACTTAGATGGATTCAATCATTAGGAAGCATAGTATCATCGTGTTATGATCGTATCATTCATAGATCTTTAGACATCAATAGACTATTCGAGCCCATATATACATATATTATAAAGAGCACAGTTCATTTATTTGACATAAACTACCTTTTAGATAAAAATTCATGATTCACTATCAAATCTACATGTTTGTTTTCATAGCTAGATCTTTTTCTTTTCAAAGGCTTAGAAATCTTCTCATTCTTCGATTTAGACATAGAGTGCCTTGTTGATACTCCTCATGAATAAAACATACCTTTGACAAACTATGAAACTTGATGCCCCTAATTGAGCTACTTCATCCATTCATAGGCTAGTGAATAACATATAAATAACTCTCTTTATATACTTGTATTTGATTTACACAAGGAACCATTCAACATAATAGGCTCCCCTAAACTTGAAGTATCATGCTACTTGAAGAAAAATCTGCATCTTGTGATTTCCTTCCATGTCTAACAATATTTTCATCAAAAAAACCTACATCTTGACCTACTAAGCTCACACTCTTGATGAAGTATCATAAACACCACTAACATGTGACTATCAATTATTTGACAAGCATACCTTACTTTTATCTTTGCAGGATACCTTGGTGAAGTGACCATTTCAAGCATAACTATAGAACTTCAACAACCTCAACATATTTTAACCTGAATAAATGACTATACTAATATATGTGCTACTACAAGCCCTCATGCTTCATTTAGAATCTCTTGTATTCATTGTTAGGATTTTAAGACCCTCGACATCTATAACATCTTCCTTTAAGGGCCTTGAAACCCTTAGTACTCCTCTTGGATATGTAACCCTTCTTATCCACAAAAATGATTTTCATTTTATATTATCATAGATTTGACAGATCTTAACCACCTATATACTAGCCTTACGATGCATGTTTGACTTGTATATTACTGCAACACTTCTTGACACCCTTGATAGTCTCCCATTATGTCCTATTGCTCTTTCATAGACCTATCTCATACTTCAAATGATTCTTACAAAATTATTAAGTCTTCCAACATCCGTTATACACCATCTCGTAATATACAAACATATTGTATCTTGTCATGTTTAAATTTATTCAAACATACTCGTCCTTTATTAACAATCACATTAAAATAGAGAACAACTTGATAGAATACAATCAATGAATAACCTTTTTGGAGTCATTAGCGAAAAAATTTGTCAGTAGAAAAATTGGTGGACTTATTTTCAACGCTCTGGGAATATAAGTCCCTCTACTTGAATAGTGCAGCTCCTTGTTTACATGTGCATGAGAAAGTGGCTTTCAGTGATGGCCTTATGGCTAGGGATCCAACAGAGCACTCAACTAACCTGCAAGAAAGCTAGCAATTGCTTACTAGAGAGGACTTTGCAAGAGAATGGGAAAGGGAACAATAAAAGGGAGAGGGATTAATGTTGTTGGTAGAAAATCAGAGTCCCACACACATTAATGGAAAACTTCAAAACATGTAGATTTAAGAAGAAACAATTAAGAAATTTGTAACAAGACCAAATAATATTCAATGACCACAAAGTCTTAATTAACCCTCCTAGTCAAAAAGGAAAAAACTCCTCTTTTATTAAAGCTTGAGAAAAATTGTACATGCAAGAGAGAGAAGAATGTATGAAATGGGAAGTGGAAGAAAATTAGCTATCTCTTTTCTCCTTCACAAGATCACTCTCTCATGAGCTTACAAAAATGACAAACCCTTTGAAAAGGAGATTCTTTATGTTTTATAGAAAGAAAATTACTCTTCGCTACCCCCATCATGACCTTTCATGACCTTTGACTTTGATTTTCTTTTAGGAAAATATTAAGTTCCCTTTTATAAAATAAGGGTAACTTATTACATTACAATTATAAAGTCACTTTTTAATTAAAATAAAGGCATTATGAAAAAGCTCAACCTCAACGAAGAATTAGAACATGATAAGAGAGAAAGAAGGGGGGAGAAGAGAAGAGAAAGAAAGAAGAGAGAGAGAGAGAAAAAAAAAATTGTGTCGATGAAGAATCCAACTCTGATGAAGTCCACTATCCTTTTAGATGATCTGATGAAACACTCAACGTGGTGAACTATAACCTTGGATTCTTTACCCCATGGAAATCTCCTTTGGATGACTTATGGACACCACGAACTGAGTGTTTAAAAACATTTTTGAATGATTCCTTTGGTGACCATGAGTGTCGCTCATGAAGATCCCCTCAAGAGATTGAAGATGAAAACCAATCCTCTCTATGACACTTTACTAAAATGTGGGCCTCAAACAATGATGGTGACACCATGCATTTATACACTGAAAATTCCCATTCCAAAATATGAAACAATCACCTCAAACCATGAAAAATCCACCCTCATTCTTTTGATCTTATGATTACACACATGAATGGGAAATTATAACAATCTATGAAACTTGAACTTATTTCTTCCCCGAGACTTACTTTATATTTGGAAAGAGGGGTTACTATTTTTAGTAAGTGGAAATTTCACCCTCTTTTCGGTTCCGCTAGTGAGTTTAGCTTTCCAGATTACCCATGTGTATACTGCTCCTGCCTAGATTTCTCTTATGTGATGGCTTACTAATAATGGAAAGTTTCCAAACAAGACACTTACTATTTTTATTAAGTGGCAATTTTTTTACCACTTTCAAAAATGATCAATCACTCTAAACATGATGTCCTTAGTGCACATTGTCTTTGTCATGCAATTGCTTCTTGGTGATGACTTACCAAAAATAGCAAGTGCTCGTGTAGGAAGGCTTACTATTTTTGGAAAGTGGGTTTCCGGCCTTAGTTTGCGATGAAACAAACTTTCTCGATATGGTTTTTTCTCTCTACAGTGCTCTTCCATAATTTCAAGCTCAAACCGGTTGTTGGATTAAGAGATTTTAAAATTAAATTTTTTACCACGAGAAACTTGGGGTTTCTTCACTATAAAAATTTGCTCCCATGCATTTAAAAATTTCTTTAGGAGATTAAATGATCTTAATAAACTAGATTTTTTTAAAAATGGCACTTGATTCATTTGATATTTTTGTGAGATATGATCGAATCTCCTTCGGACTTCGAGGGTTTTAGAAAGCTTTTCATTTTTTTCTTCATTCTTTGTGAATCCATTTATTTTTTGTGTTTTTATTTCTTTAGATCATGAATCATGAAAAATATTGTTGGATGATGCAAAAATGTTGGAGTATCTCGAGAAATTCCGGCAACATTCCAGCGAGGATGTGGAGGGTGTGGGGGATGAGAATGCAAAAATGGCTAAGTCCCTTGGTTTTTATAGCTTGAAATGTGAAGGGAAAGGGTGGGGTGAATTTTTTTCACCTCATGTCCCTTTGCAAAGGTGAAAAGGGACATTAAAATGTTCCTTTCCCTCATGATGACAAGTGGCGAAATGATTATTTATTTAGCAAGTGAGGAGGGGGCTAAAACAAACACTGAGGGCCCGAAAATGGTCATATGAGAAACCATAAAGGAAAAAGAGGTGGGGTGAATTTTATGTGTCACTATTTCCCTTTGTAAAGGTGTAAAAGTGTATAAAAAATTTCCCTAGCTCACAAAGTGACAATTGGCATGCATGTAGGAAGTAGTTGGGAGAGCAAGTCAAACCAGTCAATGGGGGCTAAGAAGGTGAGCACTAGGTCATATGGGTGACCAGAAGGCTAAATGGGGGGAGGGAGAAATTTTTTCACCTCATTTCAATTTGGTAAGGTGCAATAGGGGACATGAAATTATGCCTTAACCTCATCTTGACATGTGTCTAGGTGTGAAAATGGCTAAGTACCGAAGAGCGCACCTTGAGAGATGACTTGTGAAGGTCATAACTTGAGCTCCCTGGATGAGTTTTTCAGGAACTTCATTATATGATTTTACATGAAAATGAAATTTTTAGAAGAATGGTGAGGTTCCAAGACTTGATTCTGATTGAAAAACTCCAAAATGCCTCATTTTTCTCTGGATATCTCTTGTGACATGGAAAGAATGAGATGGCCCAAAAAATGCATGGTGCTTGAAGATGATCTATTTTCCCACCATGTGGGGGACTGAAATATTTCAATGATATATTTTTTAGACCATAACTCATTTTGAAGGTCTCGTAATCCTTCCTTGAAGATCAGGTGTCTTTTTTGTGTAAGCTCCTTAGGCCTCAAAAACCAACTTTCAGTGACCTGGCTCCTAAACCTCTAGATCTTTCCATATTTTCCCTAAATTAGTTGCACAATGATCTGGGATCTTAAATACACCTCCATGATGAATATAGGTCCTCCATTCCACTCTGATGATGATGCACCCAACTTAGAAAGGATTGATGAAAGCCCTTTCTAAGTGTGCTGAAAACTTGCTTTGAAAACCACTTCTCCAACATACTTGAATGATTTTTTGTTCCTAAATAAATCACCTAGGGGAGGAATGATGACATCATAGATGGAATCTTGGAAGGAAAAATATAGACTTGAAACTAGGGTTAAGTTGATCTAGGGGTGTCTGGAAGGTATGACATGAAAAATTTGACACTAGGGTATAGTTGTCTTGTTTTTGGGTGAATTTTTCCCATGCAAAAACATAGGACAAAAGCTAGCTCTAGCTTGGGGAAATTATGGATCAGAAAATGAGGACATGATGTGAGAAATCCCAAAATATCAATTTTATACTTGACCAATGCCTTATCCATTGGGCTATACAGAGTCACTCAAACAGATAGCTAGAAGGAGTACACACACACACATAAAAGGAAAAACACACACACACACGAAAGGAAAGAATACACACAAAGAAAAGGGAAACACATACCTAAAAATCACCTATGGTACACTATGGGGGACAACCCTCTTTTCATTGTTGAAGAACTTTTTTTCTAGAGGTTACCCCGAGTGGGTAACACTGAGTGATGATGATCCATGAAGCCATTGACTGGTTCCGTGAAAGTATCCTCCTCTCCTCAACTACTTATGAAAACCAGATGGTTTCATACTTGTTGTCCATGTACTTTGTAGGAGTGATCCTACATGATATTCTTGATGCTCGGGCCTTCACTTAGAGATTCCATTGCTTTTTCTCTTTGAAATTAGTTTCAGAATGCCAATTGTCTTTTGTGTTCATCCACATTGTTGATCTCTCATTTACCATCTCATTATTGCCCCATGGCTGATTTTTTTTTCAAATTAAATTGTTTATCTTGAGTTTTCTCATTCCACCCATTTATGCTCATTGACATATTTTCTGTAAGAGGCCTTGAATTCATCCTTTTGTTCCATCTCATTATGAGGTATTTGGAAGTTGAGTGAAGAGTCAAGTAACCTCATACCTATCTTGCATGACCATGGCTTGAGCCAAGAGGTCAAGACTTAGCTCAGATCTCCCATGTTTACCACCACTTCCAAAATGTCTTGAACTAAATTCTTCTTTGAAATTACCCAAAGCTCACCTTTACCTTTGCTTCAAAGAATCTTCATTCTAGACTTCAAGGAAACCATTAGGAAGGAATTGCTTCATTATCCTGAGGCTCATGACATTTTATCACTTTTTTTCAAGGGGTCTCAATTTGGAGATATCAAACTACTTTGAGTCTCAAATTTTCATCCCATAGGGAATCCTCTCCTTTGAATGGAAAGGAGAACACTTCAAATTCATCAAAACATCAAATTCACTCATTGGTTCATGAGGGGCCTCAAATTCTTCACCTTGTTTTACTTCATCATCCTTGACCTCCATAAATTGATTGAGGATTCCGAATTGGATTCTTGCTTGTCTTGTATATCCATATCTTACATCAAGAGTTCAAATTGAACTCATATTCTTTATATTTCTTCAGCAGCTCTTAGGAGTATTGCATAGATTATTCTTTCAAAACCATTAAAGGGCTCATTACAAGCTAGCTTTGTTTCTTCTTCATGGAAGGCATGATCAAGGGAATATTCATCTTTGAATGGGAACAAGAATATCTCTTCCTCTTGGGTAGGCATACAAGCTGGTTTCTCCACTTGAAATTCACCAAGAACCATTTCCTCTTCTTCTTGGTACCTCATCTCATCCTCATCTAGCAATTTAGGGCTACCCTCTTGCAACTCAAAGTTTCTCAATGCTTCCTCTAGATCAATATTCCTTTGGGAAGGAATGTTTGGTCCTATCAAGATTGGGATCTCATCCTCCTCTTTCATTTTTACAAAATGATTCATCCTCCTACTATCTTGATACAAGATGTTGGCTCCTAGGCTTCTTGAATTTCACACCATATATCTCATCTTCTTCACAGAAGAAACTTCTCCATATCTCCTTTGACTGGTATGGTTATGAAAGACCAATTCATCTAAATTTTCCCTCCCAAGTCTCGGAAGAAGCTTTGACCTAACAAAATTCCAAAATTTTCTAGGATGTCCACTACCAAAATAGTCATCGACATATTTTTTATCTATAAATTTAACAAGAGCCACTTGTGCATCTTTGATCTTCCCTATAAGTGGGACTTCTTTTGACTCCATGGAGTAACAAGAGCCACCGAGGTGGAGTCATGGTGAGTTTGAGAGATTTGGAAACCTTCACAGGCATTACATTGTCAAAGGCACCTGAATCTATTATGCAATTGTTCAATACATATTCTCCAACAAGAAGGAGACATAGAAAGGGTTGACCTTATCGATCTTTGATGCACTCAGAGAAAACATGTTATGTGATGGAGGTGCAGGTGGGTTTGGTAGTAGTCCTTTAGAACTAGGGGTCACAATTATGGGTTTTGAACTACCAACTCTTGATATATCCAAAATATCTCAAATTATTGGGGTGAGTCCACAAATATTCGGTTTTGGTAAAATCTTCACTTTGGTTTTGTTCGCATGTTCTATGATGTCAAAAGGGTAGATGTGAAAAAGGGGATGAAGGGACTTCTTTTGGAGTTGGGATAGGTTTGGAAGTAGGGGTAGATGTTTGGGGAATGGAGGGTATTTTGAAAGGTACACTAGGAACTTTTGAAGTACTATATTTTAGCAAGAGTAGATTTAGATTTAGAATTGGAAGAAGCATCGGAAGACTTACTTGGAAAAGTGGGTGACCTCTTGCTTATCACAGGATCAAGTTTCTCTAATGTGGAACTCCATGTAAGGTGGGAGTGGAGATCCTTGACTCATTATTTTGTTTTTCGTGAGTCATCACAGGGATCATCTTTAGTATTCTTTTTCTTTGTAGTAGTGGAGGGAGATGTTCCTTTTGAGATTAGGAGCGAGTAAACACAACACACGAGAAAATTAGTGCCTCTTCACCATCATCATCTTCACTCCCTGAGTGATATTCAATGAGGCCATTTTGAGTGTCACCACCCACTTCTTCTATCTCTAGGAAATTACCACCTTCACTTTCTTGTTCGATCCTTCTTCATCCTCTTGAATTCTACAACTTGCATTGATAGGTAGAGCCTCTAAGGAAAGCCTTCGGGGTGCTCTAGAATCTGATTTCTATTATTTATTTGAGGAGATAATCGTTTAAAAATTTCCCTCTTCAATGATGCCATTTCATTTGCCAATTTCTGCAAGAATGGATCCGTTCTTTCATCTCTTCGGATGTGAGCCTTACCCTTTGAAGGGTTCTTGATCTTTCCATAGGATGAGATCATCATCAACTTCAATGGCCATCCTTTGTGCTTCTACTAGATTCCTTGGTTGAACCCTTCAGGAAGAATCCTACCTCTGGTGGTTGAGCATTAATGAAGAATATTTTGACATTATTTTCATATGGTGAATCATCTTTCGGTATCATGCGGAGCAACCAGGTCAAAATGGGCCACAAAGTCTCTCATAGTCTCATTTTCCTCTTTCTTATTTGTACCAATTGAACAAGGAGATCTTGAAGTCCTTAGTATAGATTTGAATATTTCTTCAAACTTGGTTTTGATGTCCTCCCAACAAGTGATTGATCTAGTTGGTAGGAGGTAAAATCATTCACTTGCTTTCTTTTGGAGATATTACATGAAAAAACTCACAACAACATCTTCATGTTCAACTCCAAGAATCCACATGATGTGGTGAAGGTGACGATGTGTTCTTAAGGAATTTATGTTCCATCACCTTTGAACTTTGGAAAGTTCTTGTGGGAACCTATTAGTAGATTGTGAAGAGGGGTGTGAGAGCAAGTGGACATGTATTTCTTCCCCATGGAACAATGGTTGAGGTCTTTCTGCTTCATCTACCATTGTTGTTTATGTTTCCACTTCAGATCTTGCTTCTACAAATTCTTCATCAAATCCTTCTTCTTTTCTCCTTATTCTTCACTCAGAACTTAATGCTTCAATGGTGGTGGTTGAAAGATGGGAGAATTTTGTAGGGGAGTATCAATAAGAGTTTGAATGGGATTACTAGGTGAATGTTTTGAAGACTCGGATGGGGATGAGGCTTGAGAAAAATAGTAGGGATTATCTCTGATTTTTTCTTGCTGATTTTACAAAGCCTCAAAAGTGGATCAACAACCCCTCTTGATCTATTCAACCTTTGGTATATATCCTTTTAAATAGATCTTAAAAATCTTGTAATGGGAATATGAAAAGGAAATTATGGAATATGAAATATAGGAACTAAGAGTGTGTCTTTAATGGATCTTTCGAATGGATTTCCTTTTCTTATTTTTTTTTTTTTAATTTATTTTTATTTTTTTTATTTTTTGGAATATTTGAATTTTTTTGTATTTTATTGAGTGATCATATTTTGGGTGTAGATGCTATTAAGTTTTCCCCCATAGTGCCAAAAAAATTTAGTGAGAAAATTTGTCAAGTAGAAAAATTTGGTGGATTTCTTGCCAATGCTCTGGGAATCTAAGTCCCTCTACTTGAATGGTATGCAATCCATTGTTTACATGTGCGTGTAAAAGTGGTTTTTGTGGTGGCCTTACAGGCCAGGGATCTAACAAGGGCACTCCATTGACCTGCGGCAAAAAAGCTATAAATTTCTTCTAGAGAGGACTTTGCAAGAGAATGGGAAAGGGAGTGAGAAAAAGGGAGAGGGATTAATGTTGTGGGTAGAAAATCAAAGTCCCACACCCATTAACCGAAAAATTTCAACACACGTAGATTTAAGAAGAAATAATTAATCCATTTGCAACAAGACCAGATAAGATTCAATGAACACAAAGTCTCAATTAAACCTCCTAGTCAAAAAGGCAAAAACTCCTCTTTTATTGAAGCTTGAGAAAATTGTACATGCAAGAGTGGGAAGAATGTATGAAATGGGAAGTGGAAGAAAATTAGCTATCTCTTTGTTCCTTCACAAGATCACTCTCTCATGAGCTTATAAAAATGAAAACCCCCTTGGAAATGGGATGTCTTTACATTTTATAGAAAGAGAAGTGACTCTTCGCCTACCCCCAATGACCTTTCATATGCCTTTTCACAACTTAAGACTTTTCACATTCTGAGGAAAATATTAAGTCCCCTTTTATAAAATAAGGGTAACTTATTACATTATAATCATAAAGTCACTTTTTAATTAAAATAAAGGAATTATGAAAAAGTGCAACCTCAATGAAGAATTAGAACATGAGGAGAGAGAAAGAGGGGGGAAGAGAAGAGGAAGAAAGAAGAGAGAGAGAGAGAAAATGTGTCGATGAAGAATCCACCTCGATGAATTTCACTAATCCTTAGTAGATGATCGATGAAATGCTCCAATACATGGTGAACTCTGACCTTGAATACTTTACACCATGGGAAATATCCTTTGGATGACCTACGACACCACAAACTAAGTGTTTAAAAACACAATTGTTGAATGATTCCTTTGGTGACAGCAAGAGTCACTTACGATGATCCCCCTTGAAGCAATTGAAGATGAAAATCCATCTCTGTACACACAAAGAAGGTGAACCTTGAACACTAATAGAGAAACCTATGGATGAAGTGCATTTGAACACTGAAGAATCCATGCTTTATGAAACAATAAATCAAACCATGAAAAACCCATCATTCCTTTGATATTTTGATTGCACACATGAATGGGAAATTGAAAAATCACCTGATCTTGAACTTCGTGCTTCCTAGAAATACTTGCTATTTATGGAAAGAGGGGTTACATTTTTTTAGTAAATGGAAATTTAGCCTCTTTTCGGTCCCTTAAGTGAGTATAGCTTTCCAGTTACCCTTGTGTATACTACTCCTACCTAGATTGCTCTTATGATGGCTTACTAATAATGGCAAGTTTCCAAACAAGACACTTACTATTTTTAGTAAGTGTAAATATTTACCACTTTTCGACATTGATCGATCACTTGAACCTCTGGATGTTCTTAGTGCACACTTTATTTTGGCAATGGCATATGGTGATGACTTACCAAAAATAGCAAGTGCTCGTGTTAGGAAGGATTACTATTTTTGGAAAGTGGGTTTCTGAGCCTTGGTTTGTGATGAAACAAACTTTCCCAATATGGATTTTTTCTCTACAGTTCTCTTCCAAATTTTCAACTCAAACCGGTTGTTGGATTTTAAAATTGTAAATTTTTTTGTCATGGAAACTTAGGGTTTCATCGTTATAAAAAATCTATCTCATGCATGCAAAAAAATTTCTTTGGGATTTGAAGTTTCCTAAGAAAATATATGTTTTCAAAAAATGACACCTTGATTTCTTTGATATTTTGTTAGATATGATCGAATCTCCTTTCCGGACTTCGAGGGTTTCTTACGAGAGTTTTTTTCATTTTTTGCTCTTCATTCTTCGTAAATATCAATTTTTCTTGTATTTTTATTTCTTCAGATCATGAAGCATGAAAAATATTATTATAATATGTAAATTTTTTGTAGAAATATCTAGATAAATTCCGGTTACATTCGCGAGCATGTGGAGGGCGTGGGGGATGAGAATGCAAAAATGGCTAAGTCCTTGGTTTTTTATAGATTGAAATGTGAAGGGAAAGGGTGGGGTGATTTTTTTCACCTCATGTCCCTTTGAAAATGTGTAAAGGGGACAAAAAATGTGCCTTTCCCTCATGATGACAAGTGGCGAATGATTATTTGTCGAGCAAGTCGAGGAAGGGGCTAAAACAAGCACCCGAGGGCCAAAAATGGTAGTATGAGGAACCATGAAGCCAAAAGGGGGTGGGGAACATTTTGTTTTCCATATTTTCCCTTTTGAAAGGTGAAAAAGGTGCTCAAAATGCTCCCTAGCCTCACTATGAAAAGTGGCATGCATGCGGGAGTAGTTGGGAGAGCAAGTCAAACCAGTCATAGGGGGCTAAAAGGTGAGTATGAGGTCATATGGGTGGAGACCAGAAGGATAAATTGGGGGAGAGATAAAAAAATTTCACCTCATTTCCCTTTGGCAAGGTGCAATAAGGACATGAAATTTCACCTTAACCTCATCCTAACACGTGTCCAGGTGTTAAAATGGCTAAGTACCGAAGAGTGTACCTTAAGAGCCGACTTGTGAAGGTCATAACTTGAGCTCTCGGATGAGTTTTTGGGTGCTTCCTTATATGATTTTTCATGAAAATGACATTTTGAGAATAATTGTGAGGTTTCCAAGACTTTAATATGTGAAAAACTCTAAAATTTCTCCTTTTTCTTAGGATTTTCCGTTGTGCATGGAAAAAAAGACATGGCCCAAAAATGCATGGTGATTGAAGATGATATTTTTTCCACCATATGGGGGACTAAAATATATTTACAATGATATTTTTTTTGGACCATAACTCATTCAGAGCTCTTGGAATCGTTCCTTGAAGATCAAGTGTATTTTTTGTTACAAGCTCCTTAGGCCTCATAAACCAACTTTCAGTTACCTGGCTCCTAAACCTCTAGATATTTTCATATTTTACCTGAATTAATCTCAAAATGATTTGGGATCTTAAATACACCTCCTTGATGAATATAGGTCCTCCATTCCACTCTGACGATGATGCACCCGGCTTAGAAAGGCTGATGAAAGCCCCTTCTAAGTGTGCTAGAAAGCTTTCTTTGAAAACCATTGCTCCAACATACTTGAATGATTTTTTGTGTGCCTAAATCACCTAGGGGAGGAATGGTTAAATCACATATGGAATCTTGGAAGGAAATACTAGTTTCGATACTAAGAGGTAGATTGATCTGGGGGGTGTCTAGGAAGGTATGACATGAAAATTTGACGCTTAGGGTAAAGCTGTCTTGTTTTCAGTGAATTTTCCCCGTGAAAAACACAAGACAATAGGAGAAAACAAAAAATCTCTCATATTAATATATCCGTTTCAAATCTACAATTGTTAGCTTGAATTTGAGCACAAAGACTTCTTTGATAGATATGTAATACAACCTTCCTTTTCAGATCTTAAACAAAGACCATAGAACTATCTCAACCTTCTTGATGGATCAACTATAGCATTATCCCTCACAAGACAAACCATTGAACCAAAATGACATAAATGAAACTTATACAACTCAAGGAAATACATGATACGAGATCAGTCCAGGCTAAACCTTCAACTCACAAGATCATTTACTCAAGGCACATATTCCTAGAATGATATGGAGCTTTAGACAATATACAACCACACTTACAACATTGGAGTCTCATCACTTAATTATGACCAACACATACCTTTTCATGCCAACTTCAATCTACGACACTTATACACTTGATATACTTGGACATCATGAACCAGAGTATACTTCATTATTGCCTTTGGAGCTTTATAATTCTCTTAACCTTAGCTTCAATGCTTCTTTTAGAGAGCACATGGAGAAGTAAAAATTACATAAGACTTAACTCATACTAGGTTATAGATAGAACTTCAAAACTTAACTATCACTATACACGACCTCTTAACTCAACATGATAAGTATGACTACATGATCCCCATTGGATGATTAACACATTGGCCTTAAGATATTGACTCGAGCAAGGTATACTTTGAGATTCAAATTTGACATGACTTCATGACTGTAAACTAACATTTTTCATTGCATGGATGAAGGATTAGACCTTCTACAAGTTGACAAACCTCACTTCAATGGCACTTACTGACTAGGATAACAAAAAATAATCACATATTTTAGTGATCAAGACATAAAGACACCTTAACATGACATTTTATACTGTTAACAAACATTTTACAATCTGACTTGAGAACTCGTCCTTGACAATACACATAGATGGTAACACAGACCTACAAAAGCATAAACTCTTGAATTCAAAGCTTAAGACAAAAAAATTGAAATATAATCTCATGAACTTAGACTACATACCTTAAGACATCAGACACCTCTTCTTGAAAATGAAAATGCTCCTACATTGCTTCTCATATATGAGGAATGACTCCATGAAGCCTAATGGAGGCACACATACACTTGATTGCATCTAGCACTGCAAAGAACCCTTTTCCACATGGGAAAAATCATCGTCTTTGAGTTTCCTTGACTTCAAATCCCTTTCTTTTATATTATCTATCTGATTATAACAACTAACATGTTGTTTTAATTTCTTAATAGGGAAGACTTAGGTTCATCCTTGGATTTTTCAATATGATTAGTCTTAACCTCTTCCTTCCTCTTGTATGTGTTTACCTTCACCCTACAATACCTTGCAATGTGGCCAACCTTTTTACACTTGAAACAAGCAAAATAAATCTTACCTCTAGAATCTCCATCTCTTTTTCTAGATCCCTTTTGATGACAATGTCTAGCTATATGTCCAAACTGATTGCAACTATAACACACAACCTCATACTTACTCTCATTCCTCCAAATATGACTAGGATACTCTTGATAGAAAAATTTGGAAATGTGTCCCTTCTTGTGGAAATTGAAGCATGATATATCTCTTGACTGATGTGAAATTCCATCCCTACCATTTCTCCATGGAAATGAGTTTTTGATTGTGCTTATATAGTCCCTAGCTCTATGACCAAAAGTATTGCAAGAGTAACAAACACCATTAAACTTTCTTGTAAACTTCATTTCATTGGGATTCTAGGTGAAATTTTTGTGATGTAGAACATCCTTCATGGTTTTAGTGGGTCCTTGACTGGATTCAAAATGCATCTCTTCCTTATTTTGATATTCTTTGTAACCCAAACCTGATTTGACATAATGAGATTTTTGACAACTCGATAAAGCATCAAGTTTAGTAGTATTTTCCTCAAGTTTCTCATAGGACTTCAGCCCACCGGATGCTTGTTCCAATTCTGATTTTAGGACTTTCAACTGATCTTCATACCTACTATAATATTCTTATTTAGCTCTTAGGGTTTTTGTCACACTCTTGACTTGTGATTCCAAAACCTGGATGGCTTGACCATGCTCATCCTCCATACAACTCATTTGTTCTTACAAACTCTGGATAATTTATTTTACACCTTAATACCTCTTTCTTAAGGTTGCTTTAGCACCATATGATTTACTCATTTCTTTTGCTTCAAGGATATCCTTCAAGTGATTAAAATTTCTTCTCAAGGACCTACTTTTATACCAATGGTTAGAAGCATAAGGGACTAAAGATTAATTATTCCATTAAAATTTATTCCATTTCCATTCATCATGCATTATCTTTCATACAATCATTTAATCAAACATTAAACATATGTGTGTTTACTTAAGCATTGAATCAACCATACACAAAAGTAAGAGAAACAGTACACAAGAACACCAAATTTAAGTGGGAAATATTTAAGGGGAAGAAAGAAAACCAACTGAAACTTTTCTTATATTACACAAAGTAAGGATATTTACTAAATCACCAACTTCACAATGAGCACCGACCCTATTTTAATAGAGCAACAACCCTACAAGGAGAACCAACCACTAATTTAGTGAATCACCAATTCTAAAAGGAGGCTAAAAACCCATAAGATTATTAAGCACCAAATAAACCACCTTTAGATGAATATATTTGATGTATTGTTACTACCACAATTGATGGACATCATAAATTCAGCTCACACACCTTCAAACCCTCTTTCCCCTAACTTTCTCAAACTTATATTTTCATGACCTGATATGAAAGCAAAACCTTTCACACATACTCTTTAACCTTATTCATAATTTTTCACACATCCTCATATCTCTCTTGAATCCCTTGATCCACTTTATTTCTCTCACCTAGGTCACATTTTTCCCTCTCACACCACTAGTTCAAATTTGAACCAAAACAAGCACTTTATATGCTTCTCAACTCAAAAACATAACATAGGTAAGTCCTAACCCAATATATCAACCAATAAACTTTAAAACATAACATTAAATTTATTGAGATTCATAAATGGACCCGTGTAGGTCGGCCCTACAACAAGACAACCAAATAAGCCAAAATAGGCTCAAATTCCCATCACTTGGCTCATCAAGGACCTCCAAACTCATAACCATGTCTATTAAACCCTCTAAAGGCTTAAAACATGTCAAAAATATCATAAAAACATAATACATTCTCACACAGTAACTTGCACCAATCATTTTCTTCATAACTCTATCCTACTCAAAACAATTGTTTCAAAGAACCAGTCTTCACCTATCATGCTCAAGATCGCACAAGAACCTATAAACTATGCCATGTAGCCAATAATTGGAAATCCACTAGCCTGTAGATCACATCCATGCTTTCTAGACATCATGAAACATCCATCAATGCAAACCACACTTACTTTCCTCTTCACCAAACTAAACTACCTAGAAAGTAATTTTGGAAATTCAACTGGTTTGCACCCTTGCTGTAACTTTAAAGACTTATAAATTCCTTAAATAGGGAAAAAAATTCATAAATATTCAATCTCTAATATATATCAACCATTAACTAATCTAAAACATTATACTTCTACATCCATCTTCTCACCAAAGCATTCTTGTCTGAATCTATTAAATTTGGTCTTCAAAACTCGAGTGGTTCACCTATCAAAACACCTCATGAAGAGACAAACCATACATCATTGGAAAGGTATCTTAATATAATTTCCATAACATCTTACATTTGTTAAGAATTATGTAGTGTGAACATTGGTTTTATAAATATTGTTGTAATGTGAGCGATGTGAGTAATTATATTATCCTAGAATAATAAAATTATATGTGTAAGAATAATAATAATACATGCTCATATTGAGATGTATTAGTTGTACATGAGTTTAACTCACCATTAGAATAGGAGATGTGTGAGATATTTTTGGTTATATGGTTGAGTGATATTTGGGATATTGAGAGAATAATGGAGTGAGAAATCATAGGAGAGAGATATGTGGGATTTGAAGATGAAGATTGGCTCCTATTATAAAGGAGCTCATATTTGTATATATATCTCTTTTTTATATTAATGAAATTGTCTTGAATGTACTATACTTATTATCATTATTAAGTATTATTTGAATTTTATTTTTGTTCAATTTGTGTAAATCTAAACAAAATTTCACATTTGGTACCAGAGCAGGTATCCCTATGCAAGTGTAGTATCAAAAAAAGATGGTTGAAAGAATCTCGTGAGAAAAATTCTAGCAGATAACTTTAAGTAAAATTGATGCAATTTACGCATACGATATCATATTGATGTGTAATTTTTTGTGTTGGAAATATAAGAAAGAGACGCACAATGTTGCAGTTTACATCATCCTTAGATCCGACTTGCACATGTTCCAAAAAAAAAAATTGTAAGTTTCATGAATTTTTTGGTAAAAAAAAATGAAAAGTCTATTTGTAATGTCTAAACTCTAGAGTATAATTGTGTTTATCAATATTAGTTTAATATTGATATAAGGTCATTAATTTCTAATTATAGATCTGATCTATATTAGAAATTTAAGATTTTTTTATGTTTGTAAATAGGATGCAATATCGGTAGAAACCGACGTCCTTTTCTTATTTAAGTCAAAATTGTGAAAATGAAAAAATGAATCTTGTTGAGAAATTTGAAGGAAGGGATTTCCATACCTGGAAACTATAGATGTAGCTACTCTTGATTGAAAGAGATGTTTGGGAAGTTGTCAAACCAAATGCAATTGCACTAGTAAGTGCAAATGAATTGGCTAAATGGACCCTCAAGGATCAAAAGGTGCTAGGAACTATTGGACTTTGTCTCTTAAAGGCATACTTGCACCATGTGGACTTCACTAAATCTGCCAAAGAGATATGGGATTCATTGAACAATTTTTTGGATTTGAAACGATAATTCCAAAACGATGTTGAAATAGAAACTATATGGCTTGAAGATGAACGAAGGAATAAATATGGAAAATCATATTAGTAATTTTCACTCACTTCTGAATCAACTAGCTAGTATAAATGAAAAGGTTAAAGATGATGATGTAAAGGAGATAATTTTAAATAGCATGCCTAAAAAAATTTCTAACATGGTATTTACTTTGAGAAAAGTTAATATCAGTTTAGAAGGTGTCATTTCCACTCTTCTTGATGAATAAAATATGGATGAAAATGATGAGAATGAAGAAGTTATGTATGTACAAACTAAGACAAACAAGTCTTCAAAGAAATACATGCCTAAGCAGCAAAATTCACAAGGAAAATACAAATGTTACAATTTTAATGAAATAGGAAATGTAACACTGAATTGTAAAATGAGAGAACAAGATATCTTAGATGACAAGTTGGTTCATAAAGGATTAGTTGCGAGAGAAGAAGGTGACATGGAAGATAACACTTCCTTGCAAGTGAAGAAAGCTCTATCCTTACAAATGAAAAAGAATTTTTGTACTAATTAATACACCTTGGAGGATGGAGGCAAGACTCGGGAGGCAACAGAGGAAGGAGTTCAATCAATGCCTCTCGTCGATCAACAATGACGGGGTTTCATTTTTATATGGTGACTTCATTTTTAGTCGTGTGTTTTATTTGATATGGAAAATTAGAACATATGTTTGTACCTATTCTCTTTGAATGCGTGAGAATTCCAAATGTAATATCTTTAAAGTGTTGTGATATGGTGTGGAAGGTGAAGAATTGTAATACTATGTATGTGTACATGAGAGCAACAAGATACTATGATTTTTAATTTTCGAAGATTGGCCAATGAAGGAGCTCACTAGAAGTGAAAGTGAGAACTATTGAGTTCTCATATGTAGGTGATCACTAAAGACATGTGGTTGGCTAGTGAGAAGCTCACTGGAAGTGAAAGCATACTAAGGGAGAGTATGTATGTAGGTAACCACTAAGGGAGAGATCATGAGTAGTAGATTGCAAACCAGTACATGTTGGCATACATATGTTTTCAGGTGCTTCTTGCCACATGCTCACACTAAGGGAGAGAATGTTAGGAATTATGTAGTGTGAACATTTATTTTATATATATTTTTGTAATGTGAGTGATGTGAGTAATTATATTATCCTAGAATAATATAATTATATATGTGTAAGAATAATAATAATACATGATCATATTGAGATGTATTTGTGTGTTTAACTCACCATTAGGATAGAAGATATGTGATAGATTTTTGGTTATATGGTTGAGTTATATTTGGGATATTGAGAGAATAATGGAGTGAAAAATCATAGGATAGCGATATGTGGATTTGAAGATGAAGATTGACTCATATTATAAAGGAGCTCATATATATATATTATTAATAAAATTGTCTGAATGTATTGAAATTATTATCATTACCAATTATTCTTTGATTTTTATGAGATGTATTATTTGTACATGAGTTTAACTCACCATTAGAATAAAAGATGTGTGACAGATTTTTGGTTATATGGTTGAATTATATTTGGGATATTGAGAGAATAATGGAGTGAGAAATCATAAGAGAGCGATATGTGGGATTTGAAGATGAAGATTGACTCCTATTATATAGGAGCTCATATTTGTGTGTGTGTGTGTGTGTGTGTGTGTGTGTGTGTGTGTGTGTGTGTGTGTGTGTGTGTGTGTGTGTGTGTGTGTGTGTGTGTGTGTGTGTGTGTGTGTGTGTGTGTGTGCGCGTGTGTGTCACACACACACACACACACACACACACACACACACACACACACACACATCTTTTTATATTAATAAAATTGTCTCAAATGTATCATTATAAATTATTCTTTGATTTTTATTTTTGTTCAAATTTGAACCAAAGTTCACAACATTTCCTTCCAAATCCAAGTGGAAGGCCTTCAACCGGTCAATCTCTCGAAACTGCTCAAAACTTTCCTCTTACACCCAAAGATCTGTCTTCATAAATAGGTCATAATTTTCCCTCTATATATTCAATCATGAATTGAAACCACTATTGAAATCCAAAGATACAAATCCCAATCTAAAATAAATTTTGATTTATTCATTGGGTTTAATGGAAGACTTTTCCAAAACTAAGAAACTCCATAAACAAGCCTTTTGGAGTGGGGACCACATGTTGTCACAAGCTCTATCATACCTTTCCGGAAATGTTGAGGATTCTTCTATAACCTCCAATCACCACTTTTGAAAAACCAATCAAAACTGGACATGTAAAAGTAATTTTCTCCAAGTCACTTTTGAACTAGGGTTTAATTAGGGTTTTAAAGAAACTTATCTTATTAACGATTTTTCATAAAAACCCGACGATAAAATCATCTCATTATTATTATTTTTAAATATTATTTCAATGAAAAACATCCCCCAAAACCTTTGGATCCCATGAAAATCACACAATTCACAATGAGCATCAAAAGGTCCATTTTTAGCACAAAAACACACTCTAGAAAACCTAGTTTTACCAAAAAGTATGTATCTTGTAAATTATTATTCACTTTAACCTAAAACTTGTCATGAAGCATCATAAAAACATCTTGTAACTATCTATACTCACCATATAGCTCAAATATATCTGAAACCCTCTACCCACAGTGAATTACCTATGTTTTCCTAGTCTGTCTTCACCTTTTTACTTCCCAAGGACCATGAAACACCACTATACCTCTAAAACATGTCCTAAAACCCATCTTAAATGTCATATAACTCATCAAAATGATTCTACCATGATTTAGTAAGACTGATCAGCTCCAAAAATCAAGTTACCATACAAAACCATAAGCTCCAGGACTAGGAATAGCCCTTAAAAACTACTACAAACCATAACAACATATGAAATGACCTTGATGACTCAATTTAGACTCATTTAAACTTGTAACACACCATATGGACCATTCTTGACCTTATTTTAACCTTAAATCAACTTATGAGGACTCATACTATGACCATGCACATTGAACCATGCTCCAGAACACTATAGGACTTTACCAAACATGACACTACCAATCAACCTTCATGTTTGAAATTTGACTAACACCTCATGGAGATTCATATGACCTCTACATAATTTTTTCTATCAATGGATTTTACATCATTGAAAAAAATATGACACAATGACCAACATAAGGCACATTGGGTCATTCATTAAAATATTCCGTAACATATTGCCTTGATCAAGGATCGGGGATTGTTTTGCACATTACACTCTCGCATAAACTGAAAATATTCTCAATGGGCCCAAAAGTATGATGAATTTATGATTACATGATTTCGTCGAGGTGTACTTTGATTTACATTTTTCATATATGCATCGACTACAACTTATACAATGGTAACAAGCCCAACTTGAATGATCATGCATCCACAACAATTACCTTGAGTTTCGCCAAATGCATTTCAAACCATTGGACCATTTTCATTCCATAAATTATGCAAAAAAATTTAAAGAGTTAATATGTGAACAATATGGACATTTTTAATCAAAACGGGTTCATCCTAACTTAGAAACCAATGCCAAAGGAAAAACTTTTAAGGGTCATTGAATCCATGCAAAGAAGCTTTAAGGATAACAACAAAATTTTAGGGGAGTCATTTCAACCTTATTATATACAATCTCAAAATGAGCATCAACGATACATATATCTAATTTATTTGAAATCAACACACACGCGCACGCACACACACACACACACACACACACACACACACACACACACACACACACACACACACACACACACACACACACACACACACACACACACACACACACACACACACATGGGTCTTTATAACCCATGAGGTCAACCCTATAGAAAGAACATGTTCATTTATTTAAACTTAGAAATGTATAGTGAAGAATATATATATATATATATATATATATATATATATATATATGGGTCTACATGTAACCCATGAGCTCAACCCAACAAAGAGCAGGTTCATTTATTTAAATTCATAAATGTACACCAAAGAATATGTTTGTGTGTGTGTGTGTGTGTGTGTGTGTGTGTGTGTGTGTGTGTGTGTGTGTGTGTGTGTGTGTGTGTGTGTGTGTGTGAGTGAGTTAGCTAGAATTTTCTAAAAGAACATGAAGTTTATAATGGGTAAAATCTAATAAATGCTCTGTAATGTATTTACATAATATTCCTGTGGAGATAACTCTACGTGATTTGCAAATTTTTTATCCTACCTTCATTATGAATGTATTAATTTTCTTGAAAGAAAATAAATAAGGTAATGTAATAAGGGTAAATCATGGGATATTAAACTAAGTGTATTTATTGCTTGAAAGATAATTAGAGACTAACTAACATAGAGGTAACTATTAAAAAAACTTTATAAGCCATTGCAATATCACAAAAATCCTTCAGTTTCTTCCTTTATGTTTTTATTGAGCATAACACTCATCTAGCTAATATAAGAACTTGAATTATTCACAAGTTCTCAATAAATATTTTCATCATCAATTATGGATTAACAAAAATACTTTTGAGGGAATTTCAATTAGTTCAAAGGACTAATCCATACAGTTCCTTTCTTTTACCAACACAACCTATAACCAAGAAACTATTTTTAAGGATATTCAAATTTTAGAGAAATATTTTGATTTAACAACACCTACTTTTCAAAGTTAATAATAAGAATAAACATCCATGAAATCTCAAGAGTTTTATACTAGAACAATATCCATGGAGGATCTAATATAGAATGAAAATATCACTTCTCAAAATCTTATAAAATTATTCATTCTCAACCCAATATTTATGAAAGGAATAACAATGATAGTTTTCATATATTGTATAAACCATTTTACAAATAGCCGGGTTTTACTGTCATAAGGTTATCAATATTAATAACACTCATATTTTCACTCCACTTTAGCATGAAAGTTACATATTCCTTTGATTTCAATCCAATAACTAAATTACTCTAAAATTCAAGTGGAAAAACATCCCACTAATTAGTAACAACAACACGCCCAATCTTAGATTGAAATGCTTTAACTTTCAAGTGATACTAATCCAAACAAGCTTTAAATAAGTCACACTCTATTTTCAAGTAATAGGAATACAAAATGTAAGATAAGTGGCTTGTTTGTCCACCCAACTATATGACATCATTATACGACATCTGCTAGAGTGGATGACATGTTATCCCCCTCCAAGCCCATGGGAGAGAGATGATGCATGCCTCCAAAATGCACAAGGGGTAAGGGAAGAAAGAAACACAAAATATTCACTCAAACAAACAAGTGTGAAGCCAAAACCATTCTCAAGGAGCTCCAAGCTTCTTAAAATGGGAGATTTCATAGCCAAAAAACCAAAAAAATAATCAAAACCAATCCACATATAAGAATATCAATGTTTTCAAAGGGGGAAGAGGGGAAAATACCAATTTGAAATCCCATGTTCATATACTAAGTAAATTGCATCCTTTCCAAAAGTCCTCCCAAAATCCTTATTTCTCCCTTAGAAAAAAGTACACCATACATCCTCCTTGCGAGGAAGGAGATGGATTCCAAACCATATGAAATGCATCACCCATATCAATCAAATAAAGGGAGGGTTTAAGAACTCCCAACTTGACTTTCCCGTCAAGACATAAGGGAGTGAGAATGATTTCTCCCTTATCCCCAACACTCCAACATTCATTTCCAAAAAGGGGTGGATGGAGGGATAAAATAAAGTCAAACATAACACCATGATCCACATGCATTCCCACACATAAAACACAAACAAATCCAAAACCACAAGATTCATTATCAACACCAAACAAGACATGTAGTGGAATGCCTACCTCTAAAGCCAAAGAAGTCCAATTCCAAGAGCACTCCAATCCTCCCAATCTCCTTACTCTTCCAATATCTCAAAAATATCCCTATGAAAAATGAAAAACCTCCCTATGTTTCATGCTTATCCTAATCCTCCAAGTGCTCATATGTGTTGTAATGACCTTTCAAAAGTGTTTGAAATATGAAAATAAGTTCACAAAGTTCTTCTAATGGTGTGCTTCTCAAGTAAAATTCTTGAGTAAACCTAGATAGACTTGTACCCTTAGGGATGGAGTTTGTTGGTTGGATATTTTGTCAATCCAAAATATGAGGTTCAACCACAGTATATGGGATTAAATCCCTCCTCAAGGACATGTGAGGTTGCCTGCTTATTACTAATCTAAAACACAGCAAAACAATATATACATTATTTACACTAATCTAACCATTGGGGTTGGGATAGAATCCCAAAATCCATATCCACATGTTGGGAAGAAATCGTTTTCTAAATGGACAGGGTCAGAAATTATTACAATGGAAGAAACACAATGGAAAGGAAATGAGAGAAACGTATTTTCTTTCAAGTAAACACAGAGCACGAAATAATCATACGAGCTTTAGATCATAAATATAATGTCCAAATGATTAGAAACACTAAGATGCTAAAAAAGAATAGCTTAAGATTATGAACGTAAGAACAATGTCTTAAGAAAGATATATCCCACAACACAAAGTTTGCAAAATAATATCAACTCCTATTCTTCAAAATGATTAAAAGAAAACACAAAGTTTTTCTTCTTTCCAATAGCTCCCAATATTTCAAAAATCTCGACCCTTTGGAATGCATAAGCATCCCTTATTTATAATAAAAGGAGTAGAGAGAAAATAGGATAAATCCTAGAAAATAGTGTTCTTTAAACGAGAGTCCTATTTTGCTTGACTCTCACGCAGGAGACCAAGTCAAAATATGATTCAAAAATGTGATGAAACAAAAATGAAAAAGACATGTCAATTTCAAGATCAAATGACACATCGCATCAGGACTTAATCTGAATCGTCATCTTTTGCTCCTTCATCTTTATCTTCCTCCAGCTGAGCCTGTTTGTTCTGAAATTCTTGGAACTTCCGAATTATGCCTTGCATTTCGTTTTTGTTAGGCGTAGTGGAATGATCATTCAAAACTTCGCAGGTTTCATGAGTATCACTGGCACTTCCGGGAAGCTTTTTCAATCTTTTTCTGAGCTTTCTAAAGGCCTCCAAAGAATGTTCAATCTTTACAAACATGTCGATGATTTCAATACCAAATCCGTGAGTTGGTTCATGTTGAATAGATTCTTGGATTTGTTTGAAAAGATCATCGGCTGATAGGATGCCCGAGTTTCCAACTGACACTTTTGCACAAATTTTTAACAGTTCTTCCTCCAGGTCGCTCTTGCCATCGAATAACTGATCTCTTGATTCTCTCAATTTACCGCAGGAGGCTTAGTTGAGAATCTTCACCATGAACCTGATGGCTTTGGTTAGCTGGAAATGCTTATCCACATGTGGGATGATGCCTTCTTCTACCAAGAGATGTGATGGCATTGGCTTTAATGCCTGGAGAGCTTCAAAAGTCAAATCAAGATGTCTAATTTCTTGGGAGAAATCATCGTCCATCTTTTCTCCATCACTCAATGTTCCCCAAAGATTGATAGACTTCCACGATGTCTTGAATCACTTCCTTCCCTTGTTGGAGCAGCCTTTAGATCAATTCATCGACCACCCTTCCTTTTTTATTGATCTTCTCAATCGTAGGCACTAATGAGAAATCAAATCCGATAGAAGAATATGGTATGGATTCGAGGGTTTTGAGAGCTTAAGCAAAACCTCAGTCAACTGCTCCACCTTTCCTTTAAGCTCATCTCTGCTGTCTTTTGTTTCTTTCAACTTCTGGCACAGCACGTTTGTGGCATCCCGTGCATCCTGTTGTGCTCCTTCCATTGTCACCTCTCCTAGAGCCACCCTGGTTATCTGATAATCAGAAGCTGTTATGTCTTCTTTAGTTTTGTCAGTCGCGGGAGTGGCGATCTCTGTGAACTTATGCCCTGAAGCGTCCACCAAAACCCTTGAAACTGTTTTGGGTTTCTTGGCTGATTTAGTAGTAGAAGCCTTGAGTGAGCTGAAATCAAAGGCTGGTATGGGTACAATCACCTTCCTCTTCCTCGGAGTTTGCTCGAGTAGCCATTGTGGCGTATCAGAGGAATTGCCACTGTTGTAGGAGTTGGTATCATACTTTCAGGGGGAGAAGGATCTATTAGTGGAGGGGAAACAGTTACCAATGTGGTAGCAGATTCAATAAAAAGAGGCACAGGAGGGGGCGTGTTGGTGATTACTTGGGTCCCAGTAGAGAGAGGGGTGAGAGTCCAGAGAAAATACTCGCCATGACTGAAGAAGTTGATGGAGAATGAGGAGGTAGGAGTGGTTGTGAGGGGGGAGGCACAGATCCAGACTCCAAGGCCTGGGATGCAAGAGATAAGGTCTCTTCAGTTTGGCAATCAACAAATGGTGAAACCAGAGGCTGGTTTCCTTCTCCTTCCAAAGAAATTTCTCCTATTTCTGGTGGTGTTGGTGAATCTGGCACATTCACCATTTCAACTGGAGAAACAATTGAAGATATTTCTCTTTCTTTTCTCTTTTTAACAAACTTGACCTTTATAGCCCCCTTAGAAGATCTTTTGTCCTTTCCCTTTTTGAAGGGCCCCGCCTCTGAAGCAGCCAACTTTGAAAAATTATCATCTTTAAAAATCATTCCCTAAGAGGCGAGCCATGCTTTGGTGCATGCAAGAATCGGGCTGACCTATCTCTGTAATGGAGGCTTTTTCACCGATTGATCAATCAATAGGTGGGAAAACATATTGATCTTCATTCAGTCTATCATAGGAAAGGTCCGTAACACTTTCATTATCGCTAGTACCTTCTGGTAAGTTAGCAAGCTCAAGTGTTTGAATCTCAGCAAGTGTCAATCTGCTATGATCTTTTCTTCGACAAAGAACCTCATCACGTAGATCAATCCAGATGTCCTCTATGCTTGGTCTGTGCAGGTGCAGAGTTCCATATGCCCTAAGGACTCCTCGAATATCAAACCCGTCTCGGGGCTTCATGTGCTTCTTCAACTTATCTTGAAGCTCATGGAAAACATTCTTGGCTTTCACCACTGTCGAACAAGTATACCTTCCAATAGAAATTGGGAAAGATACAATGGCCTTGTGTTTACTTTGTTGAAACTTGTGAAAATCCAACAATTACCTAACCAACTCCATCAAGATTAGTTTGTCCCCTGGATATCTAGGCAAATGGAAAGGATCCCCTGGGTACATGACTACTCGAAGATATGTGAACTTCTTAAATTACAAGAAGACACAACCCCATTTTGAAACTTCAGCCCATGCTTCATCAGATACTCTTGTTTTCCTCAGTTCGGGATTTAACCTGTAGATGTTCTCATAAAAGAAGGCATCGTTTACCCTTCTGAATTGGTCTTGAGACCCTTTTCTTGTTAGCTAAGGGAAATACTAATAAATATGTTCTACTGTCTTGTTTCCCTTGGTGTCCAACCCGGATAGTTCCTCATACCGGCTGCTGCATAGGTGACATACGAGGACATGTAAAATTTTCCTGTAGATAGGACTGTTGTCATTTGAGAATCTATCTCGTTACTGACAAGAGTACCCCAATCAATTCCCTGTTGATTCTTCTTAATAGTGATCATGAACTGATACATCCACCCTTGGAAAACATTTGATTTGGGAAAACCAAAAACCTGACTCAACAGAGTGATGATATCATTGATTTCCTGAATGAAATCACTTCTGGGAACAAGTCTTAGGAACCTGGAAATAGCCGGCTTGGCTTTGATCAGGAACTTCTTATTCACGTGCTTGATGCAATCCTCCTGATCATTGTCCCAAGATTTTTGGGCTGACTTGAGATCCATATCTCCATATTCTTCAAAATTAGGCAGCTTAAGAAGGTCATCAAAGTAACCTCCATCTAATTTGATCACAACTTCTCCCGCTTGGTTTTTCACAGAACGAGAAGCAGAGTCATAATTTGAAGCACAGGCCAAGATGAACTCGGGGCACTGAGCGGACATAGGGAAGCCTGCCGTAAGAGGTAGGCCACTGTCAACTATCGATTTCATCCATGGAGTTTGAGAAGGGCTCTTGACCCTATTCCAGAAATCCTCCATGTCTACATTTCCGAGCTCTGTATCTCGGATGTCGAAATTACAGTCAATATAAGATGGAGACTCCGCCTTCCTGAATTTGTATTTCATCCTCCCTGACTTTTCAGTCTTTTCTTGTGATGGACCAGGATCCGACATGAGGGATTTTGAAGGAGGAGAGTGTCGGAGATCAGGAGATGTTGAACACTGTGAAAACCTCGACCCACTGAAGATGCCGGAAAGGTGGAAAAATCCGACACACTAAGGAGGATGTTGGGGAGTTCAAAACCCGACACACTGGGAGGATGCCAGAGACTTTGGAAAACCTGACCCTTGGAGGATGCCGAGACTTTGGAAAACCTAACACTTTAAATTTTTCGATATACTGCGGGTTTTGAACACTTTGAATAGCACCTGCGCGAAACCCGAGAAGAGAGAATAGGGTATTTGTTGAGGTGAAACATGCAATTTTTTCCTTCACCATTTGTATCCCAAACATATTTTTAATTATAACATCATTCTGAGGGATAAAACAAAGTACTAATTCCAAAGGGGGAAAACCTTAAAACATAAACCTGATTTGGAAACAACCCCCAAAATGAAAAAGATAAAAACCCCATAACAACCCTGATAAGAAACTTGGAAAAATTCCTTACACAATTAATCCACAAAAACCACAAGCAAAGAATGAAGAAAAATACCTTCAACCCGGACAAGGAATGATCAAAACGAGCAATGCAATCGATCGGCACGAGGCGAGTTTTGGGTTTCGAGGACGAAGATGCATGCGAAAATCCATGAGGTAAAAAGTACGTCAGTAAAAATGACGTAGAAATCTGAATATATATAAGAAAATTCACATTTAATACACTTCAGTTGACACATGCCAACTACCCGACAACTCGACATTAATGCCATGTCAGCATGTTTGGGATATCTGGAAACCCGACACAAAGGTTTTTAGAGTAATTCGGGATTCGGGTTGCGGGAAACAATCAACATGATGTTTGATAGCCTCGAAACTTGAAACAAAGGAGTAAACCAGGTTTCGGGGATCAAAAGACATGCGACATGAAGCATGTTTTGACAAAGGCATGTTCTGATGCTTGGAAGATCCGCAAACCCGACTCGCCTTACTTGATGCGTGTTTCGGGTTTCGGGGAACACACGACATGAAGAATCCAAGACACATGTTGTCTTGCTTGTGAAACCCGAAAACCCGATTATCTCTCTGAAAGGTAATTTTTAGAGAACCAACTCAAAAAATTCTTAGGGTTATCTCATTTTTGGCGTAAACTCAAAATGAGATAACAGAGTTGAAGGCCCAAATTCGTCAAGAAGTGGTATTGAGGAGCTAAGAACATATTGAAGGTTATTTAGGAAAGGTTAGGGAATATTTAAAGATTTAAGAACAACTTTAGTGAAAGTGGGTTTTTAAAGGTGAAGGAGCTTGCAGTTCAAAATAGTTCCGGCTTGAGAAGATGATTACAGGAGATCCATAGAGAGTTAGAGGTCAAAAATATATAATTGGAAAGATAATTCAATTCTCTAAATTATGGTGCTTTTAGAATTTTAAAAAGACCCATGTGCTTCTTCTCACATCCCATTTTTAGTAAACACACCCTACTATCCCAAGAAAAAAAATATTATTTAGGGGGTTTCATGTAGAATTGGATCATGGGACCCATCCCATTCATCTCCCAAGGCTATCTGGAGTAAATTTCATATAACGAAGTTCTAAAATAGTCCTCTTGAATATCTAGAAACTTCTTCTTCACATCTCTCCTTAAAGTAAGCCTTTGGGAAAGCCATTTTCACTAGTGGACACGTCCCTTTGGACCTCCACATGACCCTAAAAAGTCTTTGTGATGCAATTTTAGCTATTTTCCACCTAATTCTAGCTCCTCTACTCATTTAATCAAAACTTGACACTTGTCAACCCAAGGTGAGTGTGCATTTTTCTGCCCCATTTATTTCGTTCCTTTGGGACAAGTGGGACATAAAAATCTACCCCATGCTTATCTTGGCCCTTGGTTCTCCACATGACCTGCGAAGGCTCCGCACGGATTATTTTATCCCTTTCCCTCTTTGCCTCTTTAAATCACATCCCACCACTTTTCACTTCCACATGATGGTGAATATTTCTACCCCATTGATCCAATCCCTTTGGGATAGTTTAGACCAAAAAAATGTGCCCCACTCTAGCTCTTGTCATGGTTCTTCATGTGACCTAGTCTCACCCCCAGTGTTAATATCTAGATTTCTCTCTCTCCTCGCCAATCAATCACTAATCGCCATTTGTTATGCTCACATGAGGACACATTTTTCTACCCCATCTATCTCGTCCCTTTGGGATAGTTGGGACCAAAAATGTGTCCCATTTGAAGTTGGTTAAAAACTAAAAATTGGCAACCTAGTTTTTCATTACTACTTCTTCTTCCTTGCCCTTACATGAGAAGTGCTATCAAAAAGTGGTAAATTTCATTATAACTCATTTCCACCATTTATCCTCCATGACCTCATGAAAACTTCTCCAAAACACCCAAGAAACTCCGCAATTTATCTAGACACCATGCCAAAATTTTGCTAGATTGACTACATGTTGAAAAACTAGAAAATTTAATATCTCTCAATTAGATGAATGAAGTTGAGTTATATTTTCACATTCTTCCTCCATCCTAGGCACCTTCAATAACTAATTAACATCCAACTTAGAGGTTCCATAATTTTTTAATGGAAGAAAACCCTAGTTTTTTCCCTAGCTCATGCCTTTTTAATTTCTCATCATTCTGTGAGAGGGTGGATCGAATGAAATTTTGAACACGGAGTCCCAAAGGCGACCCTATTCCAATGAAACTACTTTCGTTGCAATTCGAGGTGGGAAATTTTATTTTTAAAATAGTATCTTTTGGAGGTCAAATATGCACCCATCCCGATCGAGATTGACCTAGGGCTTGAGACAACATGGGACTATCTCCAATTTATCCCATAAAGAGATTTCTTCAGCTTGTATACATAGTCCTTATCATCTGATAATATGAATGCTTTTTATGTTCAATGTAAACTTCTTCCAAATTCCCATTCAAAAAGGCTTATTTGACATCCATTTGATAGACTTTAAAGTTTTTTTAAAAATAGGAAAATTCTAAAAAATCTAGTGGCCTCTAAATGTACAATAGGAGCAAAAGTTTCTTCAAAATCAATACCTTCAACTTGTGCATAACCTTTGCATACTAACCTTGCTTTATTTCTTACTACTTGTCCATCTTCATTCAGCTTGTTTTTGAATACCCACTTGGTGCCAATCACATTTTTTTCCTTAGGTCTTGGGACAAGCTCCCAAGTTTCATTCTTCTCTATCTAATCAAGTTCTTCTTCCATATCTCCAATCCAATACTTATATTCTCTTTCTCCAATAAATATTTTAGGTTCTATTTTGGACAAAAAGGAAAAATTTCATAATCAGTTTTATTTTCTATTATTATTCTAGTTTTTACTCCAATGTTTTTGTCATTTATGATCTTACTTTGTGAACGATTCTTTGGACATATATGCATGGTATTTTTGTATCTTTTCTTTCAACTTATTTTTTCCATATTCATCCTCTTTTTCTTCTTCATTTTTGGCTTCATTTGAATAATCAATTTCTTATATCCTGTTATTTTTATAATTGATATCATCTACCTTCACATTTTCACTTTCAACAATCTTGAATGTTCTCATATTGTAACATCTATAAGCCTTTCTCATCAAGGAACAACTAAGAAAAATACCTTCATCGGATCTAGAATCAAACTTACATAAGTCATCATCATCTCTCTTGATATAAAATTTTCTTCCAAATAATCTAAAATGTTTGACAATTATGGTATGCCCTTCCATAGTTCATAATGTTTCTTGTTGTTTACAATGATCTGCTCCTTGTTCAATGTGTAGAATGTTGTATTATCTCGCTTCTCTCTAGAATGTTTCGATATCTTGGATTTATTTAACATGCTTTGAGCCATTTATTATACAAATCCTTTTTTAATTTCAAAAAAATCCATTTTGTTGTGGAGTTATTGTAGTTGAATAATGTATTTTTACTCCATGTCACTCACAATATTCTATATACTCATTTGAATTAAACTATCCTCCTCGATCAGATATTAAACACTTGATTTTCATATCAATTTCATTTTCAACTAAGGCTTTGAATTCCTTAAACTTTTCAAATGCCTCATATTTTTCTCTTAAAAATGTAACCTAGGTCATTATAGAATAATCATCAATAAATAACATGAAATACCTCTTACCTTGCATGTTTTGAGTTCTTGTAGGCCCACAAAGATTAGTATACACAAGTTCCAATAACCTTGTGGTTAAGTACTCCTTTGTCTTGAATGAGGCTCTTATCTTCTTTCCAAATTGACATTGTTTATAAAGGGTATCTGTTAGTTTAGTAATCTTTGGCATGTCTCTAACAACTTGTTTAGAACTAATTTTTACTAGATTATCAAAGTTCATATGACCCATTCTTCTATGTCATAACCATATCTCATCTATTTGTCCCATATAACACTTTTCACCTTTAATCTTACTAAGAATGTAAATATTATTTGTTATCTTACATACATTAGCAACAAATTTTCCTATACTTGCCTTTCCGATTTCACAACCTCCAACATAAAATGTTACTGTGTATCCCATATCACTCATTTGACTCACACTCAAAATATTATGCTTTAGTCCTTTAACATACAAGACATTTTCAGTTTTTGATTTACCATTGTTCAAGCTAATGGTACTTACCTGAAATTATTACAAAGTGACATTGTATCCAAACTTTACAAAGCCTCCATTTACAACGTTAAAAGTGAGAAAGTTAATATTGTCTCTATTCATGTGGCTTGAGAAAACACTATCAATGTACCACTGATTTTCTTCATTTTGTGCATGAAATGTTGTTTGAACAATCATTGATTTTTATTTGTTTATTATTTCTCCTAATTCTCATTCCAAAAATTTCTAACTCATCCTTTTGATTGTCCAAGGTTTCTCCTTTCTTAAACTTTGTGTTATATTTTACAAACCAACATCTATAAAAGTGATTTTTATGCCCAAAGTTATCGCACTTATATCATTCATAAAAAAATCATCAAAGGATAAAACGAGTTGTAGTTTCTATTTGAGGAAACATATGAATTCACATTTACATTTTCCTTCTATTAAAACTCCTTACATGAGATCTATAGTATATTGCCTTTTGACCAAACCAATTACATGAAAAACAATCACCATAAAAGGATATTTGAAATCTGATCATGTAATGTTTCCTTGATCTTCTTATTGTATCTGTGTTTCCTTTGGAGGAGTACTAGTATTTTGTGGAACATGACTTTCTTCCCTTCTACAGCTTTCATTTTAAGTGCTTGTATATTGAGGGTCATGCACTTCTTTCTTCTTGTTGTTCTCCTTTTTAGCGGGACTTTTAAGAGCATCTACATAGCTTCTCACGTTGTCTATATTTTTCATCTTTGTTGACTCTTCGGGATATTCTTTAGCAATATTATCATTGTATCTAAGACCTATTTTGATAAATGGAGATCTATGATTTTTGATAATATCATCTAAGACTTTATATCTCTTCTCAAATTTGAGACATCTATTTAACTTCGTAGTTATTTTCTCAATTTCCTTTCTTAAAGAAACAACATCACATTCAAGTTTCTCACAATATTTTTCCTTGTGGTTTAATAGTGTTGTTACATCCTCATCCCGTTAGGAAATATTAATGTTTACATTATAGTTTGGTATTTACCGAAAGGTAAATAAGTAGTTTGTTAGTTAATATTTAATATTGTTATATATTAAATATTAGGTTAGAATGTATATTGTTATAATATATTGTTTCAACAATATATTATTCATAGAGTATGTTTTACCCGTGAATATTATTTCGGGTTATTTGTTGTAACACCTCCTATTTATTAGGAGGTGGTTTGGTTGTACTTCTGGCTATATAATAGCCCTTTACTTATCATGCGGAATTAGATACAACTAGTTTTATTGATTATTCAGTTGTGTCAAACTGATCCAAAATTATTACATACATCTTCCTCACCTCTTCCAAATGAATCTTTAGCCCAATGATGATCTTATTAGATTCTTCAATATCTTGTGTCAACTTTTATTTTAAGGCATCATACTTGATCTTCAAGTTTTTAAAAAATTATTTTCATTTTAGAGAGATTACCTAAATCTCAAACTAAAATAAATATAATTTTAGATACCCTCTAGCCTCTTACAACTTATATTCAAGTTTCAAGCTCGATACTTAATACAACCCCTTTAAACTACAATATTAGTTCCCAATTAGGCCTTTTTTCCTTATGTACATGTCCAATACAAATATTCTTGCCCGAGACAACTATCAAAATTTCATTAGAAAATGAAAAATTATTTAATCACCCTTTTCCTCATTCTTTCTCTCGCACTCAATGTCTTGACCTAACTCCACTCTTAAACCCTTTAACTCACTTTTCCTAAGAAAATTAGGTCTTTCTATTTATTAAGATTGATTTCATGAATTTTGATATCCTTATTCAAACTAATAAATTCCCAAAGCACATAAATCCATCTCTGATACCTTCCTCGGTAGCTTACCACCATGAACTATCCTTCATTATCTACTATTTATCTCATTCAAATGTTCTTTCTCAACTTTTCTCATGACTATGCAAGAATAGGGTTCTCATTTTGCAACTAAGTTTCTTAGCTTATTATCACTTATGAACCCCTTTCCAATATTCATAAAATTTCATCACCATTATTAAACCTATCTCCCACTACCATAACATTTTCATAAGTTAGAAACACACAATATTTATTCTTTAATCATAGTTGCCTCCAAAACACTCAAAACAGGGTTTTTCCTAACAATTTGACTATAATTTTTAACGTTTGACCCATCTAATTTTTCCAAATCACCTTGAAAATTATCTAACATATATTAACAACCTATATACACCTTCCCATAAATTTATAGACCTTTTCAAGGGGTTAAAATGAATTTTCAACTATTTTTCTTCTCTCAAACCCTAGTCTAGGTTGTGCAGGGCGGTGAACAAAGGTTTGAGAATTATTTTTGTTTATTTGATCCATCACACTCTTTCAAGCCTCTCAAAACTATTATCAACCCATTTAAACCTTATCCATAATATTATTTTTGTATGATAAACCGTGTAACACTACATTCACTCCTAAACTTGGCTTTTAGTCATTGTACAGACTATACCAGACATTATGGCGTTTCGAACATGGAGATCATCAATTCTTTTGAAATAATTACATTCCACGGATATTTCACAGACCATACACTCATTAAAATAATTATTACATAAGTTTATACTTTTGAAGATTCTTAATCATGTAATCAACACATATAAGTAACTTACCTTTTATCTCATAATCTTAATGCTCTTAAACAACTGGTCATGACTAAAATTAACCAATTCATCATCTCATTCTAATAAAATCAACTATGATCCTTAAAAAACATTCATTCCACATACTCTATCATTTTATCAAGGAATATAATGACACAAAATACAGTTTCTCATATAGAATAGTCATATACAAGCATTTCACCAGTTGTTTTCCAATGGAAATCTATATTTCTTTATTTTAAGCATACTTACAAACCTTCTTATCCTTCTTAGCTCTTCCTCATTGTTATTAAAATCAATATTATTTATAAAATATTTAAATAAATATCCCATATCTAATTCATCCTTATAACATCAATTTGAGGTAGTTACATTCTGAATTCCAGTTTACCAAATCATGGTACAAGATGACCATAGGTTAAGAAACCCTAACACAAAGGTGAATACGTATTATTTTCCTCTCATAAGGACTTTAGCTCCCTTTACATAAATTAAATTTCTCACTTCTTACATTATGCCTCTCCATTTTGACCTAGAAATTTAAATTTTCAAAAGAAACATTTTGGAGGGAAAACACACAAAGGTCCTAAAACACCCAAGTAGAAACACAAGGAGGTTAGAATATGATGCGGGGCATCATACTATAGGGATTCTTGGAGCCAAAAATAATTTTTAACATGTTTTAAGGGTGATGGTAGGTCATTTTATGTGTTTATAGGTCTTCGGAAGTCTTCAAATTTTGAATTTTCAACTATGTGAGTTTTCCTCCAAATTTCATATTTTAATTTCTAGTTCAGCTTTTTCCACCTTTTTGTAAAATTTAGATTTTTGATATGACTTGATATGTGTTTATCATGTTTTGGAGTGTTTGAATAATGTGTAAGATCATTTTAAGGATCATTCACTTTTGTTCTAAGTGATTTGCTATGAAAACCCTAACTAGTTTCTTGACCGAGTGTGTTAGTGGTTTGTAACGCGTAGTTAAGGCTATAACAATGAAAGTTAGTTATGAAAGGGTTGATATATTCAAATGGTAGAGATTTTAAGAGGAATAGAGGGACAGGAAAGAATATACCATGTGAGAGAGGGTAGAGAAAAGGGAGAATGACCTGTTACATGAAGGAAGAAATATATATGAGAGGAAAATAATCAAGAAGGGAAAACTTTTGAAGAAAGAACTCTATTTATTTTGTAAGAAAATAATGTATCTTTATTCCATGTGATTATGAAATGTTTAAGGAGCATGTTTTTGATGATTTTAATGTTTGAAGACCCCATATGGTCTTTTAGGCAAAGATGATATGCCAAGATCAAAATTGTTTACTAATTCTAAGAAAGAAATTTCTTAGGATAGATATTTTTATACTATAATTATACACACAATATTTATTCACGATACTTGGTCCGAATTATATCTGAAACTAGAATTAGTGTTCAGTAAATCTAAGTTAGACAATTTCTAGAATATTCAAAATTCTAAACTAAGAGTAAAGGGAAAAGAGAACTGCATTTTCATTATTTGTCAATGATATCTAAGTGTAATACGACATGTGCTAGGTCAAAAATATATATAGAAAGAAAATAAAATTTAATAAGCCATAATTTTCAATACATCCTAAGATAAATTACATGTATGTAGCAATCCCTAGATGGTCCATGCAAAAAATAATTCATGGGGGTTGATTCTAGTAGATAGACATTTTCTTACAAATTCAACATAAGTAAAGTTATAATAGAAGAAAAAGACAACTATAATTATTGTAATACAAAAATATTGGGAATATAGATAAACATTTGATCATTGAATCTTGATTTTATCTAAAATTTAAATTGTAGGTGTTGATTCTAAGTACGACATATATTAACAAATTCGATATATAGCTATAAAACTAGACAAAAATAGAAAATATCATAAATTGAATTATTTACTAAAACTAGAAAAATATCATATGTTAATCCAATATTATTATAACATTATGTAACTATCTTAAATTAATTAATTGATTTAAATATTTCTATGAAACCAATAAAAATCATAATTTAATCTATTATTCTTAAGAGATGATAAGATGATGTTTTGACAATGTTATTAATTATATTTTAATAGGGTATAAAAACACGAATATCAATCAATTCTATAAATAATATTATATACTTAATTATTTATATAAACTCATTTCCAATAAAACTTATTATAAAACAAAGAAATCAAAATAAGATTTCACAAAAATGATTTTAATAGTATGGTATGTTTGTAATAACAAGGACTCTTCAAATGAGAGGAAAACATTGAGAACTACTCCAAAGAGTGAAAGAATATAAATGAATAAAGTTGAATACGTGATTTCATTAGAGTTTCTCAAATATAGGAAGTGGGAAGGGAAAATATTTATATAGAAAAGAAGGTCAAGAATCCAAATTCTATCGTAGAGACAAGAAATGTAGGAAAAAAATCTAGCATTATAGCATTGTTGCAGATAGAACATTGAAATAAGAAATAAATGAATAGATAATTGTATCAAGAAACTAACATCATTCCAAGAATGATAAAGGATTATGTAGAACATATAATAATAAAATATATCCATTTTCCAATACTATCAATTCAAAAATGAAACGAGTAGTGAAAACATCATTGTAAATATTGAGCGATGCAATAGGTATATATCCTAAAATTTATAATTGGATTTTCAAATTTTCGAAGATGTATGGATTAAAACCCCAGTTATGAAGCCCACTTAAAACACAATCTATCTTTATTTTCTACTTACTATAATGTATCTCGAATGAGAAATTTCTATGTCATTTCCATTAAAAACATGTAAAGTTTGTATCTGAACGATAAACCTATTCACTACTAGCATATATTTAGAATGATAAATCTTAAACAACTAATATCTTTCCTCTCGCCTACAAATATGTAAATATGTTTTACACATTTTTCACTATATATTTTTTTGTTTTCCTTTTTATGGTTTAAAACCCAAAAAGGTAAGAAATAATAGACTTTATAGTGGACATATCAATTAAACTAATTCGGAAAATACAATCAAGTGGCATTTTAAAATTATAAAAATATCACCAAAATTAGTTTACAAAATTTTAAAATGTCACCCAAGCTAATAGATTTCAAAATTTCAAACCACTACCCAAATTTCTATTCATAATTTTGAAATAAAACACACATATTACGGTTGTTGTCCTGTGTTTTTGCAAGAAATTCACTTGAAAATAGGACAATTATGCCCTAGTGTCAAAAAAAATCATTGTCATCCTCCCCGACACCCCTCCATGCAAGTATATTCCCTATACCAAGCCTATCCAACCTTGTCAAGTGTTTTTGTATGACATTTCAGTCCTATCCATAGGTGATTTAGGGAAATCAAGTTAATTCAAGCACGCTAGAGATGATACTCGGTAAGACAAGTTTTCAAGAAGCTTAGGAATGACTATTTCCAACCTTTCTTAAACATGGTTCACACCCCCCAGATCGTAGTTGTAGGTCCAAATACATCAAGGACTAGTGTTATGGAGATAATAAGATTGTGCTACCGATTTTGGAAGGTTTTGAGAAAGATTCGGAAGTTTAGGGACACATTCAAAAAATTGGGTCTTGTAGGGTGAAGCATCTTGCAGGCAAAATCAACCTCTGAGCTTTGAGAAGTGATTCAAGGAGATCTGTAAGGATTTGGAAGTAAAATATATCAATATAAATTTATTTCAAATATCTAAGTTATGGTGGTTTCACATTTTCACAAGACATAAGTAATCTTTCCCACAATCTGATTTAAACATGCACAACCTATGATCCTAAAAGAAATCATGTTTTAAGAAGGTTTCAAGAATAATAAAGGCATTGTACCCATCCCATTTCTCTCAAAATTCCATTTATAGTAAATTTCATATAAATAATTACATGAAAATACCTTTGGATGCTCAAGTTATGCTTTCATCAAGTTGTTCCCCAAGGTATGCTCAAGGAGTTAGTAAATTTTCTAGGTGGACACGTGTCACTCCCATGTATGAGTGAAATTTATTACACCAAACATCCAAAAAAATTGGGATGGTTGGGACAAAAAATTCTACCCAGTCCACAGTTAGCCTCTGGACAATAATCTGACCTTAGTTTTGCTCAAGTAAGCCATTTTAGCCCTTGTGCACCAATTCCTAGCACCCTTCTTCACCAACCCACGGAGAGACACTTGTCCTCACTAGGAGAGGGTGAATTTTTTTACACCAACCATACCAATTTGGTATGGTTTGCACACAAAATTCCACCCATGCCTCACTCTAGCCCTTGGTCCTCCACATGACCCAGAAAGGTACTCTATGGGATCATTTCCATATCCCTCCCCTCTCCGCCTCATCCAATGACCATGTGCCACTTGTCAACCCCATGTGAGGGGAATTATTTATCCACCAACCATCCCAAACATTTTTTATTGTTAGGACACTAATTTCCACGCAAGCCTAACCCCTTCCCAGTCACTCATTTGACCCAGCCATCCCCGGGTGTTTTAATATGTTTTTTTATTATATCTCACCGCCAATCGCAAGGTGCCACTTGTCATAAGGAGGGTGAGGATAATTTTTGTGCACAATATATACTAAAAAATTGGAACACTTGGGACACAAAATTCCACCCAATTCATCGAAATATTAAAATACCATTTTTTACTAAAAACTTGTTGTTTCTTTCTCGTGTGTTCAAAACCCTCACTACCAAAAATTCATTCATCATCCATTGATTTTTCTTCCACCACCTCAATATTTCATTGCAAATTCATTCCAATTTCTCCAATTCTTACATAACACTAAAACCCTTACTTTTTTCAGAACTACCATGTCATTGTTTTACGAGAATCTTCCATGAGAGAAAACGGTGAAATCTTCATAATTCATTCTCTATAAAGTGAATGCTCTTGAAACTTTGGCCATCTCTTCCTCTCCCATGTGCCTTTAGGCTAAAAAAATAAAATATACATAGATGCTTCAGATTATTAATGGCGAAAAACTTAAATTTGTTCCCTAAACCCTTCTTCTCTAGTTTCCGTTGATTTGGCAAGCGGATGAAGCCAAAATTTTGCTCAGAACATCTAGAGAGAAAACCCAGATCAAAAATGGTGATTTTTCATCAAACCGAGGAGGGGAAGACCAAATTATAAAAATAGTAAATTCCTCTGGTTCACACTTACTATGAGTAGAAATTTCTCAAAATATCAAAACCATTCAAAGCAACAAACTCCAAAATGGAAAACTAGGGCACACATACCAAAAAATAAAAATTAAAGTGAAAAATTAAAAATTATAAACAAATTTGTAAAAATATAAAGTACTTGAAATTGGTCATAAAACATCTGTAATAATCCTCCAAACATGGTGATAATCCCTCAATGTTGATACTAGGATAGAAAAACAACCTTTCTGAAATAACAATGCTCCGAAATCTAGCCTCTAAAACTAGAAAGTTCTAGTTTCAAGTGTAATAATTTGTTATCACCTCTATTGTGACTCACATTATTGATTTTTGTCATAATGAATTTGAAATTAACTGGCCTTGATCCCATTTCATCTCTTGCATAATAGTTAGTGAGTGTGTGTGACATCGATGTTGCTCACATGGACATAGAGGATCTCAAGAACAAGATGTTGGATAGTCCAAGAGAACTCCGTCAAGAGAAGATCTTAAAAATTAGATTGTACACATCGGGTGACAATCATGTGTCCTTTCAGATCATTGAGTTAGTGTTTTCATTCTCCCAATATTGTGAACCAGACACTAGAACAATAAGGGTTGATGACAACTTAATCTTAGCAGTACTCACTCCAAACGCTATGTCTCAAGGTATGTAAATTCCCACCGGAAACAACATGGTAGTGATCACCTAGGATTTTACATCTAGAGAGTGGTCCAAGATTGAGTCCTATCTTCAAGGCCTCGCTCTCGAATCCTAGTTTAAGCAATAGAGAAAACCCTCTCGTGAACTGAAGAATATTTCCCGTAATGAATTCCATGAGGGGTTCTCTTATTCCATCATTCTCTTAATTCGGGATAATGGGATGATTTTATGGTCCAAACAGAGAATTGAAAACTTCATACGGGTGTTCAAAAGCAAAAAGAGCATTGCAAGGTGTAATAGGTGAATTCATTTTCATCACTTTGGGGCTAGGTGATTCAAAGTGAATCGTTCGAGATGAGATCGATGATCTAAATAGGTTCATCAATCAAGTATCAAGGAGGATCATCATGAGCATTTCATGTGTTCATCCCAAGCTCACATTGGTAGGCCTCGGAACAGTGTTTCTAAACACTCATTTCATGGTCTAGTGTGTTTATGCATCATCATTGTCACCAAGTTCTTCATCAAAAGTGTAGGTCCCCCCATTCATGTTATGGATCATTCACCCCTTCTCTCCTCATTTGTATTCCTCTTCTCCACCCCCTTTCTAATTCTTTGTTGTGATAAATCACGATATTCATCTTATTCATCAAGGTGACTATAGTCTAAAATGTAATAATTTGCCCTTAATTATGAGGAGAAATGAAAGGTCATGTGGGGGTAGAAGAAAGGTATTCTCAATGTCTAAAAATTTTAATGACACCCTCATTGTTAAGGGTTGTCAATTTTGTGTGCTCATGAGATACTACTAATTTTGAAGAAGAAAAAAGATAGAATTTGTTCTATTTTCCCCCTCTTTCTATGTTCTTCCATTTTTCCACCATATACAAATTGTTAAACATTAATGAATGGGAAAGGAGTTTATTTCCTTTTTTGATAATGTAGCCAAATGATGAACAAACTTGATATACTGCAAATAATATGAACTCCAAAAGAAAATAGATCTCCTTCTTTGTTATTGAATAATGAATTACAATGTTTCCTAAATAGGAAAACAACTCCCAACTCGAGTTGCCAAGCAAACTCTAACTAACTTGACTAAATCTACTCTAGGTGGCGAAATTACTATTTTTAGTAGTTTACTAGAACATGCTATTCTTAGTAAGTTTGCATGCTTATTTGTACGAGCAAAAATTGCCACACATCTTCTACATTCCTAAATTAGAGGAATTTCCAACTTTCTAACTCATAATGCAACTAATATACTAAAATTAACTAATGCCCAAAAATAGGAAAAAACCGAACTACAACTTAAATCCTAATTTTTGGCCTCAAGATGGCGGATTTAGGGCTCGAAAATGTGCCAAAACTTGCCCCAACTAGTAGGGCAAGTTGTTGCTGCGTCAAATCACATAAAAAATGTGGTTTCAAAAAAAAAGAACTCAAACGAACACCCCAAGCTCAAGTTATGACCTTGTCAAGTTCCTGCTAATTCTAGCGCATCAATTTGTTCTATTTTCCTTTTCTATGTTCTTCCATTTACAGCTTTGCTAAACATTAATGAATGGGAAAGGAGTTTATTTCCTTTTTTGATAGGAAGATTATCAAAACTTTGTGTTCCTAATCTTACCTTGTCTTGTTGTCATATACAAAGTTGTTTTCTTTTTGTCTATGTGTGTTGAATTACTCTGATTAATGGTTGTAGGAATTTGATTTTATACCTACAATATTAATCCCCCTATTTTTATCACTCCATTTCCTACTAACTCAAAAAATTCCTCTCTTGCAAGAAATTGTAAGCTTTTTCCATAGGTACAAGAGAGTTTTCCTATTGGATCCCCGTCCTCTAAGGCCACCACAAATTTTTATTTCACTCATGCATAATAATGTGGACTCGCCTCATTCAATTAGAGGGAATTAGATTCCCGAGCATTGGCGGATACCCATTAATTTGTCAACTTTGATAAATTTTCTCGCAAATGACAATTTAAAAATGGCATATAATAAATGAGATCAAAGTCAATATTTGTATTCAAAGTTTGTTATTATTAACAAATGTATTCATATTGTATTGAATATATTATGTACACTTATGTATTATGTATTAATAATTATGCAATATGAACTATTTATTTAAATCGATTTAGAACTACATATATTTAATAATTAATATATAACATTAGTAATTATTGTATTTAATATTTTTTAATAGTACATTTTTAGTTTTTTAATTTCTTTCAATAAATGTATAATATTATTTATTAATACATGTGATTTTATTTTAAAATTTTAGATTAAAAAATGAACATATGTAATGATTGTTTACACCTGCTTAGATTAAGTAATCTAATTATTTAGTGAATTAAGTACACTAAGGATGTAAGGGTAGATACAGGGGTTATTCTAATTAATTAACTTCCAACATTAATCATACAATATCATAAAAATGCATTCAATGCCTACATAATATGCTACAAACTTGAAAACACAAGGGAATGAGTGCACTTAGCTAATTACATATGATTTTGGGAAGTTCTAGCTGTGTGGACTGATGGAATTAGGAGATTTGAACCTTATAATTCCTTGTTCCCAAAATTGTGATTAGAAATTGACACAGGGAAGGATTGTACAAATCAACCATGACCATTTGTAGGGATGTGAACCTATTGTATAGTCTCTAACCTATTTAGATTATGGATCTGCAACTATCTTGGAGTTTCACCTTCATATAAATGTTTTTATCCATTAAACATGAATTTTTAATGATGTTACAAAGCCATCTGAACATTTTTAACAAGATTTCAAACCCTATTCATGAGTGGGACACCCTATAAAATAAACATTATATGAGTTTTGGGAACCCCCATGCACCACTACAATCAACACTACTCAAGAGGCCTCAAACTACATGTCATTCTCCACCTAGCATGTGATATTTGAATGAATGCAACTATGATTTGGAAAATTATTTGATAATGCTTGAGTTGAGCTTGGATCTTGCTAAAATACTTGGAGAATGGATGTTTGAGTTCTTACATATGAGATAGTTTGAAGTCTTGACTGGTATGATGATTTAGACTGTCTTGATTTCTACCCTAATCAATGTGCATGATATTTTCTGATATATAGGAGCCTTAGGTCCCTTTTGTAAGAGTAAGAAGTGAGTGTATCAACATAGTGTAATATGATTTAGTGTGTAAATGAGATATTCTATACTTACTTATGTATGGTTCTCAAGGTAAATTACTAAACAAAATGCTAACCTAAAAGGAGTAAAGGGCCCATTGTTGATATTTCAAAAAAAGCATTAGTCATTCAAGTGACTAGCCTATAACTTGTGTGTGATTTTCAATGAATCACAGCCACAACTAGTTTGTGACTAAGTCGGGTATACCATTCATTTTTGTGCATTGTTTCATCATTTTTATACAATCAAATGTTTGTATCTCCTTAAATGGATAGGGATACAACCGAGGTAGGTCCTTGACTACAAAAAAAATAACATTTTTCTAAGTGTTTTTGTGTGTAGGTTATAGATTCAGACCTACATTGTGCTCTTCATACACCCCATTTTCACACCTACATTGCGCTCTTCATCACATCTTCATTCACACATCACTTCATCTATTCCAGCTTCCCTCTTCCATACACATATTATTTCCTTAATCATCACTCATTCAGAATCCCTTATTGCTACCTACACCACCATTACATTTTGTACCATCTATTTTTTCATTCACACTCTTGTATTTATTCCCTATCATTCATATCTACGTATTCTTCCATCTCTTCCCGATAAGTCACCTACTCCTTCTCTCATTTCTTCACCTCTCTCGAAGCATTATTCCACACACACCTTCTTACCTCCATCACCACTCATTCAGAACCCTTATTATTATCATTTACTCCTTAATTCACATCATCACAACCATACAAAGATGTGTTCGTACACATTTTCCTCACAAGCCTCCTCCGCATCCTATTACACTTTTACATCATTTTGATTTTCTCCCACATTATCATTTATTTGACATCCACTCTTACATACCCCTTCCTATTCCACATTTTCATCCTCTCATAACACCCCCTCATCACATTACCACACCCTTAGTGCTCAAACTTAATTAATACATCGTTATGTTCTTCATTCCTCATCCATATGACATCGACATTACTATCATTATTCATATCACTTTATCTTCTACCATTGATCTATTTTCATGTCCTCGTCCACCTGACATTATCACACATTCACCACACTTGACATATTTATTGTTTTCTTCATCCCCACACTCATGTCCTCCACTCACCACCATCCTATGGCTTATATTTTTCATCATTACTTCACTCATCATCCATGTCCTCCAATCTAATCCCAATTATCTACCTCATTTTTCATCTTCTTCTAGACATATGTTTCTTACTCATCTAGTCCATGTATAGACTAGGGGACTTTCATTTTTCTTACCTATTTCACTTTGTATGTTTGTTACATTCCACTTATCTTCATTTGTACTAGACTCAAAACATGCCTTGATTCTCTACATACCCTACACTATCATCATTGACACAACCAAAAACACACACCTCCAAAAACTAAAAATCTTTCAAAATCCAAATAAAAACTCTATCTATCCAAAATATTGCAATAAATAGTGCTTACTCATGGATGTTCTTCCACATTTTCTCCATTCATTAATATGGAATTCAAATTATTGGTTCACTAATACATAGTTTACATACATTTCATTCACATTTCATGTCTTTGTTTTTTTTAAAAAATTGGTGAAATAATCTTGGTTATATTTTTTCATGCTTTGTGTGTAAATAATCTCTACTACAGTTTCTTGAAATTGGTATCTCCTTACTTGGTGAATTAAGAATAATTTTTTCTTAGAGATCCACATACTCCTACACACTTAATAACTTGTCTAAAGGCCCTATGGCATTATTTTTTTATGCTTTTCAATTTCATCTCCATAATCAATTCCACTCCCTCCATCAAGCCACTAGTGGTTCTAAACCCCTTGGAAAAATGAGAGAGTTGAATATCATGTCAAAAACAAATCAAAAACAATGATTAAAAAGTGATTTAATATAAATTGAATTATCTTATTGCAGAGTAACTACTGATATACAAAATGATAAAATACATTAAATGGATAAGGCACAAACATGCAATAATATGAAATGTAAGAAAGAGAGAGGGGGATGACTTAGCTGATTTCGCATAACTGGATTGCTCTGGGTAGGTGAATAGCTGGAACATACTGGAAGTAGTTTCGTCAGGGATCGTTGTAGGTTCTGATACATGAAGTTGTGCAGGAAGAAGTTCCTATAGGTGGATAGAATGACCCATACACTAATGACTATATCTGGGTTCTAGTGTCTATTTAGATGTCTATTGAAAATAAGGAGATGGAAAAAAATCCAATGAAAACACCTACTTATTTTCTTGAGGGATAAGCTTGCATTCATTTCTTGTACTTAGAGGTATGGATTCCTAAAATTACCAAAGAATTGGGGTTGATCAAGTACTTAGCATGAGTCGAGGAGAAACCAAAGTAAGAGGAAAGGAATAAAGTTCTATGAAGAACTTGAATGATTTGATACTTTCGATAACCCCATGGACCATGCCACTATAGATGGATCTAGGATCAATTTTACAAATAAAGACACACAATAGGAAAGAGAACATGTGCCTCCATGATCTTCACATATGCCACACAATTGAATATAATTTATAATGTATTGAAATGTAGATGGTGAAAAGAGGACCATATTGCCAAGATCCTTAAAAATTCAACTATAACCAAGTTTCGTGGTTAAGATGGAGTGAATTACTTCATGCCTCATGTTCTAACCTAAACTCATTCAAATGAATATGAGACTATGATATGAAATATTTCTTGAAGGTAAAATATGATCATGCTAATAAATTTAGAGTATCTTTCTCTAAGAAAAACCATGTGAAAGGATCATAACCATCGGACTATCTTGACCAAATTGTTCATTTTTTCCAAAAACATTTATTTGATCCTATTTATGATTACCTATAACATATTTGTACATGTGTATGAACACATAATTCTACATATGTTTTGCATATGTATAATATACCGATATGAATTCCCTCTTTTCGGGGCACATTTGGAAAACCATTTGATCACACATCTCAAAGTAACAGATGTGTAACCATGTATGATAATGATAATAAAATGTATAAGAGTGTACAATGTTGAAGAAGTTTCTACCATGAAGAACATATACGTTCAAAATGGTTTACACATAGTAGAAACCATGGTGCAAAAATAAAAAAATAAAAACAAGTGCAACATTAGTAATAAGGAATGTATAAAAATACAAGTAATGCAATTCGAGACAAAAATATGTAATTAATATCACACAAAACACATATTTCCAAAAATATGGGACACACACAATGTCATAAAACAATCAAGGCCATTAGACCTAAAAACAATGTCACACACAGAATCATAGAGCCAAAAACATGGCACACCCATGGTGTCACAAGACAAGAAATGCACTCAATCCACAAGCAAGGAAACAAACAAGTAGTAACACAAAAAACTAGCAAGTATGTATGGAAAAAAAGAATGCCATAATGAAAGAAAATGAAAAAAGGCACATGAAACTAAAAGTTTCATTGTTGTGCAAGACACATGTGTTAGTTCCATTACTCAAAAAATAGAAAGTACAAAACATATGTAATTAAGTGTAACGAGGAAGTAAAAAGGAACTATAATGAAATAATAACATCTGTACCATGTGGGTATGCCCTAATATAATAATGTAAGGAACCATGAAAGCTCCTATTATCATATATCAATTGGTGTATCTTTCATCAAGCTCAATATATCTTGTGGGTGCATGTGTATACAAAGTAAAGAGATATTCTATCTATCAAATCAATGTGACAAACATGTATAATGTGAAGTGCAAAAAAATGTAAGTGAAGTGCACAAGTTCTAATTTTGTATTTTTAAAAATATTTGAATTTTTTGTACTTTTCAACTATCAATGTTTTTTATATTTTTAAATTCTTAACTATATACAAATAATAAGATAAAAAATCTACCCAAGGAGAACCTTGTGAAGAGAAGAAAAATCCTCAAAGGGAATACCTTTAATGGTGAAAACCTATTGATTGTGAATAAACTTGACACATTGGTGAATGGCCAAAGGAATGGACCTAAGAGCATGCAACCAAGGGGGAAACATAATTCACTAGAGCTAACAATAACTACAACCATGAATGTGAACTTTGTAGTAAGAGATCCAACTGTAATAGAGAGAGTAATACCTCAATAGATAGGATTAGAATCTAATGCGAGATTATTTTTGGATATGTTATATTTATCATTGCTACTATAAGTTCAATTAGATTAACATATTCTATCCATGCCTATCATCATTATAATATATATATCATCACAATTCCTAAAATTTCCAATGTGGAACACATAACCACACTATGCACCACCACATTATTTTCAATTGATCAAAAAGTAATATTCAAATCCTAAAAAACATTCTCACTTGAAATCATAAAGATCAATCTATTCAAAGCACAAAAATATCTCAAGATCTCACAATTTCTTGGCTTCTCTCAATTTTCCCCTCAAATGACCTAATATGGGGCTAATTCAATTGTCCATAGTTGATTCATATCAATCATGTTAAATAAAATATTATAATTCAATCAATATATGGTGTTTCCAAACCCAATTCTAACAAGATCAATTTTCCTCTCGATGACCTAACTTGGGATCCAATCAAGTTCAAACACTTATCCATTTGTCCTATTTTACACCCTTACATTTTAAAGTGGGGGAAATGAGACATCATTTCCTATCCTTTTCCACTTTTGGGAGTGACCCAATTTTTACTAGTAGGCAAGTAAAAATTGGGTCACTCCCGTCTACATAGTGGAACCTATTTTGAGGAAGTATCATGGCAAAGAGAAAATTTGATCACTCTCCCAACATGGTTTCTCTACGACAAGGTTCTCAAAATTGTAGAGTTTTCACACTTTGGTTCAAGAATTAATCACTCTTGATCCCTTCTTCAATCTTTAAGTTTCAAAGTCTCTTATATCTCCATAGCATGTTTCTATCTAATAACACCTTTTGTGACAACACATTCACCCCACATGGATCAAAATGATGATCCATGGTTCACCACATTGTGATTCTTACTATTGACATGCCTTGGTTACTGGATGCCTAAAAATGACTAAGTGTTTATCCTCATATAGACACGTGCGTGGAGAGGTGGCAGAGGAAACATATGGATGAGTAAGCGGTATGAGCATGCAAGATGACACAGTTAGCAAGTGAAAGAAGGAACCAGGGTTGCACGCATGGATCACTATAGGAAGGTAGAGGACTTAACCATTTTCCAAATTTTCAAAGCTAAATATAAACATGAAGTGTGCGACACACGAGGATGGTTGGGTGGATGAGAAGAGTTTATTTTGGGATAAATCACATGTGTGGTAAATTTCAAGGGTAATGCAGAGGTATGGCTAATAATAAGATTAGAAAAGAGGTTATCTATAGGTTTTATCTATTATTAGGTTAGCATGCATACATCCTAGTTTCTTTTGTATGTATGCATGGCTATTTTGAGCAGAAATCTATTTTGAGATACATGGATGGTGAAGGAAAGTCCCCACCCCTATATATACTTGATTTACTACATTGTTTTGATAATCTGATTTGTATTAGAGTTATGATTCCTGGATGTACCTGTGCGCATGACTCCATGACTCCATTATGATGTATTCATCTTATGATATGTAATCTTTCTGATTATTAATGGAGTATTGTGGATGGATTATGGTAATTGATGTATCTGATCATGGTGCTTGTATGGTGAATATGATCTTGATTATTATCTGATCTATATGTTTCCTTATTATATATGTTTCCAATTTGAGCTCATGGATCTGATTTTTATACTGGAATGTATGCTTTGATAATGGTTAATATGAACAAGCACACTAACATATTGAAAATCCTTCACAAAGGAGGGACCTAGTAGGATTCATGTGCTTTGGGTGAGCGTTCGATCTATCTTAATGAAGTGAAATTGTGCCTAGGATTTTAAGTGGAAATAAACAAGACCACATTTTGGTTCCATTTCTGGACCTCTTTTTAAATTGTCTTCCATGATTTTGCATGATGATGGCGTATCGATTGACTCTTGCAAGAATTGAAAGTTGGGTAGATGACGGACAAGATCAATTTACATGAAGATATGGTTCTAGACCTGATTTCAATGCGCACAAGTGGGTGGAAGAACATTTATATCATGAGATCTATGAGACATTTTTCAGCCTTTTTCCAATAGAGTTATACGAGTGGTTATCCACATACACATCAAATAAAGTTGGAGTTACAGACCAAGGGTTTAGATGTAGGAAGATTACCAGAATTTGTTTGATACCAATGAACCTTGGATGGATGTTGTAGATCATCGGTGGGCTGGTGTAGTGCGTAGTTATACTTTGGAGTACCCTATTTCTACTTACTCTTATTCAGAGGTTGTTGAGTTTGAGTTCTTGCATGAGCCCAAAGAATCTTACATCTGCACTATTTCTTTGTAAATTAAGATCTTGATGGTGGTACTTGAGTTTGGAAAAATTACCTATGGCTAGCTAAATCCTCACCACATGCAGGGGTAGGAGCAGGTGTGGTGAAGGATGGCAAACTTAGTGGAAGAAAGGTAGAGAAAGGAAATGCAGATCAAGTATAATGAAGTGTAGGAGAGGGAATTGACAAAGAAGCATGATATTGAGGAATCTTTGGAGTTATGGAAGATGATGTCTCATGAAGGATTTGAAGCTCACATGGAAGATGTGAGTGGAGCATCAGTTATCCCTCACTAAAGAAAGAACAAGAGAGAATCCCTTTCACCTTCTCGATGAGAGCGCGTCGAGGAGGAAATATTAAGGATCGCATGCGTGAATTTGATCCCACCTAGTGACCTAACCCTTGCACTTGGTGCTCCAATTCTATAATTAATCATTGATAAGAAAACAAGTGTAGGGAATCTAGTAGTGATGGGTAGATATCATTTTCCGTTGAATAAAAAATTGAATCAGATAACACATACACCTATGGCATCATATAAATCATCTTTGTTTTGGGGTCTAATTGGAGAAATATTTTCTACGGCATGGAATCCAGGAAGAACGTGGGTGCACAGAACATTGGGAATACATCTGGAAGTACTACAAATTCACAAACTATGGGAGTTCAGTTTAGCACTATAGTTGGGATAAAAGAAGGTACATCCACTGGTCCAATGCTTGTTCTTGTGAGGGTCATAAAATTTTAGAGGATCAGGAGGATCGGGATCAAGTGGGTTAGGTGGTTCTAGAGGTGGAGTAAACATTGGTGGGGGCTTTAGTTCTAGATATGGTGGGAAAGGTCCACACCCTCATCAGCCAAAATAAGTTTACTACAAGATGTTTCTTCACCTACCATAATATAGGGGAATCGAGGATTCAACAGAGCATGTGTACAAGGAAAAAATGCTATGGCGCACTAAGGGAATCACAGACCTTAGATAGAAAAATTAATTCAATTTGCTACTACTCTTTAAGGGCATGTGCATAGATGGTAGAGAAAGTATGACCCGCATCGATTTGTGGTGGATTATGCTAATTTTTACTCTACGTTTCTAGCTGAGCTCCATATTCAATAATTTGAGCAGAAGAGTATTAACATGCTTAAGGACATTAAGTAGGGTTTATTAAAGAGTATGAGGGAGTATGACACCTATTTTAAAACTTTATTTTCCAAGTTCTCTTATGATATACACCTCATACAACAAGAATAGTGGTTTGTTAGTGGGTTGTTTACTCCCTTAAGAAGGGTGTTATCCCATAACACATTTGTAGATTTGCATGATGATTTAGAAGCATCTCTGTGTGTTGAGGTAGTTGGGAGTGTGGATACTAGAGTAAGTCCATTTTTAGAGGCACAAATTACAGCCATGGCGAAGCAATTGGAGAAGCTCTTTGCTAATTTTTCTCATGAGACGCACAATGGTATATGGTGTACATATTGCAAGGTTAAATGACATACTAAGGATAGCTACCCTCGCAAGTCGGTGCATGCCATGCTATTGGATTGTGATATTTTTCATTTGGACCATGATGCAAGTAAATGTCCTCTCTTACAATGCGTGATCCAACTAAATGTGTCTATGTATTGTAATATTTTTAAAACCCATACTCATGACACAGTTGATTGCAAATTGATTGATCATATCCATGAGGCCATTGAGACTGGTGTGCATCATACGGTGTAGGAAGTGGATCAAAATACCAGGAGAAAAACATAATGAAGGGTGCAATAATGGGGATAACAAGAATAAAGGCTTTCATGGAGGATATAGAGGTGAGGTCGTGGTGGTGGCAGAGGAGGATTTCCTAGAGGAACTTTTTATACTTTTGGATCTCCTGATCATTATCAATGCGAGTGCCCTTAAAATGTGGTTTTCTCATGGTGTGGAAAATAACACAAGTTTGAATAATGTCCTGACTTATATGAGCACATGAGAAAGCAACATAAGCAAGACAAGGGCACGGAATGATTAAGGTACAACACAGTTCAAGATTAATGGATTCTGAAGGTAGCACCTAGTCCTGAATTACAACGTGTTTTAGTTACTACACACGTGAAGACTACGTGTGCACGTAAACCTCTGAAGTATAAGCCAACTATAACAAAGAAAGAAGTGATAAATGAAAAGCATCCTGATGTTGTACATTAGAAAGAGGTTTACCGAGAGACTATGGATGTCATAAGGGATTTGCGAGAGAAATTCGAGCTTAAAAGAGCATGCATGCATGATAGAACAAGAAAATAAGGTTGAACTCCCACATAAGGATGTATATGACTTGAACGAAGTATGTCAAATGTTGCGTCAAGAGAACATCATCCCCCTTTTAGGAGAGTGGTTGAGAGAAAATATGCCTCCTATAGGTACTGAGTGTAAGAGGAAGATAGTTCTTGCAAATATACCCCACATAATTATGAATATGATAAGGAGATTACATTGAATACAGTCATAGATGGATGGCTTATGAGAAACATTTTGATAGATATAGGTGTGGAGGTCAACGTATTCACATTGGATTTTTTAATCAAATGAGAATACCACCATTGCAACCTTCTTCTAATGTGTTGTATATGGGAAAAATAACAAGGGATAATCCTATTGGAGTACTAAAGGATGTAACCATTGCAATTCAAAGATCCAATTTTATTAGGGACTTTAAAGTATTAGAGCTTGCTGAAGCAAATAGCTTTAAGTATTGCTTAGGTAACCCTAGTGTTATGTTAATGATGCAAACTTGCACTTCAATAAGGGGTGTGTTAGATTTGTGAACAAATAAGAACATGACATTATACATTTTACTGATCCAAAGGATACTCTGTATGTTGAGCCTTTGAGCGAAGAATATTTGAATAGGATATATGTGCACACAATCAAGGACCTTAATGTAATTGAGCCATATAAAGAAGTAGTGATACAGTGGGATGATGCTCAGTCAATTAGTGATACCACAAGTATTTCTTGTGATAATTGGGTGCATGGAACATATGAAGTAGTTGGGAAAGAGATCAAGAACACAGTTACTCACATGATCAGGCCGTGCATAGTTAGGCACTTGAGTTATAACTAGGTACCTCAGTACACTAGTGAAGGAAACCCAGATGTATTTCGGTGCGTCATGGAACCTCAAGGGAAGAATGAAGGAGACATAAGAAATATGCTAATATATACTCTGCGCAAGACAACAACGCTCTGGTGGGATACACATAGAGGCAACTTACTAGAATGACGAGAAGTGAGAATCACCTTTTATATAAGGTTCATAAGGAGCAATGTACCTTCTTAGATATGTAAATTTCATGAGAAGTACCCTACCTCGCACCACATTTAGAATTGTGAGAAACTTTGGACAGAGCAACAGGAGGCCTTGCCACCATCACTCTGGGTACATAAGTTCTACTCCACTTTAAGTGATTGCATAAGAGCATGTTATCTACATGTAGAGTTAACATGAGAAACAAAAAATTGGTAGGAGATGACCTCAGGTATGATTTATACTTTTGATTATTTTTTATTAAGCCTTTGGTCAATGAATCACCAGATTATGAAGCACCCGAATTTGGAAAATAACGTAAAGGATGAGAAAATTATGATAGAGATGTTTGATGAGATAGATTTAGAGGTGCACCTTGACCTTGAAGAGACTCGGAAAAGATATGGTCTACGCCTAGGAAGAAAAGGAAAAGGGTAAACTAGTATACATGATAAACGATGAGGATGATGAGGATAATAACCTGGATGTTAATTACATTGAAGTTACTTGTGAGCTGATGGACATAGTAGCTAAAAAGGTGTGTGTATCATGAGCCTCACGAAAATAGAGAAGGTTAACATTAGAACAGATGCAGAGCCTAAGGAGGTTAGTATTGGTTATTAATGGTCAAAGAAGGAAGTGGCAAAGATTATTGAACTCTTGCATGACTTTTTGGATTTTTTTCCAGGGCTATCATGAGTTAAAATGAGTACACTCTTATTTAGGTGAGATGAGAATCAAACTTAAAGAAGGTGCATGCCCAATTAGGAAGAGGCCTTACAGGATGAATTCTAATATGCGTGACAAGGTAAATGAGGAAATTGATAAAATGCTCAAGTCTAGTATAATTGAACCCATTAAGGAATCTAAATGGGTTAGCCCCATCGAAATAAGCATTAAGAAGGATTAAAGGATAAGGATTTTTGTGAATTATAGGGAACTTAATGCTGCATGCTTTATTGATTCTTTTCCCACCATATTCATAGAGGAGATCCTTGAAGGGGTTGTTGGGTGCGAGATCTACTCTTTTAAAGATCATTTTTAGGGTATCATCAAGTGCACATAGTGAAGGAAGATCAAGAAAAGAAAACTTTCACCACTGAGTGGGGAAGTTTTTCATATAAAGTGATTCCCTTTGGATTGAAGAATGTGCCAACAAAGTGTTTTCATGCATTGTTGTGTAGGCCTTTCAGGATATTATTTATAAGTTATTATAGGTATATCTGGATGATTGGATAATCTATGGCTTGGTCAAGGATCATTGTGACAATTTAAGGCTCATGTTTGAGAGGTTCAGGTAGTTGATAATATCTCTTAATATTAATAAGTTCATCTTTGTAACACCTTTTGGCACTTTACTTGGGAATATTATTTTTAAGGAAGGATTATTAGTGGATCTACCTAAGATTTTTTTGATCTTGGGTTTGGAAGAACCTAATAATCAAAGTGAAGTGTGTGGATTTCTGGAACATACTAGGTATTATAAGAAATTCATCAAAGGTTGTGCAAATATTTCCGCTCCCTTGGAAGAATTGTTGAAAGAAAAAGGGAAGTTCTATTGGGATGACGTGCAACATCAGTCATTTGAAAAATTGAAGGAGAGGCTTACTAATGCACCTATTTTGTGCTTTCCTTCATGGGATAAACCCTTTCATGTTCATGTTGATGCTTCGGGATGGGTATTGGCATAGTGATGGCACAACCAAGAGAAGGAATTGTAGACCAACCCATTTGTTTTGTAAGCAAGAATCAACACATGCGGAATAGAGTTATACAACTACTGAGCGTGAGGATTTTTCCATGATCTACGTGCTGCAAAAATTCAAACAATAATTTCTTACAACACTATTTATCTTCTTTATAGTTCATATGACACTTAAGTATTTGATTAACAATCTTTATTTGTAAGGGCACATTTGCGAGTCGATATTACTATTTTGGGAGTTTGAATTTGCGGTTGTAAAACCGGAAAGAGTAATTCAAGGTCCGACCCTTTTCAAGAATTAATCTTGGTGAGGACACGTAGAGCATTGAAGATACTGATGCATGATGCAAATATTTTCAAGTTAAACCGCATGAGCCCATAAATTTAGAGTATATTGAAGTTTTTTTGCGCACTAGATAAGCACCTAAGGGAACTAATACACTAGAAAATAAGCGGCTTGTAATACGTGTGACACATTACCAGTTGATTAGTGGATATTTGTACAATATAGGTCATGATGAAGTTTTGTGCCGTGTTTTCTAAAGCATGAACATGAGGGCATTATGGAAGAATCTCATGGTGGAATTATAGGAGGTCATTATGTTGGGGATGCCACCGCACGCAAGATTGTGATGGTTGGATTATGGTGGGAAACTTTGTATGAATATAATAAAGAATATGTCAAAGCATGTGATCATTTTTAGCACCTTGGGAAGCCTGGAACCAGAGATGAAATTCTTTTGCGGCCTATTGCAAGTGTCAAAATTTTTGAGAAATAGGTTATTGAATTTGTAGGTCCCATTTCCCCACCCAGTGTAGGACTGACACACGCTATATTATAACTTGTACAAATTATCTAAGAAATTGGGTGGAAACAAAGTGATTTAAAAATGATTTCAAAGCAACTACAACAACAATATTTTAATGGGAAAATATTATCAACATGTATGGATGTGCTTTGAGTTTAACTAGTGAGAGAGGCACTCATTTGTGAAATGAGATAATCAGGATTTTATTGGCATATTTTATGGTGGCACACCATAAGACAAAACCCTATCAACCATAAGCCAATGGTACTGTTGAAGCTTTCAACTAGATTCTCGCGACAAACACCGATAAAAATTATGTGATGTTAGAAGGCAATCCTGAAAGGAACGATAACCAAATCGTACCAAGCTAAGAACACAAATGCTAATCAAACACCACGATCTATAAGATGAAAGCAATTCACCAGAATAGCTTTACACAAAACCTTTGCAAATAAATGAGAAGCAATATCATGTATTATTATGGAACTCAATGCAATACATTGAGAATGGGCCTTACGTAAATAAGCAAGGAATAATAATCTAAGAACCAAATCAAGGTCATAGATCAAGCCATAAATCAAGGAAATAACTAGTCATCAGAGAACTAGTCAAGACCATAGATTTAGGAGAGAACTAAACATCAAGGATCTAGTCAATACCATAGATCAAGGAAATAATTATACCTAACAACTAGATAATATATCCTAATATCTAAATAAGATAAAATAAATATCCAAACACATAAGTGGGTGAAGATAAATACAATAAAGGTAAATAAAGTATCTAGGTGAACATGAGCTAAGGTAAATACCTACTCTAACAAATACTTTGGGATGATAAATTATTTGTTATCCTTTGGGCATATAGGACAACATATAAAAGATTGAATAAGGCCACACCTTTTCAGTTGGTGTTTGGCGTGGAGGTTTTATTTCTATTGAATACATGTTTTCATCTCTACGTATGACGTACGCAGGGAAGAAGAGCTGATGAACAAGTTGTTGAAAAACACATAGACAAAATGATGTAATTAGATGATAGGTGTGCAATTACTTGGTGGAGTCAAAAGACAAAAAAGGTGAAATAGAAGGCCTGACATAATAGACACATAAGGAAAAAAACATTTGAGGTGGGAAAGATGGTTCTTCTGTATGATTCAAAGTTTTTACACCACCCAAGGATATTAAAAGTACATTGGTTGGGACCTTTTATAGTAACAAAGATACTTGAATATGATGTTTGCAAGAAAAATTTTAAGGGTCCCTTCAAAAAAACCTTAGAAAATATTTGGTGAATCTATGAAAATTATCTTTCACATGAATGGCGAATATCTAGACATCACTATTAAATGCTACCAGATGATATATTTTTTATATGCTACTGGTCGGTAACATATTTTTATGCTACCAATCGACAACATATAATATGTTGTCGGCCGGTAGCATAAAAAATTATTACCAATAGACAATATTTTTATAATACCAGTCGATAGTATAATTTATGATGTCGGCATAGAGCATAAAAATGTTATTGGTTGGTAGCATTTTTTATGTTGTCGGCCGGTAACATAAAAATATGCTAGCGACCAACTATATTCAAGAGAATTTTGTGAATTTCTATTTTGTGGGAATGGTGAATCACCCCTAAAATTAACTTGTACCCAAAAAAATTTGGCGAACTGGTCCTAACTTGTACCATTAATATTAGCCAATTTCAAATGTCAAAAACTGGAATATTCATGAATTAACAAATATTCACCACTAAAATTTTCCCTGATTTGTAAGCTACAATTACAATTTAAAACAAAGTATAGATCTTAACATACTCTATGCATACACATTCAATACAGTAATGGTTAGACTAAAATACCTTACATTCATCAATATCTCGCTAATTTACAACTACATATTGTCTACAATGTTTCACTAATTCACTACTGCATACTGACTACTTACATTGAATTAACATTGTTTTGGATTCAACATCATCATAAAAATAACTACATATGGCTTGATCTAGCTCATAGATATGTAAAGTAGCACTTTGCTAGCCTCATTAAAGGTTGTCCAGCTAAGTGTAGTTCGGCCAATGATGACATATCCTAGCGGTCACAAATCCTCATCAATAGCTAAGGACTATTTTCCACCAAAGGGTGGTTCGACGAATATAAGTGTAGCCTAGCGAATGCTAAATTTAAATTATAAGATAGAGAACAATTGATATTGTACTTACCATATCACCACAAAAACCACTATGTTTATCCATTTAAGATTTCATTTTCCACAACATGAAATCAATTATGAATTGATTAATGTTTATTTCAAATACATTATGCTCACATTTTCAATAGCAAGAAATATATTACGAATTGATGAATTTTTATTTGAAATATATTAGGTGCAAAGGAAACCATCCTGAAAATTTTATGGTGGGGATGAAAAGAAAATGCAAAGATTGTACAAAATACAAATGGTTGATGGTTGATTTTTACAAAAATATCACAAATAGTGTCTTAGGGATTGAATGTGGTAGAGGGCATCAAATATTTGGAGCAATAAAATAAAAATAACTATTTATATTTTCAAAATGTTGTTCAATGGTACTACTTAACATTGTAAATAATATATACATCCATATGTTATTATCAAAGTAATCTTGTGTAACTCTATTATATTATGTTGAGATTGTAGAAATATAATTTGGGAGGATTTATATGTTCACTTTGATTATATGCTTTGACACTATCATTGAATAAATTCTATGGTGAATTATCGGGAAAACTTGCCCTTGAAAAATTCTAAAATAGTATTTTTCATTGTTCATAAAATCACCCAAATGTAGCTCCAAATTAGAATTTGGATGTTTTTAAACAACCCTTTCCAAATCACCCCCATCTACCAGTCAACCACAATCTAATGTCATCCACTCCCATCACACTATCAACACAATCAAAGATCAATCATCTACATCCTCAACATCTAGTGCTCCCATCATAGAGATGTCGTCAAAATCATACACAAACAATTGTATCACAAATGAAACAAACGAATCCGACCACTACATCTTGTGTTTCCATGAAAACAACACCCATGGAATCGAGACACTTCCCCGATACTACTTTCTTTGAAAATATTACAAGTTCATCCACATCTATTTCATCCCCTTCAAAACCATCTACAAGCTCTTCACCAATTCTAGAAAAGAAACCTATTTTACAATGTGTGAAAAGATCTTACGATGACCATGTCACTCAACATTACATACACAACCTTAAAAATTCTATTACATGACCACACACACCTCCATCTAAAGAGGTAACCATCATATCACGTAACCATTTTACTACCTCAGCATAAAATCTAAGCTATATGCCTTCTATCTTAGGGTTGTGACCCATCGTCAAAATTATCATCATTGTTACACAATCAAATATACTTCCCAACGGGCATTTAAAAATATCACATAAAAATGGTCCCTTCAACACCTATAAAATCCAAATAACCATCAATTCCCTTGACCTCCACCTTGAAAAGGCATTATGCATTGATCATTGAAAGGCTTATTCAACACCCATCATCACTTTACCTCCTCTTAAGCCATCAGGATCCTCTTAAGCCATCGGGATCTCGGTGGAAACCCTCGTGGTATAATTTGAATATTTTTTGATTATCATTATACACCATGACATTCTATAGAGGACTACAAATCCCTTCACACCGCTATTAAAATCCTTACTAACAAAGTCCTTCCTAAAAATATAGAACCATAAAAGACAACCCATGAAATATCTAAGACTAATACATATACCAAAAGTTGGGACTCATCCAATAAAGTCCCTCTCCATCGAATTGACGCAGTACGTATCACCACTAGAACACATACCCATAACCCTAATACTAGTGATAAAAATAGATCTAAAATTTCCATCATGCTTGCTCTGAATCGACTAATCTAACACCCCTATCAAGGCTAAGGTATTCATACTTACTACTCCAAAAATACAATCCACCACTGTACAAAATGCAATTATCAAACAATAGAATAACCAAATGTAGACAATGTAATAGAATGTGTGCATGGAATATAATAGAATCCTCCCCTATGAACTATGATGCAGACTTCCTAGCTTGTGCCTTGATGATGGAGCTATGTGGATGCAAATGCAATAGATGGATGAAACTCTAGATGAGTGATAGTAGTAGATGATGCTATGACCCTCATTATGGTCTCATAACTTTATATTTATAGGGTTCTCTTGATCTAATTTCGTAATTAACCATAACATGGCCGACTAGGAAAAGATAAGGATGAAAAATAGCTAGAAAGAGCCTAAAAAGTGGCGGGAAAGTAGAACAAGGATTGGGGGCCCCTAGGTGGGACCAGGGTGCCCATGGGCACCCCAACTAAGGCTAAACTGATGGGAAAGTTCTAAAACATATTGGGCATGTAGATAAAAATGTGCGTAAATGATGAAATATAAGTAAAATAAGGTGGCCAAAAGGTGGGGTTAATTAGTACTTTCTTCACTCAAGAACCTTATAAATAGTAGTATGAGATTGGGATAAATAAATGTCTAAAGTGCATGATTTTGTGACTATAATACAATATTAGCTTACATTTCTTGAAGTAAATAGGTATGATAGAGGTGAGTCATAAAGAAGCATGAAGTGAAGCCCTAGTTGACAAGAATGATGATGATGCATGATTTGTGTATGTTGGTGAAATAATTTTTTGTGTTGCAAATTATGTGTTTCCACCAATTCTCATGGTGATATGCCCCTATTTCATGTGTATGATGAGGCTCCCATTATTTAATGTAAACTACTCTATTTCTATGGGGGAGAAAAAAATTCAGGGATCACACGGGAACTCTTCACTAAATCAGTGGTAAAGTGCTTGTGACAGAGTACAATGGAGAAATCTGCAGCAATGAGGGGTAAAGGTGAGAAATTAGGAAAGAGAAGGTTATTGTTGTGAGTAGGCACTAGTATAGTTCACAAAAATAACCATAGTAGGTCCACATTCAATTAAATGAAAGCAATAATGTAGGAAATTAACAAGACTAAAAAACTAGAGACACACAATTATTTAGATTCATCAATCAAGGACACCAAGTTCCTTCTTGGTTATTCAAGATCACTATGCTTGCAAATTTACATAATAGAGAGATAAGAGAGGAAAGCATAAGAAAAATAAATGGAAGAAATGTAGATTTTATTTCTTGTGTAGTGGTGATACAAAGCTCAACAAATTACAACAATCCAAAATTTCTATAGAAAACTAAACTTTCCAGATCCTTTGGAATGGAGAAGCCATTCCAATTTATAGCATTGCAAATTGACCTTGCATCTACCCCCCCCCCACATGACTCTTCATGTCCCATCACTTATGAATTTTAAATTTCCCTTAGAAGAGACAAATTAAGTACCTCACTTATAATTTTGAGAGAGTAATTTTAGAACTTATAAATATTTGTTGTCACTTAAGTGAATAGGAAAAAATAGCAAAAATTGCATTATCAATTGAAAATTATAATATGGAGAGAGAGAGAGAGAGAAGAGAGAAAGGAAAGGTATTGACTTATCTGTTGTTGATGAAGAACTTACTAATTTGAGGCATGGTGATAAAAATATCCTTATTTTTCAAGATTCTCGGAAAATTCAAACTATTGAATGAGTGTTTAAGAACACTATTATAAGACTTTCTAGATGTGAGTCTGAGATGGTTGAGGGCATTATTTATGATGATTGCTTCTTGGTCTCCCAATGAGAATGAGATCACTCTCTTGCTCCTTAGGCTTTCACAATTGTCATTAGTGATCATAAACTAGCCCCATGATGTACAAACCTCTTGATGCTTGTCCCTCATTTACTGAAATAGGCCTTCACATTATAGATGAAAGGGATATCCAATGAATGGAATTATTGAGAAGTGGCCACCGGTTAGAATGACATGAGGAAATGGAAAAGACAAAAACATGAGGTTTGAGGTGAGTGTTTAGGAATAGTACCAATTGGATGGAATAGATATGAATACTCATTCTTATGACTATGGTGCTCTTAATGAATACCATACATTTTTCTTTCTTGGCTCCAGAACACTTCTTGAATGAGATTAACTCATACACCTCCTATGCACATGTTTCTTATGGAAGTAGGTGACCTTTCTTGATAGAAAGATTAATCCTAGATGGAACTTGAAGGAATGAATGAGAATGAATCCCATGTTCTTGTCCCACACACTACACTAAAACATTGCAAACTCTTCCTCTACTTGTCTTGCAAGATGTGAGCTCCTATCGGGCATGGATTAAGTGTTTAGAAACACTTCACAAGGAATGCATTTCCTGAGATGACCTCTTTCCTTACCCATAGAGAATATTTCTTATCATTTTTTTATGATCATATTCTCAATGAATTGAATTGAATTAAGCTCTTTATCATCTTCAACCTCTTTGTTATCCTTATCATGTTTCTGACTTTCACCTATTGCGCCTTAATATGCTTAGTCATATTTTTTACACAATTGTGATTAGAATGGTGCTCCATGATCCATGTGGAGGAATTTTTTTCTTGTTTGAGATATGCAACCATATTACAACCCTGCAAGGATGGAAAAAGAAGAAATATGAGTGAAAACAGAGGCAACTGCAACTTTCTGCACTAAAAACTAAAACTTTCTATTTTTGGTAGGTAGGACCAAGAGCTACTATTTTGGGAAATTTTTCCATTTTTTCTCAAATTTTATCTTCTAAAGATTCTTTCATACTCAATTTACCTCTGTTGATGAGTATTTTCCATTTTTAGGAAGTTTTTTTTTTAGAAGTTTGTTTTTCTAAACCCATTATTTTGGGGAAAATGTCACTTTTGTCATGATTGTCATTTTGCATTGTTTATGGATGTGTTGAGTAATTAGGGATTTCAATTTTGAGAGGTTTGATATTTTTAGAATGTGAGTGAGAATAGAATATCCTATTTTTAGTTACTTTCCATTATGGCATCATTTTGCAACAAAAACATCATTTTTGGATTCAACTTTGCATTGTGATCTCGTGCTCTGATTTTTGTCATGATTTGCCTGCTAGAACTCTTGAGAATCAAAAAGGAATTTTTTGAGAGGGATAATTTTAGGAATGATATTGTGAGGGAAACCATTAATGGAGGCTTTAATCTTTAGTGATCACAAGTTTCACTAGGAGGATGATCAACGAGAAAATTTCACTCGAATCTGGTTTCAAACTTGGAAGATATAAAGAAATCATTATTTTTCATGTTCATGACTTCCCAAAATGATTTGGACAACATGAAAAGTTTTTTTCATTAATTTTTAGGTTTCATAGCTTCACTAATGGAAAATTGGTCAAATTGTGTAGAGAAGTAAGCTTGAATGCACGTTACTATGTGTTTTTGAGTCACCCGACAATTACTTTTTGTTCACAGTGAGGAAGTTGTTTGTGCTTTAAAGTTAGGGTTTTGGAAGCTTGGGGATGGGGTGTCTCCACTTTCCACTTTGAAATGGGGACAAGGGGGACATAAAAATGTTCCCTCACCGATGAGGATAGGTGGCGCTTTGTGGTGTAAGGATGGAGAGATGGAGGAAAACGTGTTCTAGCTCCTGGGAGTTATCAGCCGTTCACATGAAGATCCTGAAGAGGGGATATAGGGGTGAATTTTTATGTCCCCTATATCCCCCTAGGATATGGGAAAAGAGGGATAGTAAAATTCACCCTCACCGAGATGATTTCAAGTGTTTCTCTATGATACATTGTGAGCAAGATGGGTTTGGCTTGACTAACACCCTGGAGCTAAGTTTGGGTCATATGGAAGACCGATGGAAGGGATAAGGTGGGGAAACTTTTTTTTCCCTTGGGAATGGTGACAAGGGGGAAAGAAAATGCACCTTCACCAGAAGGTGACATGTGTCACCCTAGAAAATTACTAAGTATGAGAAGCGTACCTACACCATAGAGAACTTGGAGAGACAATTCTCGGAGGTCCAAAAGGTCTTTTCACATGAATTTTTATATTATTTTGACTCTTAAGACCATTTAAAGAACAATTGGATGGGTTTTAGACATCAATTATTCTTTTATCTTCCAAAATTGACCCCTTTTATTTGGGACATCAAGGTGTGTCTGCTAAGATTGAGCTTCCTTGAGCATCCATCAAGTCTTGTGAAAGATGTTCTAGAACAGTACGAAAGCCTCACAATATATTGATATGCAATCAAATAAATTTACAATGGAGATGGCTGAAATATTTATAGATATTGCACAACCGGATATAGACAAAGGATATGTTGCCGGTGTAATAAATTACATACGAGAATAATAAAATAAATATGTTGTTGCAACAATGCAACAATAATCCTACAACAACCTCACGTATGCATTAAAAAAATATAAATGGTTATATAAACATAACTATATAACAATAACATAAAACTACCTAGTTACCTAAGTAACCAACAAGTTACCACAGTAATAAACTAGTAACAACGTAAATACAATGCATGATTATAAAGTAAACTATGTTTACCCTAACATTCCACCCTTAATTTTGCATTGCCTCGAGTGATGAGGAGAAGAACTCTATAAAAAACTTGAACTTGTCATGTACAATTGAATTTATGAAGATATCTACTCGTTGTTCAGTTGTTGAAAAAAACTGAAGTTGTATATTGTGTTTCAAGACAAGCTCGCGTATGAAGTGAACCTTTACCTCGATGTGCTTTGTTCTCTCATGAAAAAATCTATTGTGAACAATTTTGAGAACACCTTCATTGTTTACATACATGGTGGTAGGTTTTCCTATGGTAATCCAAGTCCTTCCAAAGATGCAACGTAGCCATATCACTTCAGACAGACTCCACCTCCATCACAATATTTGGCTTCTATAGAAGAGAGAGAAATAAAGTTTTGTTTTTACTTCCCGTGATATTGGTCCAAATCCCTAAAATAAAACAAATCCAAAAGTGTATTTTCCTATCATCAATGTTATCTCGTATGATATAAATCTGAATATCACATTAAGAAGAAGTTATCATTCTTCTTATACTCTAGACCAAGATCCATTGTACCCTTGAGATAACTTAAGATTCACCTTGTTGCTTTCCAATGATAAACTATGGGTTCCTACATGAACCTAGAAAGATAGCTCACTACAAAGCTGATATCTAGTTTAGTATAAGTTAGGCAAATGAGACTCAATTAATCAACGTCGATAGAGAGTTGTATTTACTAGAGGAGATGGATCTCGAACGGATAACTCGTAGTCTCATCTCTATGGGTATAGCAATAGGTGTGTAATCCATCATATTGAATTTCTTGAGTGTTCTCTTGGTATACTTAAACTAAGAAATAAATATGTGATTCTATTTTATCTATACTTCCAATCCAAGACATTATTACATGAGCACGAGATCTATCATGTTGAATGATCAATTAAAAAAATCGTAGCATCGATCATCTTCTAGGTGTGCTACCAAAGTGATGACTAGATCGTTGACATAAACAACTATCACAATCTCTCCTCCTTGCAATTTGAGGTAGAGATTTGGATTATATGGATTTCTTATGAATCCGTGTTGAATGAGATGCTCATTAATTTTTATGTACCAAGCCCGAGGTTCCTGTTTAAGGCCATACAAAGATTTTCTAAGTCTGCATACCTTTGTTTCTTCACCAAGTATGACAAATCCCTCAGGTTGAGTCATGTAAAATTCCTCTTGTAGATCTTCATTTAGAAAGGCACTTTTTACGTCCATCTAATGCACTTTCTAACCAAACTGTGTAGCTAGAGCAAAGATCATTCTGATCATTTTGATCTTAGCTGTGGGAGAAAATCTATCCTCATAGTCTATTCCTTTACTACCATTCTTGCTTTGTACTTGTCTATGGTCCCATATGCTTTGTACTTTGTTTTGAATATCCATCTGTAACCAATAGATTCTTTCCCTGGTGGAAGATCGACAAGTTGTCAGGTGTTGTTCTTCATCACTAACTGATACTCAACATCCATGGCACCTTTCCAAGCTTTCGACTGTAGGACTTCCTGGACAGTAGAGGGCTCAAAAATTCAACAAGTCTACTCATTAAATAAAATTTTACCTCTTCTTGTGCTTTACTATGAGTTTGTGGTCCAATTGTGGATGTATCTAGTGGAGCATCCAATTTTGCATCTCGAATCATATTAGTATACCACTTGGGCATATGTTGTACTTTTCCCATGGGTCGTGGTCATGTCTGATCACCACCATCATCCACATCATCATTGTCATCATCAACAAGGACATCAGCTTCTGTTTTCACAACAAGTGAAATATCTACATCATGTGAGTCTGGAGGAGGAGTCTCATCTTCCTTCTTCTTAAAGAACTCAACATCTCTACTAGTGTAGAATTTTCTAGTCTTTGGATCCATCAATTTGTACCCAAGAGCCTCTTCATTATAGCCAATGAAGATGAGTTTTTGACTTCATATCCAACATCTTTCTATTTTCTGGGGTATGTACATGTTAGCTTTACACTTGAATACTCTGAGGTGTGCAACGGATGGATTTTGCTTCGACCATGCTTCATGTGGAGTTACTCCATCAAGAGAAACTGTGGGCACTCTGTTCAAAAAATATACTATTGTCTTTGTTATTTCTACCCAAAATTTCCTCGCTAGTCCAAAATCATCGATCATGCAACACACCATCTCCATGATAGTACGGTTCCTTCTCTCAACAACACCATTCTGCTATGGTGTGTGTGGAGGAGGCATCTGTCGACGAATCCCATGAGCTTGAAGGTAGGATTTGAACTCATTACTAGTGAATTCCCCCTCAATCTGAGCGGAGATATCTAATATGATGACCAGTCTCGTTCTCTATAGCCACTTTGAACTTTTTGAAGTTCTCAAAAGATTCAATTTTATTACGAAGAAAAAATATCCACATTTTTCTTGAATAATAATCAACACATAGCATGAAATACTAAAATCTAGAATGACTAGGTTACATTGGACCGTAAATATCGATATGAACCAAATCAAGTTTACCTAGATCTCAATAAGTACTCTTCTAGAATGAAGCTCTATGTTGTTTACCTGCTAGGTAGTTAGGAAACTTATATGTATCCTTCTGGAGAGATGACAAGCCTCTTACCATGTTATACCGGTGAAGTGTTTCAAGATATTTGAAACTGATGTGACCAAGTCTTCGATGCCACAATTGTGTTGAGGAAGAATTCTTAGCCACTAATGCTTGATCGTCCTTGTGGACAAAGTCAAGTAGGAACATAGGTCCCACATTGGAGGATTTTGCAACAATTTTCAAGCCTCTTGATTTTCTCGAATTAAACACACTTTCTTACTTGGAATGACTATCAAAATCAATATTCATATTATGATCTAAAATTTGACTTACTGATAGCAAATTATTTGTTAAGCAAGTGACATATAATACATCTGATAATCTACAATTTATTGAACCAAGAGGTAGAGAAATATTCCCAATTCCTTGTACATTGTAAGAAGAATCGTCACCTAACGAAACATGGTTTTTCGAAGGTGTGTCCCTCATGGTGATAAATCAGTCTCTGTGCCTGGTCATATTTTGAGTGGATCTTGAATCAACATATCAAAAAACACTAAATGACATGGACGGTTCACTAAAAGGAGTAGTGTACAAGAAGTCTTCATTTTCTAAATAGTCTTCTTGCTCAGCTATATTACCTTATTGATGGGGTTTTCATCGCGATTCCCCTTCTTCCGACCTTGCTTATAGTATGATTTTTCCTTATGAGATCCTGATTCTGAGGTCCATAATTTTTTGACGAACCTTTTTGTATGTATTGAACCAATAATCTTTCACATCATGTCCTCTTTTGTAGATAGGACATTTCTTCTTTTGCTTTTCCCCTTGCTAATGTTGTTTTTGGGAATTTTGAGAATATTTTTCTTTTCCTTTTCCTTTCTAATGAGAAGATAATGCCTACTCTTCTTCATCATCTTTTTGTACATTGCTTCTTCTTCTTACAAAGAGATTCATTAACTTATCAAAAGTGATTGTTTGATCTGAAAATTTTAGTGTCATCACAAAAACTCGGTAAGAAGGAGGGAGTTCTCTCGAACAATAGGAATGAGAGTTGTATCGTATCTCCTCTCTCCTGGGATAGAAGTGAAGCCTTCAATTTTGTAACTCTCCGTAATAAATATTTCACTTTCTCATTCAGTTTGAATTTCAGTGTATGTAACTGACTCTATAAATTCAATATTGTATTCTTTTTTTTGGCTTCATACATGGTTCTCAACTTATCCCATGCTTCTTTAGTTGTTTTGGCATCTCGAATGTGCGTTTTCACATTGTCGAACACTTTATGCAAACAAGATAATGACTTTGGAATTTTGATTTGCCTTGTCAAATTATCTTTATTAGGTCAGTATCATCTAGTGATCAGTGTTGCAGAACCATTCACAATAGGACAAATTTCTTCAAACTCAAGTTATGTTCTGATCTTAGTCTTCCATGTAGCATAATTATCTCCTCTTAGGAGTCTGTGAGTCCGGAAGAAAGAACTTAGGGCATTTGTGTGCATTTCATGAATCAACTGACAAAGGGTAAGGCTCTTATCACTCCAGGTATAAGGTCTCCCAATCTATATACCATCATTTTGATATACTGAACCTTTATATATATGTTCCCTTCATATATACTCGTCGGTACATGGAATAAGATCACTCGTTCTATATACTCGTGGTACATGAAAGAGGAATTAGCATACATGAAAGAATTTGATATCTCGGTACCAAGACAATACTAAAAGGGGTTTTTGTGATTATTGACACCAATTCAAAGAAATATCCTCATATGCGCACGTAACTTTTCTATATACTCGGATAATTTCAGTGTCTGGATTTATGTCGTGCAATCGTTCATAGATGGATGGGAGGGCTCAAAGTGTGTGCATTGTGTCCTTATTTCTCCCCATCAATTTATAGGGACGATGCCCGATGATGTTGTTATAGCTATATTAGGCATTAAGTGCAGTAGTAGTTGCAATAACTTTATCCGTAAACACTTCCTAAAGGCACTATATATATCGAACGCTGCGAAAGAGATCTAAAGATCTTGTGAGTGTTACAGAACCAAATTTAATTATTTATTTTCAAAAATCTGTCAGTTTTATCAGTTACAATGTTTGTAGTTGAATATGGCAACCTTTGTAAATTAGTACAATCCACTGAAAATATATGATTACATTCAATATGTAGAAAAATTGAATGACATGCAAAAATAAATTGTTTTACGAGGCCCTAGTGGCCTTCGAGCTCAAGATGGCTCACTTTGTGTGAAAAAACACAAGAACTAATAGCTAAAAATGTAGTTTTAGACACCCCTCCTTTGGAAAAAGATGCTTAGAATAAAAAACTAAGCTATGTGGGGAAAAAATCTTCAAAAGTATGGTTTTCTCCACTAAAAATAGTAAGGAGTTTAGTTATAACTAGGGGCTTATCGGAGGTTTTTGGCCATTGTATTTGGTGGTTGCTACTAAATAAGCCACTATATACAAATTACCAAAAATTCAAATATTAAAGGCAACTCAAACCTTATACAACCCTCCCTAAGTCTCTCCAATCCGCCATTAAAGAGCTCATGAACACTTATAACATGAGTTGAACAAATTTACATTCAAATCATTGTAAACAATTACTAACCTTTTAAAATGGCTAGTGGCAAGACGTGGAGGATCCAAGTGGCATTCTATGGAAAGTGAGTAGTTTAGGGCATCTGCTTCAGGTGGATACAAGTCCTTTGAATGATTTTATATGCATTTATTGTTATTCACTTCCTTTGTTTCTTTTCTATCGTCGCTTTGTTTTGATGTAGGTTCAACCACTCGTTGTTTTGTGTTCCTCGTGAGGTTAATATCACTTGCAGGGTCTCAAAAAGAACTCAATGTGTCATGGTCAAATGGAGGCTTAACTATGTGAAAGGGTCGATTGTTTGATGTCCCCAACACAACTCAACTCGACCAAATTGGATGCTTGGAGATCTTCTCGCTTATGGAGCTCTGTAGCATTTACTCACGTGTTTTTATTGGAATGGCCCCAACTCGGACACACAAGGTCAATCCACTCACAGGGTTCGGAGGATCTTGATTAGGAGCTCATTATGGCTTGGCCTCTTAAAATAATCAATGAAAAAACCCAGTCTACTAATGTAACTCGATGTAGAGACTATTACCCAACTCGCTTTGTCAATGTAACCACTCGGCCTCCAATAAAAATTGTCCTTCAACCTTCTCGGCTCATGGTTTGGCTCGGTGGAGTGCTTCAACCAGCTCAATGGTTGGGATTCAAGATGCAAAGACCCATAAATATGGCGGGAGTCCTCCAAATGCATCACCTGCTAACTCAGTAGCAAGAAACAAATACACCTTCAAATTAGAGGAAAACCCTTAATGGGGAAAATGATTTTTTTAATCTTAATTCTAATTTTTTTGAATCGGGATTGCTCCAAATGCAGCAATTTTTTCCTAGTTTAGGGGGCACCAGTGCAAAAAAATTTACTTTCCAAACACTTGGAACTAGACAGGGAGGTTGTGGGGATGCAAGGATGGGGTTGGGAATTTGCAAGAGGCTACATAGGCTCACTAAATGCTTCTCCAAGCTCCTCTATCTCTTATGCACTCTCTCTCTGCTCATCTTCTTTGCTCGAGAGAGGCTCCAACCTACTCTAATACCAATCTAGAAGAGGGACGGAAGCCTCAAAATATATTGATATGCAATCAAATAAATTTACAATGGAGATGGTTGTAGTATTTATAGATATTGCACAACCAGATATAGGAAAATGATATGTTGCACAGGTGCAACAAATTACATATGAGAATACTAATAAAACTATGATGTTGTAACAATGCAACAATAATCCTAAAACAACCTCACGTATGCATAAAAATAATATAAACGGTTAAATAAACACACCCATATAACAATAACATAAAACTACCCGATTACCTAAGTAACCAATAGCTTACCATAGTAATAAACTAGTAACAACGTAAATGCAATGCATAATTATAAAGTAAACTATGTTCACCCTAACGAGATGTGATGATTCCATAATTTATATAATCCTTTAAGATTTCTAATTCCTATTTTTTTGCTTCCTAAATCCTTATGGAGCTCCCAAAATCACCAGTGAAGTTCAAGAACCGATTTTGACCGCATACTCCATACATCTAAAAACCCGCTTTCACACCAACTATTCCCAAACCTCCAAAACTTCCCTAAATATTCCAAAATCACTTCAAAAAAATTCATAAATATTTAATACCACCTCCAGATTATTATGTGCTTTCATATTCATCCCGAAGGATGCACAACATTCCTGAAAAGGCCAAAATTATCCTTTCTAAGCCTATCTTTTGAAAGCACTTTACTTTATGAGATGAATGACCTTGTTACCTCAAACACTAGGGAAAGTTTTTTCAACACATGGGGAGGACCTAAAAGGTTAGGATGAGCATGATACATAAGGAAAATTGATCTGAAGATAGATTCAAGAAGACTCGAAAGAAATTTTTCACATTTGGGACTAGTTGTCATGCTTGAAAGTTTGAATGTTTGAGCTAGAAAAATGCATGACAACAATGTCATGATAGCTCATGAAGAAGGTAGAGAGATGTAGATTGATTTGAGATATCATATGGATATGGCATAAATGAAATATTTTTTTGTGTATGACTTAAAAGGAGTGTATAGACATATGGGGAGCTTGTGATGCTATGAGGGTCGGAAAAATAGGTATGAAATTTTGGTTGTATTATTAGTGTTGTCATTATTTTATGCATAAGGTATGAGTATCCATTTTTGAGAACACATTATGAATTCAAAAAGGATTATCCTTCTAATATTTTGAATAAGGTATGTCTCAAATTTATCAAGAGCAAGCGGGTAAGAAAGGATTGTAAAATCTCAATTGGTATCGATCAACATCATTGAAGGAGTCAAGAACTAAGGGCAAGATAATTAGAGAGTTCATTAGTATCCATAAGTAGGTGATTTGATTCAATAAGGTATACAAAGTCATGAAGACAAGTTGAAGACATGTAGAAGGAGCTAGAGTTGATGTTGGTACATGAAAGGTAATAAAAGTTTTATTCATTGATTCTCGAGTAATTGGTAGCGAGTTGGTTGATCTGGTTTGTGTTGAAGATGTAGTGTTGGTTTCAATTAGTATCAAGAATATGGTAACTGAGATTTTCATGAGTTTATAAGAGGAATTTGTATCATTCATATGTTGAGGAGTTTTTAATTAGAGAGTTAAGTCAAATCAGTCATGTCAAGAACAAGGTATGAAGTCTTAGTTCACTTGAGATAGTATGCATTGAGTAAGGGGAACATGTCATGATTAGTTGGTTGATGTTTTCAAGTATGGTAAGATCTGATTTTGATTGCAAAGGAAGATAATCAAAGAGTTGTACGTATATCTCTTAATGTCAAAAAAGGGAGAATGTTCAAAAAGGGGAGCATGTTTTTGTTTTCAACAATTGGTATCATGTATCTCCATGGTCCTAAGGTGGGTATTTTGGTTAACTATTGGTATTAAAATATTGGTGTTAGTTGTTCATCACTGAATTTTAGTTCAATATTTTTCATTGAAGCTCGGTTTGTAGAAGATCCATTTTCAATCATGTCAAAAGGGGGAGAACGATCAAATGACTTAAGTACCATTTTGAGGAAGAATAATTTGAAAGAGGGAAAAAGAGCAGATGAAAAATTATCCTTTTGAAGTGTTTTCAGTTTTTAGTATGTTTTTCATAAATGTGTTTTCCATCAATGACAAAGGGGAGATTGTTGAAGAGTTTTCATTGATGTCAAGGTAAGGATGTCATGTTGTTCTCATTGATGTCAAAGTTGAGTATGGGCCTTGTTAATGCCAAAAAATGATGTGGAGAGTCTATTGTGAGTTTTCATTGATGTCAAATGATGCCAAATGATGATGTCAAGGTCTGCATGGTAGATGTAAGTTTTTGTAAGGTTATTTTGAGTATAGAGAGATCTAATTTGAAAAATTGAAGACAAAGAGATCTCTTGAGAAGTTATGAGCATGATATCTTGGTCAAATGAATGGATACATATATGTATATGTTGTTTGATAAATAGTACATGGTTTCATGCTCATGAACGAGTTATAAAGGTCAATTTCTAACATGAAGGCCAAATAAGGTGAAAAAAGCATGGCCTAATGAGGTAGGTTGATAATTTTTAGAGTAATAATGTAAATGTGAGCATGGAAAGAGTGTTGGCATGTTGTTTCAGATGTGTGGAACAAATTTTCAGGTCCTAGTTTGAATAATTAAGCAAGATATTACAATTTTAGTCCTACAAAGTTCTTAAAAATGAAGAATCCCACTCGAGGTGAACTTGAGATGCTCATTGGAACGTGAAACATTTATATGTAAAATTGAGATATTTGGGAGAGATTTATATGTTTCCTATTTAATATTTCTTTACATTATTTTTTGAATTGAGGTTCATAGCTTTATGAACAATCGTTAACACCAAAACAACTCAAAACCCTTCTAAAACCCTAGCTTGAAGTCGATAGGAGAGATATGATTCAAACATGCCTAGAATGGATTAGTTTTTCAATTTTTGTAATTTAATCATGTAGAGGACTCTCCTAGATATCTCCAGGTGGTTTTTTTTGTCATATGAGTGTGAAAACGTGAAGATACGGGTCTATTTTATGAAGATTTTCTATAACATCAAGTTTTGCATTGGAATAGTTAATCAAATGGATGTTTGAGGATTCCATGGACCTATACTACATGTCTATAATTTTTTCTAGTATTTTTCTATCATCTAAGTGGTTATACCAAGTCAATTTCTCAAGATTGGTTTTAGGACATTTCTAGACAGCTTTGAATGTTCTTGGAACATAGTTGTTCTTGAGATCCTATTCCTTGAGTTGAAGTATCTAATGGATTTGGTGATATTTTTGAGATCATTTAGTATAGTTTTACATGTTTCATTTGGCATGGTTGATTTTTTTGAGGTTGTACAAGATTCATTCTTGAAGACTGGTTTTTTAGGACCTAGTAGGACAATCTTGTTCTCAAGGTGGTTTCATGGTGTGAGATGATGGTGCACAACTATTCAAGCATGAATGATATAAGTGAGGGTCATTGAAAATGTTCTTAAATTATTTTGATCTTTTAATAAGATCATGGTTTCTCTAGAAATGGAAAATTGTAACGTTGGAGCATAATTAATTCAATTAGGTATTCTTAAGACCTAATGGAGGTTTGGGTCTATCTTGAAGACATGACCAACTAAGTAATGGTGGATTCATGTTTATTTCATGTTATTATAGTTTTTTATCATCTTCCATGGCTTACCTATGGTGTTTGAGTGCTTGTGACTAGTATATATGTAAAGCCAATTAGGCCTATTTGAGCTAGTGGAGTATATGGAGAAAAGTGTGAGCTAAGTGTAGCATGCTTGGGTGGAATAAGTTATTATATATAACATGAGGAGTGAAATGAGTTTTTTTTTATAATCCTACAAGATTTTTACACGAGTATGTAAATTCCTATGTGACCTAAGTGAAGGTGAAGAAGCATGATAAGCGACTAAGCAGACCAATCAGTTTTGTGAGTCTTCAAGAGCACTAGAGTAGGTGTATGGATGCATAAGGATAAGTGTATTTTAAAATAATCTTGAAAGAATTATGATACATCATATAGAGAGAAGACCAAGAAGAAGAAAGTAGAATATAGAGAAGAGAAAATAAGTCCATCATTTATTGACATAGCAACAAGAAGAAGGTGGAAAACATCAAGAGGTCACTAAGTTGGTGCTAAGTATTCCTTGCAAGTTGGTACTTACTAAAACCATAGGGAGTTGGTGATTCCTTTAAATTTGGTGCTTGATAAAACATTAGGGTTTGGTGCTCCTTGTGGATTTCGTGCTTCACTATTTATCATGGGGTTATATCCTCATTGCAAGTGGGTTCTTTCTAAATTCTAGTTGGTGTTAGATAAATTAGGGGTTGGTGCTCCTTGTGGATTTGGTGCTTCACTAAATATTGATTTTTGTTTTATGTGTGTGTGTTTGTGTCAATATCAGTGGGTTTTCTTCCCCTTAAGTTTTTCCCACATAAATTTTGTGTTCATGTGTTCTCTACTTTTTCATGTTCATGTGATGGTTTTTGTATTGATTTGATGGTTTGCTAACCCAAGTTAGAATTTTTAATAATGGTGGCATGATGATTGATTGAATTAAAAGTTGTAAAAGTAATAATGACATTGATTCACCTTGCCTCTTAGTGATTATGCTTCCAATAGGAATACATTGTGACTCACTTACATGGCATTCATCTATATTAGAGGGTTTTGTTGTAAGATAGACTTATTTTTATCCTCCACATTCTCGCCAATTTGATATCTTTCCAAGATCCTATCTTCAGCCTACAATTCAAAATACAATGCTCTAATGATACCCAATAATATTTTTCCATGTCTTATTAATTTCTTTTAAAGTTAAAATTTTTCATTCTCTAAGGAATGTCATCTTCTTCTCAATTCAAAGTTCTCTTCCTGAATCTTGAGGTTAATGGATTCAATATCCTTAAGTTTCATAGCCTTTCTCATGGTTATCCTATTGCAACATGTATCCAACTACAAACTGAACCAAATAAATAATCTCAAGTGGAAAACGTTTAGCAATTGATACCAAACTTGATCTGAAAAATAGTGTACTTACAACACTCAATTAACCATTTTTTTATGAATACATTAATAAATTTTCTCAATTAATGTACTATGTTAATATTAACATGTAAAAACTCTAAAAATGAAGTGTAATCATATAATCAAACCCTTGCACCCAATTTCACATCTATTTTATTTGTTTTCCAATTGCTCTTAAAGTGTGCAAATTATGTTAAATCATCTTCTATGTTTAAAACCATATTATAACTGATTAAAACATTAATAAATAAAGTAAAATCATAGACACAAAAATATAAATTAGATAATGGAGTTCGTCATGAGGGACTACATCTCTGGATTTACATAACAAAAAATTGGTACTATTAATAATACAAAATAAATAATACAGTCTTACATCAAATATCCATTAATGGGAAATATGACCTGCAAGAACATATGTCTCATCATCTAATAAGTTTCCAATAACACATCCTACAAAAATATCATGAGTACCTACTCTTCTTTCTCCAAAATTGGGATTTCTCTCTCTTCCCAAGGTGATTTTCTCTCTTCAAATCGAAATAGTTCTCCACAATGGGATAATATATCTATGTTATTATCTCGTAAATCATTCATGTAGGAAATTACATAAAATCCCTCTCTCTCTCTCCATTAAAATGGGCTAACTATCCTTATTTGGGGTTTAGGACTATATACAATCCTATAACACTATCTCTTCATATACCATATGTCACCATTTATATTGTTTATCAACTATGTGGTGTATTGGTTAAAGCATATCATATTACTTAAAATGACTCAATTTTGAGTCTCGCTTCACTTCCACCACTTGTGGTTTGTTTTCTTTACCAAGTGTGGGATGTATTATCCCACCTCGAGAAGGTTGGGGATGAGCATAGGCTTTATTAAGCCTTAGTGGTTTACATGTATGCATGGATTTGTCCACATATCACTCTAATATTCTAAGATCCCATTAGGCTATGAACTCACCTCAATCTTTTCTTTGATTTTTAATCTTATTGGTTGGTGGATTTCATGATCTTTCCATGTAATATGACACCGACTCACTCTTGAGGTGATTGGATACAATTTTTCCCTTTGAGATGGACTGGAAATGTTGAGGTGGAAATCCCTCCGAATTGACATGTATCTTGGTTACTTGACTGATTTCAAGCTCCTGTAATCTATTTCAGATGACTCACTCGCTTGATGATCTTGACACTTGATCTTCATCTCTTGAGACTCAAGCTCTAACTCAATCCTTTATTCAGCCACTAGCTTAGTCTCCTAGCTCTGTCCCAACTTGATGGGCTACTTGGATAATTTTGATAACTAAAGGGACTTATTCCCACATGCACCATATTTTGAACCTCTACGAGGTTGATAAGAAAAATCACATACTATAGTGAAGAATGATAACATGGTCCCCCTCCATACAAAAATTAGACCCCCCTAGTTGTTAGGCTCCCAACCCACATACTATTAGGGACCCACCTCGACCATCAAATACCAAAGGCTAAAACCATTATTTTACTCTGAAAAAATTTGACACTTATTGTATTCACACTTTTTCACTTAGGATGTTCTCATTCGCCACATCATTGATGTGCAACTTGCATTCAATTTTTGCCAAATGAACATGAACTTAAGTGGACTATATCTTCCTCATCTGATTTCGGTTTACCTTGTTCTAAAGGTTTCAAAAGCTCTTGATGATTACTTATGTATGCAACTAGTTGTGGGAAATTTAAGGAACATTCAAACTTTTATTATCCTCTAGATCAATATATTCTAAACATCACGTGCTAAGTGAGAATGACATGCGCTTTGAGCCCTCTTTAGAGTAGTGGTGATGTCGGCGATGCATAAGGGCTCCCACAACCCAACTAATGTTTATTTTGTATGTATATTTCACCATCCATGGTTTTTAATGTTCAATTAGTGTACTGCACCGATTATTACATAATGTCAAAGGTCTAAAGTGCATATAGGAGCAAATCGAAGCAAGCGGTGTGCAAACCCAAAAATTTATATGAGCTAAAAGTGTAGAGGGACAGAGCATATAGAAATAGCCATAACGAGGGTACACTTTGGTCCATGCCAAAGATTTGGTCCTATTGTCCCCTCAAAATTCCCCTCTTTTGAAAGTTGAAAATTTTGAAAATTTTGAGTTGGCACCCTTTAGAAGTGTTTTGGTGAAGTAAGAAATTTGAAGTGATGGTGAAAATTCCATTTCTTGGGGTCATTTTAGTGACTTGCAGGTTTGTTGGAAATTTTTTTCCCTCATGTCCCAAAGTATTGGTGGGTCTCTTGTTCGTTGATCGGTTGATTTTCCCGCAAGTCCTTGTCCGTCGGCTTTTTTCAGACTTTTTCAACCCTCATGTCCCAAGTGTGCCCAGGCCTCCTATTCCCCAATTCTCTACATCACCCATATCGGCCAAATTGGCTCTTCACATCCTTCACATTTTTGTGTCCCTTGGACCGCCTGTGCTCTTTTGGCCCGCATCGACCAAATCGGCTCTTCACGTCCCTCATGTCCCAATGTCCCATGGACCGTCTAGGCCATTTTTTTCCACTTTTCCCACATTTCACCTTTTTGAGTCGGTGCAAGGTGTATTTAATGCACATTTATGATCTTCTCTCTCTGAAAGGCTATTTAAAGGGGCAACCATCTATGCACTTGTCACATTGCTTGCTCGTTATCTCTTGCCCACATTCTTGCAAAAGTGAGTCATTTTTTTGCCTTCCTGTATCTCTTTGCATTCTTGTCATGAATCTATTCTTTGGAGCCCATTCCTCTGTTCACTGTCAAGATGAAGATTAAGTTTCAAGGACATGAGCATATGTCCCTTTGGAGACCTTTGTACCCAATATTGGAGATAGTGAAGTTCGACATTTGGATTTCAATGATTTCTAGGGCAGATTAGCATGTAACAACCCTACTCCCATGGCTCAAATGATAAATGATAGTGGAATCACATACGCCGTTGGTTTTCCTCTTTCTATACAATGTGTTGACATTATGCTCGCTTTGTGGGGCTAATTTCAATCCAGACACCAAGGAGGTCGTCAATGTGCATGGTGAGTTGATTACAAAATTGGACGTCACCACCATCACCACTGCCTTGCGCATCCCTAAAATGGAAGACTCCATTTTTCTCACTCTCACTCAAGCTCAGGCTTTGTTTGATCAAGACAATGAGAAATATAAGGCTTGAGTAGCGAAGTCATGGCTAAAGTGCCCTAAGAAGGGAGCGTCCCAACTCTCTAAGGCATTGTTCAGGGTTGATTTCAATGAGGAACTATCAGATTTCATCACTCTGCTCACCTGGATTATGGGAATGCCCTCTACCAACGACTTCCATTTTTGGATGTGCCCTTTCATAAACATCATCTACGAGGGTAAGAAAAACATAAATTGGGTTGAGATTATTCAGTGGAAACCTGACTGAACAATTGTCAAATGTTCATCAGACCAAAAAGTTCTACATGACCTCCTATCTCATGTACACCTTGGCAGCATCTCACGAGTGGTTCAGCTTCACTTTCATTGAAGGCAAGAAGGATGAGCCCATCTACACATATTTCCCTCAATTTACCCTCAAGGATAGTAATCATAATTTTATAAGGGTAAATGATGCCTTCACCATGTACATTGTGAGACTCTTGGAGGGTGACACTACCAGAAGATTCTCTGATGAGGCTAAGGCTTTGATAACTAAGTATGGGGCTTTCTTCATTCAATTCCGAAATTTCTCATACATCAGGTTGGCTTGTTTTGAAATCACACCTCTCAAGCTTCCCATGTTCTGCAATGACAAAATGGCTTTGGTTGAGGTATGCAGACAGCTGGATAAAATCCATAGAACCTGCCGAGATAAGAAGATTATAGGTCTTCATTTCCCTATCACCTTGGGAATTATACATGCAGACAGCTCTAGATGCCCAAAATATAGAAAGGGCTATTACTCCTCTTACAGTGCATTTCTTCAAGCCCAGGACTTTCTTTGATCTAAAGAAATTCATTGATCAAAATCTCAGAATAACTTATCATCACCGTCCTGATACTGAGGATTACTGGGCTGATTGTGTTGATGATTTTGAAGCAAGGAGGAGGCATTTTGGCAGATTGTCTCTTCAACAGATCATAGACCTCAACCTCTACCAGGTGCCTAAGGGTCTTAAGGATGATGATGAATATTTATAGTCCTTTGAGTATTAAATATCAATCAAGCATACTCCTCTGAAACACTAGATTGGTATGTCAAGGAAAGAGATGACTTGAGTGAGATAATCACCCATGTCATCGTCAGAAAGATTTGGTTTGACAGAAAGGTACGTGAACTCAGGATGAACAAAGGTAGATCCTCTTCAAGAGAGACTTCCACACCTAGGAAGGAAGTACATACGCCTAACACTAAGGCACTTGAGAAAAATCCTCCTTCTTCTTTGAAAGAACCTAAGTTGTCTACTCCTTCCTCTTCCACTAGAGTGTACCAGAAGAAGGTCAAAGAAGTCAGCAGGAACCATTCGAGGGAGAGACTCTTCCTGGACGGTCAGAATTTCCTAGTGGGCCGGAGAACATTATTTTTCTAAGTGAGAATGATGATGATGAGATGAAAGACCCAGAAGAAACCCCTGAAACTACTGCTGAAATAGAGAAGGAAGGACCAAGGACCGAACTTCTAGGTTTAACAGAGCTCCTCTGCAAGAGAAGTTCCTAGGGTTGCATTACTGTTGGCTAGATTTTCTGCATAGCATCAAACCTAGGCAGTCATGAGATAAATCTCCCTCATTTAACCGGTGAGGCTCCCGTGTCAGATTTGTCAATATAAATGTGTTTTTATCTATCAGGGGTTTTACTTTAACAACTTAGTTCATGAACCATAACTAAGAAGTTCTGCAGCAAGTAAGCAGCTGTTTAAGAAAGGAAAATTACAGAAGAAGGAAGTAAAGGAATTACAGAGAAGAAATGAGGAAGATGTGCATCCCAATTAGTAGATTGCAGAGCTAATTGCATGCACATAGAAGAAACTCAAATAGATTTGAACACACAGAATTATAAAGCAAAGGCAGCTCTAGATCTAGATCTAAAATAACACAAAGTCTATTAAGAGATCTAAGATTTAGAAGCAAGAAACAAAATACACCGTGACACAAAGTTCTCCGGAAACCTGCTTCTTTGTATTCCTCTGCAACAAGTGGCTCTCAGGGGTTCAGCACAAAGTCTAGAACACAAGATTGCTTCTTACAAATTCTGATCGATGATTAACCCGTAGGTTCTTCTCCTACTTATAGAATGTAGGAGGGAAAGTACAAATAGAAGACTCAAACTGAACTAAAGTATGAACAACAAGTAAAGATGACATTTGGCAATCATCCTCAACTAACTTCTTCTTAAGTGACACATGTATCACTTAACTAATAGAAAGGTTCCACATGACTTCGAGTAATGGTTGCAAAACCAATAACTTAGAAGTTTACAATTCCATCCGGGAACATAGAAAATAGAAGAAGAAAGAAATAGAAGAAGTCATGCCAGCTGTAACATCTACATCTTCTTCTTGTTCTGATATCTGATATACTTGTCGAACATATAGTTCAGCATCTTTCCATCTGTTTTAGCTACTGCTTCCTTTTCTGTCCTGAATTGCAGCAATCCTTCATTCAACACTTTGCTGCATGCTTCCACTTCTTCCAAACTTGGCCCAAATCTCGCAATGTCTGCCTGCAGTGTCACCAGCCTACTGATAGAGTTCATCGTGAAAGGCTTGGTGGCTTTATCAATCCTCTTTTGCACCATCAGAAGAGAACCCTCCAGAGAATCATGCACCTCGTTAGAAACAATCCGCACGTATGAAGTAATACCTCCATCCACTCTTTCCTCAGTGAAAGAAATAACACTATCCGGCAAATCTGATGTTCTGCTCTCAAGTGCCTGCATCCTCTTCAGCAAAACTCTGCAGATCTCCAAACGGAAAGATACTGCAAACTCTAGCTGCTTCCCCTTCTCGACTGATCCATCCGGCACAATTTGCTCTGCAACCAATACATCTCCCGGCAGCTTGTTGATCTCGGCCAAAACACTCAGGTTACTCTCTGCAACTGTATTTATTCCTTTTATGCTTTCTATCAGTTGCTTTAGTTGATTTTCTGCATCGTTCATAACCTTTAGGCGGGCTGGCACTTCTCCAAGTTGCACAGAAGCTTGACGAATAATCTGATCCTTCCATTCATCAATAGCCTTTACTTGATTGCTTGCATCTTCCATTTCCTGCATAAGATGATCACTCACCTGCGCTGAAATGGGCTGAACGGAAGGTTTAGCAACCTTGGCTATGATCTCACATAATTGAGTTATTTGCTTCTGCAGCTCTTCTTTCTCCGCCTTTTCACTGTCAAGCCTAAGGAACAAAGCATCCAGCAACGTCTGCGTGTCCTGCTTCAATCCTTCAGTGGTAGCTTGACCGAGTGGTATTTTGGTCACCGTCACATCTTCTGCCGTGAGTTCCTCTTCTACCTTTCCTTCCGCCGGGATTAATATCTCAGCAAACTTCTCTCCCGAATCCTCGATGATCAACCTAGAAGTTGCTTTAGCAACTTTAGGCCTTCTGTCTCTTCTGCTCAGATCCTGAAGTAGCTGCAAGTCATGTTCCTCTAAGTTCATCTCTATTCTTGCTTCCGGAACCAACTGCAAAGCTAACCATTCCGAGAAATTACTTCTCGGAGAATGAGAAGTTGCTGAGTGCGCTACTATTTCCCGCTCTGCATCCTCTCCATCAGAAAGTGCCACAGTATCATGGCTGCCATCCTCTGAAACATCCAAGGACAAAGCTCTTTCGAACTCCGTCATCTGCAGCTTCAACATCTCCTCTGGAACGGGTGCTGAACGAAGTGGCTGCGGAGAGAAGATGAACGTTGCTGGTTTCAATGAAGGCATGGAAACATCCTGCTGCTGTGGTGCAATAGTTGGTGATCCACTAGGTACTGGAGAAGTCGGAGTCAAAGCTATGGTCGTAGAAGTGGTCTCCTCTTTCTCTTGAGATCTTCTGCGTACTTTCAACTTCTCGGACCTTCTGCTGCTCTCTCCTTCATGCTTTCGCTTGAGGGAATCTCCTGCGCCGAAGTTGCCCGTGATTTGATTCATCAATACTTCATCAAGGCAGTATCCCTTCGTTAGCAGCCAGCTCGAAGTACTCACCAACACAGCTCCGGATCTTTCTTCTATTGTGCTGCAGCTGCCATTGCTATCCTGTAGTAGAGCTTTATCTCCTCCCATTTGATGGTAAGTGTCAAGTACCACGTTCCCATCATCTTTAAGATCCGCAGGTATCCGCGCTAGTCCAAAGTCAAATACTTGCTTTGCCGACAGCCTGCTGAAATCTTTCTTTCTGACCTCGTACTCACTTCTGCACTTCATCCAGAAATCTTCTAGCGAAGGTACATGTGCGTACTCCTGGGAGATTGTCTTCCTGGCTATTCCAAATGGATCAAAATTAAGCCGTGCAGGGAAGAACTCTTGCTCATACTCAGACAACATTTGTGCTTCCATTCTTCGAGCTCTGTGAATGCTGATGCAACTGTAATATCCCACAGTGAGTGGGAAGTAGCCCGTAGACTTGTGCCGCTTCGACTGAAGGTCGTGTAACTCCACAAGTTGCCTGCTTAGCTCCATGGCAATCAATCTGTCACTCGGGTACCTTGGCATCTTTGTTGGTTCACCTGAAAAGCTCGTAACCCTGAGGTATGTGAAATCTGCAAACTGGATGAATATACTGCCAATCTTGGACACTGCTTCCCATGCTTCCTTGCTTACTCTGTGAGTCTTCAAGTCTTTGTCTAACCTGCAGATGAAATCGTAGAAGAAACCATCGTTGATCACTTTGAAGTCCTTCTCGCACGCAGGTGCAGTAAGCTGTGGGTAGCACTCGAAAATGGGATCCCTGGAAAGAATACCACATCTATCCAGCTTGGAAAAGACACCCTGTGAAGCTGCAGCATATACCAAGTATGAAGTCATCTTGAAGCTGAAGGTACGCTTTACGTTCCGCAGTTGCTCACCGATGTTGCTGCTAATAATTTCTGACCAACTGATTATAGAATCAACCTTGTTGATTTCAATGGTCCTGATGAAAGCATACATCCATGTCCGGAAAGTGTAGGCATTCGCTTCACCATTCAACCTGCATAGCAATTTGACAATATCATCCGCCTCCTGCACCAAATTGGATCGTGGAAGAGTTCTCGGGAACCTGGAAGGGGATCTAGGCTTCTTCATGAACCGGCTATTCATGATGCTCACACAATCAGCTCTATGCTTTTCCCACCTACTGTCAGCATCCTGAATGCTAATAGAAGTCACCACCTTTCGTACTGGAATCTTCAAACAATAATCGAAGAATTCTGCATCCAAACGAATTATTGTCTTTCCCGCAACATCACGTACTGATCTGGATGAAGGATGGTAAGATCTAGCACACTCCATCACAAACTCTGGCAATTGGGCTGTACACGGGAAAGCTGCAGCTCGAATAATTCCACTACTTTTGACCGCACGCATGAGTGAAGTCTTTCCACTGGATCTGTCAATCAAATCAGAAAGAGGTTCTGGGCCTAGATCCGTGTCTCCTATGTCTGAAAGTTTAGAGGCAATGCATGAATCCATCGTGCTCTCTTTTTCATCTCCTTTCGCCATAGCTTTATCAATCTTTGTCTGAATAATTCTTTTTCTTCTAATTTGGCCTGCTTTCTTCAATACTGGTGCAGATCTGGACAATTCTTCAGATTCGGAGGATATTTGCAATGTATTGGACATTGATAAATACTCCTTTTCTTTTATAAAGCACCTGTAATGAGTTCCTGCAATTTATTCAGACAAAAATGGCCACCGGAGCATGAATAGTGAATTTAAATTATAAAAATCTGCACTTTTCAAGCCTGCTGCCCCAAAAAATGGTGTTTAATTTGCACATAAAGAGATCATGAATCCTTTTAATCAACACCTGAGCTCCTTTAACACCTGTGAAAACAATTGTGCGATTTAAGATGAACCTTTTCCAAAGCATGCGCCAAATCTGGAAGCTTTTAGCCTTTGTTAGCACTTTGTGCTGTGGCAAAATCCTTCCTCTAATGGGGGCGCACTTTTCCTCCTTGCTGCAATTCTTTACTTGTGTGTTGAATAATAAATCCATATGGCTGCCCATGCTTATATAACCTTCATAATTCTATAATTAATAATTGCCCTAACAATTAAAGGCAATTAATTAATTAAAAATCATGTTTTTCTCTTTTAAAAATTGCATGTTTAAGGACAGACCATCCAATAAATTAAATTAATCCAATTTAATCCTCCACACAAAGACTTAACGTTAGCCTCACAAAGTGCTTTGACCATAGCCACTTTAAAATAGAAATTAATTCAATGATTTAATGCCTTAAAAATCATTAAATAATGCCCAAATGGGGCGCTTTTTCCAAGGAGAGGGGCAACCACTAAATAAATTAAATTTAATTAATTTAATCCCTTTCTTTTATTCTTCCTTTGACTTTTCAACCTCCTCAAGCTTGGGCGCACTTTTTCCAAGGATAGAATTTAATAAAAATAATCAATTTAATTATTTTTATCCATCACCAAAGGGGGCGCACTTTTTTGCACATGTAATTCTATTTTTAAGAATTTTCACCATAATGGGATTCTTTACCCTGCAAGGTAGGCACCACAATCCCATGATCCACTTAAGTGATTTGACTTTTGCAATGGGATTCTTTACCCTGCAAGGTAGGCACTAAAATCCCATGATTTCACTTAAGTCACTTTCCTTTTATTATATCATGGGAATTTTCACCCTGCAAGGTAGGCAATAAATTCCCACCTGCCTACGGCCTCTATTTTTCCCACTGCAGCTTAAGTGACTTTTATAACACGGGAAAAAGTACCCTGCAAGGTAGGTATACAATTCCCATCCTACCTGCGGCTTATATTTTTCCCATCGCAGCTCAAATCCTTTGTTTTCCAAAAATGCGCCCATCCCCGCAGGGGCTTTCCTGTGCACGACTTCGCTTTTTCCCAGTGATCCAGACCTCTGATGATGACTTCCTCCGGGCAAAATGTGCGTGTATGTTTTCCAGCTGCTCCAGGCCAAAAATCGGGCTTACCCGGCGAAGGAGTTGTTCCAGAGAAATTTCACAGAAAACAGAACGGGACACCACAAAAACACGAAAAATTGCCAAAAGTTACAAATAAAGCCCAAAACTTAAAATAAGTTAAAATCCTTCTGGTATATAGGAATAATAACATATTCGCTCATAATAGAGTTAAAACAGAGCGCAAACAGCCTCATACGGGGCTCAAAATAATTAAATACAAATTTCCCGCAGACAAATCCCGACGACATAATAAAACAATTTTGGGCATCTGGGTATTTGGCGAAAAGGGCTAATATGGCTCTTCAGGATTATCTTGGCCTTGACGCAATACAGAACTTTCGTGCAATAAAAACAACAAATGACCCACTATTTTAAAAGTACGAAAAAATTTCAAATTGGGTGGTCACAGATTTCGGGTGAAATCTGAGTGACACCACATTCACTTCTCCACCGGAGACAACAAAGGGTTCATACTCTGAGTGCCATGATTTCACTTGCACTTGGTCCCATTTCTCCTTCTATTTCTTCTTCTTCCTTTTCCTGGGTACAACCCCTAGTTGATAGCAAGAAAAGAAAGTCTTCCTCCCTAAGTTAGCAGGGCCTGACTTTGATGTTATAGCAGCTCTGCTTGCACTACCCCTCCTCCTCTAGCAAAGAAAGAAAAGATTACTTCAAGGTTGGTAACTGATGCTCAAGGCCAGCAGTTCTTGGAGGTTGCAAAACCCAAAGTGGATAAAGAAGAGAAAGATCTTTTGATTTCGACTTGGAGCTTTCTAGAATTCCAATGGGAGAATCCACACTGAGAGTGAAGTTCATAACCTTCAGAAACCGTCACTAAGGTTATTGAATGGGTGGAGAAAGGCAAGAAAACCATGGAGCAGTTGGAAGAACAAAACCAAGTTCTTTCCAACTTTATCAGATCATTGTTGGCAAAGGATAAAGTTTTAGATCCAGCCCCATTGGTCATTCTCCCACCTTCCATAGCTCTCAATCAGGATGAGGTCCAAACCATCAAAGACATTCATAAGTATTCTACTTATGGGAAGGTTGTTGAGGCCATGGTGGATGATATGACTATAGCAGGTTTAAACTTCATTGAGGAATCCTTCAAAACCAATGAGAAGGTGATCAAGCTACAAAGAAACTCACTTCCTCAATCAAAGTTTGTGGACAAAGAACTAAAAGTATGGAGTGGATGTATTACGAGATCTCCATCAAGAATAATTGATGAAAGGATCATGTTGGCCAAAATTTTGTTTGATGATGTCAAGAATAACTTGTCAAGGACATGGATCTTTAGCATCGAGTTGAAGATAAAGGTTCTGGAAGAGGCACTGGGAGAGTTGAGGAATGTATGGCAAAAAGGGAGTCTTTTAAAACTTGTGTTTTATCTACCTTCAAGGATATCCACTGCCATCTTCAGATGAAACTACAGGTGTACCCTTCTCTCTCCAAGAAATCAAGGCTCAGTTTAAAGCCTTTTGTCAAGGATGATCTGTTCAAGGAAGAGTCAATCACCAAAGAGAGAATGAAGGATGTTTGTTCTCTCCATTCAGCTATTGCCGAAGCTAATAAGGAATATCTGGATCACACTGAGTTTGAAAAAGATATGGAGAAATGCCTAGGAACATGGAATCATGCTACTTCCAACACAATAATTCCCAGGGGCATGGAAATAGCGGAAGCGTTGAAGAGATTCAGGAACCGGATCCTCAAAATAGTGGGCCCCCTCGCCACAACCGGATGTCTCTACTTCTGGCTCTTGACTCTCTTCTTCTATTTTTGGTTCGGATCTCATTGTAATTTAATTAAGGACTTTATGTTGTGTATTTCCTTAATTAATATTTTAGTTAAAAGAAACGGTTACCAAATGTAACCACTTTGTAAGCTATATATTGGGCTCTCCATGCCATTCCAAGGGGCTGGAACTTTGATCATTTTTGAAAGTGTAAAAGAACTTAAAGCTATCAATACATAAGATTTCCCTTCATGTTTCCATCTGCATCATTTTATTCTCTCTTGTATGTCTGAAAGTTTGTGAATCATTATCTATTGCATTAAGAAGCTTTGTATTCTTATGGATGTCATTTCTAGAACTTTGTGTCTATGAAATAATATCTGGTGGTTTAATATGAATGATTATGTTCTATATATCATCCTTGCACAACATTTATAAGGAACTATTTTGCTATCTATATTTCCCTGGATGCTGCTATATTCTACCTTTTCCTTCCCTTAGTTCTTATGTTCTTTTGTATTGATGATCTATCTTTGCATTAAAACACTTTCATGATATCAGAGTTCCTCATTAAAATAGAAAGTTGTACATTTGTAAATAGTTTTGTTGCTTGCTTTCAATAAGGGCACCTCTCCCATTAAAAGAGGAGGGACTTCTGTCCCCTGACTGTTGCTTTCATTAAAGTCCTAATTTGACAACCAACAGTCCAGCAGCTCTTCAGAAATAATTTTAGTGGTGAATCTCTATTAAATCATTTTCATCCTTTTCCATTCATCGATCATCCCATATCAAGACACATTCAGGATATCAACTAAGTCCTCTTCTATTTTCTAGTACTTCATATAATTTATCTATCTTCATCTATTTTATTTCATGGATTATCATGATATTGTTACAATTAGCTTTAGAAACTAATTGAGTTGTATAATCTACAATCCATCACTACACCTTAAATAATTAACCATGTCGGTTAAATCATTTGGTGAACCCATTATTGGTTGAACTCTAGTTATCCTATGACTCGTAAGTGTTTACAATACATGTTTATATGTATTCTCGCTTGCTCATGCACACTTCTTCCATGGATAATAGTAATTTGTTGCATAACCATAGTACTCACTTCCCTCTCATGGCTCTTTTCGCATATAGTTATAATACATCTGTGTATTAGGAAAGTCCTAATGCATTTCCTGAAGATAATGATTCCCAAGTGTAAGCATTTTTTTGAAGGCAACATAACCCTAACTATTGTTATGATCACGCTTCTAGCAATCTCTATACTTCTATCATTTCTACTCATAATGTTCATATTCCTAGTGCTCTATCGTTGTTATATATTAAGTTGCATATGATTATTCTACACATGTGATAGATGATTTCTTGCCTCTTGAATCTAATTTCTCTATTTCTTATAATAGTGATATTGAATCTATTTCAGATAGTAATATTAGTCATGATGCATGTATAGAGGATTATTTTCCTTTTTCGATGATGAATATTTTTTTATAATGTTTTGCATGCTTCACCTAACACTTCTTATGCTTCTTCCTCGGATACCTGTACATGAAATATTATTATAAATTATGCGTGTGCCCTTCTCCCTCTCAAAAGAATCTTTCAAATACTTATGAGAAAAATATGGTTACAAATGATACATGTGTTTCTTCTATTCCTCTTCCAACTGATATAGTACTTATTCATGCACAAAACTTTATTATAAATGATTCTAGTGTTCCTTCTCCCTCTTTACAACAAGATGTATTAAATTATTGTGAACAAAATGTCGTTACAACTAATGTATGAATTTCTCATCTTAAGGATATTTTACATAATGGTAGACATAACGATACTTGTCTTTCTTTTCTTCCTCCCATGTTAAGGAATTTGTTGATAAAGTTTTCCAAGCTTCCATTCCTTCCAGTTCTTCTCATAGCCCTCCTAGTTCCAATGCAACTTCTCCACTAGCTGACCCAAAGATTCAATTCCAACCCAATAGTGTCCCCATGGCTACATATAATGGCAAGGTGCAACCACTCAATGAGCCTCTTACTACTTATGTTATTCCTCCACAGGAATTCCTTTCTCTCATGCATGTTGTAGGTGACTTACAAAATCAGGTTCATAATCTTACCCTTGAAAGTAAGGCCTATTATGCTAGTCTCAATAATGATTTCATTTATGGAAATCTTATTCCTAATAATATATACAATTATCACTTTCCTAAAGGTTTTACCATGCCTACTTTTTCACTCTTTGATGGAATAGGTAACCCTTACATGCATCTCAAGGCTTATTGGTTAGCAAGACATGGTCAGTGCATCCCAATGATAGGTTGTTCCTCAAAGCATTCCCTCATAGTCTCATGGGAATTTCATTATATTGGCTTCATCATTTTTCTTGTGGATTTTTTTGTACTTTTCTTGACATGGAAGAAGAATTTCTTAGGTGGTTTATCTTTAATAATGGACCTAAGGTTACATATGAATATTTTTCATCATTACATAAAGGAAATACTAAATCTATTAGTGATTATATCTTACGTTTCAAATCTTGCATGTATCATTTACTATATCAACCTATTGATTTGGAAATGCAATATATATTTTTCATGGCTTGATCTTTCCTCTTAAGAAAAAGTTATTGTATGACACATGTGATTCTTTTACCACACTTTGTCTTTGATCCATTTAATTAAAATAGGAAATACTTAATCCACACTATGTTACACCCACACATGACACATCTACCACTCCTTCACATCCACTCACTTTGCACAATCAGGATCCATCCACTAACATTGTTGTAGTAGATTCACATTATTCATCCCCCATACACATGAGGTCAAGGTCCTTCATTGTGGTGATACATCTCACCTCAATCCACCTCCACATAGACATCCACCATGGTTCACTCCTAAGAGATAACTCTTATACTTTTCTCATTTTTCTACACCACGGATAACTTGCACATAGTAATTGACAAGTGTTTGATTTGGTTACCTTCTAATGAGCACCACCCTCCTCATCGGTTGCAATGACACCATAATCAACCTTTCTGCAACTTCCATAGGATCAATGGGCATCAGGATAATGATTTTTATGCACTTAATAATAATCTCAAGTTACTCAAAGACAAGGGTATCATCACCTTTCATGCGTGAAATCCCAATCGATCATACTCTCTTGTTTCACGACGTCATTTTCCAAACTATGTAACCATGAACAATAATCATCCTACTACTAAGCTTCTTTTATGGATTCCTCCATCAGATTCAACCCCAAAACAAGAGATGAATGCACAACCTACTACTCAAGGTAATATTAAAGGAGTCGTAAAAAAACGCTTTGTATTACAATACCCCAACATTAACAATTTTGCTACTACTTCTTCTTCTTCACATATATCTTATCTAGTATTGTTCGATCCACTTGTAATCATTCGTCGCCTCATCTCCAAATAGATTATATTATTAGTTCATACGCTACTCACACACTAGGGGGCATATGAATTCCCCCTCATTTCAGGATGATGACACACTCTATTTATAGGTTCAACTTGACTATTGAGCGAGAGGCTACACACCCAAACCTCACTTTCTACATATGCGCATGCACGCACACATTGGGGAAACTTTTCTTTCCACCTCTAATTACATAGTTTATAATTCATTTACCCCTAGGGACATTATTTAATCACCCTTCCTTCTATTCGAGATAATGTGTTTTCATCTATGCCCTCGTAGGGTTGAAAAATTAAAAACATTCAAATATGCTAAAAATTAAAAAACTTTCAAAAATGCTCAAAATCTAAAAACATTCACATATATACAAACATCCAAAAATATTTTCATCACTCTTGCTTGGTTGTTTCTATTGCATGCTTATATTATTCATGTTGCACATTACTTATCATGTTAGCTTGATACATAGTATGTTATATCCTTTTTATATACACATGTGTGTTCAGTTGGTAAATTGGGTTAAATGTAGGATATAAAAAAAATGTTACACAATGTATGATGATTGACACTACTCTCTACCAGTTGTTCTACAACAACTGGGGGCATCCACTTTACACTTTCTCGCATACAGGGGTCTATTATCCCAATTCTTGCTACTTTACTTTCTCTTACCTCATTTACTCAGTCCATACATCGTGTCATATTATTTATTACCCTAACATGTTAAGAATGGGTTCTTCGTTTGTAGTATTTGCTTTGCAATTTACTTCCAACTCGAGATCACTTTTATTACTTATTTCTTGTTTTATAAACTTTTTGTGCTTTCACTTGTTTGCTAGAAATGCCCTATATTACTTGATTGTTTTTGTTGGCCTTGAGTGCACAAATTGTCTTGCAACATCATGAGTGATGACCCATATATATGATGTCTAGTTTTTCATGTTGTTCTATTTTTGTGTCCTTACATGCTTTTTCTTACATCTACTATGTTGTTTTTCTATTTTTTATTACTAACACTTTGCTATTTTTTCTATTGTATTATTTTGTATGCATCATAGTATACACCATGTGAACTCACCTATTTGCCTTTGTAGGAATCCTACAACACATTTGCACATTAGCCGCATGTCCTCTTGTTTAGGCCACGATCACATTATTCCATCTCACACACCCCAAACAAGGGGGAAACCATCGAATGATATCTCACCCTCATGGAAATTCAAAGTCATGAAATAGAATAACATGTACAAAATCATACATTGCGGTGCTCGAAAAATGGCTCGAAATATAATTGGGTCTGAAAATATACAGGGACAAAAATGTACAACAAGGACTATAATGTATGGATGTTATGGCCATTTCCATATGCTTTTGTCCTAGGGGAATATTCAATATTTTTCTTAGTTGGTATAGTTTATTAGGGAAATTTACATGATTTTAACTCGGTTTCAATCAAATAATGCATGGTAAAATTCAGATTATGGTGGCACTAAGGGTACATACAATCTAGCACCGTCCGGGTGCATTGTATCATCATTGAAAAATCAATTGGGTCTGTGTTCATCTATAGTGGCACTTATCTATGGGTCTTGGGAAGTGTTAAGTTGTTATCCTATTAGGCTTGACTTCCCATTTATAATATTTTTGTGAAGGGATGCGTGAAGAAACTATAATTCTCCCCATATAGTTCTCTTCACCATGCAAGGTGTATTTGCACTTCTTTCTATTCTCCTTGGCACATTCTACTTGGGGACTGATCACTCCCAAGTCCTTCTAACCAGATTCTAGATAGTTTAACAAATCTTTATGGTAGCGGGAGTAATATCTCCCCTCTCTCACAAAACAATCAGGTGTACACTTTCCTTTGTTTTACTTTTCTACTTATATATTGTTATTTTCACACTAAGTTCAAAATTTTCAAGTTAAAGTTTGATTTCCTATACTATGGACATTGACTACACTTTTCTCTACAAGTACTCATCTTGGAAAAAAAAACACAACCATAAAAATGAAAATTCCTATAACAAGCATAAGGCGCTCCAAGCGAAGACAAAGTTTTTGTACACACTCAAGTAACTTTTCTTATAAGAATGCAATTTTCATTTCCATACTTAAAGGGAAATGTAGACACTTATTTTGGTAACTCATGACTTATAACAACAAAAATTATACAACACTCTTGTATTATCCCACACTTTCTCAATTTGGCCAATCATGTTATCCCTTGTTATATCTCACTCATCCTTACTTGCACACATAACCTATTTGTTCGTATAATGGTCATATTACTCTATCAAATTAGGTTATACCCTCATACGTTGCAATTCAAATTCCTAGATTATTCGCACATGCATCTAGGACCAAAGCACCTAAAAAGGTCATAACGTACATATGCTATGGACCCACCTAGCCACTTTGGCCCCTTTCCCTCCAACAATAATTTTCTTGATTTTAATTTCTTTGGTACACTTCTAGTCAGCCTTTTCTTACTTTTCTAGATCTAGAATATATATATATATATATATATATATATATAAGCAAGTTATTTATCTCCCATTGAGAAGGTCATTCATTCTACTCGGCACCTAACATTCTTATGAGAAAATGATAAGATAAATCACAAGGAAAGTTGGTCAAAGACTCCCTTGAGCTTCATATACTTTGCATACTCATTTTAGGGCAATCATCCACTCAAGTCTATAAGTAAAAAGGTCAAATTATCAAAATCAATTCAAGCTAGGGAAAAGGTCATCTACAATCACATTATTGTAAGATCATGATTATCAATATAATTGCATACATTTTAGATATCACATGCTAGGTGAGAATGACATGGGGTTTGAGCCCTCTTGATTAGTGGCAATGTCGGTTGTTCATAGGGGTTCCCACAACCCAACTAATTTTTTTTTCAAGAATTTCTCACCATCTAGAGTTTTAAAGATTCAATTAGTTGCATAGTGAGCATCGTACAATTTTAAAATTCCAAATTGTAGACATGAGCGGATCGGAAGTAGTGTGAAAACCCATAAATTTGCAGGAGCTAAAAGTGTAGAGGGACAAAGGTGTACGAAAAGAGCCATAACGGGGTATGCTTTGGGTTGTGCCATACACTTTGGTCCAGGAAGCTATTCAAGACATTATTTTAGTGCTCAAGATCTTTCGGATCATTTCCATCCTTTTCTAGTCATCGAGATCAGCCTAGATAAGCACATAGTCCAAGATATCGATTAACTCCTCTTCTCCTTCTCATTACTATACTCCATTTTAGTTGTCTATCGTTTTCTATCATATTTAATGTATTATCCTGATATTTATACAATTATCTTTAGAAACTAATTATTCATGATAATCTAAAATTGGTTGCTACCCCTAAAAATGTGACCATTTAGGTTAAATCAACTTCAAGTCCATTATCAAAAATTTCTCTAAACACTTTCAAGTCTCATGTTTGAATGACATGTTGTATCATGAATAGCCATGATACTAATGAATGCATTTTTATCATTTATGGTTGGAAGGAAGAATGACAATATATCTAGGATATAAACAATTGATCTCAATGTCAACAAATTTTACCATGTGTCCTTCATGTAGTTTACACCCCTTTCTCCTCCAAGTGGTTCGCTCAAATGTCACATAGTCCATATGTGACTTATCAGAAAGAAATAAAAGGGTCGGATATGGTAGAGGATGGATTTGAGTTATTGGGGGCTTTTCGCTAGGCTAGCCATCTCACTTGGCCTCGCCAATTGTTTCCCCTTTGAATCCACTGACATTGTGCACACCTCCTATCGCACGTGATAGGTTTCCTTTAAAATGTAGTCCAAGGAGAAAACTCTCAATATTTTCACCAACAAATTTGTTGTAATGTATTATTGAATGCCTCAAAAAAAAATTGCTTCATTCTTCAACTGATCGACATAACCATTAGAAACAAAAGCAATGTGAAAATTAAATAATCATGTAAATATTTCTTCTAAATTTGTTTATTCTTCCATTTCACATGAGAAACAATCCATCGGTGGTGTTTTAAGTTCCCGAGAAAAATGCTCGGTTAGGAGGAAGATTAATAAAGCCATGAGATTCACCAAAAAACAAGAAAATAATAAGAATGATGACACAATGTGTGTTCAACCCTTGATGATAATAACACTACTAGCAAAAAAATTGGATTAAGAATAGGAAGTATTGAACGATAATGGCTTACTTTCGGAGATATCTCCAAAGCACAATGCCTAAAGAATGCACATCATACCCCTCATTTCTCCTTCTAGTAGTTTACACAAATGACATGTGGTTAATACTTAACTTATTAAAATAAAGAAGAGGATCGTCTACTTTCTTTCTAACATTTTACCTTCCCCTATCTTTGTCCTCCCTTTATCTCCTTCTTCATCACCTCACATCCTCCCACAATGTTCCTCCTTTGCAACTCCTTATTGGTGCATTCGTTACCTTGCTCTTACACCCCCTTTCTCCTCCAAGTGGTTCACTCAAATGTCACATAGTCCATATGTGACTTATCGAAGAAATAAAAAAAGGGTCGGATATGGTAGAGGATGGATTTGAGTTATTGGGGCTTTTCGCTAGGCTAGCCATCTCACTTGGCCTCGCCAATCGTTTCCCCTTTGAATCCACTTACATTGTGCACACCTCCTATCACACGTGATAGGTTTCCTTTAAAATGTAGTCCAAGGAGAAAACACTCAATATTTTCACCAACAAATTTGTTGTAATGTATTATTGAATGCCTAAAAAAATTTGCTTCATTCTTCAACCGATCGACATAACCATTAGAAAAAAAAAAGCAATGTGAAAATTAAATAATCATGTAAATATTTCTTCTAAATTTGTTTATTCTTCCATTTCACATGAGAAACAATCCATCAGTGGTGTTTTAAGTTCCCGAGAAAAATGCTCGGTTAGGAGGAAGATTAATAAAGCCATGAGATTCACCAAAAACAAGAAAATAATAAGAATGATGACACAATGTGTGTTCAACCCTTGATGATAATAACACTACTAGCGAGAAAAATTGGATTAAGAATAGGAAGTATTGAACGATAATGGCTTACTTTCGAGAGATATCTCCAAAGCACAATGCCTAAAGAATGCACATCATACCCCTCATTTCTCCTTCTAGTAGTTTACACAAATGACATGTGGTTAATACTTAACTTATTAAAATAAAGAAGAGGATCGTCTACTTTCTTTCTAACATTTTACCTTCCCCTATCTTTGTCCTCCCTTTATCTCCTTCTTCATCACCTCACATCCTCCCACAATGTTCCTCCTTTGCAACTCCTTATTGGTGCATTTTTACACTACTCTAGTGCGATTGCATTAATGTTTGGTCTATAAAGGGGAATTATCAACTGGTTGAATAGTTTTGGTACTCTCCAAGTTACCCATGTACCTTCTAGGGGTCTTGTCGACGCAATTCTCTCCCCATATCTAGATATGCCTCGACCTCCTATAACTATCGATCGCGTCCCTCTCCCCTAACTATATCTAGTGTCGGAGAACCTATAGCTCTATGGATCCCTCATGTATCTAATTTATAGGCAATGGGTTCACAAGTGTTGGAAAAATCATTATGAGTATTAGATCCAACCTCCTCCCACGACCATGTGTGTGTGTGTGTGTGTGTCAGGTTGCCCCACCTGCCCCACCCTATCCTATCCCTATTCACGCCGGCGATGGATGATCGACTAGATATTCACCTCATCTATTCATTCGAATGGGGGTGAAGACACTGTCGTACCGATCAACCGCTAGCTATTCGGCTCGACCTATTTTTTGTTTGGTTTTCCATTACCATAATCCACCATTAACTCAATGGTTTCCAATTACATAGACTAGCATATTTTTACGTTGTGATTGATCAATGATTATTGTTAATGAGTTGTTGAGCTATAAACATGTAGAAAATCTATCGTGCACCTTGTGCCTAGCCCTATCATCTTGATTTTTTTCCCTATCAATGTCTCCATCGCACCGCCCGCTTACAATTGTTAGTATATATAGATAAGATAAGATACGATAAGATAAATATTTATGTCCAAAAAATGACCACAAAATTAGGTCAAAGGGACTTTGCAGAACAACAACGAGCACCAATATAAAGCGAGAAATCCAAAGAATTCTGAGAGAAGGACAAGTACAAATCCAGAAGAGATTTTCTAATTGGGAGAAATCACATGCACCCGAATGAGGATGGAAATACAAATGAGACGAAGAAAGGGGAAAGATGACTAAGGAGAATAAAAGAGGAAATCCCATCAAGGAATGCTAGATCCATCTCTCCTAACATCCGAGGTGGACTGGAAAAAGATGAGGATGGAATGCCAACCCGCTTTGAAGAGAGATTTTCCCTACTATGTCGTTGTCTGGATGCATTACTATCCCTCTTATGTCTACTAGATCTAGTCTGCTGCTAAGGCCGGACCTAGTACGAGCATGCTGTGATGCCTCGAGGAAGCATGGATGGTTTCCTAGGCCGAACCAATCTAGGGAAGAATCGGGGTTGGTCTCATAAGGGAGCTTAGTTTCGTCTCTCGAAGGTGACAATGTGAAGAAAGAAGTGATCCACCGGATAGAGTCTAGTATGTGGTTGAAGAGTGTGCTCACAAAGCTTCAAAGCCTCATGTAAGTATAAATCTAGGAACCTCTAATCCTCAAACCTGAAGAAGTCAAAAAGAAAATGTGTCCTCCTAAATAAACAATGGAACCTCCCTCTGATCTTGTACTAAATGGGGCACCGAAAGATGAAGTGTGTTTCTGTCTTGGTCTCCTAGAGACTACATAGCTGGAAAATCTTGTCCAAACGATCAAGGTGGTGATACGTCTCACAACAGAGTCTATGAGAACTAACCTTGAACTGGCCAAGGGGGATGTGAAGGGCATGCATCCAATTTCAAAGGGTATACTAAGGATGGATAATGAGACCGTCCCTCAACTCCAAAAAATGTTCGGCGTAAAGGTCGTGTTGGGGTGTAAACCCCCCTGAGGATTTACCCAAGTGGTACAGATGAACTTCCTATAAATATCCTCTCTGATGATCTTGTTCATCTCCTATTTAGTTGGTAGAAGGTGGCTCGGTATGTCCAAGAAGTACCGAAAAGGTGGAATATAGTCCATCTGAATACCAACTACCCCCAAAATTTTGAAGACCTTAGCATACCAACCGCGACGCCAATGTGGGGATTATAAAATAGCAATAGCCTCTTATGAACAATATGCCAAGTACGAGTACATGTCCCGACCCTTGCAATGTCCGTGAAGCCACAAAAGCAATGAAATAAAGAAACCAAGTAAAATATGGTCTCCAATCTGAAAGGATGGGCTCCAAACTCTAACAAAATAATTTGTTGGGGTATAATTTGCATACACTTGATGAAGAAGCAAAGGAGAAGTGTCTATACCCTCTCAATGGAGGCCTAGGCAATACCCAACAAATAAAGTTCCCAAGCAATAGAATCGTAGAGAACCATGGGTGTGATGAGGGATTCCATGAGGGAAATTTTGGAGGAGATGTCCTGAAAGTGATGGACGAAGCATTGTTTCTCTAGAAGAACTAAGGACCCATAGCCCTTATTGACATGAGGTTGGAGGGCCTGTCTTAAACTGGAATGAGGGCCGAGAGAACAAAATATCCAAGTAGGTATAAGAATTGATGATATCAATCTCCTCATCCTCAAGAAGAAGTGGAGATCCAAGGTATTCAAACCATTGAAGACCATAACCTTGATTTTACCCAAGTTAACCGTCAATTCTTGAAGATCAAAAACAAGGCTAAGACATTTAGTTATCTTTGTAAGCCCTCAAGAGAATAATTTAGGAGAACCACATCATCTATAAACAAAATAATGGATATCAAAACACGGTGTAGAAGGAACCCATCACTATCCCGAATATGCTCATGAAGAAAATAATCTAACTCGTTAATGTTATCCCAAATAGATTTGGGGATAGGGGCACCCTGCTTTGCCCCAATGGTACTCTTGGTGACCTCATACTCTCCTTCGGAGGTGCGTAGGAGGCCCAAAATAGCCTCGTATAGGCACATGATGACCGTGAGAAGGGTCTCGGAAATGCCAATGTCACAAAGCCTCACGAAAATGATACAAAGAAAATGTATAATTATTCATATATTCAACTTTCAAGAGTTTGCAAACAACAACTTAACTCGGTCTCTGCAAAAGATGATCCATAATAAGCCTCTGAATGGCTCAAAAAAGGTTAAAATCTACTATGTTTGGTCAAACCTTTCATAATATGATAAATATCAATAAATGGGTCTTCTTGGCACTCAACTCTATCTCTATACGTTGTTTTCGGTGTCAAAGGACTCCTAAACAAGTTCTATTTTTATACAACTTCACTTACTCTTGTCTTTACCTTACTTGTTCTTCTCCTTGCTCTTGGCCTCTTTATACTAGTTTTTGTCTTATCATACACCTATTGCCTTCTTCAATGATTTTTATTCTTCTCCCCTGTTTCAATACCTCATAAAATTATTAGAAGCGTCACTAACTTGACTCATAAGGCTCCAAACACCACTGTTGTTCATCTTGCCAAAATTGTCTACTATGCCCCTTAAGACCATGTATCTTGCATCATGCATGGATAGAAGAATCTAAATCCACCCAAAAAGTCTTACAAACTTCATTAGGTCATCTTTATCATCCCTAATATTCTCACAAAGTTTTGGGACTCAACTCCTTCAACAACTCCTTATAGCTCACTCTTCCACCTTTTGCATTTCTTGCCCTTGAAGAACCAATTAGCCTAGGAAATTCTTGCAACTCACATAACATTTCATGCAGACACTTTGATGACAAAAAATCAATAATTTTGAGGATCTATTATGGAGTTCTTTAGGCATGCAAAATTTCAAGTCTAGACTCCTTCATTAGCACCTATTTGCTTTGTAAACTAGCCTTTTGACTGTGTTTCAGGACCTCTCCCCCAACTGTCAAGAAAATATCCTAATTCCACCCTTGAATTCCAGAAATTCCTTTAGATTATAGGAGAGGTATTCCCTAAGAGAAATCCTGCAAAATTTCAAGTCTTGATTTTGGGATTTGGACCATTAAATTATAAACCCTAGCTAGATCCTAAAGAAACCCTCACAATGAACCCGAGAGAAGTTATTTTGGTATAACTTTCCTAGAACTTTGATTCAAAACAAAAATATTGAACCAAGGAATGTGTTGAGATTCTTAACAATAAATTATTACCAGTGGGTCTTGAATACACGTGCAAGCCTTCCTTTGTTCAATCTTTCTACCTTCTTGTTGTAGACACACACCATTTACATAAGGCTAGAATGTGTGCTTCTAACGATCTCTTCACATGGAATGAAACCCTTAATGCATCAAAGTTATCTAACTCCTACTCATGAAATCCACCAATCACTCTTTACCATGGCATTGTGTCTATGTACGTCTAGCCTTGCATTTCACAATTTGTACACTCGGTTATGTTTCTCTCAAGGTATTTAAGCATACAACAAAAGTTACTAAAGAACCTATCTCTCAACCATATGAACATTATTCTTTGTTTACCTTGAAGATCTCAACGAGATTCAACTATAACAAACATCACAACTAACACAGTTTAGTCTTGTACACATAGTTTTATGCCTCTATGCATCTCGAAACAGGGTATATGCAAACACAATTTTGAAACCAACATTCTTAGGATACATATAGCTATACTTCCATGTTTAAAAAGGGAAATTCATTGTTTCTTAGTGCATATTCAGAGACACTCTTCAAGCTAAGATCAAAGCAATCAAACTATCACAAACATATGTATATTTCTTAGTTTCCTACAAATCACTGTAAATTCTTCTCATTCCAACTTTTTCTTCCTCCTCTACACGAGGAATTGCCTCTAAACTCACTAACACACTCCCTATACTCAAGCTCCAACATGTATGTACACTGCTTCCAAAATGTAACCCGACTTCTAAAGCCTATCATGATTGCCATTTTTGTGTCTTTTGGACTTCCCTTGCCATGAGGGCTCATAACTACCCTTTTTACATTATTTCAAGCATCTAAATGGCTCTCTAGCACACAAAGACTCAATACACACCCTTACTACCTAAAAAGACACCTAAAACACTCTAACCAACACCTCATGCTCTTTGACATACCTTTATAATGGAGTTACATCTTTTGGAGGGAAACTCCCTTTTGAAATTCAAATTTTCTCTCACTCTTAATTCTCTCTTTCCCATGACTCCACATACCCTAGAACACTCCCATGACCTCATAGCTAGGAAAATTGATACTTGAATGCATCTTGATGATGCTCTGCATTAGAAAAAGTGCATCATGTGAAATAGAGTCGAAGGCTTTTTGAAAGTCCACAAATCAACAATAGACCTTTGACGAGCGATGACGTGTCTTGTCAATGATGGCCCCGAGAGTGAAGATATGGTCGATAATTTGGTGATTAGGCCTAAAACCGGCTTGCCCCTTGGCTCTAACTCCTCGGATAATTGCATATGCAAGACTGTAACATAGAGTTTGGAGAATGTATGACCCACCATAATGGTCCTATAGTTGTTGGGGTCAGAGTTGGGACCCGATTTGTGAATCTGGTGAATGATATGACGTGACCAAGATAGCAGAAACTCGAACAAACCACATGATTGAAGAAGTCACCAAATAACTACAAATAACCCCTTGACCAAGTTTGAAGAATTCCTCTTATAATCCCCTCCACATTCGTTACTCCGCTAGAGTTCATCACCTTGATTGCCTCTCGATTTTCTGATTGTAGTGTAGGTGAAAAGGTGGCAACATTTGAATATTTGAGAAAGATGGAGTCCATAATCACTACCCAATAAGACAAAAGATTGTTATTATATGTATATAAAGAGTAGACCAGCACCATATGTGGAGAAGCCATAGGTGTGTGTATATTTAACATATAGCCATAGCTAGGCACAACACTTTTGGAAATCGCCCTGCCGCTCACGTGATTAGATAGATCATGGGACATTATCATTTTTCTAAAATATTATTATTTCCATTCAATATTATTTTACAATAAGGTTTATTCTATTTCTACCACTTTTGAAAGGTTTGTCGCGGTAGATTCGGAGTTGGTCAAAAGTTCAAACCCGGGCAGTGGCAGAGGCACATGCGGTTTTGTCTCCAGATGCCCATTTTCCTCTAAAAAAGGTGCTCCGCAATTGGTCAAGCAATCATCATCTTTGCGGCACTGCCACATTATATCTCGGGACTTACCCTCCATCTATTCCGTCACATGACGGACGGGAATTCAACCCCCTAAATTAGCGGGCTACTAGAGCTTTCTGGGACTTAACGGCAGACATGATGGGTAAAAGGCACGTCGAAAATTCAATAAAACGACGGGCCGTTGGGTTAAAAGATTATTTTTGTTATGAAAAAGGATTACTGTGTAGTAAAGTGCGCACGCCCGCGAGCTGGCGTCGCGGGTTCGAGTCCCGTCAGTGGCAGACCGTCGGTCAAACTCGGTTCACCGGTCAACGCTTCCGCTGGATTTATTATTTATTAAATGTGTATATATTGATATCGGGAAGCAGCGCCCGGGTAACTCGGCGGCGCTCCCCGGCAGTAAAAATTGTGATTCTACTTACCTAAACCTTATTATTATTTTACTCCACTCATTATGCGGCTTTCGCCTTCACAACTTGACACCTTAAATAATTATTTTCCCTTCAATCGAGGAGACAAAGTGGAGCTTATCTCCCAAACCCATATTTTACTCGTCAAAATGCATGACTTTAGGTGTACCACTTATTAGGCTAATGGATTATTAGGGATGGCAAAAAGTTTACACATCCATCTCATGTATATGTCATGCATATTATCATTTTGCATTTTAATAAACATATTTTTCACATTTAATTTCTTATGTCTTATGTGTATGTCATCCATAGTAACTTGGTATCATGTGTTTTGATAAATATGTTTTTCTATATTTAGATTTTTTTGTGAGAAATATATTGTGTTCATCAATTTATCATCTTGTGTAAGAAATGTATTACAAATTACATCAAATCGTTAGATACTACTCCTTAAAATTTATTGATTCAGTGTGACAATAGCACGTAGGACCTATTAAACCGCATGATATGCATGATGGTTTCATATAGCACGTATGTCATGCCATAACATGTGTGTTACTATGTAGGATGGATACCCACAACCTAGATTATTAGTCTAAATTAGATGTTATTGTTGTCGTGTTTTCCATGGACGTCCCTCTCTTCGATTTCTTGGGTTTAAAGTTCAAGGTGCCTCAAATGCTCCCAAGTCTATATGTTCTTTTGGTCTTTATTAGTGTAGGGTGGACCCATCCCCTTGATCTTGTCATTTGTGTTTCTAGCCATTGTATGTTGGATTTGGCATTTCAATAAGGTCCTAATTTCATTTCAACTATAAATAAACACACAAATATTCTAATTCTTTTACACCTAGAAAGTCATAACGAATAATGTCAAGCATTTACACACATTCCAAAGAAATCAAACAAACATTAAAGCATTTACTATTTCGAAGCTAGTGTTTTTTCCTTGACAACAATAACACTCAACCTAGGGTTTCCTATCTTTGTGGTTATTTTCATTTATATTACTTACCACTTTTTGACATATTGTTACAATCGTTTCCACCATTTGGGAGCCTCCTAACCCTCAACATCTAGGCCCCTAAAGCTCACTTTTCTTTTCTTAAATTTTAAGATATCAAGGTTATTTTAGGGTGCCTAAGGAGAAAGTGTATTTTACATGTTGCATGTGTTGTTAAATGCATATATGAGAAAAGGAATAGGAAATCAAAACCAAGAAACCTAAGGGTGGAAACAAAATAGTGTGTCCCACTTCTTGTTCCAAAAACACGAGTGGGAGATAAGGAGCAAGTGGGATTTTAGGGGGGGTTAGGGCGAACACTCCCTTCACACGAACCCCCTTCGCATGAACTCCCATGTAAGCCACAAAAGGGGGTTCGGGTGAACACCCCCTTCACTCAAAGGGTGTTCACCCAAACCCGCTTTGGGTGAACCCCCTTATATATATTGGTGGCGACACCAAGGTGCCATTTATCGCCTCCGACGACTACGGACCTTCGTCCGAACACCAATTCACCCGAACCAACTCAACCACACAACAAAACAAGAATTTCTCTTTATTTTTTTACATTAATTTGATTTTTTTCCAAAAATTGAAAATTAGCGGGAGGTTTTCATTTTTTTAAATAAATTTAAAAACATGACATTATAGAAGTTTAGGGTTTAGATTTGCTTTGAAAATGTATTCTAAATTGAATTTTACTTTAATTTTTTATAGTTATGACGTCTTCTTCTATTAATTTGCATGAGAGAACTGAATTAGAGATAGCTAAACTCTCATATATTCTTCAACAACCGACTACAATTGGCCATTACAAAATACATTGTGAAAATATATTAAAAGACCTTCAAAAATACATTTACTTTTTTTCATCCTATGTATATATGTATGTCATCCATACTAACTCGGTATTATGTGTTTTAATAAGTATATTTTTCTATTTTTAGATTCTTTTTGATAAACACGTCATGTTTATAAATTTGTAAAGTGTGTTTATCATCTCATGCAAGGAAAAAATTACAAATTAAACATGTGACCTCTCATTTATGACCTCAACGCTTTACCAAAAATTCTGCATCAAATCGTTAGATATTACTCCTTAAAATTTATTGGTTCACTAACATTACCAAGTAGGACATATTGAATCGCATAATATGCATGATGGTTTCATATATCATGTATGTAGCGCGATTCGTAACCGCCTAATTTTAACAATTAACAGATCACTATGCTTGTGAATATGAATGAAATATGTGAGTTATTTATTAACCAAGTTATTATGCAATATCAACCACAATCAAACTACAAATTGAAAGGAGAAGAGACAAGAATAAGACAAGATTTATCCTGGAGAAACCCGATGTGGGAAAAACTCTAGTGGGTGAGCAAATTAGCTCCCCTTCACTATGTAATCTCAAAATGATACAACTTACTGCCAATTTGGCCTTCAAGAAAGATGAGACTCCTTCTATTGTATCTACTTGCTCTCAATTCTCTCAAACAACAAGAACTCTTCAATATGAACAAACAAGACAAGAATCCAACTCTCCAACTTTGCTCACACTTTGAATTCACCCAAAACACTTGCTTGAATCCTTAGAAATTCTTGTATTTATAGATGTTCAGCTCAAGGAAGCACAAAAGGTGAAACGAACCGATTAGGAAGCTCAAATATTTAAAACTGTTGAGATCTCGCATTCTGGAATCGTTAGTTACAAGACCGCCACTTTCTTCTATAGGCTAGTGGTTGTGTAACTATCATGACAGATTACACAATCATCGATTGAATTCCCCTAAACAAAACATCAAATGGCCTAAAAACATCATTTGAAGGTGTCCGGATCACCCCAAACCTAACTAGACCATCTTGTGAAGACATAATGAGCTAAGATCCTGTAGAGCAAGTATTGTATATAGAAATTACATATAATTTGACTATTCCTAATCCAATTTTGGATCATACCTCCCCAATTTGAGGCTTTTAAGTCCCTAAAAGCTTCAGGACTGATGAGGTGAGGAAATTTCTTCCCCACATCTTCTCTGGAATACCACTTGGCCTTGGATGGTAGTTGCCCTTTCAATCCAATCAACCACCTGTCCTGCACTCCTCTTTGTGTTGTCCTTTCTTTTCGTTGTAAAACCACATCTTCCTCTAATTCCAGCTGACTATCTGGAGCAAGGTCCTCAATAGATGGAAGCAATACCCCTTCTTGTTCATCATCCAACATGGAGGGCTCAAAAGATGTAAGTTTTCAACATTCACAACTGAATAAATCTTCATATAAGGAGGCAAATCCAAGCGAAAAACATTCTTACCCACTTGTTCCATAATTTCAAATGGGCCATAATGAAGAGGCTTGAGTTTCTTAGCTTTCCCTGTAGCCTATCCAGTGCTCCAATACGTCCATACCTTTAAAAGGAACGATAACCAGATTGTACCAAGCCAATAATACATATGCTAATCAAACACCACGATCTATAAGATAAAAGTAATTCACCGAATAACTTTACACAAAACCTTTGCAAACAAATGAGTAAAGCAATATCATATATTATTATGGAACTCAATGAATTACAATGAGAATGGGTCTTGCTTAAATAGGAAAGGAATAACAATCTAAGAACCAGAGTAAGGTCGTAGATCAAGTCATAAATCAAGGAAATAACTAGTCATCAAAGAACTAGTCAAGACCATAGATTTAGGAGAGAACTAAACATCAAGGATCTAGTCAATACAATAGATCAAGGAAAGAAATAGTCAATACCATGGATCAAGGAAAGAACTATACCTAAAAACTAGATAATATCTCCTAATATCTAAATAAATAAAAAGAAATATCCACACACATAAGTGGGTGAGGATAAATACAATAAAGGTAAATAAAGTACCTACGTGAACATCAACTAAGATAAATACCTACTCTAACAACCTTTTCTCCAACAAGGAAGGAATGCTCAGTCCTATGTTGATCATGTCGTGCTTTGTACTTGGCCTGTGACTCTGTCAACCTCTTTTGTACCTGAAGGTGTATTTGTTGAATCTTCTCAATAAACTTCTCAACTTTGTGGACCTCCAGTTCCACTTTCTGTTGTCTTTGCATGGTAATCTTAAAACAACATCAAAATCACTCTTAGGAAAATAACCAAAACATGTTTCAAAAGGAGTTTTATTAGTTGAAGCATGAACTGCCCTATTATAAGAATGTTGGATATACACCAAGTTCTCATCCTAGGTCCTCGGATGTTTCTGTTATACCCTCTCAAGAGCTGGACCAAGGTATGATTCACCACATTTTTTCCCATCTATCTGTGGATGAAATGCGGTAGACCTCTTTAGCCTCATATCCATATTTTCCCACAAAGTAGACCAAAACTTCCCTACAAACCATGAGTCCTTGTCTGACACAATAGAACTAGGCAAACCAAAGTGAACCCACACATTAGCAAAAAATAATCAGCTGCATCACTAGCCTTAATGGTATTTTTGCAAGGAATAAGAATACACATTTTGTTAAATCGATCTACAATCACAAATATATAATCATGACCTTTTTGTGATAGTCAAACCGCCCACAAAATCCATGGAGATACTTTCCCATGGTCGGGACAAGCTTGTAACAACATATAACCCCAAATTCCTATTATTAGGCTTGTTTGTACTACATAAAACACAACTCCTGATGAATTTAGCAACTTCGGCTTACATGTTTGGCCAATAAACATACCTATGTAAGTGCGCTACAGTCTTTGTCACACCAAAGTGACCGCTACCATGGAAGTGTGTGCTTCCCTCATCAACTTGCATTCTTTCCCTCCTAGGCACACAAAGTTTCCCGTTCTTGTAGAGAAAACTGTCCTAGAAATAGTATTCCCCTCTAGGTGCAAATCCCTCATTTGGAGGTTTCTACTGAAATATATCTGCAAAATCCAGATCCTGCTCATAGCCTTCCTAATATGCTTCACACACAAAAGGCTCAAGAAGAGTTAACATGCCCACAACTGAAATAAAAGGAGGTCTAGATAACATGTCACCAATTTTTTAGTCACACCTTTTTTATATTTAATAACCAAATGAAATTGTTGTAAGAAACCCATCCATTTATAGTGCCTAGCTTGCTTTGAAGTTTACTTTGAGCTTGCAGATATTGAAGAGGTTGATGATCCATATGAATGATAGTTTCCTTACCCATCAAATAATGTTTCCATTTCTTGATTGCTTGAACAAGAGCATATAATTCTTTTTCATAAGTACAATAATTCATAATTGCACCGTGAAACAACTCAGAGTGATAACATACCGACCTACCTCCCTAAAGTAGGACAACCCCCATAACATAGTCACTGGCATTGGTTTCCACTTCAAAAGGCAATTGTAAGTTAGGTAAATCCAAAACTAGAGCATGACTAATTTTATATTTAAATGAATCAAAAGCAATATGTTGTTTCTTACCCCAATCAAATGTCTTACCCCCTACTGTCACCGAAAGTAAAAATTTTGATCGCATGCCCCTTAATTGGATTCTACAAAAACCTTATTATTTTACTTGAGTGATTATGCAGCTTTTTCCTTCACAACTTGACACCTTAAATTATTATTTTCCCGTCAATCAAGGAGACAAAGTGGAGCTTATCTCCCAAACCCATATTTTACTCGTCAAAATGCATAACTTTAGTGTACCACTTATTAATGGATTATAAGGGATGGAAAAATAGTTTACATGTAAGTACCACCCATCCATCTCATGTATATCTCATTCATACCAAAGTTATCATTTTGCATTGTAATAAACATATTTTTCACATTCAGTTTTTTTTCATCTTATGTATGTGTATATGTATGTCATCTATACTAACTTGGTATCATGTGTTTTGATAAGTATATTTTTCTATATTTATATTATTTTTATAAACACATCATGTTTATTAATTTGTAAAGTGTGTTTATCATTTTGCACAATAAAAAAATTACAAATTGAACATGTGACTTCTCATTTATGACTTCAACACTTGACCAAATGCTCTGCATCAAATCATTAGCTATTACTCCTTAAAATTTATTGGTTCACTGACATTACCAAGTAGGACCTACTGAACAACATGATATGCATGATGGTTTCATATAACATGTATATAGCGCCATAGCATGGGTGTGTTACCATGTAGGATGGATAGCCACAACCTAGATTGTTAAATTAGATGTTATTGTCATTGTGTTTTCCCTAGACGTCTCTATCTTTTAATTTCTCAGGCTTAAAGTTCAAAGTGCATCAAATGTTCCCAAGTATATATGTTCTGTTGGTCTTTATTAGTGTAGAGTGGACCCATCCCCTTCATCTTGTCATTTGTGTTTCTAGCTATTGTATGTTGGATTTGGCATTTCAATAAGGTCCTAATTTCATTTCAACTATAAATAAAACCATAAATATTCTAATTCTTTTGCACCTAGAAATTCATAATGAATAATGTCAAGCATTTACACACATTCCAAAGAAATCAAACAAACATTAGCGCATTTATTATTTCGAAGCTAGTGTTTTTTCCTTGACAACAATAACACTTAACCTAGGGTTTCCTATCTTTGCGGTTATTTTCATTTGTATTACTTACCACTTTTTGACATATTGTTATAATTGTTTCCACCATTTGGGATCCTCCTAACCCTCAATCTAGGCCCCTAAAGCTCACTTTTCTTTTCTTAAGTTTTAAGATATCAAAATTATTTTAGGGTGCCTAAGGAGAAAGCGCATTTTACATGTTGCATGTGTTGTCATGTGCATATATGAGAAAAGGAATAGGAGATCGGAACCGGAAACGTAAGGGTGGAAGCACAATAGATTGTCCCACTTCTTGTTCCAAAAACATGAGTGGGAGATTGGGAGCGTAAGATTTTAGGGGGATTAGGCGAGCACCCCCTTCGCACAAACTACCACGTAAGCCACAAAAGGGGGTTTGGATGAACACCCCCTTCACCCAAAGGGTGTTGTTCTAAACCCCTTTGGGTAAAAACCCTTTATATATATTGGTGGCGACACCAAGGCCTCCATTTTCCCCTCCAAAACTGCAAACCTTCACCCAAACACTAATTTGTCCGAACTAACTCGTCCACACAACATAACAGGTATTTCTCTTTTTTTACATTTTTTTGAGTTTTTTTTCCAAAAATTAAAAAATAGGGGGGAGGTTTTCAAATTTTTTTGAACATAAATTTAAAAACATGAAATTATAATAGTTTAGGGTTTAGATTTGCTAAAAATGTATTCTAAATTGAATTTTACTTTATTTTTTTATAGTTATGACATCTTCTTCTATTAATTTACATGAGAGAACTGAATTAGAGATAGCTGAACTCTCATTTGTTCTTCATCAACCGACTACAATTGATAATTACAAAATACATTGTGAAAATTTATTAAAAGACCTTCAAAAATACATTTTTTTCATTCTATGTATATATGTATGCCATCCAAACTAACTTGGTATCATGTGTTTTGATAAGTATATATTTCTATATTTAGATATTTTTTATAAACACATCATGTTTATAAATTTGTAAAGTGTGTTTATCATCTTGCGTAAGGAAAAAAATTACAAATTGAACATGTGACCTCTCATTTATGATCTCAACACTTTACCAAATGTTCTCGCATCAACTCGTTAATTATTACTCTTTAAAATTTATTGGTTCACTAACATTACCAAGTAGGACCTATTGAACTCGCATGATATGTATGATGATTTCATATAGCATGTATGCAACATCATAAAGCATGGGTGTGTTACCATGTAGGATGGATAGCCACAACCTATATTATTAGTCTAAATTAGATGTTATTATCGTCATGTTTTCCTCGATTTCTCTCTCTTTTGATTTATCGAGTTTAAAGTTCAAAGTGCCTCAAATGCTTCCAAGTCTATATGTTATTTTGGTCTTTATTAGTGTAGGGTGGACCCATCCCCGTCTTATCATTTGTGTTTCTAGTCATTGTATGTTGTATTTGGCATTTCAATAAGGTCTTAATTTCATTTCAACCATCAATAAACACACAAATATTATAATTGTTTTATGCCTAAAGATTCATAATGAATAATGTTAGGAATTTACACACATTCCAAAGAAATCAAACAAACTTTAGAGTATTTATTATTTATGAAGTGGTGTTTCTTCTTGATTAAGAGATCAATGTAGTGTACATAGTTTCCCTAAATTTGTTGTAATCAATTTCATTGTGTAGATTGGATTGAGAGCTTTCCGACGGCATGTTGAATGCTAGAAACGAAGGTCATATGTAGAAGTTATTGCACACTAAAATTTTGGTCAATCTGGAAAAAATATGGGTCTCACGCACATGTTCGAGATGACATGGACGTATGCACACTCACCATGTGTACCAATCAAATGGTGACAAGGGACAATGTGGTATTGGAAAAAAAAAAAATTTGCACCTCTGGTCTTTGACACTCATTATCGAATTGGTGGACCCCACTATTTACTTGTTGGGAGCCCTCACCGTGGTTAACACACTCTTTTTGTGGAGGGGTGCCTTTACCTCTATTTCTTCATGTTACCATTATCAAGCTTCTGTATTTGAATGCCTTTGTTATTCACCACACTATGCATGTGGGATTTTAAGCATTGTAATTTTAAACCATATATTAAGTGTTGTTACCAATTACTATGCCTTTGTCGGCTCAACTTGTCAAGTCACCTAACCGACTTGGTGACTTGCCTAAGCATAGCTCAACCACTGCTGAGTCAACCAACCACCTTGGCTGAACTACCTCACTCTGCTCAATCCCGAGCCACCTCACCGCACCTAACTCCCACCGACACCTCTAACTCGCCCCATCGAGCTAATAATATCCATCCCACCTACTAGTCATTCAATGTTGCAATCAACAAAAGTGGCCCAAAGCCACTTAGCCTACTGGTCACCCCAAATATAAACCTCACCGCCCACGTTAACATGGTGAATGTGGGATCTTTGGCCAAATATAGCTAATATGCGGTTAATGGAGGTTAGAGGGGGTCAACCCCCTAACCTCCCACTTGCTAAAAAATTCTCTCTTTACTAGGCCATTAGAGGTGATTAAATCTATACAAGGAGGATTCGATATTTGAAGGAGTTAATGTTCAGCACTATGTAATGTTTATAACAGAAGTTTTGGAAAATTGCATTTTAGAGAAACCTAGGAGAATTTTTTGGATCTCGGTGTAAACTAGAAAGTTCTCCAAAATTTTGAGACGCTTCTGGTGCATATCTAATTTTCTTGATTTGGAGTTCTTTTGATGTCATTTTGAGGCATGTAATTTTTTGTTTGATGAAGAACAAAGGGAACATTTCTTGCCAGAGACGGAACAAACACGAAAAGCGAAAGCATGCGTTGAATTGTTTGAGCTTCCTTGTTCCCATGGTCTTCTTTTGTAGGTTTTTGAGGTTCATTATTTGATCTGTAAGTTTTTTAATGTACTTGTAAAGCTAATTTTAATGGATCAGCTCAAATGAATTGAGGGACGTAGGAATTTTCAAACCCATAAACCATTTTGGTGTCGTATTTTTTTATTTCATGCATTTTGATTTATTTCGAATTTAATCATTCAATTAAGTTCAACCAATAAAATTTATCAATTTACGACATTTTTGAAAAATTAGTAAAATGGAAATTTGAATGGTTTGATCAAACAGTGGATAACAGTGATTTTGGGAATCATTAAATTTAGTTTTGGATCAGTTTAGAATCAATTTTGATTTAGATATTGATCAGTTTTAGATTTATAAAAAACATGAAAGTTGATGAATTAGATTGATCGTGTGTAAACAAGTAAAAAAATAGGGGGTCTATTGTCATTTATAGATCATGTTTTTGGTATCGAGTTGGTTACATTCGGTGGTTTACTTTCAATTTACATTTGATATCAGTTTGATTTTATACTCTCATCAAATTTGTAGAATTTGTGGTTTGATCTTTTATTTTGCAATTTGTAATTTTTTTGGAAGTACAGGTTGTTTACAAGTAGTTATGGGTAAAGCCTTGAAGGGAGAAAGGTTGGAAGAGCTAGGGAGCACATAACAAACAAATTCAGGAAGAGAATGCTTTCCTGAGATACAAGTTATATTCCCTTGAAGAAAAAATTGTATGCTTGAAATCAGAGCTAGAATCCAAGGATGAGCTCTTGATTAGATTGTAGTGTGGTGAACCGAAGAAGGATTTTCCTTCCACTTCAGATGTAGAAACCATGACAGATGAGTGCATTGTAAGTTATTCACCATGTTTTTCTTCTTCACATTTAGATTTGGATTCAGCAATGTTTTTGGTGATTTTGAAAAACACACTAAGGCATTAGATCTAAGTTATTATTTAAAATGGGATTTGATGGAAGAGGCCTTAGTAAGAATGGCCAAGGTATTTCTAATCTAATACAAGTCAAGGATCATCCTCATTTTTCAGTTTTGGCTTATCCTATTGTGGGAACATAAATTGGAGAGTGCTCCAAGAATGTTGAAGGGAGAAAAGCTTCCAATAGCCAAGTGAATACCCCACTAGTTCTACAAGAAGAATTTGTATAGGAAAATGGTGATTCATCGTCACAACATGGACTTGGTAAGAAAATTCAAAGACAAGGTAATGAAATACCACCTCCTCCTTATTACACACCTTTGAGCACGACAAAGAGAAAATGTGGTAAAAATTCTAATCCTCTATTTCAGTATGAAAAAATATGGCTATGATATTCAAAAATGTGGCATGTTTTTCCTTGCACTTTTATGGGTTTAGTAACCATTCTATGTCCAGTTGTTGGAAAAGAAGGACATTGTTGAATAATTTGATGCCTTTTTTTCAAAATTGGGCAGGTGTAAAAGACCAATCTCATCATTTAGAGGTGAGAAATGGCACACAAATTTCCTCTCCCAGGAAGAGGAATTTTTGCACTCATTGTCGTATGAGTGGACATCGGGTGGAAAATTATTGAAACTTCATCCATCACACCATCATAATCATGGTAAAACAAAGATGGAATACAAACCTATTACAAAGGTAAATGAAGTTCTTAATCCACCACCAGTTGATGAGTCAACCATGGATCAAGTATTAACCGAGGAAATAAAACCAATAAAAAAGGAGAATATAATAAAATGGGTTAGTAACAAATTCCAAGTAGTTTTATGTTTGCATAGCTGATGATTTTTTATAGCATGCAAATAATTTAGAGCTTTTGGTTATATGGGATTCCATTGTATGTTGAAAGGAAAATTAACCCATGATTTTAGCTTTGAATATTTTTGGAGTTTAGATTTGTGAGAGGAACTGAGAGACATGTTTATCATGCTCAATGATCTTCTTACATTTGAAAATTTGAAACAAAATCCTTTTTGAATCTCCTTATTTAGATTTTGAGTTCTTGGTACAGTTTGGATACAAGGAATAAAACTCATAATTTTTTATTTGAGTATTTTTTACAGCACTTTACACAAGTTGTTAGGCACATTGACAATGTTTAGTTTTCATACTTACTTTTAAGAAGTAATTGTTGTTTTGGGAATGCATCTATTTTTGGCATGTATATGTTAGGTGCATTTTAAGACCCATATTTTTGGGCATGTTTGTAATTGTTCTCACAATGCAAAATATCATTCTTACCATACTTATAAATCACATGTCCATGTGGGCAATAAATGTGATTTCTAAATATGGTAACAATGTTAGAATGCATTTGATTACATTGACAAACATTTGTAGCTGCAATGATATGGCAATTTCACCATGTTCAAGGGACATTAGTTGTTGTCTTTTTAGTGTCTTATATTATTGATCTATATTCGGGTGAAATTATACTTATAGTGATTGACCATGTCACGGGGAATCAATTTGACATTTCCTCTTTTGGCATTTGATTGTCTATTTTGACACTGATCAATTTTGGTGATTACATTTGATCAAAGTGGTTTGACAAAATCTTCTGAGGATGCATTAGACATTCGCCTATTATTGGCATTGGTTTTCTTTTTTAAACTAGTCTAAGTTATTTGCAGAGATTAGCATTTCACAAGGAAAATCATATCGAATGTAGCCTCATGATGGCATGTAGATTTTCCATTTTTGAACTAACAATTTGGTGATTTTATTATAAAAATATGCAATAATTTTTCCCATAATTTTATTTCTATGGATCATGTGTGTTTGTGAGATGCAAGAAGATGATTGGAAGTTTCAGTGGGTAAAAATGGGTTTTTGTGGAACAAAATCCATCTCAGTGGGGAGGTGTGATCCAAATATCAATGCAATAGACATAGTTTCATAAATCTATTGTAGTCGGTTTCACCATGTAGAGTAGATCGAGAGCTTTTGGTGGTATGTTGAATGTTGAAAATGGAGGTTATATGCAGAAGTTATTGCACGCTAAAATTTTGGTCAATCTGGCAAAAATATGGGCCCACGTGCATGTTCAAGATGACATAGATGCATGCACACTCGCCATGTGTGCCAATCAAATGGAAACAAGTGGCAATGTGATATTGGATAAAAAATGTGTTTTCCGCCTTTGATCTTGAACACTCGTTATTAGATGGGTGGGCCTCACTATTTTCTTGCTGAGAGCCCTTAGCCAGGGTCAACACACTCTTTTTGTGGAGGGGTGCCTTTGCCTCCATTTATTCATGTTACTACTATCAAGATTTTGTAATTGAATGCCTTTATTATTCACCACACTATGCATGTGGGATTTTAAGCATTGTAATTTTATACCATATACTAAGCATTGTTACCATCCATTGCTAGCTCAACCTACCGAGTCACCTAACTACCTCAACCAACCACCAATTCGTCCAACCACTTCATCCGACATACCTCACTCTGCTCGACTCCCGAGCCACCACACCTCACCTAACTCCCACCGACACCTCCAGCTTGCCCCATCGAGCCAACAATACAAACCCTCACCGACCATTCAATGTGGCATCAATAACACCATCTTGAAGCCACTTAGCCTATCACTTGCCCCAAATATAAACCTCATTGCCCATGTTGACACGGTGAATGTGGGATCTTTTGCCCAATATAACTAATATGTAGTTGAACTGGAGGTTAGAGGGGGTCAACCCCAACCTCCCACTTGTTAAAAATACTCCACCGCTTAGGCCATTGGAGGTGATCAAATATATATAATGAGGAGTCAATATTTGAAGGAGTTAATGTTTAGGACTGTGTAATGCTTTGATAATAGAGCATTTTAGTGTAACCTAGTAGATTTTTTGGCTCTCGGTGTAAACTGGAAAGTTGTCCATAATTTTGAGACAATTCGGCACATATCTCATTTTCCCCGATTTGAAGTTCTTTTGTTTAATGAAGAATGAAGGGAAGATCACCCAGGTAGAGACAGGAACAAACACGAAATAATGTGTTGAATTATTTAAAAGCTTCCGATTTCTCATGGTCTTCTTTTACAGATTTTTGAGGTTCATTATTTGATTTGTAAGTTTTTGAATGTACTTGCAAAGCTAATTTTAATGGATCAGTTCAAATGAACCCAGGGATGTAGGAATTTCCAAACCCCGTAAACAATTTTGGTGTCATCTTTTTTGATTTTTTGCATTCTGATTTTCTAATTTATTTCCCCATTTAATTAGTCAATTAAGTTCAGACAAGCAAATTTCTCAGTTTACGACATTTGTGAAAAATCGGTAAAATGGAAATCTGAATGGTTTGATTGAACAATGAATAACAGTGATTTTGGGAATCATTAAATTTAGTTCTGGATCACTCTGTAATTAGTTTAATTTAGATATTGATCAGTTTTAGATTTATAAAAATCAAGAAATTTGATGAATTAGATTGATCATGTGTAAACAAGTAAAACAATACGAGGTCTATTGTCATTTGCAGATCACTTCTTGACAACATTAACACTCAACCTAGGGTTTCCTATCTTTGCAGTTATTTTCATTTATATTACTTACTACTTTTTGACACATTATTATAATTGTTTCCACCATTTGGGAGCCTCTTATTGCTCAACATCTATTCCCCTAAAGCTAGCTTTTGTTTTCGTAAGTTTTTAGATATCAAGGTTATTTTAGGGTGCCTAAGGAGAAAGTGTATTTTATATGTTTCATATGTTGTTGTGTGCATATATGAGAAAAGAAATAGGAAATCGTAACCAGAAACCTAAGTCAATTCATTTCATTGAATTTTTTCAACTTTTTGGAATACCCTCGACACTTTGTGCTTGCCTAGAGTGCCTAGACATTTCATACATTTTTCTATAATATCTTTCATATTTTGGGTGCGTTCACTACTACTTTGAGCATGCATTTCCAAAACCAAATTAAAACAAATGTCAATGGAGTCTAATTTATTCAAGTTATTCCTCTAAACCCTACATGAATGCCATATTACTAGATTTGAAAATATTAATAAGGCATTATTACATTTTTGCACATGTGTGTCATGTTTGATTAAAAGTAATTATAATATTGGTATTTCATTTAAGTTTAACCCATAAATCTATATATTACATTATGGTGAACCCATACTCTCCTACACCCAACTAATGTGTTCTTTATTTTATTATTATCACATATATAGTATGGGATATATTTTAAGCATATTGATCTCAAGGAGGAAGCTCCCATTCCTTTGGCGATGCTCCCCAAGTGTAGACACAAAATCACACACTTGGGTACATTTATAGGTCTTAATCACATACCACTATTCATATGATTCATAAGTGAGAAAACTAGTAATTGACAACTATCTTTTGTTTTTTGTATATTTTGCACATTTTCTATTTGGCCTTATACACCCTACATCTCATTCGGTATTTCACTTATTTATCTTTTATGACTTTGGACACCAGTTCCTGTGGCACCCATGTCCTTCTCGGGCGCCCTCGACCCTTATCTATCTTACTCACTTATTTTGGGTATCTTTTATCTTTTAGGCATCTTATTTTCTTATGGGTCGGCCTTTTAGTTGTCAATTACAAAATTCAACCAAGGGAATCATATAAATACAAATCTATGTGACCATAATAAAGGACCAAGCTCTAAGCATCTATTATCATCACCTAAGGTTGCATCCAAAGGCATTATAAGAGCATCAAGGCATCCATCTAGTACTCATTCAAGGGACAAGGGATTGTATTTTCTGCATACATGCATAGGAAGGGAAGTTCATTTTTCCATCCACACATCTATTTACATTAGTACATCTAGCTATCACCCGTTATCATATGCACTTGCACAAGGGATTCCTAGGGCATGATTCTATCACACACGCATAAGAACTACATGGAGTCTGAAATGTAGTGCGGTGTTTAGTTATAAGATCACTCGGTCAAGTGACCACCGGGGTCAATCTGACTCCCCATTTACATCTTTCTTTTTTAGGATTTGATGTAGTTTGGAGTTTTACAGGATATCGTTTCTTTTGCATGTTATAGGTGAATTATGCGATAATCAAGTGACCAAAAGTGAAGATTAGTGAAACTGTGTGACATAGTAAAAACTAGTTTCGAGCTCTGTGCGGTCATAGGTGCCCAACAGAGGTCCCTAATGCCTATGCGCCTAGTCCTGCTCCGTGCACCCTAGTTGAGATTCATCTCGGAAGTTTTAGGATTTTTATGTGTGATTGCGGTGTCTGCTCCTCCTACTCATTAGTCTTCAAGTCCGAGATACTTTGGGATCAAGTGCAAAATCGCTTAAGTCCTTCTCTCTCTCTCTTGCACCTAGGATTTTCTAGTTTCCTAGAATATTGCTTATGTCATCTATATTCCCGTAGTTGTTTAGCATTTATTTATCATAAGTGACTCTGTAATTAGGGTTTTGCAAATTCTATATTTGTTAAATCATTTGGTGAACTTGACCTTTGAGCACTATTGGATCTTTCTTTCTTCTTTTTTTTCTTCAATATCCTAAGTTTCTTCCATCATGGCTATTTCCATCTATGCCTTTTTACAAGCTAATCCTGAATGTAAGGCTAAAATCAACTCTCTCTTGGCTAATAATTACACTCTTGCTAATAATCCTCTCGATCATGTATATCATTTTTTTTTATGCGTTTACTCAAAACCTTACTTTCCCATCTGATGTAGCTTCCACTCTTTCTGTTTACAATAATGATCCTCCTCTTTATATTAACGCTTGCATCTTTAACATAGGCATTAGGTAGGTACTAGTTGATAATGGATCTAAGCTCAATTTTTGTAATATTACATTTCTTCAACAACTTGGCATTTCCTCTGCTAATCTTAGTCTAACATCTATTTCTATTCGTAGATATGATTCTTCGCACAACCATGCATGGGCCATATCACCTTACCTATCACAGTTGGGCTAAAAATTTCCCTACGGTATTATTTTTCATTGACACAAAACTCTAATATAATTTATTACTTGGTAGAATGTGGCTTCACGCTATGTAGGTAGTACCTTCTACAATTCATCGATGCGTTAAGTTCATACATGATGGTTGTGCATATAATGTTCTTGTTCTTGTGACCCATTCAAATATTGCACTCTAGACCCACTCACTTCTCTCCCTACTCCATTTCTCTATCACAATGTCGGTCATCCCCATAATCCTCCTACATATCTCACTGATGATTATCAACTCATGGAACCTCCTACCCCTACCACCGACATGATTCGTCTCCAGGGATCCATTTATGCATTGGACACCATGTCACCTTCCTCATATTCCCATGAACACTCTGCATCACCACTTCCTCCTTTCACATGCACTCTTTTCATCAATAATTCTTATTGGCCACATATTCCATTCGATCCTACTAGTTCTGATATTGTTTGCACACATGATGGTTTAGCTCGGTTGGGATTTACACTCAATGATCTCCTTCCTCCACCTCATTCTCCTCACCTCTATCATGGATATGTTTACATCACTGTTGCTTATGGCCTTTGTGTTTTCCATCTATAATTCTTTGTTACATGCACTTCTTGCACTTCTCCACTTACACTTGGGTAGTCTTGGCTTGACTACATTGGTGGCACTTTGGATCCTGATCATATTGATATCACATTTCCCATGCCTTTCAGTTGTGTTTCTATTTGCAATGATTTATTTTTTGGCTATACCCAAAATATTATTCGCTGGTATGCACATGATTTTCTACTACCACCATTCAATGATGAATAATACGTAATGTACATGTACAATTTGCACCGTAATGGCTCTTTATCATATTAACCCCATACTATTACTTATCAATTCTCTTACTCTTCTCCATTTGACTTCAACCATGATAGTGATGATCTCTTAGATGATGTTACTTGATTCTTCTCTACATCATACACTTGGGGGAATTTTTCTTACTTTTCCCCTTCTCCTAACATTCTAAGGTGTCTATCATTTCTACTCATACACTATGTGCTCCGTACTTTCTATTTCTAAAGCAATCTTATGAAACTTAATACACATAACTTGTATCATCATTAACCTATGACGTGCTCTTGTGTTAAGGTTCACACTTGACATTCATGAACCTCACATTACACACACTTCACACTCGTGCATTCACGATACATATTTTTAGCATCTACCATCACACATTGTACTCACTACCCTGTCATACACTCTAGTTCCACAGCTCAAACTTAATTAGGGAGGATCTCAATCTAAAATGAACCTTACACACTACACATTTCATGTTACACACTTCATAGCATTATATTTTTAGACACCATATTATCCTCTTCTACACTCTATGCTCTATGCTTAATTGATATATCTTTCTAGCACACAATTCAAACCATTTCCCGATGACACGCTCTTGTTCAATGGTTCATTCTTGACTTTCGAGGGGTATTTTATAAATGAATATAATCTCATACTCATACACATCCAATCAAGGGGCACACTACCCTTATCACATTCACTTTGCATTCCATTCCATCTCACTCATACACATCATGTTGCATATCTTCGTTGCAATTATTCTTGTTGGCTTATAATTGAACATGTTACACTTTGCTTACTATGTTAGACGAATATTTAGTATGTCATTATATACATGCACGTTCACTTTTTATTTAGTTGTGAATGCAAACTTTCTACTTGATATTTACACGTAACACGACGCGCTTGGCACTATACCTCTTACTACTCCCACCGAGGCTCTGGGGAACCTACCTTTTCATACATCATAGGTGCTATTGTTTCATTATCTACTACTTTTTATTTGTACTAGTACACTATTTCACATTCATCTATACACGCCTTGACATACCACTTATATTTCTAACATGTTAACAGGTGCTTCATGTGCAACATTTCTCACCAGAACTATATGCCACTATGGTTGTCTGCATATATTTTTCACACACAACTAAAGAATGTAAGGGTTAGGAACAAGTGATTATTATTAATTAACTGCCAAAATAAATTTCTAAAATTAGGATAATACTTTTATACTTGTAATCGATAGGATAAATAGGATACAAACTTGAAAACAAAAAGTAATGAGTGTACTTAGTTGATTATAGATTATTCTAGGAGGATATGGGAGGATGTGCGACTAGAACATGGAGACTTGAACCTGATGATTCTTTGCTCTAGATACTGTAACTAGAAAATGACCTAGGGCAGGACTATACAACTCTTCCAAGACTGTCTATATAGTCTTGGAACTACTTGGTTTCTAGCTCAGTAACTTCTCAACATTGTTGGTTTCCTGGAACTATTTGTCGCTATTAAACCATAGTTATTGGTCATGCTTGAAACTCTCCAAATACGTTGAACATGATCTCAAAACCTAACTGTGGATGGGAAGTCTTGCAAAACAAACATTAGTTAGGTTGTGGGAACCACCAAATTTGGTACTACTCTAAAGAGGCCTCAAACCACATGTTGCTCTCCACCTAGCATGTGATATTTGAATGAATATAACTAAATTTGACAACCACCTTTGACAATTTTTGAGTTGAGTTGGATCTTGCTAAGATACTTAGGAAAAGGATGTTTGAATGTTTGTAAAAGAGAGAGACTAATGTCTTGACACGGTAAGAAGCTTCAAACCTATAAATATTTCTTCCTTAGTGACTGTAGGTGTGTTATTTTGAGATTTAGGGAGCCTTGGGTGCCTTTTGCAAGTGTTAGAAGTGAGTGTATCAATGTAGTGCCATATGATTTCCAGGTTAGCAAATGAGGTAGTGTTTACTTACTTATATATGGTTTCATAGATGATTTATCTTAGAAAGGTCAAACCAAAGAGATTATAAGGCCCAAAAAAGGATATGAATTTTCAATAAAATTTATAGGACATGTTAATCCAAGACCGTACAAAGCTAGATAAGACCGGATATACTATCCCGACCCAAACTATACAACCTTGACCATAGAAGGAAAAAATTCAATATTAAGTTTGGAAATTTTCAGTTGATGTGTGTTTATGAATATTTCACATTGTACTCTCATAATTTTATAACATGTCAATGTATAAGGATAAAAAAATAAACAAGAGACCTCCGAATGTGCTAAGTAGGAATGGAAAGGTTGCATTTATCTTAACAAGAGTGCATTGTCAAAACTAGTAGTGTCAAAGAGTGAATTTCCAAATTTGAGTGTATACACGCATGATGTAAAAAAATAGTGGAGAACATAAATCATATTACTTTGAAACATCATGATACTTGTTTAAGTTGTTGGTTGTCTTGACAACCACCTTTGACAATGTTTGAGTTGAGTTGGGTCTTGCTAAGATACTTGGGAAAGGGATGTTCGAATGTTTGTAAAAGAGAGAGACTAATTTCTTAACATGGTAAGAAGCTTCAAATCTATAAATATTTCTTCATTAGTGACTTGTAGGTGTGTTATTGTGAGATTTAGGGAGCCTTGGGTGCCTTTTTCAAGTGTTAGAAGTGAGCGTATAAATGTAGTGCCATAGGATTTCCAGAGTTAGCAAATGAGGTAGTGTTTACTTACTTATATATGGTTTCGTAGATGATTTATCTAAGAAAGGTAAAACCAAAGAGATTATAAGGCCCAAAAAGGATATGAATTTTTAATAAAATTTATAGGACATGTTAATCCAAGACCGTACAAACTAGATAAGACCAGATATACTATCCGACCAAAGTATACAAATTTCCTTGACCATGGAAGGAAAACATTCAATATTAAATTTGGAAATTTTCGGTTGATGTGTGTCTATGAATATTTCACATTGTACTCTCATAATTTGACAACATGTCATTATGAAAGGATAAAAATATAAACAAGAGACCTCAGAATGTGCTAAGTAGGAATGGAAAGGTTGCATTTATCTTAACAATAGTGCATTTTCATAACTAGTAGTGTCAAAGAGTGAATTTCCAAATTTGAGTGTATACACGCATGATGTAAAAAAATAGTGGAGAACATAAATCATATTACTTTCAGTAACATCATGATACTTGTTTAAGTTGTTGGTTGTCTTGACAACCACCTTTGACAATGTTTGAGTTGAGTTGGCTCTTGCTAAGATACTTAGGAAAGGGATGTTTGAATGTTTGTAAAAGAGAGAGACTAATTTATTGACACGGTAAGAAGCTTCAAATCTATAAATATTTCTTCATTAGTGACTGTAGGTGTGTTATTGTGAGATTTGGGGATCCTTGGGTGCCTTTTGCAAGTGTTATAAGTGAGCATATCAATGTAGTGCCATAGGATTTCCCAGTTAGCAAATGAGGTAGTGTTTACTTACTTATATATGGTTTCATAGATGATTTATCTAAGAAAGATAAAACCAAAGAGATTATAAGGCCCAAAAAAGGATATGAATTTTCAATAAAATTTATAGGACATGTTAATCCAAGACTGTATAAGCTAGATAAGACCGGATATACTATCCTGACCAAAGTATACAACCTTGACCATGGAAGGAAAACATTCAATATTAAGTTTGGAAATTTTCAGTTGATGTGTGTCTATGAATATTTCACATTGTACTCTCATAATTTGACAACATGTCATTGTGAAAGGATAAAAATATAAACAAGAGACCTCAGAATGTGCTAAGTAAGAATGGAAAGGTTGCATTTATCTTAACAATAGTGCATTTTCATAACTAGTAGTGTCAAAGAGTGAATTTCCAAATTTGAGTGTATACACGCATGATGTAAAAAAATAGTGGAGAACATAAATCATATTACTTTGTAACATCATGATACTTGTTTAAGTTGTTGGTTGTCCTTTAAAACCATCTTTGTAGGTTCTTGATTGTTCTATTAAGATCATTTTGATGTTAGGATTTTTGGTTTTCCTATAAATCCATCCTTTTAGGTTGTTGGTTTTCCTGTTAAAACCATCTTGATGTTTAGGTTGTTGGTTGTCCCTGTAAAACCTTTTGGGTGTTTGGTTTTTGTCCATCCTATGTAAAACCTTCATTGTATAGGTATGGAGGATGAAAGGACATATGGGTACCTATTCATACATGGGCGTTGTTGAATTCATCTATGAAAGTCACATATGAGAATATAACTTTAGAGAGTTGTACAATAGTGCATGTGGAACAAGATCATGAGCAAGCAAAGGCGAAAAACTACAATTGAGAAGTGTAATTATTTTTCTACCATTTCACACTAAATGGGAATGTTAGAAATTAGTTAGTGCTCTACATTATATATATATATATATATATATATATATATATATATATATATATATCGACATATATATAGACATATATATATATATATATATATATATATATATATATATATATATATATCTATATATATAGACATATATATATATATATACAGACATATGTCTATATATATATGTTCTGTATGTATATATGTAGATATATACATATATACATAGATCAATATATACATATATATACATATGTACATATATATACATATGTACATATATATATATATATACATATATACATATATATATATATATATATACATATATATATAATGGGTAGTGAGTAAATTAATTATGTGAAGTAATAATATATGTTGTTACATTTGTTGTAATAACAACTCATGAGATAAATGAGATGTGAGATTTGGATGTACGTGAGTTATATCTCACTATTAGTTAGGGATGAGTGAGAATAGGATGTGGTTGAGTAAATATAGTGATCTATTATTTATGCCCAACCTCCACATATGAAGTATTTGAAAAGGATTAGATATATGTAATGTTTATGTTGAATAATCTAATGAAGTAAGTTTATTTTATTTCATTCATGTAATTTTGAACCAAAATTCACAATTTTATAGTTAAATCACTTGATAATGTTTACATTAGTTTTCTTTCTTAGTACTTGAATTGGTTTTGATGGTATTTGTCTTTGGGAATATTTCCTCACCAACCTAGTTTGGAGTGCTTAAAACATATGTAGGGTTTCTCCTAATGTGTTTTGTTTTATGGAAAATTAGGAGATCTTTGAGTTACTTTTGAGAGATACTTTCTTGAGTAGTGCTTGAAAGTGTTAGGTAATTTCTAGGTGAGTAAATGAGTGTGTTTGAACTACGTGTATAACATTATGTAGCTATAATTTCAAATCAAGTTTGAACCATGAGGAAATTAACAACCCATAAAAGATATTAAAATTAATAAAATGACCATTATAAGGGCTAGGAGGAAACCACTAGTTTCAAACTAAATTGTTTGGTGGGGGTCCATGTTTGTTGGTTTGGTCTAGAAATTTTTGTGGGGATGGAAAAATATATAGAGGATAATTATGAGTGATAGATAGATATATAGATATATATAAGAGTTATTCTATTAGTGACTGAGAAATGTAATGGAGAGGGAATATTTCATAATATGACTAGGGATATAAAATTGTGTTTGAAATGGGTGCACAATTCATGATTTAGGTACAAAGCCAACATTGAAATTATCAAGTGATTAATTGAGAAATTTAGGTGTCTATTGCATAACCACTCTCCTACAATAAACTTACACACATATATTAAAGAACTATAAAAAAATAGCGTAATGAAATTACTTGTATAAATATGAATATCAACAAATAGAACACCGGATAACACAAGATTGTAGATAAATGATCACAATGTGCAAGTAGAATAGCTTAGCCACTTTGAGGGGGAAAACTCCAAACCCTACAATAAGACTCAAATGCTCAATATGATGATTAACTACTCCTTACTACCACATATATACATACATACATACATATATATATATATATATATATATCATTCTTATGCTATGGCCAACACCAAGGCTGACTTAGTAAACATATGAAAGCATAAATGAATAACATATGACAAGAAGATAGATTATGTAAGCCACAAGTCGGCACTACATATCCAATATAAGTTATAGGACTAAGGTAATAGTATGCCCCTCCCCTTCAAAGCATCATTTTCCCCAATGTTAGCCAACCCTGGATGTTATTGCAGAAATGCTTCATCCTCCCATGTTACATCCCCAATATTCATATTCTTCCACTTGATGAGATACTCAATAATGAATCTAGTCCTCAATATTTTGGTGTGTGTTTAAATAATACCTTCAAGTTCCAATATGATCCTTCCTTCCTCATCTAGTTTAGGAAGAACTGACTGGGTTGAAATGTGTTGCCCAATGACTTTCTTCAAGCAAGAAACATGGAAGACTGGATGTATTTTTACTTCCTTTAGGTAGCTCCAAACTTGTATGCCATACTACCAATTTTATGCAACACTTGGTAAGGACCATATTATTTAGGTGTAATTTTATTATCCTTCTTCTTTTTTTTTTAATGACAACTTCTTATATGGATGTAGTCAGTATAAAAAAATCTATCACTTCAAAGTGTCACTCACTATGGTGTTGATCAACATGTTTCTTATGCAATTTTGTGTCATTGCCAAATTCTCTCTAAGGCTAGATAGTACCTCGTGTTGGTGATGAATGTGATCTTTGATTGCTCTCACCTTAGCTTTGACCTTCAAGATAGAGATTAGCGGTGAAGGATGGTACCCGTAAAGTGCCAAAAATGGAGACATTTTGGATGAAGTATGAAATGAATTATTATACCGCCATTATGCAAGTGGAAAATCATTGCACCCAACGTTGTTGTTTATCCAAAGTAAAACATTGAAGATAATTTATTTACCACCTTATTTTCCCATCTAACCGGGATGATAAGATGAACTCTAGGCCAATTGGGTAGCCAAACAAGAGAACAAATTAGTCCAAAATTTCTCGTAAAGATCGGATCACGATCACTTACTAGAATTTTTGGTGTGCCATGGAGATTTTGAACTATGTCCATAAAAGAGATGAAAACTATACTAGCTGTGAAAGGATGAGATAAGGCACATAAATGAGTATATTTGATAAGTCTATTCACTATGAACATGATGACACTTTTCCCTTCGATTTAAGCAATCCTATGATCAAATACACAAATACCTCTTCCCATCTCTCATTAGGAATAGACAAGGGTTATGGGAGACATGGTGTCTTAATAGTCTCGCCCTTATTTCTTTGACACACCAAAAATTAGTCCACAATTTTTTGAGCATATCCTTTCAACCCCTCCCATAAGAAATCTTATTTAACTCTATGATAAGTTTTCAATAACCATGAATGACCACCTAGTGGAAAAGAATGGATCTCTAAAATAACATGGTGTTTAAAATACAACTTGTCCTTCTACCACAATGTATCATTCTTCCATATAATTTTTTTGGATAGGATATTCTCAATGAGATTTTAGGTCTCTTCATCTTTCTCATTATTCTTCCCTTGCTTTATCTACCCAATCTACCTTTAGTACAAAGATGACACATATAAATTCTTATGTGGTCTCATCCTTCCTGATACTACATCAACAACCACATTTTCCTTCCCTTTATTTTAATAAGCTCAAAGTCATAACCCAACATCTTTATGACCCATTTTTCATGTAAAAAATTGTCTTCACAATACATTTATGACTTTGTCCATATTTTTTGTCACAATTAAAGCATAACCCTTTTTCTCTTTTTTCTTGAAGTTTTTGAGGTGTCACCAAACTGGCTAAGGGTATGATTGTGGAAAGGTGATACTGATCTTTTATTTTAGTGAAAGACTACCTTTTGTTAGAGAGAATTTTTTCCTCTTCCCTACATTCCATGATAATAGAATCATAAACCTTAATTGGATTAAATATACACACCTCATGCTCAATGTGGTCCTTAAGACCCCTAAGAAATAGGTCATTCAAATTCCCTTCCGTAATATTCTCCACACGCAAGGATAGGTTTTGGAACTGATGAACATAATCCTTGACTGATCCTGTTTGTCATAACTTTGCTAATTGGATGAAGTAATTCTCTAACACACTAGAACTATAGTGAAATTTCAGCTCTTTGGTAAAAAAATCCAAGTGACATTGAGACTATTCTTCTTCCTTTGAGAACATAACCATCGATACCGAATGAATTGGTCATGTTCAAGATACAATGATTTCATGGTCACCTTTTGTTCTGATGGGATCTGATGTAGATTAAAAAAAATCTCCATTTGGTTAATCCAGATGAGTGGATCCTTTCCATCAAAATTACGCATTTCCACTTTCGAGAATAATGCCACGTCATTGGTTAGAAGATCCACCAGAATGTGTAAAGGATCCTCCTTGGTTGGTGTGATTTGGATTTGTGTGTGCATTGCTTGATGAACCCATGTGACTGGAATGGGAATTCATGCTATTATTCATGCTTGAGAGAGAGCATTATATCCTTCCACAATGATTCAAACCCCATCTTCATTTGATCCTTAAGGTTACCTTCTAGTAGATGAAGCTCATTGTTGAGGTCATTCTTACTCACCATATTATTAACCCTTTCTGAAGATGATTAACTACCTTAAATATTCCAGAACTTGAAGATTCTAAATCTCTATATTCCTTATTTGGATTCATTCCTATAGTTTCTTGACCTTTCCCTTGGCCTTGAATATATCTACACCATGATCTGAGGTTTGGGTCTCGAGATACAAAGATTAGGGTAAAAAATTAGGGTTTTAGGTCTCGTAAATTTATTTTCCAAATAAATGGAAACATATAGAATAAAACCTATCTAATTTTTGGCAATATTTCTGAAAATATAAGAAAAATGAAAAAAAAATCCCAAAATTGCACCATGGAAAGCCACTTTATGAAAAAAACTAAAACGATATAACTTTTTCAAAAAAATGTTTAAAATTTGGAGAGGATCTTACTTGATTTATTTTACAAAACCATAAAAAAATGTAGAAAATTTGTCTACCTTGTTTGAGATATAGCCAAACCTTCACAATTAGGGTTTTGACAAATTTTGGTTGAGATCAAACTATGACACCACTTATAACGAAATTAATTTTGTAAATATGAATATCATAAGCAATAGAACACAAAATAACACAATATTGTAGCAAAATCATCATAATATGCAAGTATAATAGCTTAGACACTTTTAGGGGCAACCTCCAAACCATACAATAAGACTCAAATGCTCAATATGATGATTAACTACTCCTTACTACCACCTATATATACTATTCCTATGCTATGGCCAACAAAAATTCTGACCTAGTAAACATATGAAAGCATAAATGAATAACATATGAAAAGAAGAGAGATTATGTAAGCCACAAGTCGGCACTACATATCCAATATAAGTTATAAGACTAAGGGCGTAATAGATTATAACATGGATGTGATATGCCTCACACCACTACTCTCATAATCACATGCCACAATCATGTATCTGCATGAACCAATCATTATTAATGGGAACGAGATCCTCTTTCTTATATAATTCGTTGTCTTCACTAGATATACATTCTCTAGGATGAATCTAAACAAGAAAAAAAGATCCTTATAGTTCGGTACCTAAAATTTGTTGTGATAGTGGAATAGTTCATATTACAACTAACACATAACCTCCTTCCACATAATATCCTTTGAACTCCTTCAATTAGATTATTTACTATTTATGAATGCTTCAAATCCATTGGGAATTGGCACATGGTTTCTCCATATGTAAGGAAACTTAGACTTGACACATGAAAAGAATGACCAATTTTCTACACAAGAGTTTCTTCTTTTTCACTTGGTAACTTATGAAGTTCTATGGAAGAGTTATCCATCACCGGGTCACACATAATTTGTGGGCTTCTCAATTTTCATATGGTGTGTGTATATAAATTCCTACTTCATAAGATGTCTTTTCAAATCACATAAAACCATAAATGCCTTTCACGCATAATTCTCATAGAGTTCTATGTGATCACTTTCAAGTAAGACTTTGAGATATTCACAATAGTTGAAATCATCACTCATTAAATTCTTATTTTTACCTAAGATATTTTTAGTGAATAAAATATTGTGTGTGATCCTGGATGCTCTTGCATGATATATGTAATACAACATGTTCACACAATGGGACATGGGAGCTTAGTTTGATCTTATTCTATGACTTATATCTCCATGATATTTTAGTTTTTTTAAGGTTTGAGCTAACAAGAAGGAAATTGTATACTATTATATCAAATCACAAATATTACAAGCCAAATCATAGAAAATAAGACACAAAATAATGCATACATAATTTTGGAGTGTGCATAGTCAACACAAGACATGTGCATCCACTTGGGAGAGGTTTAGCTAGGAACCTAACCATCATTGCCAAACATGACCCACATAGAGTATCAAGGGATCAAATTTTCAAGGAATTTTTACATGTTCATCTTTATCCTTCTTCCAATTTTTGAGCTTTAGACACAATAATACTTATGGTGAAATCAGGTTGGGTGTTTCGTTGTTAAATTTCTAACATTTCCCTTCCGTACTAATTGGTTAAAATTCCCTTATTTACAATAATTTGGGTTTAGATTTTTTTACTATTTAGTCATGGGATATGAATTATAAATTAGTTCTAAATTTTTATGCACTAAAGCCCTAAACTTTAAAAACAACGTAATTGAATTGTTGATGCTTATAGAACCATTATGTACTAGTCATAATATTCTTATAGTGATAGTTGTCAACTAAATTAAGATATGAATAATGTGCTACATATGTTCACATAATCTAAAATAAATATACTTCATGAATAAACAAATGCATCTTATACTATGTGAACAAGTGCATACATTAAAATATACAGAGCATACCTCCTTAAGACGTGCTTTGAAAAATGAAAGAATAACAAAATAATAACTCTTGATATGGGTCTTAAAAACAAGGCTATGTTAGGTACCCACATGTAAAACCTACATAACATCCTAGACATAATGACCCAAAAATAGAGGATCCCACTTAATAAATAGTACAACATATACTTTTACACTAACATCCCCATTCATGTTGAATTTAGTGAGATGGATGTATGTCTCAACAAGAGTATTTTGAATTTTATGAGAACCACACATAATTATGAAGCAAAGAAACACTTTAGAAATCAAAAATCATGAAGCTAATGATGAAAAATAGAATCAAGAAGCATAAAAAATAATTCTAGACAAATCCTTCACGAAAATATAACACCAGGTGTTACCTTCCAAGATGGAAAAAGTTGAAACGGAGAATAACCAAGTGTGAAATTTGGGAAGGTACAAACACACACTAAAAAAATCAGTATTCAATTAAAGGTTGCCATTAGGTTCTTAGAACAAAGACTTGCTAAATAATAAAACATCAAACTGAATCTTGAAGAACATTCCAATACATCAAAAAATTGTCATGAAAATTTTCTCCAAGAAGGAGAGCTACTACTACTACAATGTATGTGTATCTCAATATGCTTTGAGTGTTAATACTTCAATGGGTTGTGAGAAATGTGGATGGAACTACATAGTTATCACACCAAAACATAGTGGGTTGAGCCTATAAAAATCCATAGTATAAAAGAATTTGGTGAATCCACATTGACTTACAACCACCAATGAAAAATCCACCATAATCCCCTTCTTCTATAGGAAGAAATCAAATAAAGAGTGCACCTTGTGGAGGCCCCAACTTTTATATAGGAACTGATTGAGCCCCTTTTTAAAAATGAAGACCTCTATGACATTTTCTATAGCTCTAACTAGTCATGGGCATTTTTGATAACTTTTTGAGGCCAAAATTAATCATCTAAAGGCGAAAAATTGCATATTAATGTTATTTTCACTATTTTTAGTATTTTATAGATTTAATATTGTTATATTTGGGCGTGAACTCGTGTTGCAAGTCACACCAAGATAACTAGTAGGCCCATTCAAGAATGCATGCAAAATTCATAAAAACAATTGCTAAAAATAAAAAGTTCAATTATCTCTAGGATAAATTTTTATATTAAATCTAGGATAACTTTTTTGATTTTATTATCTTTTAAAGTTGTGCATGAAAAATCCACCTTTGAGTCGTGATTTATTTAAAGGCTCTTATGTATTCCTTAGAGGGATAATGAAGAATAAAAACAATTATTTTCTACTACACAGCTTTTCTATATAGTTCAAATTGTATAATTTTTAATTCATCAAAAATAATATATTTCTTCATGCTAGACCAAATCATAAGGCTTTACCCAAGATGATAAATATATTCCATAGTTAACTTGCGAATCATCTAGATTAATCTGCAAGCAATCATTTTCGGTGTATCCCACCATTAATGTTGTTCCGCTCAAAAACATTCAATCCCATAATTTTTAGTACCTGAATAGACTATAGAATGCACTTGGTTACGATCCAATGACTCTTATAAAGATATTTGTAAATTAAGGAAAGATTAAAATGGTCATAAAGGTCTTTGTAAAATTAAGATAGGCCCAACTACAAAAGAAATATCAAAACTTTTATAAAATTAAAGTCTTTGTTCAAGCACTCTTTGTTTGTATTCAATATTTGAAGGAAATTTGAGAAAAGAAGCCCTTTAGACGTTAACAAACCTCAAATTATGTTGGTGTAGGATTACATACTCATTTGATCTACATAAATAAATAGATAATATAAAAGATTGGAAATAATCTTCTTATAAAATTTTAGAAAGTAAGAAGAATATTATTCATATTACATATTAAAAGTATCCTTCGTCGAGCCCGAACGCTGCCTTTGTCGATCACCCCGACCGCGAGACTAAGGCCGAGGGGGAGGCGGGGACCATTGCCGCATCGAGAGAAGGACGATGTGGCGAGGACGGAACCGGGTGACAAAGCACTAGGCACTACCCTAGTGTGCGAGAAGATCCTACTCCAGCGGACTTTCTCCACCTAGTCCCGGATTTGAAGCAACAATAATTTCAATTTTTGGTGGGAGATCCTCCCCGTTCCCGTGATGGCAATGGCTCTAGCTTGGGGGCTCCTCCCTCCGGCTGAAATAGTGGCAGTGGCTCTGGATGGCCTTCTTCTCCTCCAACTTTTGATTCAAGGCGAGGTACACCCCCGATAAATTTTCACGCTTAGCTCTTGCGATTTCACCGACTGAGATAGGATGCTCGTGCCCGCGATCAGGGCGATGGATGGGATCCTATGCCGACTTCTCCCGATCCCCCTGTGATGGGTTGGGGTGCTTTGCACAGCCGACTTCTCCTTGTCCTCCTCCGTATGCCATGTTCGTTGAGGTTGTTTAATTAGCTCCTTTGTGACTTGTCACTTATGTGACTTGTTCTTTGTTCGTTTGTATTTTGTATCCTGTGGCACGTGTGTGCTGGTGTGGTGTATTTTGGGGTGTGACTTCTCCACCCAATTTTTTGATTGGGAACCCTATGTACTTTTCTTGATCATATCAATATAAAAGTGTGTTTCAATAAAATAAAATAAAAGTCTCCTTCAACGTATAAGATCCTAATTTTTAGCCAAAAAAACTATACCTATTAATAGAGCTTAAGTCAATAAGAAAATCAAGGAAAGGGAAAAAGAGTTGGAAAGTAGAAAAAAATGGGTAAAGCCATCTTACCCTAACAATGTAACACTTCACTCTTAACTTTAAAAAAACAACAGAGAGAAGCTTAAAGAGCCAACCAAGTTTGTCAACTTGTGCTCGATAAACATACATGCCAACAAGTTACACTCAACAAAGCATAGAAAAGCTTGACCAAATTCATCAAGTTGCGTTCAAGAAGCATATAAAGCCAAGAATCAAACACAAAAACCTAGAAACACAACCGTGGCCAAATTACTGGGAAACCCAAATATTGTATACTATTCTCTAGTCTTGTTTGAGTTTGGGATGGTGGTGGTAAACATGATGAAGATTTTGACTCTCATAATAAACTTGTCCTTTGTTTAAAAAGATGTATATTCAGTGTATCAATAAACCATCCATAATTGTGCTCACAAGTCAATGTTCAAAGATTTCTTGTCATGGTCAAAGGAAGTTCTCCCATTACTTTAGGCATTTTAGACTAAATAATTTGCTTCTTTTATCTTTTTGGCGTGGAATATATTTTATTGCAGGAAGTGAGAAGTTCAAGACGAGCACAAAAAGTGTGGGGGAAAACTCAACGAAAGAAAAAAAAAAATGATCTTTCACTCAGGTTTTTAAAACAAAGATGCAAAGCCGGTCGTTCGCCGACGTGCTTTTCGTAGCCGTTTTGAGGATATACTTATATTAATGTAAGATATGCAAATGGCGCCTCGAAACGCGCTACGGGCAATTGCAGGTTCCCACCACCAGTGGACGGGCACAGCGCGTTACCATTCGTGCATCACACGGTGGAACGCTTTCTCTAAGCCGGTGCCTCGCATTCGTCTGTCGCTTGTCACGTGGGAAAAATAAAAGGAAATGTTCTTTCATTTTTTTAATTATAGTTTGCCAACTTATATACTTATGTTGTTTAAATTCATAATAATTTCTCTTATTTTTAAGACTTCTTTTGTACGAACATGTCCTTCAATGAAGCTGCTGTTAAAATATTCTTATATATATAATTTGAAAAAATAAACTCTGTTATCATTTATAGTCTTAACAAATTATGGAAATTTGTAATTTAAGTCTATTGACTCTCAACAAATTTTAATTTAAGGGGTAGTTTTAAATTGAAATTTTAAGTGTATTTTACTTCTACATAATTTGAAGTTGTGATTTTTAGGAATTTAAATTCTTCACACATAAACCAACTTAAAAATAACAATTACATATTGATCCTTCAAGATAAATTGTATATTTAATAAACAATCCAAAATAGAGATGAACACTTCAAACCAAGATATCTTTTTCCCTTGAAAAAATATTAATATTATTAAATGGATTAAAAATATAATTAACAATTCTTTAGCATGTATAAAATATATGAAGAGAGTGAATATTATTGGCTAAATCTAAAATATATGTTAATAAGAAGGTTTATGGCTATTATATTCATTTTTATACTTATACACTATTTTGATTAATATATATAAGAGATATTGTTAAAATCTCATTTTATATAAAGACAGCAACAATAGTAGATGATTTATTTAATTGTATAGACCTTGTCTTTGCCATAATGTGCAGTGAATACTCCCTCTTTAAATATGTTTTCTTAAAAGCCCTCGCTTTAAAAGAGGAGAGGTTTGTTTGTGGGAAAACTAATCTGGCAAATGGCAATCACGTAATATATATAATAAAGAGCCCGTTTGGACATTTGCTGTATCCCTAACAACAAAGAACATTCAGCATTTGTTTTTATGCAAGAATATTCATGTTTATCATATTAAAGCTGGTTTCATAGATAGAGAGGGGTCTTGTGTTTAGTTATTGGATTATTTTATTTTATTTTACATAGAAGGTAAAGAACCATATTATATAGGAGGAAAATTGTTATTAGAATAATTATTTATGGATAATGATTAATAAATTACAAAATCAAAATTTTACAAAAATAATAATCTAATTAAATTGTCTCTAAAAACTGTCAACTTATTATCAAGTATAAAAATTTATAAATATGTGAATGTATAAAAGTATATTTACAATAAAAATTAGATAATAAAGAAGCTTTTTTATGTCGAAAGTAATTACAAGTATAAGAATTGAAATATGGAGAAATTTTTATGATAAAGAAAATGTTGAACATAAACCATCAAAAGTGGACACAAAGGAAGAATCTTTTCATAACCATTTGTAAATATGGAGGTAAGTGTAATAAACTAATTATTACTAGTGGTAACATTGTTAATATTGCGTTTAATGAGATAAATGAGAAGTTTGACATGAAATAGATTTAACACCTAAATCTTTATAAGATGTCTTTGTTGTTTAAGGAACATTAATTATTACTAAATGATTAATGGAAAGTTTGTTTTCGAATTGATACATACAAAGATAAAGGCATGCATGATATGGTGTCGATGGACGTGCGTCATGTGTTAAAGTGTAGACCTTTGGCAATTTGATAGGAAGATGCAACATGATAGCCTCGCAAATACTTACACCTTAGTGAAGGATTGTAGGAAGTTAACTTTGAGCTCTTTTAAAGAAATTAGTGAGGAATTGCAAAAGTGCCCAAACTTGTGTTTTTGACTTTCAAGAAAGTGAATCTTGAGCGATATGAAGGAGAAGGAATTATATTATTCATTCCAACAATTGCGCATCTAAAGAGATTGCAAAGAAGGTGGATGGAGTACATTCGAGTGACCTAGAGAAATTATTCCTACTATGTGAGTATGCAAATATCATGTCACATGATATTCCATATGAAGCAAGTCACCAATGCACAATATATAAGTCATCAAATGGATCTAATATGAGGATCTAGTCTTCCCAATAACGAAACATAATGAGGAGGTCAACTAGTCAAATAATTGCTTAGAAAGCATTTGATTCGTGAGAACTTGAAAATGTGTGTGGTATTTGCATGATTAGCACCAAAGAAAGAAGGAGAGTGGAGGTCACACCGATTCCAGGAAATCAATAAGGTAACAATCAAATTACGTGAAATTTCATCAAGTTTAGGATACCTATACAATGATTTCCCCAAGTTTCATTACATTCTATGTTTTTCCCTATTTCCCTAATTTCTTTAATTTTCCCTTTTCATCACTAACTTACTTAATTTTGAAAGTTTGGAATAATTTCATTAGGTTTGTCCTAATTTCCTCAAGTTTGAAAGTATAGTTAATGGTTGATTGGTTCGATTTGTGATCATGGTTCACAATGACGCGATACCTCATAGAACAAAACCACTTTTCAAAGTTAAATATCACTAAAACAAGACCTCAAGCACAACTCTTTGACAAGAAAAAAAAATTGATTTAATGTAAGGAAAGATTACAAACTCATGCGCAATGAATTAACCATCTAATTATAGTCTTAGACAAGACTTTACAAGAATTCTTCTCGAATTCTAATCCTAGAACTATCCTAATATTGTCGACTCTTGCTAAGCTTCTACAAAACTACACTTGGCTTACACTCTTAAGGGAAACTTTGCTTGATCCCTTAATATGGAATTAAACCTCTTCCTTGGTTGTTCACTCTAAGAGTCCAAGAGTCTTAGGTGCGTACACATTCAAATCTCCCTTCTATTTATAGAATTCACAAGGTTCTCGATCAAAGAACAAGATGCCTTCAACAAGCAAAGGTCCTCGCATAAAATATTCCTCGGGTTGGCTCTCAAGGGAGTTGATCAACTCCATAAGTTCCCATATGTTATATCAATATATCATTCATATCATTTTGTTTGTCCCTGGATGAAATAGATTAATCAAGAACCATTTATATCCTTTACAAACAATATTGATGTTGACATGTGATTTTTTCAAACATAGATCTCATCATTGAAGCTTATTGAAGCGGTCCTGAGAATGCAATATTTTGTGAAGTTGATTGTGTTTAACAAATTTTGTATTATATCATGGCTTTCGGTAAACATCGATGGAATTGGGAAATCTTGTGCAACATTCATAGTTTTGTGTGAATTTAGACAAGCTAATGTGGACTTCATAGTGTTGTATGACATTAGATTCACTGCGAGAATTCACAATGTCGCATAGCTCCAAAAATGTTACATGGCTTGGAAAGAATTTTATGGCTTCGCAGAATGACAAAGGAAAAGGTTTATTGCATGGGTTTCCCGAGAGTGGTGTGGAAATTGCATAAATCTTTATTCTCCAAATTTAGATATTTTTGGATGGTGTAGAATTTCTTGTGAACTCGAATGATTGTTCATCATTAACATAGGAACATTAGAGTGTGTCATAATTACTTCCAAGACATAATCCTACATGTATGAAAAAAATCATATAGTGGTAGTTTATATGTAAACAAAGTATCTTAAACTATTCATAACTTTGAAGTGTGGTGGTTTAGACAAAATTTCAAAGTTAATTCAATATTATAAGTAATCAATGGTAGATGAGGTTGCAAGTAGTAGAAAATGTTTTAATTTTTAGGAACATTATTTTCTTAGATACTAGTGCATTTTTACATGCTTATATCACTTTCATAATTGAATAAAGTTTTGTGTTATTTTCAAAAACTATCAATAAACCTTAATATCCCTCTTACTAGGAATATGACCTAAATGGATGTTAATATAACATTTTGGTTGTCACGTAAGTGTATGATGATGGAGGATGTCTTTTGGTCACAAAGGTAATTATATAATTTTTTGGGAAAGGATAGATAAATCATTACTAGTATTTTAATAGATCATCACTGATAGTGCACGGTAGAAATGGGATTTCATAATAGTACGGTTAGGAAACAAATATTTTCTAAGGGTGTAAGTATGAACTATCACTAATTTATATAATTTTGTAGACGTGCCACATTTTTTTCTAAATGCATTAATTCCACACAACTATATACAATTTGATATTTATTTTCACAATGTAAATCTAATTTTATTGTGTCTTTCGATAAATTATGCAATTCCTAAATTTTATGTACTTACTCTATAATAAAGTGCTCAATGCTCTCGTGTTAGGATTGTTAGGAAATACGAGAGAATAAATAAGATCACATATTAGATATCCACCATATTAATTTGCTAAAGATTCTAGTTTGTGACGAAAACAATTATAATGAATTAAACATAGATTGCGGAGATGTACTGAGTGCATTATAGTTTAATGTAAAGATCCCATAACACATTACAAATGAACATAGAACACATTATTTAAGTGGAAAAACCTTTCGGTAAAAAACCCACTGAAAAATATCACTTATCTTTATTGAGAATTGAATTTCACCCAATACTCCCACTATTTCTGGCGGATCCCTTATAGCTTACACCTTCTAAAAGGAATTACAAACTATCACTAACATTTTCTCAATACAGAGTTCTCGCTCACATATTTCACATCATGTTTCATGCATCTTCTTGTATATACATACTCACATAATTCACATAAATCCCTTTTATTTCCCGTAACCAATCTCAAATGAGATTGCCTTGTTTTATACAAGGCGGTGATGCAGGAGCATCGGAGAGAGAGAAGCATCAAAGAGGAAAATTATCCTTCTTGTCATGTTTTAGAGTTGTTGAGATGTCTTAGAGGTCTTAGTGAGGTATATGGGTCATTTCAAGTTGATGAGAGGTCTAGAAAATTTGAATTTTCTTCATATTATGTTTTCCCTCCAAAATGGGATTTGAACTAGTAAAGCTTGTAAATAGTGGAAAAATTACTTGTTAAGGCTATTCAAGGAGAGAGAAGGAATGTTAGTGTGTGTGAATGAGTTTAAACATGTGAAAAGGATTCCTAGGTGGAAATGAGTTAGCAAAATGTCTAAAAATGATGTAATTTACATATCTTGGCCATGTAAGGGCATTTGAGAGACTTGAAATGTTAGTTAGGTTTCATAATCAAGGAAATACATGAAGATGGATTCAAGTAAATAAGTTAGTTCCTCCTATAGGAGGTAAGGGAGAGAAAGAGAGAGCATCCCTCAAGGAAAGGAGCTCGAAGGAAGGAATTAAGCTGAATTTTGTAAGAAATGCAATTATATACGAGAGAAAACTCTATTTTATATTAATATCTTGTCTTTTTCAAGATTGATCCTGAGTTGGTGGTCAAGAACTTGTGGATATTTCTATATTTGCATTGAAAATTGTTTGATTAGAACCTTGTAGGAGGATTGATGAATTGAATTTTCATGTCTTTCTTGCATGTAAGTTGATGAATTGAACTATGCATGACTCGCATAACTATGTTTTTCGAGTTCGAATGAATCCTTGTTTAGAACTTGTTGATTAAGATAACATCACGTTATAATGTTGTTTGTTGTGTCATTTCAAGGTTTGAGAGTGAATGCCATGATGTTTTTTTCATTGCATGCATGCAACTCTAAGAGGTCTAGATTGTGGACTGAGTTAACAATTTGAGCAAGCTTTGTTTATTTCTATTGTAAAGTGTGAGTGTTAGTGGAATTATTCATGGGGAGAGGAGAATTTTTCAGAGCATTTAAAACCATTTTGAATATTATCAAATACATTTATGCATGTTAGATCAACACAAGATTTCCTTGCATGTGTAAACCCTACAACTATGTTATTTGCGGTTTGAGTGAGTGGAATTTAAGTGCTTTCCAAGGTTTAAGGAGTTCATTTCCTCCACTTGTTGAAGTGAACAAGTTCAACAGATGATGACATACTTGTATAAGTCTTCTTTATGTTTTGAAATCAAGAATAGAAGTTTTATAAACTTTTCTTCCTTCCCGTGAAGTCAAGTAAACCATGGCTAGGGTTTGATGGAGTTAGAATCTTTGAGGAATAATAATGCTTTGTCCCGATCCAAGGATTTATAGATACCATCCTTAGAGGATATTAAATAAGAGCTAAGAAGAACAAACTCATCAATAACTAGAAATCAATGGAATAACTTAACAGTAGGGAGTGTATACTGGTGAGGAAGTAAGTTGAAAACCCAGGGTTTGAAGAGTTAAGGAAATTTGAAGGCCTTAAACTAATTTTTAAAACTTGAAAATTTGAATTAATCACCTTCACAGACCCCTAAGTAACATTAAAGAATAATTATTGAAAAACAAAGGCAAATTTAAGAGAAAATTATGGCAATCTATCCCTAGGCGAGGTGCTACAGTTTGCAAGACCTAATTTGGAAGGATTTACTTGTGGAAAGAGGGTTACTTGCTTAGAACCAATCAAAGAAACTTTATAAGGAGATCAAACAAGAAAAAGGGTGTGAGTAAATGTCAATATTTTATCCAGAACCCATTATATCAAAAGTTAAAGCTTGGTAACCATTAATGCATGGCTAGTAGGAGCTTAAGAACCTATAAAGAGAAAGTAGAGTTTACGAGAAGAGGTTTAAGAGTTGGCTCCTAAAACTTAACACACACCATATCGGCCATAAAGGGTATTTGTATATGTTTTTACTTTGTTTAGAGAGTGCACCAATCCTTACAACCATGAACCATGCAGAGGTAATGCTCTTAAGAACCTAGACAAGATAGTTTGGTGAAGAAGGTAAAGTTGACCAAATCTTTTATTGTGAATCATTCTAAAGGATCATCGACATTGCATGAAGTGTATAAACAGGGTAAAATGAACAAGGTCGGTTTTTCATGATTTGGCCTTTTAAGACTAAGAATAAGATCTCATCAAACAGGTGCTTGTTAAATGAAGTTATTCATAGCTTGTTGAATGCATGCAAATTGAAATAAGCTCTACATCGTGGGTGGTTTGTTGTATGGGTAACTCTTATAATTTTAATTTAAATATTTTCTAATGCGGTATGTGATTCACCAACTTATGTTTTAAACAAAATTTATAAGCTAAGACCTTTAGTCTTTGGCGGGTTTTTATTAAGTCATTTTCCTACTTAATATTACAAACCCAACACTCCCCCTTAATATTAAGTAGGGAAACATGCCAAGTCACCTTTTTATACAAAAGGAATTACAATCCATAAATCATCAAAGTGATTTAGGCTAGCATGCAATCATATAACAATTGTTCCTCATAACACATGCCAAGTCACCTTTTTATACAAAAGGAATTACAATCCATAAATCATCAAAGTGATTTAGGCTAGCATGCAAACAAAGCACTTTGATCCATGGATTTTATAAAAGCTGCAATACTCTGCTTTAGTCTTCTGTGGGTTTTGAAAAAAAAAAATGTCGCGGTGTCAAGCTTTAGTGTTTCACGAGTTTTGGGAAATGTATGGTTCAAGGCTTAGCATTTTGTGGATTTAGAAAAATCCACAACATAGAGCTTTTTAATGTCCTGCGGGTTTTAAAAAAAACATGTTGCGGTACAAAGTTGTAGTATTATGTGGATTTTGGAAATGCCGAATACATTGCATCATATTCCATGATTTTTTAGAAAATATGCAACACAAAGTTTTTTAATGTCGTGCGTGTTTTAATAAAAACAATGTCGTGGTACAAAGCAAGAGTGTTACATGGATTTTGGAAAAATATGTGGTATATAGTCAACAACAAAATTCTCAAGATAAATTGATTAAATATGAATTATTACATAAGATTTTGAAGTCTTTTATAAAACAATAATATCCCATATCTAATGCTCCATTGGGTATTACAAATAAACTCACATTAATTGATAATTTACTCAAGAAAAATAGAAATAGTATAGGGAGTTTACAATTGGCACAATCAAGTTGTTAAGAGGTGGCATTGCTAAAAACATGCAAAACATTCCCATTCCTCTTTATTTCCCCCTCAAGGGAAACTCTGAAATTCCATAGCTCATTTGATTTAGAGGTGAACATCAATGTCATTTACATGATCTTTTGAGTCTTTCTCAACTGATTCAGAGGTGGAGATCAAAGTCATTCACAAGATCGTTTGAGTCCAATACCTCACACACACCCTCTGTGTGCTTGATATCCATATCCTCAACTTATTCATAATCTATGAGGTAGACAAGCTTTCCTTTCTCTTTTACTTTCCAAACGCGTCCTAACAATGTATCTTCTGATTCCACCATATCGTCATGCACTTTACTATCAGCCTCACCAAGTAACTGAATCACCATTTCTTCAGCCTTCACATTGTCCCCTAATGTGATGCACTTCATAATCTGTAGAGCTTCACAAACCGATGGCTTAGTAGAAAATTAATCAAAAGTATGGATGATACTTGAAGTGAGATCACACCAATTCAATGTCTCTGCTTCATCTCGGCATGTACATACCAAGCACGTGCACAATCGTACAAAGTAGACTAGAACTTATATACCCATAGATATGGTGGTAAATCATCATACCATGTCATCCAGTTCCTCGACAATTGTGAGCATGTACCATGGGAAAAGTATTCCCATCACAATCATGTACCACTGAAGGAAGATTACTCCTAGAAAAACTTGTTAAGCATGCCACTCTTATCTCACACAAACCAAGTAAGATATATTTTTGCATAGCCCAAAAACTCATTGTTTTACTTCGCAAGGTGTATACCATCATGTTTCTTTTATCCCCCTCATTATGACATTATTCCTCCATCGCACGTAATAATGAATTGGTCTTTTCTTCTCCAGTATACTTCAGCAAGCATACCTTACTCGACCGCCTAACGCATTGTTGCCTAATGAATCTCTTCACTCTTCTTTAGACCTCGTGAAAAACCATTTCATAAGTACCATGAGCCCAATTGTCACAAACCACGCTAGTAGTATCACTAATGAACTATGTATCTTCCCACTAAGTACACCCTCCTTTGATGGCTCCATATTCTCTAGGTCATGTGGAGTATATGCATAAATTTGATTGAGATATTCTTCATTGATGGGATTTATATAAGGTACAATTTTTGAATCACCCCTTGGTATCACAACACACTCATATGTGTTCTCAAATCTCACATAACACTTGTTAAATCGTAAGTCTGCATTGTTTACATAACACCAAGGATGGCCTACTAGTGTAAGGAAGTTATCTGCTTCAACTAGATCTAAGACCTCAAAGTCATTCTTGAACCTAGCTCCCTGAATGGTGATAGAAGCATCCTTTAGTACCCCAATGGGCATATCCCTTGTCTTATTAGCCATGTACAAAACATTTGAGGATAGCTGCAATGTCGACCTTCCCATCTGGTTCCAAGGATCAAGTGTGAGAACATTTACTTATGTGTTTGTATCAATGAGGATATTACTTACTAGTCACCCATTTATAATTGCATCCAATGTGATTTCTTTATCATATTTATGATCTTGAGGAGGTAAGTTGGCATGAATAATCTAGCACTCCCTTTCTATACCTACACATGGTGTCTTATCCCGCAACCATTCTCCTAATAGAGGTATGTTGTTCTCATATCTGATAATTTTGCATGCCTTTCTAAGATCATCTATATCTTCATGTTGTAATTTAGTATTCCTCATGTGTTTCCTCTAGCATGCTTTCTATTTCGATATCTTTGTATTTCTCCCTTGATCCTTGATGATGCCCCTAGTATCCCGATATACCTCTTTCTATTGTCCTATGTCCTGGATACTTCACATGCACAACTTATTCCCTTTTGATGAGCGATTTCACCTTCCCTTGTTCACACGTGCGATGCTTCAGTACATGTAATGACCAATAACGATTGGGATTATACTAAAGTTACATTCTTAGGTTCCTTTTTCTCCTACTTGGCACGTTTAACCTTAATCATGTCCGATCCCTTATCCTTCCTGTTATTATTCACATGTGGTCATATAAATATGGATAATCCTTAACCTTATGTGTCTTGCCACGAAGGCGCAAACCCCGATTCTTTAGATACTCGTGTTGATAGTGATCAGGTGATCCATAAGTATAACATGTTCCTCATGCAAACCTTCCTCAGCCACCATGACCTATGCTTCTATATCCACCTCTAAGGCCTCCATTAATATTATTGCACCCTTTACTATTATATCCTTCATGTGCTTGTGAGCTACTCTTTACACTAATATGGCACAATCTTGTCTCACAAGCCTCATGAATATAATCAATCAAATGATAATTGGTTGTGTCATGAGTATGCGCATCACAAATTTTTCAATACATGGATACATTCTTCCACGTAGCGCATTGCAAAAGTGGACAATTACGGACATCATGGTTCTTGTGACAAATCTCACAAGTTGTTAATAATGCATGCACATTCCTATGCAGATAGGTATCCTTGGAATGCCCTTCTTCCTCGTAGTTAGTACACCAAAGTCCACTATGTGTCTCATGACTTGAATTGGCAAATAATTTCTCCAACTAAGTGACAATTTACGCAATCTATGCTTCAAGTAATGGACTTACCCCCATGTCTACACTTCCAACCACTTCGGTGTGTAATGATGCTTCCAAATCCTCGCATGGGTTAGTGAATGTCTTATGTGATAGATCCTTCCAAAAAGGTGTCAGCAAGAATCATACAAATCACTACACATGATGACTCTAATGGATGTCATAGGAAAGCTTGGACAACAAGGTATTGAAAAGTGCATCATATTCCCTAACACTCTCGACAAGCCCTACTTAATGTCCTTCAACGTTCTAATACTTTGCTTCTCAAACTCAAGTATATGGAACTCATCTAAGAAGGTGGCGCACAACACATCATAATCCATTGTTGTCTAATGTGGATCATACTTATATACCAACTATGTATGCAGCCTTGAATGGTTATAGTAAATTGACTAGCCTTCTGATCTAGAGATGTTATTCCCTTGGCCCTCCATAGAATTTCACACTTGTGCACATGCTCTGTTGCATCTTCTACACTTTGATATTCAAGAAAATGAAGGGACATCTCAAAGAAAATCTAAGGGGTCTGTTGTTGTGGTTGTTGAGGTTTTTGTGCCATCTTCTCGTGGGCCTTTTCTTAGGGTGGGGCCAAATCCTGAACCTGAATCTCCACTAAGATTTCCTCTGCATGGTGGAGGAACTAAGCCTCCTAATCCTCCTCTTGCAACTTGGTTACTTGTAGAAGTACCACCTTGTCTCTGTTGGGTTTAATCACACCAGGTTGTACAAAACACATATTCAAATATAAGCATACAAGTAATAAATATGGAAATAAACCAGAAGAAATAATACACAACATATAACAAGGTTCACCCAAATGTAGGGATATGTCCACCAAGAAACAACCAATATATTATTCAAAGCTTTAACAAAGGATATATAATGAAGTTCTACAATCTTCCACACCTCTACTATATGTGTTGTACTTTCTTCCTCACAAGCTTCTCTTTTCTCTCTCCAAGAATTATTTCTTTACAATTCTCAATTCTTAATGAGTTCTCACTCTTCTAACCCTAGATTTCTAGCTTATATAGGCATATACAAACTTAGGGCACTTTAACTATGCAATTACAATCATTAGATAAACTTTATATCAAAGTTTAGATCTAATTCCCGTGAGTTAAATAAAACAATCACGCACAGGCAACTGATGTCGGTTACCCTAACCAATGTCGGTTCCTCCTTGCTTTGACCGATTTCGATCCTCGGTGGTGACGGTGGTTACCTAATCGGCACCGATTCTGTGTATTCTAGCAAGTTAATAAAGCATGCTAATGTGAAGTAATTAAGCTCCACAACTCAACAATCTCCCACTTGGAGATAAATTACTGCACTATACCGCACAACTCCATTCTTGGATCCTTTCCTTTTCTTGTTTCTCCCTCTTCAAGTCTCAAACTTGAAGACCAACAAAAGTGGAGTGTAGCTCCAACTTCTCCTTTGCCAACGGCTTCATTAGCATATCTGTAGGGTTCTTATTTATATGAATTTTCTCCAATTTCAACTTCCCATCCTCCAACACCTACCATATGAAGTGATATCTCAATTGAATGTGTTTCATTCTTAAATGAAACGCAAAGTTCTTTTTCAGATGAATCACACTTTAACTATCACTATACAATCTACAATCCTCTTGCTCCTTTCCCAACTCTTCCATGAACCTTCTCATCCATATCATCTCTTTGCTAGCCTTTGTAGCTACAACATATTCGACCTCTGTAGTAGACAAGGCCACAACCTTCTGTAATCTAGAAATCCAGCTAACTTTCGCTCCTCCTCCATCAGAATACATATCTAGTGGTGCTTCTTCTACCATCCAAATATCTAGCCATATCTAAATCAACATATCCACATAAAGAAATATCTAACCCTCCATAGCATAACTACATGTTGGATGTCCCTCTCAAATACCTGAGAATCCATTAGACTTCTTTCCAATGTTCTTTACCTGGATTGGCCATAAATCTTCTCATAACTCCCACTTTGCTGTGTAATGTCCGTGCAGTACAAACCATAACATACATAAGACTTCCAACTGTTGAAGCATATGGAACTCATGTCATGTACTCAACCTCCTTGTGTGATGTAGGACACTGATCTTTTCTCAATTTAAAGTGTCTAGCCATATGTGTACTTACAAGTTTTAAATTCTGCATATTAAACCTTTCCAACAACTTATTGATATAATGTTCTGAGACAAATACAACTTCATGTTCTTCATGTCTCTTTGAATTTACATGTCGGGATTTTCTTTGTAGCTCCCAAATCCTTCATTACAAATGTGTGAGCTAATTTTTCTTTAAGCTCAACAATGTCCTGCATACTAGATCCTGCAATAAGCATATCATCCACATACAATCAAAAAAATAATAAAGCTTCCACTTTCAAGCTTCTTGAAATAAACACAATGGTCAGATTCACATCTCATATAACCATGTTCATGCATAAAACTATCAAACCATGTATACCATTGTCTTGGGGCTTGCTTGAGCCCATACAAGCTCTTTTTCAACCTGCACACAAGTTTCTCCTTACCCTTGACTTCATAACCAAGTGGTTGCTACATATAAATATCTTCCTCCAAATCACCATGAAGGAAAGCCATCTTGACATCAAGTTTCTCTAAATGCAAATATTCTACTACAACTAAACTCAATACAATACGTATGGAAGTCATTTTTACTACAAGAGAAAATATCTCACCAAAATCAATACCTGATTTCTGTGTAAATCCTTTTACCACAAGCCTTGCCTTGTATATTTTTTATCCACCCTCTTCTTCCTTGATCCTATAAACCCATTTTTTTGCAATGTTATTTTACCTGCTAGAAACTTGACCAAATCCCATGTCTGGTTTTGTTTCAAGGAGTCCATCTCCTCATCCATGCCATGCTCCCACTTGTTTGTGGGTTTCATCCTGCATTGCTTCTTCAAAACTCTTTGGTTCACCACTATCAATCAATAATAAATAAGATAAGGAAGGTGAAAATATTTTTAGAGGTCTACTTACCCTTTGTGACCTTCTCACTGAGATTTGGGGTGTCGGAGGCTCAATCTACTCATTCTACAAATTTGTATCAATCTCAAACAGTGATCAATGTTGGTCACCCGTATCTCGATGCCATTTTGGCTAACCGACGTTAGTCTCCTATAGTTGATGCTTTGGTTCGGCTAACCAACATCGGTCTAGATCTTCTTTAACCGACATCGCCAAAGCGACCGACGTTGGTCCAAAGGTCAATCGACACCAAAGATTACTGTGTAGACCTATAGGTGTCACTTTTAAATCTGAGAATGCATTTTCATCCACAAAATTTTCAACTAGTTCATCTTTGGGTACCAAAACTTGATCCCTGTACATTCTCTTTTCATTCCATTCAATGTCACAACTCCTAACAATCTTAGAATCTGAAATTACCAAAGCCATAACCAATAAAAGTGCATCTCTTGGATTTAGCATCCAACTTCTTTCTATTTTCTTTATCAATATGTACAAAAACTTCTAAACCAAATACTCTAAGAAAAGAAAGATCTACCTCTTTTACATTATAAGCTTCTTCTGGTATTCCACCATCCAGTGCACTTGAAGGCCCATGGTTTATCAAGTAAACCACCGTATCTACTGCTTCTACCCAAAACTACAAAGGTAATCCAGCATGTATCCTCATTCTTCTTACATGTTCCATGATTGTTTTTTTCATTCTTTTTGCAAGACCATTCTCATATGGTGTTCTAAGAACCATTTTTTCTCTGCGTATTCCATTTACTAAACAATAATCATTGAAAACCTTGTTGCAATACTCACCACCATTATCGATCTAAGGCATTTTAAATTTTAATTTGATTCATTTTCCACAAGGGCTTTCCATCTTTTAAAAGTCTCAAAAACATCAGATTTACGTTTAATACAATAAACACATACCTTTCTTGTGGCATCATCAATGAAAGTCACATAATATTGGGATCCTCCATGAGAAGCTACCTAGGCTAGTCCCCACACATCTGAGTGCACAAGCTCCAATTTTTGCTCCTTCTTTTTTGCCCCAACTTTGAGAAATATCACTCTCTTTTGCTTTCCAAAGATACAATGCTCACAAAAATCAATATCTACATCTTTCAAATCTGATAACTTACCCTTATCCTTTAAGATATGCATTCCTTTTTTATTCATATGGCCTAGCCGATTATGCCACATGCTTGCATCTGAATCTAAAGTAGATAGCATAGAAAAGGAATCAATAATACAAGTAGACAAATACAATGTTCCTACCTTCTTGCCTCTTGCTACAACAAGAGATCTCTTGGTAACCTTCCAAGATTCGGATGTGAATATAACCGTGCAACCATGATTCACCTAGTTATCCTACATAAATTAGATTTCTCCTGAGGCTTGGCACATGCCTCACATATTTCAATATCCATGTATTTTCATTTTGCAATTTAAGATGAAATTATCCTTTACCAATAATATTTCATGGTTCATCACCTCCTAAATAAACATGCCCAAAATTACAAAGGACATAATTTCTGAAATAACCATTAATAGGGGTAGTATGGAAAGAAGCTCCTGAATCAAAAACACATGATTCAATTTTATTATCCAAGGAGAGAATAATGGCATCTTGCATTACCTCGTAAGATGCAACATTTTACTCTTTACCTTTCTACGTACATTCTCTTTCTTTGCATGTCTTTTCTTTCCACAATTCAATGAGTTATTCCTTTACCTCTAGATTTAGATATGTCATTCTTAAACTTTGATTTCTCATTATTCTTTCTCTTGAATATCTCTTTTTCCTTCCTCTACTTTCTACATTCAAATAATTTTCGATGATAATTCTCCTATACTTTTCCCGTATTTCTTCATTCATGATTATACTAACCACATCATCAAACTTTAAAATATTAGTAGTAGACATTGTATTACTAACAACCATTACCAAGTTATCCCAAATATTTGACAAAGAGCATAGAAATAAAAGTGATTTCACTTCATCATCAAATGGAATATTCACTTGATTTTAATTGATTTACAATAGAATGGAAATCATTCAAATGACTTGATGCGATTCACCTTCTTGCATCTTAGAATTAAATAATTTTTTCAAAAATAAACTTTATTTGAAGCACTAGGTTTTTCATATAAATTAGCCAAATATTTTATCAACTCTCTTGTGGTTCTTTGCTTGATAATATTCGAAGCCACGAGATCTTTGCCAGAACAATCTTATAGATCCCATATCTTTTCTATCAAGAATTTTCCATTCTTCATCAGTCATCTTTGTAGGTCTTGCCTTCTCATCCAACAGTAAGTATAGATTTTTATGATACAGATAATATTCCACCTGTATCTTCCATAATTGATAATTACGGCCATTAAATTTATCACCTCTTTATTTTCCATCTTTTGCCATTGTTGTAGCTCCCACTCAATCGAAAATCCTCTGTGAATAAATCATTAATGCATAAAACCCTCAAACAAGAAATCTATGATACTAGTTGTTTGGGTTAATCACACCAGTTGTATAGACACATTAAAATCTAAGCATACAAGAAATAAATACGGAAATAAACCGAAAAAATAATACACAAGATATAACATGGTTCACCCAGTGTGGGCTACATCCACCAAGAAACAACCAATATATTATTCAAAGATTTAATAGAGGATATACAATGAAGATCTACAATCTTCCACACCTCTCCCAGGATGTACAGTACTTTCTTCCTCACAAGATTCTCTTTTCTCTCTCCAAGAATTCCTTTTTACAATTCTCAATTCTTAATGAGTTCTCACTCTTCTAACCCTAGCTTTCTAGCTTATATATGCATATACAAACTTAGGGAACTTTAACTATGCAATTACAATCATTAGATCAACTTTATATCAAAGGTTAGATCTAATTCCCGTGAGTTAAATAAAATAATCACACACAGAAAACGATGTCGGTTCCTCCTTTCTTTGACCGATACCGGTCCCCGGATGACAGATGTCGCTTACCCAACCAACACCAGTTATTGTGTATTCCAGCAAGTTAATAAATCATGCTAGTGTGAAGCAATTAAGTTCCACAACTCAACATTTTCTCCCGTAGTAGAGTTGAAAAACACACAAATTGTTTGTCCTACTAAACCTATAGGATTACTTCCAACGGGTAGTGCACCACTACTCTATATGGATGGCATGCCTACTAAATTGCTTCCAAACAAGGTTTTTCCAAACACGGAGCTTGTTGCGGCTGCCATATGTGCGGCCTTAATCTCTTGTGCCTCTTGTATTGATGTTAATACATGCCTATTTATATCTCCAACCCAACATGGAAATCCTTGATTACCTTCCTTCTCACCATCACTATGATGATTCTCTACAATAACTTCCAGATTCCAAGCACCATACGCAAGGGCTAGGTGTCCAAGTTGGGTCAAATGCACACCAAAGGTTCTCATTATCTCCTCAGATTCTCTCCTTCTACTTCACTTCCCCAATAATGGAAATACATGATCCCGTGGTCCCTCACCTTCTATAGGGTTCTCATCACTTCCTCTCAGTCTCGAGCCACTTCAACTTCCCTCTCTCGCACATCATTATACCTACGCAGTATTTCTTCTCTATCTCTTTCTTCCACTTGGACCAACGCCATCCTTCCAAAACCTACCACCTTTTGTGTATGGTGGATTTTTATCCTTCCATAGGTAAGGTCTCCATTCCCATCTCAATCATCAATATCTTTGTTGTTAAAGGTAGCGCACATAAATATGATCCTCTGGGTTCACGTAAACACCATAAATCTTCTTCTTTCGGGCATGAATATGTCACAATAGTGTACTCCAATGTATAATTGTGCAAAGCATGCCTTCCCACTAGTGATCTACAAATCTTATTCACAGTGCATCCAAAAAAAAAATCTTGGTACTTATCTTGGCTCCGCACTTTCTTCTTTCCTGGATGGACACCCATGTTCTATGCATGAGCTGCTAGCCACTCGTACAACTCTACTAAGAAGAAACTGAAGAAGGTCTCATACAAGGATTCAGAAAAAATTTCTTCCACCCATTTGCGTGCATTGAAATCCCATCTCGGTGTTGTATCTCCGAGTATATTCATCTCAACCATCATCTATCCAATTCTCAATGTTCTCCAATGATATACAAAATGCCACATCCTGATGAGCAAAATAAAAAGAAGTCTCGCAACGGAATCACAATGTTGGAGTCTAGTTGATTTAATATAAATAGATTTAAATCTTATTTTTAGATTAACTACTACAATAAATGATGTCCAAATGATAATATATAGTAAGACGCAAAGCAACATACTATGTGTAATATGAAACCCTAAACAAGAATGAGAGATAGGGGACTTAGCTGATTTTTGAACGAACAAGAAGTGATCTAGGAAGATGAAATACTATAACAGATCGATCGAGTGTCGCGAGAGGCTCATTGGAGGTTCGAGATATGAAACTACATAGGAAATGAGCACATGGGAGAGGACAGGAGTGTTTAGCACTAGTGTCTATATCTAGGCATTGATGTCTAGGTAAATGTTGTGGATATGATTCTTTTAGGGATCGATGATGTTCATTTTCCTTTCCTATCTATCACTATGGATTCATTATCTGATCTATAAATGTACTTGTATCCCACAAGAAATAATTTCATCTGCACATACCCATGCAAACCATCACATAAAAAGGAAAATGTAGAATGGGGATTTAGACTATAGTTTTTAATACCCAATGTGACTACGTGCATTGGCACTTCATCCGATAAGTCTAAAAGCTCACCCAAAGCACATGCACCACCGGGTCCCTCCTTTATTTTCATAACAAGATGTTAACATTCATTTTCAATCACCATATCAACTATCCATAAAAGAAGATACACCATAGCATAGTAAGAATGACAACACATAACAAGGAAATTAATCCACATACACACTAATCAATAACACTTGAATACCATACTTAGATCTAGTCACTTTGGCAAATCATACACAATTATCCATTGCAAACCATAATTGATAACATAACAAGTTTGTTGATTACAACCATGCGTTGTACCCACACGCTTACATATAGACTCCGAACCATTTTACATCAATAACACTCAATACCCCTGTATACACTAATTTCCTAAATCTCCAAAATTATAGAATTTACTTTAACCATCTCCACAAAGAATTATTACCCATATATATATGGTGGGGACTTTCCCTTCACCACCTACATGCACCTTCCTAATAATAGGTGTGCTTAACAATAGCTTGCATGTTTTTTTAAAACTTGTGCTAATAATAGATTAAGTTATATATACATCAGATCTTACATGTTTTAATCCACTTTAAACATATTATTAGCTTGCTCCATGTAGGTTCTTTATCCTTGATTTGCATGTGATTTTCCTAATTATAGATCCTTTGTGTGCATCCCAAGTTATCCTACTTTTGTCTATTTTTAGATCTTTAATTGAACCCCACTCCATCTCCACTTTGTTAATTTTAGTTGTGTTCGGAGAATTAACTAAGTCCCAAACCCTATATGCTCATGTGCAAGACTCCACGCATTGATCCTTCATGCGGGTGTACATCCCTTCACGTACCCTTTGCACATAGTCCCTAACCTCTACGCATGGCTAGTACTTAGCCATTTTCACCGCTAAACATAACCCCACACTAAATTTATTTCTCATCCTCGGTACTATGTCATCCAACTCACTCCTTCAATGAATGAATAAATAAAATAATTCCTAAAGAATAAAGAATAAGGAATAAGGGCCAAAACTTCATGACTTAAAGAATAACATCTTACCAATATGCACACATCTAAAATCGTGCCTCATGTGGTGGAGGAGCTCGGGAACTCTTTTCTCAATACATTTTCTAGCTCTTCCCACTTCGCGAGTTCCTCTATAGCCTTCCCTTTTGTGACCTCAATAATACTGGAAATTTTATTAGGCAAGAACTCATCCACTTTCTCTTTAAGATCCTTTACTACCACATCCAACTTTGTTGCCACTCCTTCCGTAGCATCCCTTCATTGCTTGACCAAGAGTTGAACGTCCTTGATCCATAATTCAAGTATCTCCTTCGTGGCTTTAATCAAGTCCCTCTATGCCAATGTTTCGCCATGACTTTTGCTCACTCAAGCTTATTACTCTTTGATTTTTCCTTAATTTCCTTGATCTTTACCTCCGCATTTCCAACACACGCACTCAAGATGGGGTCACGATTCTAGATTCTATCAAATGTCAATTCAAATTTGTTATTTGCCTCTTTAACCTTGGTGATTAGTACCTCATACTTTGATAGTTTGTCCTCCAATTATTTATTTCTCTTCTTGGCCTAGACCAACTCCTTTGTAGATGGCTATATGTCACTCTTTATATTATGAAGAAGCATCTCCACTAAGTCTTAAAGATATTCCACCTTTGTAGTATAGTTTGCTCTAGCCCAACTTACCAATATGGGGCATGCACTTGTAATCTGCTTCACTAACTCCCTGGCCCTATCATATGCTTCCTTGGTCCACTTCTTCTCATCCTTTAAGTCTTCCTCCTTCGATTGTTGAATCTTACACTCCTTATCCTTGTTATCCTCTAGCATGAAACTCATGGTAGCCCCCTTGTCCAAGTTTCGCAAGTGACCTAAGTTGTCATCTTATTGAGCGCATTGTAGGCATGTTTGTCTGTTAACTTTATGGGGTCAACAATATTATACAATTTACTTGGATCCTTTGTTAATGTTAACTTGGAGTGGGACCTATTGCTTGTCTCAATTTTTGGTTCTTCCACATGCGTATGAATGCTCCATGATAGCATATTTCTTGTGCATGAGATCCATCCTTCTTCATTCAACAGATCCCACTAAATAATCTCTCCTTAGGAACCATGCTCTAAAACCTAGCACTCATCACCTTTGTAGGATTATCAATGAATGACATATGTGGTGACTATGGGGGTGTCGCCTCCTTATGTGTTTTCCTTGTACATGCTTTCCTAGGTGTAAACGGTCTTACACTTGACTCACTAGTAGCACCTTTATCTTCCTTGATGACATAAGTGTCATCACCCTCTCCTTTTCCACCCATGTATTGTGCCCTACCTCTTCGCATACCGGTGTCTCTTCTCTATGTGGGATTCCATTATGCCCACCTTCTTCACCTTTCTCCATGTCCTTCTCTTGGATTGATTCTACACGAACTAGTTTCTCTTCGCCCCCTTCTTCTTTGTGTGACAACTCCTCATGCTCTAAATCTTTATACTTTTCTTTGTCTTCATCCTCATCATTAGAAACAACTCAAAATCTCTTAAAACCCATATTTTTCCTTAATGGACTTACCTAGCCATAGTTGTTGAAGGAAATTGTTTAGTGGCTACAAATAAATTATGCCCGACTCTCCTCCCTTCTCATATATTTCATTTATGTCCTTGAGTTTTTCCAATGCAACATCTTCTTCCTCTTCCTCATCTCCTTCTTCTTCTTCTTCCTAACGAGGTGGGGTCTCCTCTCATTTTCTATTTGGAATCTTAATTGTACTCTTATTTGGTTGCGGGGCATACGGGAGTCACATACCTCAATCTCCTTCCCATCTTTCATCTTCATCTATAGATTGAAAAACACCCCGCATATCATGATGTCGATTGTCATGTTCATAATGGGACCGAGGTCCAAGGTATCAAGCTCCATTGTTTCCAAGTACACAGGCTACGGAAGCATACCCAAAGGTCTTGCGTAGGGAGTGCCAATCGATTCCACCTTTTATGCATCAAACATCATCTTTTTGCATCCTTTATCCTATTAACTATGCATTCGAAATATTTGGCGGTGAATGCAAAAGTTAGTTTTTGCACCATGGTCCCATTTCTCCATTGGTCATCATGAATCTAACAAGGCTAAAGTGTTGCATGACTATAAACTTTTCCTTCTTGCCTACTACTCTAGGTAACTCCATTGGCATGAGCCACTCATTCTCAAATTTCATGTGCAGTCTCTTGTACCAATTTTCCAATCATGCCTTACATGGATTGGTAATTAGGCATTCACATATGAAATTGGTGAAACATTGCACAAGGGACTTGTCCTCTGTTGGATGTATCCATATACTCTCGTCTAGCCCATCCGGGAAACCAATTTCCCATGATAAAATTAGCAACAAGATAAATCCTCATGTTATCTTATATCCCTTCTCGTTTATTCCCTGGCCTCTTCTTTAATTCCATCGGTAAATGTACTATGTAAGATTATAATGTCTTTTGTGTGCCATATTATGTGCAATGTAGAGGAATTTCCTATTCACCTCTCCTAAATGCTCACAAGCACCAAGCGTGTAACTTACTAAACGTGCCACCACTCTAGTTGCGGGGTTGTAAATCTTCTTGAAACTCATTGTCGTGTTTCCTCTGTCATATTGCAATTTTGTGCCCAACTCCTCAATTTTTTTCTTGTCGTGTAAGTCCAGGCTAGGTCTCCACCGGTATCCCACAACCCTTTTACTCTCCCAATTATACAAGCTATGATCCTCATCCTCTATCAAACAAATTAGAAATATTCTTCATGCACTCGAGATACCAACCACGGGAGGAGGTGTGCAGGTCTTCCAAAGAAGGAAAACTAAAATAGCCGAGGACCCCTTCCTTTTCAAGACTCTATCATATCGAGTCATCCATAACCGCTTGAACCACTATGGTCCTTGTGGTAAACTCCCACAACATGTCTTTGTTCAAGGGGCCTCATGACTGGTGCCCTTTGGTTATACTCACTAATCTTACATGTTATAAATTTTGAGGTCCATTGTTGCCCCACAACTACCTCTCGAAAGGTACTACATTTCGAGAACCAATTCTCGGGTAATTCATCTACTTCCTTCTTTCCCTTTGGTGCCCTACGTGGTACCATTTCTTCTCCAAAATTGAAATTGTAAACTCTACTTGAATTGTGTCCTAGGTTCTACGAGTAGTAATCTTACTTTCTCTTCATAATCTTGTGTCATGCATCCAATCCTTGATGTGCTCTTGTATACCCTGCTCTCATGTCATAGTTGGTTAGCTTCCAAACCCTAGCCTCATAATTTTTAAGCTTTGTGAACACACCGCCCCACAATTTCACACTCTGCAAACCCTATCTCTACTTACCCATACCCTCACTCTTCTTATAATATTCCACTTCCTCTCTCAAGGATCTTCCCAACATAAATTATTATGCACTCTACTCTGGTTTTCTTTTCCACTCAATTGCATCACCACACTCTTATCTTAGCACTTAGTCACTTAGATCTTCAAATGCACAAATTGCTTTGAATGCAAAGTAAAAATGAACTTGGTTTTCCCCTATTTAAAGATTTTTCACACTTAATATCCACCGACATAAGCTTTTGGTGTTAAAACACATTTTCAAATTTTCCCGCTTTCATTTTTTAAAACACCTTTTCATTTTAAAGGCATTTCATTTTTCCTTTCTCTACACTTTTCTCTTATGTGCATGACATTTGTAACCTTCACGTGTGTCACTAATTCCTAGGCTACAATCTTCCTTACATGCACCTTCATGTGTCGCACACCATCTTCCTCTACACCACTTTCCAAGTAGTTTATCATGTTGACACCTCCCTCCTCACGTTGTGTTGCTCAGCTCTCCATACACATACTTTTCATTTTGAGCATTGTATATCCCATCGAGCACCTATTTTATTTTCATGCAACTGCACTCACCATTATTTTACTTACATGCACATGTCTTATATTCATACACACCCCTAAACCAACTCCAATATTTGTTTCATCATTTCATATCCTCTTTTTCTTGCACGTGCACCTACTTTAACCCATAATAAAGTTAAGTGTGGTCCTCTATGCATCAACTTAATAAATAGTAATCATCTACCACGCATGCATGCATGAACGTGCTTATTACAACAAAACAAACAAAAAAAAAGATGAAAGGGAAATCTAATCTAAGTGGCAATACTACCTTATTACAAACATAAAGAAATTTTATTTATAGTATGGCTTCAACCTACTCCCATTGAAGTAACCAGGCAACATAGTGCCATCCAATGACTTCTAATTGACATGCACCTAAGTCTAGTATCTTGGTCACTACAAAGGGTCCCAACCAATGGACTTTCAACTTCCCTAGATGGTGCACAAACTTGGAGTCATACAAAAGTACCATCTTTCCAACTGTAAAGAATATTTCTTGATGTGCTTGTCATGTTAAGCCTTTTGTCTTACATTTTTAGTCTTCAATTCAATGCGTAATGGTGCGCACTCATCTAATTGCATAAATTTTTCAATGTGCTCATCAACTTCCTGTTCATCATCCAATCCTCCCACACCCGCGATACATAGGGATGGTGACATAAATTCCACAAGTAATAAAGCCTTTGCGCCAAACACCAACTTACATGATGTGGCCTTATTCAATTGTTTATAGGTTCTCCAATATGCCTAAAGTATGGTTAATACCTTGTCATCCCAATCTTTTCTTCTAACATCACATATCTTCATTAGTGTTTGTCCCAATATCTTTTGAAAGATTCAACAGTTCCATTTTCCTGAGGGTGATAAGGGGTAGTCTTATGGTGTGCCACCATAAAATTTTCCAATAAAATTTTAATGGTCTCATTCAAAAAATGAGTCCCTCTATCACTCATTAGGCTCAATGGGCATCCATACATGTTGATGATATTTTCCCAAAGGAACCTCACTGTTTGTTGTTGTTGTGTAATATTTTGTAGGTGTAACCTCTGCCCACCTTGTCAAATAGTCAGTACATGTGATGATGTAGTGCGCCCTTGTCCTACGTGTGGGTGGTGCAATAGGTCCTACAAAATCAATTTCCAACTTTTCAAAAGGATTTGCATGTTATGGGCCTTAATGACATTTCATATCTATTCTCAAGCTTTCCAAGTCTCTCACAGTGATCACATGCTTCAACAAAATCTTTAGTTTCCTTGTATAATGTCTCCCACCATAAACCAACTAATAGGATCTTCCTCGCAGATCCGCATCCCCTACATAGTGTCCTCCTATAATTATTCCATGCACTTCCTCCATAATAGTTATGCATTCATTCTCCGAACACATATATGAAAGGTGTCATCTCTCCATCATTATACAAGTCTCCTCCAATAAGATGATATGACGTGGCTTGAATAAAGCAAGCTACTTCTTTTTTCCAATGTCTTCATTCCTTCTTATGCAAGTCCATTGCGTAAAAATACTGCAATATATTCCAAATTACCGTCGTCACACGGTTCAATCTAAACAACTATACATCAGACATAATATCCTCAATGCTTTTTACATCCTCTCCAAATTTGATCCTTGACAAGTGATCAGATCCTAGTTTTTCTTTCCCGGCTTTACTATGACTCTAAAATGAAACCCTTGAAAAAGGAGCATCCAATGGAAAATGCACCCTTACAAAAACTGTTTATTAACTAATTACTTCAATGCCATATGATCTATGTAAAATATAAACGGTGTGGCTAATAAGTAATGTAGGGTGATCAAAATTTCCTTCGCTTGGTTGCGCAAAGACTACTCCAAGTTCCATACTAGAGGCATCAACATGTACATGGAAAGGTTTTTTCCATGAATGAAATTGCAAGATGGGTGCAAAGTGGTAAACTTCTCCTTCAAAGTCTCAAATGCCTATTGTTGTGCATCACCCCGATAAAAATTTCCTTTGGCCTTACTAAAATCTTATAAGGGCATGGAAATATTTACATAACCCTTAATTAACTTTCAATAAGTAACAAGTGTGCCCCAAGAAACCATGTACTTCACTCTAGTTGGTAGGTTCCTCCAGGCTCAAAATGACTGCAATCTTAACTTGGTCTACTAACAATCCATCTTTACAAATAATGTTCCCAAGTAATGTGGAAAATATACACTTATTGATATTCAAAGAGATGTTCAACTACCTACACCTTTCAAATATCAGCCTCATATTATCATAATTAATTTTCACTAGCCCATAAAATGGTCCAATCATCTAGATAAACTTGAAAAAAAGTAATGCATAAAGTCTTGGAATGTTTGAACAATGATGTGTGAGAACATTGTTGGCGCATTATTCAATCTAAAGGGCATCACAATATATGTAAAACTTCCCCATTCAGTGGCAAAGGTGGTCTTCTCTTGATCCTCATGCACAATGTGTACATGATGGTACCCTGAGAATCCATCTAAGAATGAATAGATTTCACGCCTTGCACAACTCCTCAAGGATGTCTTCTCAGTAAATGACGTAGAAAAAGGATCTATGAAACATTAAGCATTGAATAATTTCTAGTCCACAAAGATCCTGATCCGGTCATCTTTCTTTATACTAATCACCATGGGGACGACCCACTCAGATTCCTCAATAGGCTCTATGATTCTTGATTTAAGCATTTTGTCAATCTTATCTTTGACCTTCTCGTGTAGGTTTGGGTTCATCCTATAGGGCCTCTTCCAAACCGGATGTGTTCCTGCCTTCTTTCATATTAATATTCATTTCTCCTAATGAGGGACATACACTCTTATCTCATGATAACCCCTTGGGAATAAGTCTTGGAAGTCATGCAATAGTTCAATAATCTTTACAACCTCTGGTTCTGACCAATAATCTCCAATAATAGCCTCATTAAGTGCATCCTCAATGCCGATATTCACCTTATTAGTCTTCATAGGTACATGGTATGCGCGTGGATTCTCATCTATAGAGTCCATCACCTCACACGCACCCTATATATACTTGATGTCCAAATCTTAAAATTCCTCATCATCAATGAGGTAGACCATCTTCCCCTTTTTCTTCTCTTTCCACATGTGCACTAACAGTGTTTCTTCTTTTTCCAAAGACATCTTCATGTGCCTCTGCCTTAGGCTCTCCCAAGAGTTGAACCATAAGTTCCTCTACCTTTGCATTATCTCCCAATGTGATGCACTTCATGATCTACAAGGCCTCATGTACTAGTGTCTTATTAGAAAAATAATCAAATGTCTAAGCCATACTTTCCATCATGTCTCTCCAACTTGTAGTCTCTTTTTTAACTCAGCATGCACATACCATGCTCGTGCACATCTGCATAGAGAAGAGTAAAATTTGTGAACCCAGAGTGATGGTGGTATTGCCTCTTGCCCATACACCCATTATATCTCACATTTGTGGGCATGTACTAAATCAAGAGTCTTCCCATCATACTCATGTATAAGAGAGGGAACATTTCTTGGGGTAAACTTGGTTAGAAAGGGTACCCTTACCTCACGCCAGCCCAAAAGACTGTCTTTGTGTGTCACCCACTAGTGCACTTCTGATCTCGCACAATTTATAGACCATCATATTATGTCTATCTCCCTTGTTTCGCCATTGTTCCTCCATCACACATAAGAAATATTTGGGTTTATCTTCCCCAGTATACCTTGGTAATGGATTTTTTCCCAAGCATCTAATCATGCACGGCCTAATCATTTAGGTAACTCTTCATTTTACCTCATGACCTACCATTTCATACATGTCATGGGCCCAATTCTCACAGAAACAATGGTCGTTTCACTAATAGATTACCTGTCTTCCCGATGAATTACAAATTTCTTTGATGGTTCCATGTTCTCTGGGTTGTGCATTGTATGTGCATATATTACGTTTAGTTCCTCTTCATTGATGGGATATGTATAAGGTGTAACCTTCTTATCATCTAAGGGTATAACCACACACTCATCCTTGTTTTCAAAACTAATATATCTTTTATTAAAGCATGTGTCTATATTATTTTCATAGCACAAAGGTCGTCCAAGAAGTGTTGGGAAGTTAGCTACCTCAAAGTTCCAATACTTCAAAGTCACCTATAAATTTATCTCCTTGAATAGTGATTGAAGCATCCTTCAACACCCCAATAGGCATGGCCCTAGTTTTATTTTCCATATACAACACATTAGAAGATGGATATAATTGGGGCCTTTCCATTTGGTTCCAAGCATCCAATGTCAAAACATTGACCTTTGCACCTGTGTCAATAAGAATGTTACTCACTAACCAACTATTTATCATTACATCTAGTGTAATCTCCTTGTCATATTCATGGTCCTATGGTGGTAAATTTACATTAAGGATCTTCCGGTCTCGCACAAATCTTGCATGTGGTACTTTCTCTCTCAACCATTCTCCTATAAAATGAATGATATTATCCTGGTGCATTATCTCGCACACTTCTTTCAAATCATCCACATCCATTTGAGGAAGATTGACGCTCTTTATATGTTATCTCTCATGTGAATACTCTTTCAAACACTAGATCTCACCCTATAAATCCTTGATAACTCCCATGGTATCATGTAGACCTCCTTCTTATGAACTGCATCTGGATACTTAACATGTATAATCTCCTCTCTCCTTATAAGGGGTTTTACTTTAAGAGGATCTTGCGCAAATGTTGCCTCTCGCATGAGTAGTAATAATAATACAAGTTGAAGTTCGGTTTAACTATCTTCTTGAGCAACCATTTTTCATTCTTCCCACACTCCACCTTAATCATATATATGTATTTTTTCTTCTTTTTATTATTACACATATGTTCGTAGAGGTCTGGAAAATCCTCAACCTTGTGCGTCCTTCCACAATACTCATAGACTTGATTCTTAGAAAATTCCCGCTGATAATGATCTAGTGATCCACAAGTGTAACATGTGACATGCGTGAACCTTCCTCTACCACCATGGCCTCTACTCCGATATCCACCTCAAAATCCACCATCTCCATTATTTTGATCTTCATTGGTGTGTCCTTCTTATTCCTAATAACTACTGGCTATAGTGGTCTCTCATAATCCAGATTTCACATGCCTCATGAATATGGTCGATCAAATAGAAATCAGATGTATCATGGGTGTGTGCATTGCAAATCTTACAAAGATACAAAATGTTCTTTTTTTGTGCTACTGCAAGAGGGGGAAATTCTGGATATTATTCTTATGGAAACTTTTACAAGATTGTAACAAGGTGCACACATTCATGTGTGAAAACTATCCTTCGTGTGTCCTTCCACTCCGCAATCGCACACCATAACCCACCGTGTGTCTCATGCACCGAATCGAAAGACAAATTCTCCAATTATGTAGCCATAGCTACTATTTGTCCCTTAAGAAAAGGGCTCACCCTAGTGTCTGCACTCCAATAGCTTTAGCGCATAGATCTACTCCCAAGGCCTCATGCGGATCAGTAAATGTTTTATGTGATAAGGCCCTACAAAATAGAGTCACCAAGCCTTCAACGAATCGTTGTGCACGTTGGCTCTTATGAATATCATAAGGTAGCTTAGAAAATAAAGTCTTAAACTGTGCATCATACTCCCTCACACTTTCATAAAATATCTATTTGATGTCGTTTAGTGTGCTAATACTTTGTTACTCAAACTCTGGAATGTCAAATTCAGCTAAGAATGCAGCACATCATAATCCAAAGTGTAATTTGATGTGGATTATATTTTCTATACCAGTTGTGTGCACGCCCTTGAAGTGTGGTGGAAAATTGACTTGCATTTTTATCAAGAGTTGTTATTCCCTTATCTCTCCATAATAACTCACACTTATGCACATGCTTAGTTACATCTTCCACACCTCTATACTTTGGTAAGTGAAGAGACATCTCAAATAATATTTGAGGTGTCTGTTGTTTTGGTTGTTGAGGCTACAATGGTTGTGGTTTTTGTACCTTGCCCCGGAGTGAGGCCGGATCCGAACATGAACCTCCACTAGGATTTCCTCCTCATGGTGGTTACTCCAACCTCCTAAGCCTCCCATCACGACTGTTGTCCCGTAGATGAATTCCATGTAATTCCAAGTCAAGATTCCCAAAACAAAATAAAGAAAATATAAACTCACATTTAAACACCCCTCTCCCAAATTACCAAAAAGAAAATGAGACAAGCTTATGCAATTTTTCACAACACACATATTCCAACCCATCTTACATGGATGGTGACAAAAGAGAGGATAAATGGGAGGAAACTCCTCCATGCCTTGGAATTAAGCCCCCTACCTAATAGGTAGGGTCCAAGGGCTTATTTTCATGCTAAGTGAACTCCCAAAACTAAAAGGGGTCACTTAAAATGCCAAAAATAACTCAATTTCGGGTTTGGCACATTTGGACACATATGTAGAGGATGTGGGGCCCACTCAAGGGTGCTTATGTGACCCCAATCCTCTTTAATTAACACACACTTACACAAATACATACTTAATGCAAGTGGGGACCATTAAGTCCCCCAACCTAGTTTACTAACAAAATTAAACAACCTAAACACAATTAATTTTACATGAAATACAACATTACAAATAAGGGTCACTCATGGTGCCCAAACAATACAAGTAACCAATAAGGCCTCATATAGCTAACATGGTTAGGACTTAGCCCCGTGGGCCACTTGTGCATAATTTGTGTAACCACCCTGAAACCCACGTTCTCTTGTGCCTTGTAACATGCACACTCAATGTAAACATTAAACACATCTTCCCAATACAATAAATCAACTACTCAGTAAACGATCAAGTCTAAACATGCAATCTATGATATCACAACATCAACATGGAATCGTAAATGAGAAACATGCACAATTTCACACAAATTCACCATGTGTTAGCCATTAGCAATACATATAAATGACATATATCCATGTTATCATGTGTTCTCATCAATAATCGAATAATCTATATCATCAAGGTGTGTGACTAAACTAAGTATCCATCATATATCAATTAGGCCCAAATACCATATCAATATGTTAGTATCCACAACATCTATTAAAATGTGCCAACATACTAATCAAAGATAAATTGGCGCTACGCGCCCAAATCACCATACATGTCCATGAAGATCAAATAACATAACATAATGTCCAAATATGTCAAAATCCCTCAAAATCATAACTATGAGTAAAGAAGTCAGCAGATAACTGAGGCTATAAAATGTGGGTACTACACACCAATTCGCCATTTCTCCCTAATCCACACCCTCAAACTCCAACTATTGGGCTAGCTCTAATGAACTCAACTCTAGAGATAGAGGAAGCATATCCTCCTTCCCATAAAACAACTTGTATGGTGAATTTGCTATTGCCTTTTTCATCGTGATTTTGTCTACCCAAAAGCCCGCATGAGACCTTTGTATGCCACAACCTCTCGGTTAATATTCATTTTTGCTTCATGATTTTGATCATGTTCTTGTTAGTTGAATCTTCCAAGCCATTACCTTGAGGGTAGTAATTGCAAGAAGTATTTAAATAGATGTCAAGACTAAGAGCCCATTTAGAAATTTTAACACCAATGAAGGATTTTGCATTATCAAATATAATGGTTTGAGGAATGTCGAACCTTTTGCAATGCCCTCAAGAAATTCACGGATGACTCGACTCTATTGATTCCTTGTGCGCTTCACCTTTTTCCATCTAGCGAAGTAGTCCATAGCTATAAACACCCACTTGAGGGAGGATTGATCACACCTATGAAGTTGAGACCCCATTGAGCAAAATGTTAATCCGTTTGGATTGGTCTAAGGGGAAGCGCCGCCAATTTTTTTTTCTTGTAAAGAAGGCACAATGGTTTACATTTCATGACCTAGTTATGTGGATCTGCAAAGAGGGTAGGCCAAAAGTATCATGCCTCAATGATCTTCATCGTTGTTTCTTTGGAAGATAAGTGTCCACCAAAGAATCCATCATGAAATTTTATTAACACTTTGTCAACTGGCATGCCACTAATACACCTTATCAGCACACCATCAATATTTGTTTTGAAAAGAGCACCATCAATCGGCGTGTATGGAATAGCTTACAGCCTCAAGTGTCATCTCTTTAATTTTTTTCAAACTAGGAGGGAATGCACCCGAGGATAGAAATGTTACCATGTTCTCCATCTAGTCATGTGCGCTAGGGTCTACATTTTTCTCGGGTTCAATACGCGAAGGTTCTTCATCCAAAAAAATGAAGTCTCATGATTATTTTGTGCATCCACAACAATCTACCGGTAGAGCGCATTTCCTCTAATCAACTTAGCGACCGTAATAGTCACATCATACTCCATAACTTTGGTCACCCATCTTGCTCTTTTCTCATTTATTTCTTCTCCCATGATGAATTCTTTCACACCAGAGTGTGAAACTAGCACCTTAACATGATTTTTGGTGAGCATACTTTTGAATTTATTTAGCATGCTTGGCGAAGACTTGTTTCTCCATGTGACTCAGTATTTCAACTCATAATCCTTCGTGTTTGATCAAGAAATACATTGGTTGCTTCATTCCTTGTTCATTTTCTTGTGTCAAGATAACAACAATACTGACATCAACCCCATAAGCATAAAGGATGAAATCCTTTGAGTAATATGGATTGATGAGTGTTAGTGCACAAAAAAATTCTTGCTTGATTTTGTTGAAACTCTCCTTTCCTTATACTATCCATTTGAATATTGTGTCCTTCTTGAGAATGAGGGTGATGGGCCTAACCAAACCTGCAAAGTTAGGAATGAATCTCCTAACAAAGTTGATTTTTCCTAGGAATGATTGCAAGTCCTTTTTGTGTCTTTGGAAAAGAGCTAGAAAGGATGGTTTCAACGTGCTCATGATCAATAGAAATACCATTTTTGAAACCACATGGCCTAAAATCTTTCCTTGCGCAACAACAAAGTTACACTTCTTGGGGTTAAGATATACCCCAAACTCCCTACATCTATCAAATACTTTCTCCAAATTTTCCATATGATCCGCGCTCTACTTTGAGAAAATAGTTATTTCATCCAAGTAAACTAGGATGAACTCATTGATATATCCTTTGAACGCAATGTCCATGGATCTCTAAAAGTTGCGCTTGTATTTAAAAAACCAAAAGGACTTTTCTAATAACCATATGTTCCCCATTTGGTTGTAAATTCCATTTTAAATTGATCCTCTTTCTTGACCATGATCTAATTGAAGCCGTAATACCCATCTAGCACAGAGAACCTTTGTGCACCAGCCATATACTATAAAATCTTCTCCATATAAGGCAAAGGATAATGATCATTTAAATACACCTTATTCAAATCTCTCAAATCGACACAAAGTTTGATCTCACCATTTTTTTACACACTAGAACAAGATTTGCAACCCAAGTAGAGTACTTGATGGGAAATATTATTTTTTCCTCAACGATTTTGGATAACTCCTTCCTCGTGAGGGGCTCTCTCTTAAGATTGATTGGCCTTTGCTTTTGTCCGATGGGCTTGATACTAGGATTAAGGTCAATGGAGTGCTGAGAAATACTTGGGACAAAACCTTTTAGGTCTTCATACTCCCGTGAGAAGATGTCAACAAACTTCTGACATAGAGATATGAAGGCCTAGTTTTCATCATGCATGCAATCTTTTCCAAAAACAACTTTTTGCCGCACACAATAGTGACTAGAATACAGATATTCTTGCATTGCATGCATGTTTCTATCTTCTCTCTTGAACTCATCATCAGTGATAAATATGTTCTCTAAGGTGAATAGCCCTTTAGGTAACTTGTTTGTCTTGAGTTGAATTACCTTCTCACCATAGTTGTCACGCAAGTCATCTTGCATGCTTGAAGAGAACTCGACTTTATTTTGGATGAACTGGATAATTTGTGTGTCGATGTCAAACACTTTCCAGTTCATTTCATTATTTGGAATGGATGGCCTAACCACCACTTTGATATTATGTGTGTGACCTTGGAAAAATTTCTCAAGATGTGAGAATTTTGAACCAAGTGCGGCCATTTGATTTTCTTCTTTGTTCGGTTTCCTTGGCACCACTTGCAGATTTAGAGCATCAAAGCCCTCGAGGAGGTCCCAAAATCTATGTTTATAATATTTAAGAATCATATTCTTTGTTGCACACTTTTTGTGACCTGGTGGATGACTAATTCAATGTCCCCAAAGATCTGCAATGCTTTGATCTGTCTTTTCTCAAAGCAATAAAAATTCCATGCACCAAAGCTACATATTTTGTTACATTGTTGGAGTATGAAAACGTAGCTTGTGCATGAAAAATAAATTCTCATCTCTAGGGGATATAATAACAACACCTGCGACTACACCATTTTTGCTTTTAGACCCATCAAAATAAATTTTCCATAGTCCAGGAAGAATCATCATCTTGCTTGTGTGTGGTAGGCAACGCACGCTTTAATCAAGGATGCGATGTACTAAGACCAATTTCAAGGGTTGTATCATAGGGATCAAACTCATAACTCATTTTACCCCATTCATTTAATAATACATCAGGTATGGGAGAAGGAATGGGTTGTTCTTCTAAAACTCGATCTTGTCCTTGGCCTTCTTGGATGAGGCAATTGGCTTGAAGAGGAGATGGGTCATATGAATCAACATGATAGGAAAATATAGGCTCAGCTTGTATGGTAAACCGAGTACCATACCTTGTTCTTATTAACATATGATACCAATTAGAAGACAAGTAGCCACCTACCTTGGAAATTAAATATCTTGATAGGAAATGGAAAACAAAGGAGGTAGGTCAATGATTGACAAATCTTGAGTTATATTTAATCTTGGACATGCATGGAGGGTTAACTCAAGATATTTGGTGACTCCTAGAGTAGTGATAGTCAAGCCATCCAGCTATAAAACTCTTTTGGATATGGGGTTGTACTTAAGACCTGGGACATCAAGATTTTTCTTAGGCATGATAGAAGTACTAGCCCCTAAGTCAATCATACAATTGTGTACAATGAATTTTCCTATTATCAAGGACGTGTAAAAGGGTGGGGTTTTGACAATTTTTCTTAATTTTTTCTCCTTTGCTTGACAAATATTGATAGCGACTTGAGGTTTTGGATAATTGGATCGGTCGCGAAGTTGCACTAGAGCTTCATGTAACAGGTCACACTGAGATGGAATGGCCAAGACATCCCACATTGTGACATTTACATTTGTCTTCTTTATCTAGTCCATAATTTTTAATGGAAGGCCCATGGGCTTATGGATTTAAGGCACAACCGTATATTTTCTTGATTATTCAAGTGCAAAGGCAAGGTCCTTAGCTTGTATAGAGGTTTGACCTACCAAAGGAGGGGTTTTTTCCACCTCTCAGTAGCAACATTTTGTGAGACCTCATGCACGAAATGAACGGTTGGATGCTTGTGTTGTACCTTTTTCTTTTGAGGATCATTTTGGATGACAGGAGTAGAAGGTTGCACGTTGGCTTCCAATATTATCTTCTTGTATCTTATATTGTCATCAACCTAGGTGCACGGTCTATTTTTGTTTTCCATATCTTGGTTGATTGCGCATGAAGTCCTCAACACCAAAGAACATTAGATTGGTTTCAAGAACAACTTATGGCACTTATTTATTTTCCGGTCCATGCGTGCTAGTGGAAGGTTCTTAACTTGAAGCATTATGAACTATGTAGGCTTTGTGCATGTAAGGAATTTTCACAGCTTACACTAACTATGAGGAAAGTTGCAAGGAAAGCACCACTCGACTCTTAGACCATGTTGTTCTCGTGTTAGAGTTAGTCCTCTACTTGTGCTTGACATTGGAAGAGGCTACGGAGGAGGAATTTTTACAATGAGAGGAACACAAGAGAATTTCATCGATCATTTTGTTTGTTTTACCCATATCTATGAGTTGGATATTGATTTCTGAAGGGTGATGGATTTGGTTATATCCATGATTAGAGTCATTTTTGAAGGCTTGCACCCACTGCTTTTCTAAAGATATGACTTTATTGGAAAAATTGTTAACTAAGGCCTTCATTTTTTTGTCCTCCTTTTGTTGCGCATGAGAATAGGATGTGGATGCAATGGGTTGAGGGCTCTACTTAGGAATGGGAGAAATGGAAGGTTGAGGTGATAGAGAGATTTCAAGAAACAAGGGTGTAGGTGGTCTAGGGGCTAACTTGTCATCTTGGATGAGACAATTTTTTTCCCTAATGGCTAAAGTATAGGCATTAGGAAGTTGTGTGCCACCCATAGATTGTATCATTACTGCAATATTAGAATTCAGAGCTCTTAAGAAGTAAATAAAAACACCTTGAGGGGTTGGTCTTAAGAGGGCTGGAATTTTGTCCCATGTCTTCTGAAATATAAAGTTAAAATCATCCATGAGCTCATTGGGAGCTCTCTTGATCATTGTGAGTTGTTCTAACAAGGAGATATTATCATCTTTCTCCTTGAACTAATTACAAATCACGGTAACAAGTCCATCCTAGTTAGTGATAGAGCCAAGTCTTAAACCTCTATACCATTGAAGCACTTTTCCTTTGAGTGAAGATGCAAGTAGCCTTATAGCTACATCATCTTCTATAACTAGGTGAACAGAGCATACATTTTCAATGTCTTGAATGTGCTCAACAAGGGTAACTTGATTCTCACCAATGAAAAATGGTATGCTTTTGAGCGTGGCCACTAGTATATCATGTTGCATGGCAAGAGCCAAAGGAATACCATCGACAAAGCTAATGAAGGGCATATTTCTTTATGCCATGGCTAGAAAGGGTCTGAGTACCCTAGTAGAGCACGCAGAGGGTCTTCCAATAGGAGGATTAGATTGTGTCATGTGTGCTGAAGATGGAGATGCACGCGTGGTAGTTCTGCTATCTCTTCTTCTAGGAGACAATTGAAGATATTCAAAATATTCTTCAATTGTTGTGCTTTGTCTTGTATCTATCCTTCTCATGAAATAGGTGCACAGACTACGAAAATCAGTAGATCTGAGTGTTGGGAGTCACTAAATGTGTTAAAATGATCCTCCAAAGGCTGGAAATCACTAAATTATACACCAAACCTAGCAATAGTGAAATGTAAGCTTTCAATGTTGGTCCCACCATGCATGCCAAAACTCATTGGAGATCAAAATTACACTTGTCCCGGATCGGATGAACTGGTCTTTTGAGGAAACATAGGACTATCTCCAAGTCATGGGACCTTACGAACTAAGAAAAACCTCTGGAAAATTGTAGTTTCCTCTACCTATTTCTAATGCCAAAACTACTCCTAGGAAGGGAAATACAGGTACCTAACTCTATGATTACAAGGGACCAGGGTGAGAAGGAGATGCATAGAAGGGAACCCTAAGCTAAGGGATGTGATAGCACCGAGAAAAGGGGGATGAACACATTTAACTTTGAGATAAAATGAAGGAAAAGGCGTGTAGAGAGGGGCGGACATGTGTGCCACAATCTAAAACACACTTACACATCCATTTTCATGGAGCACAATCGATAAGGAACTTGCAAGGGATGTGAGGATGTACAAAAACCATCAACACAAAGGGAAAGGAAAGAAGATGCAATAAAATGAGCTAGGGTAGAGAATAGCCACAAAACAAACTTTTATTGCTTCCAAAAGATGCACAATCGATTACAATGGTGGAAGAGGTGAGTATCCACATGCAGAGAACCAGATCTAAAGGCCTCTAACTCAAAATGCAAGGCAATACCTAAATAATGCTCTTGCAAACTAAAGGATTCCAACCATTGCAATGAGCATCGTTTTGCAATTTATAGAATGCAAGAAGAGAAGGAGAAAGAAGAGGGAAACTCATATTCAAACTTCCAAACACCAACAACAAACAATAAATGCCTATAAATTCTATTAGATGCACCTCCCCATGTTGGTTTGACTTGAGGAAGAAGGAAAGAAGCAAAATCTAAAGAAATCTAGGTGGTTATGTTGACTTGACATGTGCATTAATGGCTGAAATGTGTTTCCTTGTTTTCCACCTACCAAATCCTACCAACAACTGATTTTGAATGATCCAATGAGTATGCCATGTCAACACTTTCCAACTAGACCAAAAGTGCATGAATCCTATTTCTATAGCAACAGCTTATGGAGATTTAAAGATTTGCGAACGAGTTGAATAGGCAATGACACGTGGCGCTCTAGTCGCTAAACAATTTGATTTGACTATTCATTTGTTTTGACTTTTACGCCACATGTCATGCATTGGTTCTTCATCGATTTGGTGCTCAATTGGCACACTTTGATAGGTTACATGAGACACACTCAAACTTATAGGTTGCCACGTGGCATGGTGACTTGGTGCATAAGAATGATCTAGGAAAGCACGCAAGAGCAAGAGGTGCGAGAAGACGAGAAGATGGACACGCAAAAGGGGTGTGCACATAAGTGGAAAGAAAAGGTGCATATCTATAAACGATGTGAGTGTATAAGAGGGGCATGGGCATCCAATTGAGGAATGTGTGGCGGCAAGAAAAAAGGACGTGTAGAGAAAACATGCGGGGACTTAGTTGAATCGGAAGGCAAGCTAAAGGTTACACACAAGGAGTGCACAATGATCGGGAAAGAAAGTAGGCACATAATTTTTACGTGAGAAGGGGAAATGAAAGGATATAAAAGAATGAAGGGGAAAGTAGGAATCGTGTGGAAGCTGCACGGGAGGGAGTAGAGGAAGAATAAAGAACAAGGAAGAATCAAGAAGGGCGTGCGAAGGTGCACGGAAGACCTGCAGCCAAACACATTATGCCAAAATAACAACCATAGTACGTACAACTTGAAATCTTGAACTTCAGAGTCAGAATGAGGATGTAAGTTTTCAAAATAACTAGGGGAGTTATTTTGGACAACAGGAACATTGTTTGAGTTAAGAAAAGGATTAGCATATTTAGCCACTAATGTAGAAAACTTACGCAGACAGATGGAGGAAGCTCAATGTACTCAAAGGAACCAAAACTACCACTACAAGTGACGGGCATAAAAAGAAAATGCTAGAAGGAAGGTAGGGTTCGAGCGATGGGGTTCACCAAATGATTGAATATAACTAGATTTAAATATTATTTTCAGAGTAACTACTGTAATAAATGTTGTACAAATGTTGATATACGATCTGAACACAAGAAACAGAGAGATTGTGCAATATGAAACCCTAAGCAAGAATGAGAGATACGGAGACTTAGCTGATTTCGAGTGAACAAGAAGTGATATGGTTAGATGAAATACAAGAACATGGTGATAGGAGTGTCACAAAGGCTCGCTAGAGGTTTTGAGATCTGAAACTACATTGACAAGAGCACTTGGGAGAGGATAGGAGCGCTTGGTACTAGTGTATGGATTTGGGTGCTGGTGTCCAAGTAAATGTTGCGGAGTTGATTTTTTCAGTATTTAAGATGTTCATTTTCCTTTCTTGTCTGTCACTCTAGATTTTTTGTCTGGTCTATGAATGTACCTGTAACCTGCAAGAAATAAGTTCACATGCACATACCCACAAACCACATCAAAATTAAAAAGAAAAATGCAGAATAGGAAGTCAAACGACGGTGGTCACTCGAAGAGTGAACTTATGACCAAGTTACACTACATCTCAGACTCCATGTAGTTCGTGTGTGTGTGTGTGTGTAGAAATGATGCCATAGGATGCCCTTGTGCAAGTTTCACAGTAATAACATGATAAATATAGAATTTAGAAAATGTATAGAATGTGTGGGATGAAATAGAATAGACTTCCCCTCCAATGTTGTGTATGCAGGATTGATGCAACCATTATCCCTTGTATGAGTACTAGATGGATGTCTTTGATGTTCTTGTGCCTTTGAATGCAAAGCTTAGGTGGTTGATATCTAATACTTAGTGGTTGGTCCCTCATTTTGAAAGCATACCTATGTATTTATATGATTCTCTTGTTTGAATTTCGTAATTGACAAATAAAAGGCCAACCCAAAGTAGTAAAAATTAATTAAGAAGCGAAACGGGTCAAAAAGGTAAGAAAAAGATAAAGAGGGACAAGAGCGTCTGGTGTTAGTGTCCCAACTAGGCGTTAGTTTTCAAGGCCATAGATAAAACATTCAAATGCCAGCAATATTGCAAGATGTATAAAGCCAGTAAAAGTGCAGAAGACCAAGTAAAAGGCTAAAGGAAGTTGTTAATTACTAGTTTTCTTGCTTAGGAACTATCTAAATGCTAACATGCTTTTAGGACCTAGAAATGTACCCAAGTGCATAGATTTTGTGTCTACACTAGTAGCCAGCACTTCATAAGGTCATGCACATTGGTATTTCACCTAGAAAGATTCCTAGGCACTCACTCGAAGTGTGTGCAACCAACCAAGTTCCTCCTTTGTTCACTTACCAAGATGTAGGTTAATGTATACATAGTCATCATAACTTAAATGAAGATATCATCACAATATAGAAATGGAAACACGTATAATAAGGAATCTACTCAACATATACAATTATCAATAATATCTGAATTCCCATTACACCATACTCATATCTACTAATCCTTCCAATCCATACAAAATTTTCCATCATAATTATAGTTCATTACATAAACATAATGACTACATCCATGCGCCGATTACATTCATGTGCGTATACAAAATAATTCCACAAGACCAAACTCTTACTAAGAGTGTGACACTTGTTTATACACTATGGGGATTTTCCCTTCACCGCTTACATGCGTGTATTCGTAATAATAGGTGTCTTAATTATAGGATCCATGTTTTTACAACTTTTCTTTAACTCTAGATTGAGCTATAAATAGTTCAATCTCATCCATGTTGTAATCCTATAATTAGATATTTTCCATGTGTCATCCTTATCTTATCTTGCATGTGTTTTACTCTTCTTTGCCTATTTCTAGATGTTCCCTGCATGATACGCCATCTACGCTTTTTCCTATTTTTAGCCTCTTCTTGGAAATTGGCTAAGTCATGAATCTATGTGTATGCATGAACCCCTCAGCACGCTAACTCTTCTCTGTGTTGCACATACCTTCGTGCATTGACCTATTTTCACCTCTCAATCTTTTGTGTATTTTTCCACGTGTTCCTTATTATCATTGCATATCTCTTTATTACCGGTGTGCGCCTCCCGCACGCAATCTTAAACTTTTGTGCATGGCTAATACTTAGCCATTTTCCTTGCTCAACAATTGTTGAGTGTAGAGTTTTTCTAACATGCATTTTTAAGAAATAAACACCATGCCTTGATAAAATGAAGCAATTTGTTATTATTTTCTAGTGAGGAATATAACCTGAATAGGATGTCATTGATGTCTTGGATATGTTTTTATGGCCAATAATCATTATGATAAATGTGACATACTTATAAGTGAAATTCCACATTCCATAATTGCACAGGGGATTTTATGAGTGAGGATTAAAAATTCAATTTTTTAAGTTTTATCAAAAATTAGGGCAATAGTAATTTATTTTAAAATTTTATTGAATATAAACTTTAGTAAAATTTAAATATTTGCCTTTATAATTTCTTTGAAAATGGTTAATTTCATAGTCAAAAACCGTTAAGAAGAAAACAACTAGAAAATTTTGCATTGTCCGTTTTGATGTGCTTGTCCACACAAAAGAAACTTTTGCAAAAGAGTGTGTAAATCTTGAGATTTTAATTTTTCCATTTTTAGGCAATTTTGCAGAGAGAAAAAATAGTTGATTTAATTTCTCATAAACCATAAGGATTTTGAAGCTAAAAAGTGATATTAGTGTCCAATTTGGGTGTCAAATCCACATGCAAAAAAATTGTGATATCCTTTCTAGTTTTCTAAATTTAATTGTTTTAGAGAAAAACTAGGCAAAATAGATAACATTTGGCATTTCATGATGCCTGAAAACCATAAACTAACTAGTAAATATTTCAGTCTCTTGAGTCATAAGATACTTACAATAAGTGAGTTTAGAAATATTCATCAAATAATACTTGATAAAAAGTTATGACCTAATGATGAAGAGGAAAGTGATGACTATAATATACATCATAGGAAAATTTAATGTTTCTTAAACTCTATGTTGCTGGCCATTTAATTCTAGAAGTTAGAAATGCAACATTAACTTCATATTTGTGAAAAAAAATGACTTCAAAGTACCATGCTTCAAAATCGGTAGGGTATCAGTATTTGAAGAATATGTTGTTATCCAATAAAATGTAGGAAAGTGGGTCAGTTTCGACTTTTTACTACATATGAAGGATATGTGTGATCAAGGGAAAGCAATTTAAAAACATGTAGATGAGCAGGATTTTTTTGTTATGGTACTATAAAAACTTCCACCATATTTTGACTCATTTTTTGATTTATTGCACATGTTCACAAAGATATAGGAAATCAATTATGAGAAGTTGTTTACACTTTTCATGCAAAAAGAAAGGAGGTTAGATCATTCGAATGCCTCTACATCAATTGTTATAGAAAACTTTTTCTTCACAAGGTCAAAAGGTAATGGAAATTTGTGGAATGAAAACAAGGAAACTTCCAAAAGTGACAAGATCAATGTAAGTCCTTCCAAGAAATCTAAATGGAAATGCTTTTATTGTAAAAATCGATCATTTCAAGAAAACTTTTCATGAGTGACAACAAGATACGGATAATGGAAACAAGAAATCTAGATGTGCTCATGTTGCAAAGGAAGCATCTAATTATTTTTCCTTTGTAGCATCACATAACCACTTCAAAAAGTCATGCATTTGGTACTTCCACTCAGGCACATCAAAACACTATAAGTGTTTGGTATGTAAATCTCATTGAGGATGATAGTAGTAAAGAAATTATTTCCTTAGGTGATGGATGGACACATTATGTTAGGGGATGTGGTGATGTTCAAATCACATTAAACAGTGATTACAAATATACATTTTGCAATGTTAGATATGTACTAGATATGAATAAGAATCTCCTTTCCATAAGTGAAATCACCAAAAATAAAAGTTTGGTAGTGAAATTTGAAGGAAACAAATGTAAAGTTACTACTCTCAATGATAAGATAGTTGTATTGGCATTAGAGAAAGAGGATTATAGAAACTTGTAGATCTTAAATCAACAAAACACCATGCATTGGCATTAGTTTAACATACTATTACTCTTTGGCATGAAAGTTATGGTCATCTTACTTACCAAAGATTTGAACATGTTGAGTGAAACTAGAATGTGAATGGAATTTCATCAATTCAAGAGAGTTAGAGAATTTGTGTGTAATGTCCCCAATTCCGAGCAGATGGCCCAGAAGATTTTCATCCGTCTTAGCCTTCGTCATTCCCAAGGGGCTAGTGACGTTGATGGTTTTTCCTTCATTTCACTTATAGGTTATGTTTCGATGTTGGACACGTACTTTGAGGTGACTTAAGTGAAATAAGGCCATGTGATGCTCCCCTATGGTACTTTATTATTCTAATTTTGTGTTGGATAACTAAGTGTACTTTTGGGCATAGTGGCGATAAAGTAACTTAAAGTTATTTTATTATTATGTGGATTTTTTCCCAAGGAGGTCAATTAGGATTCTTTTAGGCCCTTTGTTGTAATGAAAAGTTATAAAAGGAAGCACTTGGGGGATAAAGGGGCATTCATATATACACACACATTTTCAAATATTGGAGCCATTACTGGTTGCACACTTTTTGCTTGTGGATTAAGATCCTGCATGAAACCTAGCTTCAGTGGTGAGAGATCCACTCCTAGCTAGCAAAGCACTCTTCAGTGATGAAAGATTCATCCCTAGTTTGTTAATTTGGAGCTTCATTGAAATCAGATTTTCGTATCAAAATTTTCAAAGAATTTTAAGGGTTTTCTCGGTGTCGAGAGAGATCATTTGTTCCATACTTCAGCCATATGCGAGATCAGATTGTTTCTAGTGTTTGAGGAAAGCTTGGTGAATTCCCATGAGGAGTTTCATTTAGTTTGGGTTTTATTTATTTTCGTGTCAACTTACTTAGGGTTTCAGCAGTGTTTTCTAGGGTTTCGGTTGGATTTTTTCAGGTTTTTCAGTTGATCTCGATTCGTTATAATTTAAATACATTGTTATCCAAATTTTAGAATTTATAAATATTATTTCAGCTCCTTATGAATTTTTGGAATTTTTAGGCAATTTCAGCAGTTAAAATAAATAAATAAAATTAGATCCGAGAGATAAAAATTATTTCTCTTTTGTGTATTGTTCTACATATTTTTCTAAGTTATTTGAAGCTTTTGGGTAGCGTTGGAAATTATTAGTCCTGAAAATACAAATTTTTCTTTGTTTCTGCATATTGTTGTCCTAAAAATTTATTAAAAAAATAGAATTTCAATTTGTTGTTATTTTTATATATTTTGTGAATTTCAAGTGATATCCCACAAGGGATATTTCAGTGGTATCAAAGTCGATTTCCTCTATCTTGTAGGGTGGCGACCGCAAAAAGAAGGGCAGAAAATGGGTGACAGTAAAGATCTCAATGTGGATTTGATGAAGAAATTATTCACCAATATGGTTAAACAACAAGAGACAACAAACCTCTATTTGAGCCAACTCACAAAAAAATTATCATAGGGAATATTTGAGACTCAGCAGATAGAGGAGAAAATAGTAATATGGGGTAGCAAGCTCAAAGAGGTGAAAGTGGAAATTCAGGGCAGCAATCTCCCCACTCTTTTACCAAGCCTTTGGGACTTCAAGAGCCCTCTTTCTATTAAAGGGCATCAGTGACTCTTCTACAAGTGACTCTTCCGACCTCTCGAGGTCATGCCGAGACAGCTGGTGGGGGTAGAATATGCGTGGGATGCAGACAAACTAGTTAGGCAATCTAATGTCTTTGACACGCACTAATGGAATTTGTGAATCTAAGGCAAAGAAGGCCCTTCTAACTTGGACTGGTGTGATAGATCGATCGGCAAGGATGACTGCTCGAAGGCTCCAATCAATATCGAGCTCTGGCGTGATTCGATCTATGGGTTGTGGAATACGTGGAAAATGACCTGGGATAGTTTCGTGTATGTCTCCAGATAAGGTCATATGGTGGATGGTGAAAACAATTGACTTTACGGATGATTTTCTGGCCTAGTCCAGAATTCTCTAGCTTCATTAGCCGCTATATCCAGTAAGGACAATTGTTCGATGATGATGGGTGGAAGTGGAGTGGATTGGAATACTAGTGTGCGTAGGCCAACGTCTATATCTGATTGACTTGTGGATTCATTGGGCTGTGAGATCTGTGGGTCACAACCATGGACTCTTGGATGTTGCGGTCCTGTTATGGTCATACGCGAAATCAAGTCCTAATCCCTAGTATCCAGTAATCATACGCTTTCTCAGCTTCTATGTTTAGGACCAACAACTGTGTGATTTTCTCATAATATCTCAGTGCATTCGTGCAACCTGGATCCTTAGACTAGTATCTATATCTGTGAGAGTGTCTCCTGCACCCGGCTGTGGGACCAAAGGATCACAACCAAAGGTTTGTTCTCTTTCGAACCCTTCTACAGTCATGTGAATGTTTACCTAGGTAATCTATAGTTTGGTTGGTTTGACCAAAACGTGTGTGCTTGGTCGTCTTCTATGTTTAACCCTCTCAACTGAGAACTGATCAGTTGTAAATCTGTTGTTGTTTGGAATACTTGTATTCTGAGATTTTGGTCTATGTCAACTATTGTTGTGATGAGGTTTGGTTGAGGCACGATTGGCTCAAATATGTATTCCCTGGGCTCCCGAGGTCCCGTGATTGTCATACAAAATAAAATGTAAATCTAACTGTAACAAAGCAAATTCTAACTACGTGGAATAAATCTAAAACATATATAACTTCTATTCTTCTAAGAAACCTTTTAAGAATTTAATGAAAGCAAGCTATTTAAATGTATCTAGAATAACAACTAAATAATAATTTAAAACAGACAAAATAACCGAGTGTAGTTATTAGCCTGTGTAATTTGTAGATTTATTCTAAATAAAATAGCTCATCTAATCTATCTGCAAGATTCTCGATCCTACCTCAGAAGTGAGGAGTGAATCATAGTTTCTCAGAAACTATCAATCCTCACAGCTTCCCTGGCAATATCGAGAATAGAATTCACTGAAATGAAGCAATTATCTACTCTATTTGATATGATTCTAACTAGAACTTTGAAAGTTAAAACCTGGATTCCGCAGAATAGTGGCGAATCCGATGGTGTGTGTGATCTTGTCCCCTCAGTATGATCTCCTCGTTCTTTCGTGTTCACGTGGATCCAGAAAAGCGTGTAATGCTAGCATCGACAGGAGTAGATATTGGGACAAGGACAGCTCAGAATGCAGACCGAAAATGCGAGTAGGAGAGGGATAGCGCAAGAGTACAGAGCTTGGCTTATGCGATTCCTAGCGGGATTTTACTACGAGTCATGCAACATGAAGCGACCAGAACCTGAAACTATCCTGTTTGAAGAGCAAAACCTGCAACTTTAATGGCTTCCTAAGCTATTCTATTCCAATGGATTGGATAAAACAACAACACTGTTTGCACAAGCTGGATATGTGGCTTACCAACAGCTGGACAATGCTAAATGAGCATGCAAATGAACTAAAACAAGTACTCTAAGCAAAAATTATAGCTAAATCTAATGCAAAGAGAAATTCAAAGACAAACTTCGGGCCACTGGATTGGGTGAAATAACAATACTGCCTGCACAAGATGGGTATGTGGCTTACCAACAGCTGAACAATGCTAACTAAGCATGCAAGGAATTAAAACTATGGCTTCTAAACAAAATAAAAGACTAAACTATGAAAATCAGAGCATGAAAGTGAATGAGGGGCGATTCAGTTTCATTTGTTTGAGCACAAACCATTTATTTATAGCTTTCATTCACCCAAAGATCAAAACCAAACTGAACTCTAAAAACCATAAACAATGGCCAAACACTATTCCAGGGGACCAAAAACATAAATGCATGCCCAAGTCGGCAAGGAAAAGCTGGTGAAACGTTGATATTTTACGTGAGTCGCGTCAAAAACTTTCTGGAAAACACGTGCAGACCGCCGCCTGAAAGGCGGCGGTTACAGACCGCCGCCCGATCGTCGGGGGGTCACGAGACGACCGCCCTTCTGCAGGCGGCGGTTTCACATCAAGATCAAAAGGCCAAGGAAAGAGGGAAAAAGGGGAAAACAAAGGGCGCGGGGCTAAGCGGGGCATGCGGGATGTTAACGCATACTCCGAGGGCTTTTCCGATCCCGAACACCTCATGAAGAGACTCAGTATCATCATTGGGGACTTGTTACACTGCTCCGAAAGACAAAGACCTTACAATTTTGGGTACGTATATATTGCCCTCGAGAAGCGCTTTTAGCCATAAAGAGGCATAAAACGGTGGGTCCGAGTATGGCAGTCCCGAAATGGGAAGTTTAGAAGTTATACCTTACACGTCCGTGTGTTGAAATGACGCCATCCAAAATTCCCGCTACCTGCAAAATGAAAAGAGAACTCAAGTGCAGATAGATACAATAATTTGGAAAATAAACGCTAAAATAATAGGGAATGAGAACGTACCATTCGTGCGGGGATAGGAACTTACCTCCATCAACTCCAAACCTGCGAAAAAAGTCTTTTAAAACGAAACAGAGTGCTATATATATGAAAGTGGGCCCATTTTCCTATTCATTTGCGCGAGTTGATTTGATTGTTTTTGAGCTCTGGGGCCCACGGTGACGGTTTCTTGCGTGAGTAGAGTCAAAACGTCCGCAGCGAGATCGTGATCATGCCTCCACGTGCGGAACACCGCCCTGCTAGATCACAGGTTGGTTTTCTTCAATTTTGTGTTTTTCCCCCCTTTAATTTGAAATGCTAAATTTGTTGTAATGGGGGGGTCATTTTTGAAAATGCTAGTGTTAAAAGGTTCATCTAGGGGGCGCCTACTGGGTAGGCTCCGTTTTTAGGTTAAATGGTCTTTTTTTTGCTTGTTTTTAGGCTTTTTAGATTAAAACCCGCGTGGGTTTTCGGACCACGACCGCCGCCCGGCGCTGGGTGGCAGCATTACATGACCGCCGCCCCGCTCTGGGGGCGGCGATTACAAACCGCCCCGCTTTAAGGCGGCGGTTACAAAACCGCCTCCCTGCTCAGGGCGGCGGTTTTGCACAGAATGCAAAAGGAACTTATATTTGAGATTACACTTGTATTTTTTTACATTTCTACGCGTTTTTATGACTCTCTCGGTATTGTTCTGGATATTAACTTGCTCTGTTTTGTGTGTTTTTGGGTGTATGCAGGCGAGAGAGGAGTACATTAGATGGAGCAGAGAGAGAGAGTGTGATTGGCTCTCAGGGGTACTGGATGCCCTCTCACAGGACGAGGAGGACACACTACAGAGGGCCGGCATATTGCGCATATCGCGCGTGCCCCATGTTGCACCATCTAGTCACATCCTTTGTGACTTATTTTCTTATTGGGATGCAGATCGAACACCTTCCGACTGCCAGGGGTCCGTGGTGAGTGGACCATCACATTAGAGGATGTCTACCACATTCTGGGGGTCCCGATCATCGGGAGGTGACTTACACTAGAGACAGCAGGCTCCCGGCACAGATTGCACAAAGGGGTAGATATATGGGAGATGCAGTTATCTCCATGGGGTCAAGAAGGGGGTGAGAGTTCGATCCATTCCTTCTTTGCCTATCCCCGTATTTCGACAGGCCATCATGGGGATCCTTGCCTCGAGATTGATCGGGGACAAGGGAGGGGACACACTGTTATATTGCTGGGCCCCCATCATTACACAGATAGAGGGGCATGGCCGGATATACGCCTGGGGTGCAGATATTCTGGGGACCACCTACCATGATCTATATAGGGTGGTCCGTTTACAGGGACAGTCATTGAGCCACCCAACTCTAGTCATGAGTTGGGTGTATGAGCATTTTATCCCTTATGGCAGGGGTGTGGAGGTGGCAGATCCTGGGGCTGTGAGGGCAGCCAGATGGATGGACATGTCGGTGCTCAGAGCACCTCATCAGCCAGTTTCCTCCCTTACTACTGCAGACATGGAGGCGACACCGTACCGGCTTATGGCCGGCATATGGGGCGAGGAGACTCTTACCCTGATCTCCTGCTCCACCACAGGGCAGCTTATCGATCGAGTGGGACGAGTAGAGGTACATCCTTTCGGCCGGTTCCTCAGCAGTTTGGTCTTCCATATGCGGGTATGCTTCCCCCAGTGGCACCAGTTTACAGATCAGTTCGCGAGGCGAGGGGGCCTAGAGGCCGAGGTTGGACAGTGATCACTCCTGGCATTCCTATTGCAGCCAGGAGGATAGTTCGCGCTAGAGGGAGAGCCGGTGCGCCTCGGGCACCTTTGCTTCAGATTGCTGTGGGTCCTGCTCATAGCAGCGATGACCCCATAGATATTGACTCCGACTCTGAGGAGCTCACAGAGGGAGGGACAGAGGAGGAGACCGAGGACAGCGATCCTGAGTGGCATGACACTCAGGATATTATGCAGGCAGAGAGGGCTGAGCAGAGCGCAGAGAAGGACACTCTAGTTTCAGAGGAGCCACTCTCTCAGGGCCATGGTGGAGAGGATGAGTCGGGCCAGGGCGACACGTTGCCCCCGCCACAGAGCAGCCCCTCGCCCGCAGCAATGGCATCCGCGGTAGTGCCGGTCCCAAATGACCCATCTTGGATGCCTGGGGATCCGAGTAAGTTACCCTTTCTCCCTTTTAATGTTTATTTGTAGGCTCTCCTTAGTTGCTATTGTTGTATCTTTTAGCCTCTTGCTTGGTTTCTAATTCATTTTTCTCCTTTGTTTGCAGAGACTGTTGATGAGTGGCGGGATTTGATCCGCAGGGTATGTACCGATTCCCTGATGATCCCCATGGATAGGACCCGCGCGGAGCTATCCGTAGATGCCGGGGAGCCCTCAGCAGCCGGTAGGCATACCGATGTCTTCGCTCCCATTTGGCACGTGGCCAGGATGGTGTCGACCCTCCGCACAGAGTTAGCGGGCTACAGGATGGCTGAGCGCCTCATGAGGAGCCATTCTCGTGGTGAGACCGCGGCTGCCCCTCGGGACCCCGAGCCTCCGTACATTCAGAGCGCCGGCGCAGCCGGAGTCCTAGGCGTGGGCGTGCACCTTCGGAGGGGTCGCGTAGGGATTGAGAGGCCTCTTGGCCCTCGTGTACTTTGTATTATATATTCTTTGTATATCACGGGCTCTTTGAGCATTTTGACCATGCTTAGAGCATGATGGCATTGTATATAAACATTGATTATTTATATATATGCATTCGTTTTTGGATCAAAAGCTTAGCACTCATGTTTTCCTTTCTATTTCCAGTTTCCTTGTGTATACTACGATGTATGTTTATATGCTTTTAGAATGTATGCAATGGAGAACAGATGATGCAAATGTTTGCTTTCTTTTTGTGTTTCATGATGCTGATACATGATATTGTAGATATATTGTGATTTTGAATCTTAGCTTCTGTGAGCAATTTGGATACCTCATGTTTGTTTTGCAAAGTGATGAATATAACCAGTATGATGAACAGATTAACTTGCCCCACTCCTAACTCCACGCAACTAGTAAGATGCGAGGGCTCATCACCGAGAGTTAAGAAGGGCGCAAGTGGTGAAACGATAGTGATGAAAGACAGACAAAGCTTTGGCGGAACCAAATTGGAAGCTACAAGCTTACTCTACCCGAATGACTTCATAGTTTAGAATGCACTTGCTTTGTGGTTTATCTAGACTTAGACCCGTAGATGGCCACATAGTAGACAAGATCTGGTTTTTAGGATTTTAACTCTCTTGGAATTTTGAACATCTGATTCATTCATTTTTGACTCAAAGTTTGAATTGTTTGTTTATGACCTTTTAACGTTTGCTTTGTCAAGAGGACCCCCTACTTTGCCCCATGCTACTAGTAAGAAGCGTGGGTTTATCACCGTGGGCAAGGCATAGGCGAGTAAGGGCATTTCCATCCTTTCCCAACCCTACGTCACTAGTAAGAGACGCAAGCTCATCACCGAAGGTTGGTGGGGCAAGGAAATGTGTAAAATTAAAATTTTCTGTTTAATCACTTTTTGACTTGCTTATTTGAGTAAAATGTCAGTATGTGCTTATTTCCAAAGAGATGTATATATGGGATAGATGTGACACCATGAAGCTTCTAGAATAGACCATAGGCAAGACACCTATCCTAAGAAGAAATCAAAGTGAGAATAAACTTGCAGATCTTGGTATGGTTACCGTTAAGACTTTGTCATGTTTGATTTTATTTGATAAAAGATTCCGAGATGATTCGATGATATATGAAGATGGAGAGGTATGATTAAAGAGCTTTATGCCAACAACATCATGAGTTTGTAATGAATTGCTTTGAGAATAGATTCCTTGATCACAATTTATGTAAGAAACAAGTGGACAAAATGATCTTAATCTATATGAAGATGTAATGTAGATAATTATACAAGTAGTGCTAGTTGCTTATGCGTAGAATCGCTTGAGGTGCAGGGAATTGACTGTTTCACCAAATTCCTCACCTTCTAGCGTACATAAGAGGTAAGCACCATTTCCGTAGTCCTTCATGACTTGGTATGGGCCCAACCATTTGGGCCGGAATTTCCTTCCTTCGCCGGTCTTCTTGTCGATCCGGCTGTCTAGCCTTAGAACTAGATCACCTTCATATATATCGCGTTCATAGACCTTCTTGTTATACTACCGGCACATTCGGTCAGCATAAGCTCTATGCCATTGTTCAACATCTAACCTAGTTTCATCTAGGCTTTCTAGTTGGGAAAGACGTGCTTCTCTCGTAAGCGCCTTCATCCGTATCCTTGTAGTGAAATGCGGAGACCGGGTATTTCGACCTCAAGCGGGAGAACTGCTTCCCCAAATACCAAAGAGAAAAGGAGTTGCTCCCGTTGGTGTTCTTATTGAGGTTCGGTGGGCCCACAAGGCCGGATATAACTTCAAATGCCAATCTCGCTTGTTTTCTTTTACCGTTTTAAGGAGAATGGCTTTCAACGTCTTGTTTGTCGCTTCAGCCTGTCCGTTGGCTTGAGGGTAATACAAGGAAGCCGTATGATGGCTTATCTTAAATTTATTGCATAGTTCGCGAACCTCTTCATTTTTAAAAGAAGTTCCATTATCGGAGATAATGATTTGCGGATACCGTACTCTAAAATGATTTGGTTCAAAATGAACTTGGCGATCACAGTAACTGTGTACAAGAGTAGTAAGAGGCATGGCCTCCACCCATTTGGTAAAATATTCAAGGGCGTGATTATAAAATTATGGCCGTCTCAGTGGATGAGGGAGAGAATTTCCCTATTAAGTCTAGACCCCATGTAGAAAAGGGCCATGGAGTAGCGATTGGTCAGAGAGCTTGTGTTTGCATGTGGATCTCATGGAGAATTCTTGCACTTATGACACTGCGTGTGCAAACTCTATCACGTCATGTTCTAGAGTGGGCCAGAAATAGCCCATTCGATGTATTTTTCGAGCAGTGGCGTGGCCACCGAAGTGGCCTCCACATATTCCACTGTGAGATTCATGGAGAATCTTCTTGGATTCTTCCGTGTCGACACATCTTAGGAGCATTCCATCGAATGCTTTTCGATAGAGCACCTGCTCTATAATGACGTATTTAGCTACGATTATGCGTAACCACCTTCTTTGTTGCGGTGTAACTCCTTCTGGGTACGTATGGTCCATGATATAATTAATGATATCAGTGTACCAAAGACACTCAGAGATAGAGGGTCGGGTTTCGATGTAGTATACGCACTCATCTGGAAAGTCTAAATCTACTAAATCACCTCCGTCTAATGGGTTGTCAGCTAACCAATCCGCGATGATTTGTCCCTTTAACCGACTTCTGATTTACAAATGTTAATTCGAATTCTCCCATTAAGGTTATAAAACGTCCAACCTTTTTAGACAATGACCCTTGTGTGAGGAAAGTCCGTAAATGGTCCGTTTTTACCATGACCTTCGTTTCTTGATTCAAAGATATAATGTCTTAGGCGTTTAGTAGCAAAGACTATGGCAAGGCATTCTCGTTCTACCGTGTATAGCGTGTTTCATAGTCGAGCAAAGCTTCGCTAATGAAATAAATCACACGTGCTCTCTCTTTATCGCCTCTTCTTGGGCCAACATACAAAGCCAAATGAGACATCGGTAGCTCGTGAATATAGAATTAATGGGTGATCTAACTTAGGTGGCATTAGCGTAGGTGGTGATAAAAGGAAACGCTTAACTGCATCAAAGGCTTCATTACAATCTTTGGTCCAATCAATGCTATAGTCTTTCTTGAGTAAATTGTTGATTGGATGAACGGCGAAGCTTAAGTCCGGATAAATCTTCGGATTGCACCCAGCTTTCCGAGAAATGATCTGATTCCAGATTCATCTGAAGGTGGAACCATTTCGAGGACAGCCCGAATTTTGGGTCAATCAACATCTATCCTCGTGACGATATGATATAACCTAGAGCTTCCTCCCGTTACACCAAAGACGCATTTCTCTGGGTTTAGTGTGACTCCGTATTCTATTAGACGTGAAAGAATGACGCGGAGTACTTCGGATGGTCACAACGCTTCTTGGCCTTAGCCAATAAGTCATCTACGTAAGATTCCATGATTTTATGAATTAGATCATGAAATATGTATGTCATGGCCCGCTGGTACGTAGCACCGGCGTTCTTGAGACCGAATGGCATAACAACGTAGCAATAGGTTCCCCAAGGAGTTATAAACGTGGTTTTAGCTTGATCTTGCTCAGATATTCTGATTTGATTGTATCCCGAGAATCCATCCATGAGAGACAAAAGTTCAAAACCAGCCGTTGCATCAACAATAACATCTATGGATGGTAATGGGAAGTCATCCTTAGGACATGCTTTGTTGATATCTCGAAAATCTATGCAGATGCGTATCTTTCCATTCTTCTTGAGAACGGGAACGATGTTAGATACCCATTGGGAGTAGTCGACTGGTTTGATGAATCCTACCTGAGGAGTTTTATTACCTCCTCCTTTACCATGAGAGCTACTTTGGGCTTCATGGGTCTTGATTTTTGTTTAATTGGCTTTGCATCTGATTTAGTGACGAGGTTGTGCACCGCAATGTGGGGTGTGACTCCTGTCATCTCCTTATAATTAAATGCAAACGCCTTCTGATGTTCTTTGAGGATCTGAGTATGTATTTCCACTTCTTCTGGGGTTAACGAAGAACCTAGTTTCAATATTCTCGGTTCATCTTCTGTCCCGATGTTGACATCGATTGTTTCTTCGATCAAAGAGGCGTTACCCTCTTCGAACTCAGGTGGTGCTGGAGGTAAATCCAAATCATCCCCATTTTCTACTGCGTATATGCTAGGTTCCATTTGTGAGGGAAGATCCATTACGAGATTTCCGAAGTAGGAAGACGAATGTGGAATTAAGGATAAATCTAGCATATGATAGGAGAGATGTAATGCTGCATAGGCATTTAAGTAATCCAAAGTAGCCGCATCACTATCAATACGGTCTAGGATGGTAGATTCACTTCCGCTTGAAAGAGGATTTGTCATTATTTTTATCAATGGTTCATCACGAATGGACACCGTGAACTGGGTATCTTCTAACTCATTGCTTGGAGTAAAACGTGATGCTGAAGTTGCTATTGAATCGGCGAGAAGATTTTTCTCTCGCGGGATTGCTTCAATGGATATGAAGTTAAATGCCTTGCTTAAATTTAATACGGCTTTTTGTAGAAGTTGCAAGTGTTCGGCTTTAGTTTCATATACTTCAGAAACTTGGTTTGTCACTAATTGCGAGTCTCCCAAGACTCTGATGTTATCAATACCAATTCTTTTGGCTAAGGTGAGGCCAAGGAGGAGGGCTTCGTACTCAGCGCCGTTGTTTGTGCATTCAAAGTTTAACTTAAAGGCGAATGGGAGGACTTTCTCCTCGGGAAGTAAGAATTATACCTGCCCCCGCTCCATAATGGCATTTAGCTCCATCGAAATGGAGAGTCCAATACTTAGTCGGGAGTATAGATGTTGGGGCATTTGCTGCGTTTGCGCACTCTACTTCTACCATACAGAGGTCCTCTGCTGGAAGGGAACCAACACCTAGGGAATATCCTATGCCTACTGAATCAAATGGTAAGAACATTGGTGAATCTTGTTCTATCAACTCAACGATTTTCGCAGTAGTCCCTAATGATACTGTTTCTTTAGTTTTATCTTTGGGGGTTGGGATTGTTTTGGCTATGCTGATAGTTTCAAGATCCGTCGTAGGTACCAACTTTTCCTCTGGTTTTGGGTCAGTGGGTTTATTAAGTTGGTTTGTTGGAAGTTCAAATTCTGAGTGCACCCCTGGTCTTTTCTTTAAATCAGCTAGGTGCAAATCGAAAGGTTTTGGATCGCCTTTGGCTACAAATACCTTTCCTAGATGCAAGAATCTTACTTCTTGAAATAAAGTAGAAGGGATTGCCTTCATTCGGTGTATCCATGGTCGGCCGAGTATCATATTATAATTAGTTTCCCGATCTATAATATAAAACTCAACAGATTGTTTTGGGCCCTAAGGTGACCGGCAGTATTATAGTTCCTATCGAAGTGGCTTTAAGGCTATCATAGCCTCTCAATGTATTTCGAGTGGTGGAATAGTTTGTTTCCCCATATCCAAGTTTTTGGAGGAAAGAGAAAGGGACTATGTTAACTGCGGCCCCATCACAACCATTGCCCTTTTACATAGTTATTATAAACCCATACTTGTAAGTGTAAGGTCGGGATCACCTCGGCGTGCGATCTCAGCATCTGTGGGCATTTTACTTATTTCGAATATGAATTCGACATCCTTGTCCGGCTGCCCCGGAGGGTGGATATCAAAATCTACGTGATTTACTTGTGTTTCAGGAGGTGGAGTGATGTTAATTAGATGACCTAGACCTAATGCTTCTAAAAGAGCAGCTCTATGAGGAGGAGAGTTCTTTAGTAAATCCAAGAATGAAATGTGTGAGAAGGTCTTTGTTAGGTCACTAATTAAATCATAGGCACCTATGGGTTTTTCTACTATTTGTTGACTCTTATCTGTTTCTGGCAGATGACTTGGGCTCTGGTTGAGAGAAATATTCTCGTGTTCTTGTTATAGCTTCGATAGGTAGTTCAACGTCTAATTCTACCAAACTGACTATCTTGGGTCTTGGTTGACTTCCTAACTGTGGCGCAACTGATGGATTTAGTGAAGTCGAGGCTTCATGATCATTGTTTCCCATCATTGCACCTTTGTTTGTTCCAGTTGGATTCAGCCTATTGCTATCATGATTTGGGAGCGGATCGTTAAAGATCTTGAGGGGAGCATTCTGAGGGGAAACTGCCCCTGCGAGCGTATTTGGTGGTGATGACACGGATCTGCCAAAAACAAATCAGTGAAGAACTGTCTTTGTTCTTCTGGCAAACGTTGCATGAATTTATTGTAGTCACGACACGTTCTAGTATCATGACCCCGAATTTTGTGGAAACCACAATAAGAATTGGGGTTGTAATTCCTGTTTTGTTGGTTTGGTGTGTATTGTGGCCTAAAATTCTGATCAAACTGTTGCCTATTAGGATTAAAGTTTTGCATTGTTGTTTCTGGTTTTGACTTTGGTTTTGATAACCAAATGAGTTTTGGCTTGGCCCTTGTATGGGATTTCACCGTTGTTGTTGTTGTTGTGGATGGTTAAAATCCACTGTATTGATCGTCGGGTAAAGTTGTTGTTTCGTTGGTTGTTTGTTTGTGATGGAGTATTAACAACATTTACCCTCTTGGGCTGGTCGGTTACTCCATCCGTTGTTACCCCACGATTTTTGTTAAGGATTTTGGGTCCTTGATTGACATTTGTGATAGTTGTAGTGTTCTGAGTGGAGGTGATTAACCTCCCGTTTGTTCCATATGTCTTACGACCACTATCTATCGCTGCTTGATCTATTCGAAGAGCGCTCTCAAGTACTTCATCGTAAGTTCTTAGCGGGAACTTCTGGACTTCTTCCTTCACCTCTTTGCTGAGAGAATGAAGGAATAAATCACATAGTTCCATCTGATCCATGTTTGGAGCACTTGCTGAAGAATAAAGAACTGTACGCCACCTTTGGATGAAATGGGCGATAGATTCGTTGTGTTCTTGTTTGATGTGTAAGAATTCCCTGATTCCTGTTCTCAATAGTTTGTTCATGTCGAATGCCTTAATGAATTCTGATACGAGCTGTTTAAATGAATGGATGGAGGCTTCAGGTATTCTATAATACCAGTCGAGAGCAATGCCTTCCAAGGTTTTGGGGAATATTTTAGCAACAACCCCATCCCAAGGGAGTAATTCTCGTATGGCTGTAGCGTAAGCCTTGATATGTGCATTTGGATCTCCCTCACCTTTGTACTTGGGTAAATCGGGAAGGGGTCTTGGAAGCATGACGCTTCGTATGGTGAAGTCTAAGGGCTCCTTCAGATATTCTGAATAAGTCCCTATCGCATAGTTTTCGACCATTGATGGTGGTTGCTGAGGGAGTGGTGGTGGGATGGGTTGTTGATACGGTGCAGAGTATGCGTTGGTAGGGGCATAGGGAAGTCCCTGCGTTTGAGAAAACATGCCGGAGAGGAGAACATATCTCCTTGTGGTGATTTGGAGTACATGTTTAAGTATGACGGGGTATTGTCTAGGAATGGATTGTTTGATACTAGACCGGGAGGAATAGTGTTAGAGATGATGGGCCTTGTTGGCATTTGTTGTGGATAGTGAGGCGGCATGCCTAACGTGCCTACTCCTGTGAGGAGATCTACTTGGCCAGGGTGGTATGGAGGATTGGAACTTCCTGCTTGTATGAACGGAGAATTTTGACTTGCTTGAGCAAGTTCTAACCCTCTCACTTTTTCTACTAACGTTGAAATGACTTCATTTGGTGAAGTCACGGTGCTTTTCCTGAGCGGCGTTTGTTGTATACCCTGGTGTTGTATAGGCATGTGATATCCTGTCATGAACTGATCGCTATCTTGCCAAGTTTCTCCGAGAGTATTTCCTATATGCAGTGGCATAGAGGTATTTTCTTGAAAAGAGATCTCGGGTTGTATTTGTAAACCTCCTATAGGTGGGTACATACCCCGAGAATGTTGTTCACTCCTAGGATAACGTATTGACTGTCCATCATCTAAGACCAGGTATGGATCTGATTGCCTACTAATTTGTGGTCTAAGTAGCATTTGAGGAGACGAACCAGATTCTCCAGTAAACGTCATATTATTCGAACCTGAAGGCTCTATTTGTTGTGTTCGAGGGGTTGATCTAACTCCTCAGTTTGAAAAGATGAATTATATCTGATTCTTGGGGTTTGTGTTGACAACTGATTAGTTGAATAGTTGTCACCCCATACTGAGAGCGAGGGTGATGATTGTCTGTTCTGTTGGGCATAGTATGCCTCAAGACCCAAGAGGGGTCTGCCATATGCATCGAATCCCGACATATTCGGGGGGTATATGAATACCCGCAGAATAATGGGAAGGAGCGAAGGTGATTTGTGAAAGGACACGTGATACTATGACTCCGAACGAGAAAGTAGGAAGTTTACGTCAGCTTCACTAATTTTGTTTGCTTCACGTCGGGTTCACCAATTTTGTACGCCGGAAAAGCGACAGGCGAGCGTGGGAATCTACAAGTGACTCTTCCGCGTACCCGACCTCTCGAGGTCGTGCCGAGACAGCCGGTGGGGGTAGAATATGCGTGGGATGCAGACAAACTAGTTAGGCAGTCTAATGTCTTCGACACGCACTAATGGAATTTGCGAATCTAAGGCAAAGAAGGCCCTTCTAACTTGGACTGGTGTGATAGATCGATCGGCAAGGATGACTGCTCGAAGGCTCCAATCAATATCGAGCTCTGGCGTGATTCGATCTATGGGTTGTGGAATACGTGGAAAATGACCTGGGATAGTTTCGTGTATGTCTCCAGATAAGGTCATATGGTGGATGGTGAAAACAATTGACTTTACGGATGATTTTCTGGCCTAGTCCAGAATTCTCTAGCTTCGTTAGCCGCTATATCCAGTAAGGACAATTGTTCGATGATGATGGGTGGAAGTGGAGTGGATTGGAATACTAGTGTGCGTAGGCCAGCGTCTATATCTGATTGACTTGTGGATTCGTTGGGCTGTGAGATCTGTGGGTCACAACCATGGACTCTTGGATGTTGCGGTCCTATTATGGTCATACGCGAAATCAAGTCCTAATCCCTAGTATCCAATAATCATACGCTTTCTCAGCTTCTATGTTTAGGACCAACAACTGTGTGATTTTCTCAGAATATCTCACAGGCGTTCGTGCAACCTGGATCCTTAGACTAGTATCTATATCTGTGAGAGTGTCTCCTGCACCCGGCTGTGGGACCAAAGGATCACAACCAAAGGTTTGTTCTCTTTCGAACCCTTCTACAGTCATGTGAATGTTTACCTAGGGCAATCTGTAGTTTGGTTGGTTTGACCAAAACGTGTGTGCTTGGTCGTCTTCTATGTTTAACCCTCTCAACTGAGAACTGATCAGTTGTAAATCTGTTGTTGTTTGGAATACTTGTATTCTGAGATTTTGGTCTATGTCAACTATTGCTGTGACGAGGTTTGGTTGAGGCACGATTGGCTCAAATATGTATTCCCTGGGCTCCTGAGGTCCCGTGATTGTCATACAAAATAAAATGTAAATCTAACTGTAATAAAGCAAATTCTAACTACGTGGAATAAATCTAAAACATATATAACTTCTATTCTTCTAAGAAACCTTTTAAGAATTTAAGAAAGCAAGCTATTTAAATGTATCTAGAAATAACAACTAAATAATAATTTAAAACAAACAAAATAACCGAGTGTAGTTATTATCTTGTGCAATTTGTAGATTTATTCTAAATAAAATAGCTCATCTAATCTATCTGCAAGATTCTCGATCCTACCTCAGAAGTGAGGAGTGAATCATAGTTTCTCAGAAACTATCAATCCTCACAGCTTCCCTGGCAATATCGAGAATAGAATTCACTGAAATGAAGCAATTATCTACTCTATTTGATATGATTCTAACTAGAACTTTGAAAGTTAAAACCTGGATTCCGCAGAACAGTGGCGAATCCGATGGTGTGTGTGATCTTGTCCCCTCAGTATGATCTCCTCGTTCTTTCGTGTTCACGTGGATCCAGAAAAGCGTGTAATGCTAGCATCGACAGGAGTAGATATTGGGACAAGGACAGCTCAGAATGCAGACCGAAAATGCGAGTAGGAGAGGGACAGCGCAAGAGTACAGAGCTTGGCTTATGCGATTCCTAGCGGGATTTTACTGCGAGTCATGCAACATGAAGCGACCAGAACCTGAAACTATCCTGTTTGAAGAGAAAAACCTGTAACTTTAATGGCTTCCTAAGCTATTCTATTCCAATGGATTGGATAAAACAACAACACTGTTTGCACAAGCTGGATATGTGGCTTACCAACAGCTGGACAATGCTAAATGAGCATGCAAAGAATTAAAACAAGCACTCTAAGCAAAATTATAGCTAAATCTAATGCAAAGAGAAATTCAGAGACAAACTTCGGACTGGATTGGGTGAAATAACAGTACTGCCTGCACAAGATGGGTATGTGGCTTACCAACAGCTGAACAATGCTAACTAAGCATGCAAGGAATTAAAACTATGGCTTCTAAACAGAATAAAAGACTGAACTATGAAAATCAGAGCATCAAAGTGAATGAGACAAAAGATTTCAGACCATTTGCTTGTGCACAAACCATTTATTTATAGCTTTCATTCACCCAAAGATCAAAACCAAACTGAACTCTAAAAACCATAAACAATGGCCAAACACTATTCCAGGGGACCAAAAACATAAATGCATGCCCAAGTCGGCAAGGAAAGCTAGTGAAACGTTGATCTTTTACGTGAGTCGCAAAATGCTTTCTGGAAAATGCGTGCAGGACCGCCGCTCTGAGCAGGGCGGCGGTTACAGGACCGCCGCCCTGCAGGGCGGCGGTTTCGTCACTGAAGATCAAAAGGCCAAGGAAAGAGGGAAAAAGGGGAAAACAAAGGGCGCGGGGCTAAGCGGGGCATGCGGGATGTTAACGCATACTCCGAGGGCTTTTCCGTAAGCAGTTTGGTAGATGCACTAAATAGGGGTTTGTGAAGGCATTTGAGCCTTCTTCATTGCATGATGCTATTAGGAGAGCCCAAGATTTGGAGTTAGCCACTCCAAAGTTGAGGTTTCCACCTCGAGTTCAGCAAAAGGAACCTCCATCTAGACCAGATGAGCTTTAGCAGAAGGAGCCTACACCTAGGCAGGATGTGGCTAAGAAGCCATTCACTTCCCAAGAGCTTAGAGATGAGTTGAGGCGAAAGAAACTATGTTTTGATTGTCATACACCTTGGGCTCTAGGGCATGATTGCACAGGAAAGGAAAGGCCCAATTCATTGAGGTCTTTGAAGAGAGTGAGGGTGACAGAGACGAGGAGTTAGAGACCCATGAGATGGATGTTGGAGATGGAGTTGTGTTGAACAATACTGATGTGGAGTAGGAAGATGAGACTTTTCCTCGGGAGATTATAGTTAAATTGTTTAGTACTGTGATGTATAAGGCATTCAGGGTTAGAGGAGTTATACAAGGTCACCATGTTACGGTAGTCATTGATAGTGGGGCTACCCACAACTTCATTGATTCATCCTTGGTTAAGAGGTAGGGTCTATAGACAAAAGACTTTGAGGGCTTCAACATTGTTGTAGCCAATGGAGAGTTCCAAAGTTGAGCGTCACTATGGATAACTACATAGTTACCAATGATTTCCACATTGTTGGTATGGGAGTGACTAACATAGTGTTGGGGGTGCAGTGGCTTCACTCTCTTGGTGAGTTTAGACTAACTTTCAGACGATGGAGCTGAAGTTTAAGTCCGAGGGCAAGAATGTAATCTTGAGAGGCTTATCTACAGGAGCACCTAGAGTGGTTACAGCCAAGGGGATGAAGAGGACTTTCCGGCATGACGAGGTGTTTTACTATTGCGGGCCGATGTGGAGTTCAATGGATATGGGTGTGACCAATAGTGTTGCACATGAGATAGTTACTAGATTGGGGTTACAAGTTCAGATCATTTGATTTTATCATTATGTTGGTTATTTGAGGTTTCGATAGATTGGAGATCTCATTTGCTTGTTGAGTACTCCAAGAACCGACACACTTGTGAGATTCTAGATGGTCACACACAGGATGATAGCTACAAATTGGAGGATGAGATGATCTTCTATCAGGACAGATTGTACCTTGTGCCAGATTCATGGTTGAGGATGGAGATATTGTGATATGTACATTGTTCTTCCATGACTTGACACTTGAGCTTCAATGATACCTACAAGTTCATATGGGAAAGGTTCAGATGGCGTGGGTTGAGGGAGGATATCCTCAACTTTATGCAGGGATGTGTGGTTTTTCGTCATGACAAATTGGATTATACATTCTCATCATTCCCGAGTTGACATGGGATAACACTCCTAAATATTTTACTTCTTCTATGCACGGTGAGAACTTCACCTATGTGCTAGTCAGTGGAGGGATGGATTTGATTCAGTTACCTAGTTATTCAGTAGGTTCACATTCATCACAGGAGGTGGTTAGTAGAGTTGATATTTATGGTTGATCGTTTACTAGAGTCTTGGGATTTTCCCCACGGGACACATTGAGACACATTATGAGGATCTTTGCTTTCACATGAGTGTGGATCATGTGGGAGAGTTGGCACGCTCTGTGCTTAAATGAGTTTTTTCACAAGTTGATCCAAAGGATGCCAAAGGGTTCATAGGGGACTTTCATACCCACGGGTTGACTGGAGAGGCAGTGAGTGATCACATGATGATAGTTTCACATTGACAGGGACTAGATAGATTGGAAGTTTCAATGTGGGTACCAATGGAGAGTTGGTGTGGGCATCATACTACTTCAGGGGCAGCATTGTTCTCTACACGACATGAAGAACATGATGACTACATGAGGTGTCTTGGTTACTTCGGATCACACCGATCTTTTCTTGACTACAGGGTGAGGTGGAGAAACTTTGTGATATTTAGCTTCTGCAGCATGACAGGATAATGCTTGGGGTCAAGAATTTCTCTAGGAGGGAGAGGGTTGTAATGTCCCCAATTCCAAGCAGATGGCCTAGGAGGCTTTTCATTTGTCTTAGCCTTGGTCATGCCCAAGGGGCTAGTGACATTGATGGTTATTGGGTATGGTTTGCACCTTCATTTCACTTATAGGTTATGTTTTAACATTGGACACGTACTTTGAGGTGACTTAAGTGAAATAAGGTTGTGTGATGCTCCCCTATGGTACTTTATTATTCTAATTTTGTGTTGGGATAACTTAAGTGTACTTTTGGGCATAGTGGTGATAAAGTAACTTAAGTTATTTTATTATTATGTGGATTTTTCCCCAAGGAGGTCGATTAGGATTCTTTTGGGCCCTTTGTTGCAATGAAAAGTTATAAAAGGAAGCGCTTGGGGAGAAAGGGGCATTCATATATACACACACATTTTCAGATATTGGAGCCATTGTTGGTTGCACACTTTTTGCTTGTGGAGTAAGATCCCACAGGAACCCTAGCTTCGGTGGTGAGAGATCCACTCCTAGCTAGCAAAGCACTCTTCGGTGGTGAAAGATCCATCCCTAGTTTGTTAATTTGGAGCTTCATTCAAATCAAATTTTCATATCAAAGTTTTCAAAGAATTTCAAGGGTTTGCTCAATATCGAGAGAGATCATTTGGTCCATACTTGACCATCTACGATCATCAAAATTGAACATGTGCTAGCTACAACAAGCACATTACCTCTCGTGAATTTGAGGTTGGAGATCTTGACCTTAAATAAAATTGGTTCAATACCACCCAAGAATGTGAAAAGAAAAGAAAATTTGAGCCTAACTGGTTAGGGCCATATATTGTGGTCGCAAAATTTGGTTCGAAACCTATAAACTTGTCTATCATGATTGTTCATAGCTCCATTATCTCATGAACATCATGCATCTCAAGCGTTTTTATACCTGAGCTTAGAGGCATTTCCAAAAAAAAAAAAAAAATAGTAAAGAGAAATAAATTTGTTCAAATGTGAAAACCATGCAATTGTGGCACTTTGGATAGGTCCTTTGGTGAAAATTGATTTTTGGCACCATAGGAGAATTTCATTGTTCACAAGCACCTCACACTTGGGGGCATGATTGCTCTTTCTTAGCTTTTCATTGGCTTGCATCTGTAATCTTGTTGAACCTATCTCTTTTGGCCTTGATCCGGTTTGTCTTATTCTTGTATATATGTGTGGGAATTTTCCCTTGTATATTCTCATCTCTCGTTGAGGGCATCTTAGCATTTTGTTCTCTTATACATAGTTTTGGAAATACTAGAAAATCCTAGAATTTTGCAAAACCTAGAAAATCCTAAACATTGGAAAATCTTTGAAAATCCTAAACATTTGGAAAATCTTAGAAACTCATAAACTTTAGAAAATCTTAGAAAACTCCTAAACATTCAAAAGCTAAAAATCAAAAACATTGCAAAACGTAACACAAAACCCAAAAACATTATCTAACGCAAAACACTAAAAATTGGAAACTATACCACAAAACATCATACTTATCGCTTGCTCATTCTCGCACACAACATGTGGATCATCTTGTGATCTTCTTTCATCAAAAAAACTTGTTTGTTTGCTATGTCTTTTTCTCAACATATATTGTTGCTCGGGACACCGTAGGAGGATTTCATTCTTCACAAGTACCTCACACTCGAGGGGCATGATCACTTTTCCTAGCTTTCATCTATAATATTGTTGAACATATCCCTTTTGGCCTTGATCTGGCTTGTCTTATACTTGTGAATATGAGCAGGAATTTTCCCTTGTATATTCTCATCTCTCGTTGGGGGCATCTTGGCATTCTGTTCTCATGTACATAGTTTTGGAAATACTAGAAAATCCTAAAATTTTGCAAAACCTAGAAAATCTTAAACATTGGAAAATCTTAGAAACTCATAAACATTGGAAAATTTTAGAAAACTCCTAAACATTTAAAATCGGAAAATAAAAAATATTACAAAACATAACACAAAACCCAAAAACATTATCTAACGCAAAAACACTAAAAATTGGAAACTATACCACAAAACATCATACTTCAACGTTTGCTCGCTCACGCACAGACATGTGGATTATCTTGTGATCTTCTTTCATCAACAAAGCTTGTTTGTTTGTTATGTCTTTCTTCACAAAGATATGTCATTGCTCGAGGTAGTTTCATAGTGCACGTTTTCTTTTCCTTGGACTTCTATGTCCTCCATCCAATCCCTTGCATGTATCCTTGCTTAGGGCACCATTTTAACCCTTGTATAACTCGAACATTTGGGTACTAAAGTTGGATAACAAAAACATTGGTACAATTGTCTTGAACATTCTTTATTTGAGTGTGTTTGATTGTGCTTGTTTGTTTGTTTGCTTATTTGTTTACTTTCTCATATTACATTGCTTATGTATTTTGCTTTGAGTCAGTTCTTTAGCATTGCACAAAAATTGGTATTATGACTTTTCATGTCATTTTACTTTTTTGTTGTATGCTTACATCAAATAAAAAGTTACTTCTGAGCCATGATGGTACGCAAGTTATGCTACAATCTTCCCGTCCCTCATTGTATCCAATCCATCATCTATCTCCCTCCCCATTCTAACATTCCCTCTCACCGACCTTTTATATTTCTTCTAACCTATTGAGACACGCTCTATGACTTATTTCCCTCCCTCCCTTGTATAGCCCTCGCCGTGATCGCTTTCGGTGACGCGATGGCCTACCGCTACCGCAATGGGTTTTTCTTTCGTTGTGATCATTTTTCTCTCGCTTTGAACAGCAATTAACTTCATCTATCACCCTATCGATGCTCAAGAGGGCATCGTCCATCCTACTAGTTTTTCTTCTACCCATACAAAATAAAATTGTCTACTATCTTTGAAATGGCATCGCACGTGCTACACCACATCAAAGAGGAGCAAATGTAGACATATTTTTTCAATCACACAATTTTAATGCTAAAATTACAATCTTATTTCCCATCATTTTGTTATAATTAGTGATTTTCCGCTAATTAGCTAATATTCCCCATCTTCTCACTCAATTAATGACATTTTGTTAATTAAATAGCATTGTCCCTCATCTTGGATGCCAATTAACGTCGCTTCGTTAGTTAAAATTGTCTTTTAATTAATTAATTAACATTTCGCAATCTCGTATTTAATTAATAAACCGTCCTATTAATTAAATCTCTCTCAAACCCCTCAAATTCTATTAATTTCTCTCCGAATGACTTCTATAAGCTAAGCTTGATTAATTAACCTTCCCAAACTCTCATGGGTCACTAACCTCTAATTAATTTCTTCTAATCATGTTTATCCTCTTCTAATTCTACATTCACTTTGTCTCACTTTCACTACGTTGCAAGCTTCTCCCAAATTAGAAAGTTATATAAGAAACCTAGTACATCTTGTCCTTATAAGACATCACATATCTCAAGAGAACATTTCCCTCACAAGAAAGCTTACATAAATTGAAAAAAATCATTTTACTAAGGTTAGTAGGAGAATAGTCAAAATGGCATTTAAGACATACTAATGGGATCTCTCCCAATTTTGTAAAACCCCTTTGATTGCACGTAACTTATGTTTGGTTCACATAAGGGGGCATCTACATATCATAGCACATCCAAACATCAAAAGGGAGGTTTGTATTCTTTGTTTATAACATTGTGTGCATTTTAGTTGGTTTTTCCTTTTATGTTCAATCTTGATGTATTTGTTTAAAATAAACTAAGTTAGAATTTATGTGGTGTTAAGTCCATTCAAGTAGCTTAGTTTAGTTTGTACATGCATACACAAAGGTCTGATGTGTAGTCACTAAAGCATTTGGTTGTAAAATCCTTGTAGAATTTTGACTTTGTTTGCACTCAATAAACTTAGCTATTTTCATATTCTGAATTATAGTGGTCTGATGGTTTATTAGATCTCAACGTATGTGGTTTAATGATTGTTGGAGTTGTGGGGAGTTGTAAAAATTATGTAAACCAGTGCAACTCGTGTTATCTTTTACTCCTCCATTTCAGCGTTGCAAATTTGGCCCATTGGAGAAGGTAAAGTATGAAGTTGGAATGATCATGCCCCCTCTTAATTAAATCTTATTGTACTACCTTCTTGAGACTTTTGTTTATCATGCACATTCTTAGAATTCTCTTTGATATAACTTTAGATATACTGTGTTGTTACGATTTGTTTGTCTACAACCTTTGCCTAGTTTAAATAGTTTTATGATTCTCTTCTTGGTGACAGCCAATTGGGTGGGAAATCATAGTAGTTGGGTGCTTATATGGGTCTATTGCACCTACAATTACATACTTCGTGTTTTTGGCAGATATTGGGTTTGCTTTAGGCTCTCCTCTGGGTTTCACATAGCCCAAAGAGTAAGAGGTTAACTACCCTCTAATGTGTTGCCTTAAATCTGCCCCTGATTGGAGAAGAACCACACTTCTACAACAACATATCTTCCTCTCTTCACTCATCTGATTGGCAGTGTAGATTTGGGAGCCAACATAAGGTACCTTGCTTATTTATTTCTTCACAACACACAATAATTTCACGCCCAATTGTTCAACACAAGTCAATCTCCATATTCACTGCACCCCCTTGCTGGGGTATCACCACATGAAGTACCTCAAATTCCTGGAAATTATATTTATCATCCTTTCTTGAAGGTCATTTTCCACATTCAAGCTCAATAGTAACAATGCAAAGAACTAGGAACTGCTACAATTAATGTGTTTTAGTAGAGTATGAAATGAAAAGACATCCTGCAGAAATGTATTGGTAATTTAGAAGGATTACACTGCAATAATAGTTTTGATAACACACACTGTTGCTCTGCCATAATGGAGGATATACAAACCCATGAATCTCGTAATGACATTCAGAGCTGATTTATTCCTTATTCTCATTAAAAAGAATAAGGCGTGAACATCAAAAATTGGTCTACGCATAGTATAACAATTACAGTCATAAAGCCTTCACATCAGTATGACTTCATTGCTTGATGCTAGCTACTCATCGATACAGACTCTCAGCACGGAGATTCTCAGCTATCTCTGTTTCCCATCTATCTCCATTCTCCAGAAGCTTTTCTTTGTCATATAAAAGTTCCTGCAAAGAAACAAATAAGAGCCACATGTCCAGACTCCAAACAATAAAACAAAAATGTAAGCATAAAACCAAGAAAAGACTAGTGATGCAGAACTTACTTCATGTGTTTCTGTGGCAAACTCAAAGTTAGGCCCTTCTACAATAGCATCAACAGGGCAAGCTTCTTGGCAGAAGCCACAGTAAATACATTTTGTCATGTCAATATCATATCTGCTTTCACACCACAGCTTTGCAAAAATCAGTAATGGTTCTTTAACAACCACAGGAGAAAAAGTTTGAATTTTTCAAAGTTATTGACCCCAAAATTACCTAGTTGTACGCCGACTGCCATCTTCTCGCCTCGGCTTCAATCGTGATGGCTTGAGCAGGGCAAATCTGATGAGAAATTGGGAATCCAAAGGCAGAAATTCTTAATACCTTTGAAATTTTTGAAATTCTACAAATTAATACAATAATAGTATCCTTGAAACTTGCGATTCTTAATATCTGGGAAATAGAAGAGGATGAAAAACAGCTTCTACCACATATATATATATATATATATATATATATATATCAAGAATCTAATTTGTTTGTACCAAAGAACAACTTCCGAAAAGGTTTATAAAATGCAAACTAAGCCCTAACCACAACAATTTTATAAATATATTATATATCACTTTGACTTCTATTACAAATCTGCTAAATCAAAATATACTTAAATTCGATCACAATGGCCGAGTGAGCAAAGGATATTAGCATCAGCAAAACAAGCATGTCTGAGTTCAGCATCCTCAGTTCATAGGCAGAGAAGATAATATTCTGCAAAACTTAGCCATTTATAACCTATATTGAAATATCTCGTATAGAATATGGAAGATGTGCATCTCCACTCCATTAATACTGTAAAAGTATGCTAAGAGGGTGAAAGGCCTGCCAAAGCCCTCTCCTACACAATCAGAACAGGGAGAAGCTTCTCATCCTACGTAGGTCTCAACTAATATGAGTCTGTACAGAAGACTGACCGTACTTGCAGCCCAATATTTGGGAGCACTCAAGGGAACAAAACACACTCTTACTCATTTGTTGGACCAGAACAGAACATGAGGGAGCACTCAAGGGAACAAAACACATTCTTACTCATTTGTTGGACCATCAATTCCCAACTCACGACACATTCTATCATGCCATCTTTCCCTCGGAATGCTGGCACATCTGGTGGTTGGAAGACATAACCTCTTCAAAACCCACAGCACCATTTTTGTTTATGGTGGAACATGCAGAGTGAAGGGAACAGTAGCGGAAAGCGTATTAATTCAGATGGAAAAATTCAAGAAGTCCAGAGCAAATGTTCAAGAATTTCTGTCAACTATCACTTTTCTCAATGAATTGAAGAAGCTGGATATGCCGATTCAGTGGCAACTCACACATTCTAGAGAGGTCACTCGGTGTTTCATGCTCTAGCGATGGCTCTGGCACAAATACTGGCTCAAAACCCATGGCGTTGAGAGACGATGAAACTATTTTGTCTGCAGTGCCATCCAAAAACAAAATCATGAACTGACTGCATGAGCAGGTGGAAACACAAATCAATGCTTACAGAACCCAGGTCAAGGGAACTGAATCACAACACTGAACCTGCCCTATTCTTTTCCTACAACTAGGGTGAATTATACCCCCATTTATGCATGAGTTGATGCTCTCTTTCTTCATTTTAACAAGAAAATAGGCTCTTTGGACAGACTTCATTTTTCTTTAACTTTTATTTCAGAAAGGATATTTTTCATCTAAAATTTTGTATCTGCCACTTCCGGAGGTCTAGTTGGAAAATAAAGCATAAATTTGAATTTGGAACTTACAAATCTACCGTACAAAAAAATTATAGCAGGTGACAATTCTAGTATTCTCTGTAAAACGCCATGGCTACTAAAAGACAACTATAAGTTTGCAAATTCATATAGCAATTCATTTTTTCTTTTTGCTTATCAAACAAAAAATGCAACCGAATACACAGAAATTTACAATACAAGAACCGATGAGAACTGCACACCAGTAATAACTTCTTGCCTGCACCTTCTCCAAATAGCTTTTGGTTTTTATAGCTTAACCATTCAAACTTACAGATTACGTATAAAACATCGCCAGTTGTGACCTCAATTAAACTCTGACAGTCAAATCAATCAAAACACGAGGTCTTTTGACACAACCCCAATGAATACTTTGTTCATGGTTGCTGTTATGCCATATTCAACTCCCCCATGAATGCTGATACTTGCTACTTGTTTATATGGATAAAGTAGAATACAAACAATGGCTTCAGCCCAGCTGCAGTTTCAAGTGCTTCCATTTGCAGCTGCCACAAATATGGTTACAATCGAAGTTCAACGAGTTTTCAGGTTGGCATCATGGATCATGAATATATGGATGTCTGATTAAACTGGTTGGCAGTATGATTAATGACATAATCAGCTTTGTAGCCCACAGAAAGTAAAGATTAACAGAAAATTGACCAAGAGAAAGAATATTTAACATGTAGCTGATTCCCAAAAATTATATTACAAGAGAAAGTAGTTACAACTGATTGCAACTGACAGAATAGTTAAGGTGGCTGCTAAGTAAAGAACTCACAAGATGTTGGTGGATTAAAAAATACAAACCTGTTGCATGGCATGAGAGCCAATTTAAGCATGGTTTGAAGTTTTGAACCTCTGATGGTCCAAGCTACCTCAGAGGCAATTAGATAAATCAAATTATAAGAACATCCTTCCAGAATAGAACTTATCATAATGTTTTTGCAGAGATAGATAGCAGTGTTGTTGGTTTTCTTGCCCCTAGTGTTGCTACAGACATGACATTGCTGGTGTCTTTTCCTAATATCTTTCTTTCATGTTCCTTAGCTCCAAATTTAATTGAGGGCACCCCCTCACAGTCTATTTGTACTCATACTTGGATCTCATGGTTCAGGGTTTGACCGGTATAGATTTGCTCCTCTTGTTGTGTTTACTTCTCTTTAGTTCTTAGTGTTAAGTTATTTCTCATAACCTAAGATTTTTTTACCCTGGAGTTTCTTTAATGTAACGAGTGCAGTTTTTGAGTTCCACTCATCTAATTTTGGTCATATGTGGACATTAATATAATTATTTCTAATTAATGTGGATATCACAGGGTCCAATCCAACAAAATTTCATACCAAGCTCATTCACCAGGAAAAGCCACCTCAAACTGTTACAACTTATTGCAGAGAAAAAAGGAGCCCACTTAGAGAACAATCAATCCTTGAATATTAGATTTGTTCAAAAGTCGGACTTTGATCAGAATTGGATTGTGAAGGGTTAACAAGAAAGCTAACTCCTCCATTATTCTGTAGAAAATAAGCATGTAACTTGAAAACTCTACCTTGCAGTGGTTTTCCCATGAAGTACGGTCGAGAAGACAGGTCAGAGAACATAGGGATCATCAGATACCAGGGTTGAGCTGATCTAAACGTCATAACTGTAAAGATCTGCAGGTTCCTATTCAGAAAATGGAAGTTCTATATGAGGTTGCAAAATCGTTGGTAATAACAGGCAGTGGTTGTGGAACCAACGGTATTTGCAGGCGGCGGTTGTGTAGCCACTGGTTTATGCAGGTAGCGGTTTCAATCTGGGTAAAGCGGCAGTTTTGCATGAGGCCCAGAAACAGGCAGATAATAGTTGCAAGCATTGTCTATTCCCATTTTGAGTCTTTTCCTCTTCCTGCTCGAGCTTCTCATGTTATAAAAAAGCATAAATAGGTCCTCGGGGAGTGGTTATACATTCAATTGTGATTCCTAGTAATTCTTCTTGGTTGTATGTATTTGGATGCTGAAGTGTGTAAGGGAGTGTGAGTTGCAGCAAGTTGTAGAGCAGTATATGGGGATTATGCATGTTGTAACTGTAAAGAATGCCTGTAAAGGCCTCTTGAAGGCAGTACACGTGTAAATGCAGAAGCAGATGCTGGAAAGAGGAGGAGACCCCTCACCCTTCTTGTGTTTTCCCCACATTGGGTTTCTCCAGGGTAATCTTGTCTTTTACATCTTTGTTTTTTTGTATATTTTCAGTATCTTACTTGTCCATTGTGTTGTTTCAAGTTTTCCTTTACAGTAGCAGTACTTCCAATACAATTCTTAAGCACAACTAAATGAACATTTTAGCAAATACATAAGTAGAACAGCAAGCTAACAATCAAGTCATGTTAGGAAATAAATGAAAGATTCGTGTTGATGAATTAGCTACAGAAATTTTATGTTAATTACGGATCAAACTTGGTCGACCCTAGTCAATGAAAGCTGAATGTTAGTTTGCTTTTGAGAGGACAGGTCAAATACTACGCTGAAGTTACTAGACACCCACATTCAAAGCATGGCTTCAAGGAATGCGCCAGCTGATTGCAATATGGTTCAAGTGACACGAGGACTATACCAAATCACTATGGAAAACATTCTTCCAGTGAAGGGTAAAAGAATGATAGAAGCTCCTCTCTTCTTGAAAAAACACAGGCATTAACCATACAGTAAAATTGTGTTTCCGCTTGCCAAAGGATGTCACATGTTCAGTTATAATACTTATAAGTGTAAGCATAATAATGAATAATAATAAAATGGGGGTAAAAGCATTCGAATTAATGCCAACACGGATTAACCTCAGTAAGAGGACTTCTACAAGTGGTATCAGAGCTTAAGGCTGCTCTAAAAACTGTATTTGTACTTTGCAATCACCACTCATGTTTATTTTTGATATCTTATGATTCTTATCTATCGCCTTCTATATTTATTTCTGCTTCATGTTATTAATTTTCTTTCCATTGTTTCTGCCCAGACTGTTATCATTTTTTCATGCACTACTTTATTTATTTTCTTGGCATGGTTAATCTACAACACTTTCATTCCAATTTATGAGTTGTGTGTGTACGAGCTGTATCCTGTTGGCAGGTGTTTTGAAATTTTGTTATACTTGTCATTTGGGCATAATTAGTAAGGCCTTTTCAATCAAGTATTTTGAGTAATATACATGGATCTTTATTCGATTCAAGTATTTGAGTAATCACATTGGTTGCATACAAGCAGTTCTTCAGCATTTGTGAAGTGATGGAGGCAGCTTCTCTTCGGTATATACTATAATGCGAACAGTCACATTTCCAGCAATTTTGTGTCTTATTTATGATTCTGTGTTACTTCTTTGTATAGTTACATATATGTATGCACTCTAAATAATATATGTGCCTTTATGTTTATAAGAGTCGTTTAATTCTGGTCAAATGGCATGAAAGCTCAAGTGTTAAAAGTATGGTGGATTTCATAACACTGTCCCAACTTCAAATCACAAGAGACATGATAAAGCATTGAAATTGGATAAAAATACATCCAGCTCATTGGGTGGGGTGTACCCCAACAAACGAGGCCAGGTCCAAATCTGGGTTAACTTGACAAAAGAGATACCACTCAGTCATGGCAACTAAGCCAGAGGTTACCCACAAAAAGGGGAATTCACCAAATCAAAAAAGTCATTCCATTGAATACCCACATGCATGTCCTTTAAATTCTACTAGTTGACCATGGCCTAACGCTTGTGCATTTTTCCACTAATCTTGTCCCATCTGTATACTTTTACTCTACCTAGCCCAATGATCTTAACATCATGTTTACTTATTACTCGTCATTCCTTGTTTACCTGATGATGGATCTAGTAGTGGGATCTGAAACATCAACAAAATCAATCTCACACAGTTGAATCCAGAATAATTTCACTCGTTATTACACCGTGAAAAAATCAAACTTAAAACAAAAATCATGTCTACCATTCATCCTTTTTCACTGCACAGCATGTATCTCAAATTTTCTCTGTATCGACGCTGCTACTATCTCCTCCACATCTCACATTTTTGCCAATCTTCCAAAATAATCCATCATTGACCTACACCAGTGCTTTGTTAGCATTGAAGTTGCATGCCACTTACAAATCATTCATTTCATTGTTCTCTCACATGCTTCTTTATCCTTCATGTATTTTCCGACATCACTGTAATTCTCACATTTCACTCGTTCCTCACTCTTAATGTTAGTGTTTTCCCTGAGCACCTTCAATCCTCATTGACTTTGTATGAAAAAATTGTTAGCTGTGTTCTATATGCCATACTAAAGCTTCATAAAAACATTGATTAAATTAGTTCTTTGAAAAGTTACCCAAACCTCGCCAAAAGAAAAATAGGGGCATTGAACTATAGTCTCCCCTCCATCAAGAGATAAATCTACCGTCATCCCATAATTACTTTCATAATCTGCATTTACGAAAAATGCCTCTTCATCAATAAATCATCTATTTACTCTAATTAAGCTAATTGTTCTTATTATAATGACAATGTGCCACTCATGCATGTGATCACGTGAACTTTAAAGTGGCGAAATGAGCCATCCCAACAAAGAAATGATTTGCAAAATCGATAACCTTTCCGAAAGAAAGAAAGAATTCCACATAATGTCCACAGCTGACCAAACTAGGTCAATGGGATTTAAATATTTTCAGTTACAATGGTGAAGTACTAGAGTGAAAAAGACCTTAGGTTAGAAAAAGGAACTTAACACTAAACACTAAATATTAAACATTAAAACAATAACCACATAACAAGAGGGTTCAACCTAGTGTGGTTAAATCCCACACCATATGATCTAAGCATAAATTATCATGTGTAGTAAGGAGCCCTCAATGAAGCATGGAGCAAATGAAGATTAGAGTCCGAGGCTGGAGACCAACACTCACACATCTATAGTAAGGCTTGGGGTATAAGATCTCACAAGATTGAAAAATGAACTCCATAGAGAATGGTGTAATAACCCCAAAGGCTTGATGATCGATGGTGAAAATAAACCAAGGGAGCAAAGGAGAAAAAATATAGGCAATAGAAAATAATTTATAATGAGGAATCGTTTCAAAAATGCATAAAGTAGATACTGTACAAAAAGGAAGACAAATTTAAGTGACACTGTGGACAACAAGCAATACCACACATCGTGAGGGAGCAAGAACAAACCAAAGACAAATGAAATTACATTATTTTATACATGCACCCATGACCAATATAGATCAATGGACCAAGGCACATTGACCAACAATAGCACTATGCAATATCCCTTATAGGATATCACTTTAAAATATGCAAAATACAGACAAATTGCAGCCAAACAGAAATCTGATTTTTGCAGAAAATTAAATCTAGGGCAGCGAACAGAAAATAATGGATAACTCTGAAAATACTTGCTCAAATCTCTTGAAATTTTAAATGGAGCTTGCTAATACAATAACAGATATTATAGAACTGTTTTTGGAATTTTTCGAATAACAGAATGCTGCCAGAAAATTACAGCGTGCCCTAAACAGCTGAAAACTTCTAAAATTAATATCTTCCAAAATATAGATACAAAAATTATGAAACGTTGGAAATATTATCTATAAATATAGGAGATGATATCCCAACCTTCAAATCAGAATTTGAGGAAGTGGAAACCCTCCAAAACAAGTCTGCAATTTCCAAAACAAGTCATCCCACCTAGGAGATGGCTGGAAACCCTTGCAAATGCCTTCAAACTGATGCTAGACCTTGCCAAGGAGGCTGCCGTAGATCTGTCCAGAAAAACCCTGAATCTCTCCTCCAAAATACCCAAAAACCTCCAAAACCCTTCACCGAAACCCTCTAGAAATATCTCTAAATGATAGCCCTGATTTCAGCTCCAAAAATGACAAACTAGGGTGGATCTCTCACCACCGAAGAGTGCCCTACTAGCTAGGGGTGGATCTCTCACCACCTAAGCTAAGGTTCCCGTGGGATCTTACTCCACAAGTTGGATATTTGCAAACAGCAGTTGCACATGAAAGGAAATATAAGTGTATGCATGAATGTCCATCTTTTCACCCCTCCACTCCTTATATAACTTTTCCCATGCCAAGGAACCCTAAAAAGCCCAAGTCGCATTTTCCCCTAGGGAAGACCAAATTAATAAAGTAACTTAAAGTTACTTTTTCCTTTTCAAGTCGCCATGGTCCAAAAGGTGACCCCAACGCAAAATTAGAACACTAGGAGTTAAGTGGCCCCTTCCAACGATAAAACATAACATCTAGTCCCTTCGAAAGCACTTTATATTCCTGTCAACGGAAAATTATAACTGGACTAGATATTCATACCCAATAGCTCACAGCGTCCGTAACCCCTTGGGCATGACCAGGGTTAGGACCCGTACTGGCCCTCAGGCCTGTGGCGAGGGAAAGGGGACATTACAGTCCTCCCTTCCCAAAATTTGCTTGTCCCCAAGCAAATGCAAACTAGGATGCTGTAGAATCTACTCTCCCTCCCAAGTAGCATCCTCAAGAGGCAAACCCTTCCACCGTACCAAGTATTCTGTAATCTCTCTGCTCCTGAGCTTCCTCTGTCTGACCTCAATAATAGATTCTGGTTCTAAAACCAGTTTCCCCTCCTCATCCAATGGTGGCAACTCCGTAGAAGGTACAATATGCTGCCCAAGTGCCCTCTTAAGGCATGACACATGGAAGACATTATGTATCTTACTGTGCTCTGGAAGATCCAACTCATATGCAACTGCACCCACTCGCCGAGCTACCCTGTATGGACCATAAAACCGTGGTTTCAGCTTTTCTGCCCCCTTCTGCTTGAGTGACGACTGCCTGTATGGCTGCAAACGTAGGAATACCAAATCTCCTACCTCAAAGGACCTCTCTATCCTGTGCCTATCCGCATAAACCTTCTGCTGATTTTGCGCCTTTTGGAGGTTCTCCTTAAGAGCTCGCAGGATATCCTGGTTCTCCTGTAACCAATCTCGAGCTTTGGGAGCCCGACTGTCTGTTAATACCAAATCAGCAAATGACATGGCATCGTATCCATACAAAGCTCTGAAAGGAGTCATGCCGATGCTCATCTGATATGTGGTATTGTAGCAATACTCACCCATGTGCAACCATCTAATCCATGCCTGCTGATGTCCCGTCACATAACTCCGCAAATAGCCCTCTATCCATTTGTTAACAATCTCCGTCTGCCCATCAGTCTGAGGGTGATAGCTTGTGCTGGGAGTCAACTCAGTACCTGCAAGTCTGAATATCTCCTGCCAAAAAGTGCTCATGAAGATCTTATCCCTGTCACTGACAATATTTTTAGGCAAACCATGAAGCCTAAAAACCCCTGTATAAAATACCTGAGCCACGTCAGCTGCCTCATGCTTCTTAGGTAGAGAAAAGAAATGAGCATACTTGGTCAATCGATCAACTACCACATAAATGCAATTGTGCCCATGCACCATAGGGAGTCCTATGATAAAATCCATGGATATGCTCTCCCACTTCTGCTCGGGGATGGGAAGAGGCTGGAGTAACCTTGCAGGAAAAGAATGCTCCGATTTGGTTTGCTTGGGCAAACCATACACTCTCTGACGTGATTAAGGACATCGTCCTTCATTCCCTTCCAAGTGAATCTCTCTCTGATGTACCTGTATGTTTTGAAATATCCGGGATGTCCAGCTAATGGCGTATCATGTACTGCACGAAGGATCTTGTCCTTCATCTTAGACCCCGGTACAAGGAAAATCCGATCCTTGTAGAAAATGAGATCATCTACCACCCTGTATCGGTCATCCTTGGTAATACCATCCATGATCTCACATGCAAACTGATTCTTGGAGTACTCAACAAGTATGTGAGCCTTCCAATCTGCTGAAATCTCAGACATAGAACTCAGCATAGTAGTAAGGTAAGGCCTCCTAGATAAAGCATCAGCAACAACATTATTCTTACCTCTAGTGTATTCTATGTCAAAGTCATAGGTTTGTACCTTGTTCACCCATCTTTGTTGGCGGTCGTTGAGATCCTTTTGCCCCAAGAAGAACCTCAAACTATTGTGATCCGTACGTACCACGAATCTGCTGCCCACAAGGTACTGTCTGAATTTGGCCAAGGCATGCATGATGGCCAACATCTCCTTGTCGTAAATTGAATACCCTCTCTCTACCGGGCTCAATTTTTGACTCTCATAAGCAATGGGATGCCTATCCTGCATAAGCACCGATCCAACCCCCTCTCCTGATGCATCACACTCTAGAACAAATGGCCGAGAAAAATTTGGTAATGCGAGGACAGGACATGAACTCATCACCCCCTTGAGATGATCAAAAACCTGTTGTGCTGCTTCTGACCAAGCGAAAGCTCCCTTCTTTGTCAAATCTGTCAATGGGGCAGTCAATCGTGAGAAGTTCTTCACAAACCTCCTGTAATAGGTGCACAGTCCCAAGAATCCCCTCAGATGTGTCAATGTCCTGGGTGGCGGCCAATCCAAAATTGCCTATATTTTCTCTCTGTCCACCTTTACTCCCCCTCCACCAATCACATATCCCAGATATAGCAACTCTGTCATGCCAAACTCACATTTAGAAGCTTTTGCATATAGCAAATTAGCTTCTAATATCCCCAATATCTCATCAAGGTGGCGGATATGGCCCTCCCAAGTCCTGCTATAGACCAATATATCATCAAAGAAAACCAATACAAACATCCGCAAGTGGCGGTTGAACACGTGGTTCATGCAAGACTAGAATGTAGTTGGTGCATTAGACAGTCCGAATGGCATCACTAGAAACTCAAAATGTCCATAATGGCATCTGAAAGCGGTCTTATGCACATCCTGCTCTCTAACCTTGATCTGGTGATATCCAGATCGCAAATCTATTTTAGAAAAATAGATTGCCCCTTGTAGCTCATCTAATAGCTCATCAATACGTGGCACTGGATATTTGTTCTTGATTGTCTTCTTGTTCAATGCTCGGTAGTCGATGCACATCCGCATGGTCCCATCCTTCTTCTTCACCAATACCACCGAAGAAGCAAAAGGACTGGAACTCGGCCTAATGTGTCCCATGTCAATAAGCTCATGGATAGTCCTCTCAATCTCATCCTTAAACCGTTTGGGGTGACGGTAAGGAGTAGTAACTACTGGTCTAGTGTCCTCAAGCTCAATCACATGCTCAAATCCCCTATCTGGAGGTACACCTGGAGGTATGTCACTAAAAACTGCACTGTGCCTATCCAATAGCCCCTGTATATCCACATGATACTCTGGTTGTCCATCCTCTGATTTCTTGGTAGAAACCAAGCACTGTACTGCCCAATCAACCCCATTGTGCCTGTGAATCCTCTCGATCCTCTTTGCTGAAACAACCCTGGGTGCATCTGAAGATAAACCCCTCAAGGTTACATTCTTCCCCTCGGACTTGAACTTGAGTTCCATCGTCTGAAAGTTAGTCCGAAACTCTCCAAGAGAATGGAGCCACTGTACACCGAGCACAAGGTTGGTCTCTCCAATACCAACCACATAGAAGTCATCGGTAACTGTATGGTTACCCATGGTGATACTCAACTGCGGAACTCGCTGCATGCATCTCATGGACTCACCATTGGCTACCACTACATTGAAGCCCTCAAAGTCTTTTGCCTGTAATCCCCGCTTCTCTACCAAAGATGCATCAATGAAGTTGTGGGTTGCCCCACTATCAATGAGTACTACTACTCTCTGACCCTGCAATACTCCCCTGACTCTGAATGCCTTGTACCTCGGGTACTAGACAAAGTGGCAATAGTCTCATGGGGAAAAGTCTCCTCCTGTTCAACCCCTGCACTATCCAATGTCTCTCCATCTCCATCCTCCAACTCTTGAGCATCCCGCTCCTCGTTCTCACTCTCCTCGAAGACCTCTATGAATTGGGCCTTCCCTTTCCCTCTACAATCATGTCCTGGAACCCATGGTGTGCGGCAATCGAAACATAGTTTCTTTCGCCTCAACTCATCTCTGTCCTCTCTTGATACAAATGGTCTCCTTGCTGCATCCTGCCTAGGTGGGGGCCCCTTCGGCTGTGAACCATCAGCTCTCGAAGGAAATACCTTAGGCTGAATTCGAGGTGGAAACCTCGATTTTGGAGTGGACAACTCCAAATCACGTGCTCTCCTAATAGCCTCATGTAAGGAAGAAGGCTCAAATGCCTTCACAAATCCTGCTAAAACGTCAGTCAACCCTGCCATGAAGAGTGAAGTCAACCTCATCTCTGAAACATCAGATACCATAACTGATAACCTCTGAAAATCCACAATGTACTGGTCTAGAGAACCTGTCTGCCTCAAGTGAGTCAACTCTCTGAAGTGCCTATCTGGGTCCCTCCTGTCGAATCTGCTCATCAACCTCTGTGTAAAATCTGCATAAGTAGTGATATGCATGTGTCCCTGTGTGATCAACCCATGATGCCACCAGTCATGAGCATCTCCCTCGAGGTGTAGGATAGCAAACTTAATTGCATCCTCTTCACGCATGGGATTCAAGTCGAAGTAAGTCTTCAACTTCTGAATCCAAGACTGCGCGGTACACTTCTTAGAACCATCGAAGTGTGGAATAGAGATTTGTCCCAATCTCCTCTGAAACTCAGGTACCTGTGTCTGGTGATCTCTCCTGGGCCTGCTACCAATCTTCATTTTACAATACTCCTGAAATGGCATGTTATCCCGGAAACCCTCACTCAATGTCTGGTACCTCTCCCAACAAGATTCCTCATCCACAATGTCTGCGGGTTGTCGTGTCTGTGAAACTTCTGGATCCTTCAAAAAAGAAGGCTCGTGGAGTCCCAAAGGTCTGGTAGAAGCATGAGGGGACCCCTGTCCTGAATGTCCACTCTCACCTCTATTACCATGTTGTCCCATATTGCTAGCTTCCCCTTTGTCTATCCTACCTTGGGCTAATCTTTCCGTGAGCTGGCTCAAATAAAGATTAGTGGTTTCCTGTTGTTTTACCATGTTGGTGAACAACTGTTTCATTAGATCCACACCCATATCCTCACTGTCTTTGTCTCCCATCTTTCAACCCCAACAGGCTGGAGAAACAACTGCTCTGATACCACTGCAATATCCCTTATAGGATATCACTTTAAAATATGCAAAATACAGACAAATTGCAGCCAAACAGAAATCTGATTTTTGCAGAAAATTAAATCTAGGGCAGCGAACAGAAAATAATGGATAACTCTGAAAATACTTGCTCAAATCTCTTGAAATTTTAAATGGAGCTTGCTAATACAATAACAGATATTATAGAACTGTTTTTGGAATTTTTCAAATAACAGAATGCTGCCAGAAAATTACAGCGTGCCCTAAACAGCTGAAAACTTCTAAAATTAATATCTTCCGAAATATAGATGCAAAAATTATGAAACCTTGGAAATATTATCTATAAATATAGGAGATGATATCCCAACCTTCAAATCAGAATTTGAGGAAGTGGAAACCCTCCAAAACAGGTCTGCAATCTCCAAAACAAGTCGCCCCACCTAGGAGATGGTTGGAAACCCTTGCAAATGCCTTCAAACTGATGCTAGACCTTGCCAAAGAGGTTGCCGTAGATCTGCCCTGAAAAACCCTGAAATCTCTCCTCCAAAATACCCAAAATCCTCCAAAACCCTTCACTGAAACCCTCTGGAAATATCTCTAAAGGACAGCCCTGATTTCAGCTCCAAAAATGACAAACTAGGGTGGATCTCTCACCACCGAAGAGTGCCCTACTAGCTAGGGGTGGATCTCTCACCACCGAAGCTAGGGTTCCCGTGGGATCTTACTCCACAAGCTGGATATTTGCAAACAGCAGTTGCACATGAAAGGAAATATAAGTGTATGCATGAATGACCATCTTTTCACCCCTCCACTCCTTATATAACTTTTCCCATGCCAAGGAACCCTAAAAAGCCCAAGTCGCATTTTCCCCTAGGGAAGACCAAATTAATAAAGTAACTTAAAGTTACTTTTTCCTTTTCAAGTCGCCATGGTCCAAAAGGTGACCCCCAATGCAAAATTAGAACACTAGGAGTTAAGTGGCCCCTTCCAACGATAAAACATAACATCTAGTCCCTTCAAAAGCACTTTATATTCCTGTCAACGGAAAATTATAACTGGACTAGATATTCATACCCAATAGCTCACAAATCCGTAACCCCTTGGGCATGACCGGGTTAGTACCCATCGGCCCTCGTGCCTCGTGGCGAGGAAAGGGGACATTACACACTATTAAGGAAAATGTGTAAAGCGTCCGCAGCCTAAGAAAAAAATCTGAAAGGGGGTTTAACAAAGGAGCACAAAAACAGTAGCAAAAGTAAGGATAAGGCGAACAAACAATAGACATAAGTATACAATCGTTGCATGAAACAGATCAAACAAGCAAAGGTAAGGCCAACAATTGAGGTAAGGGCAGCATAATGAGCCGTGTGGAAGATGTGGAATGATACTCACAAGAATATAAGAAGAAGATACCATCCTCCCATTCAAGGTCGAAGATCTGCTTCAAAAGAAGAATCTGCAAATACCATCTCGGCAACATCCACAAACTGGAAACAAGGGCAGTTGTCACTGTGTGTTATCCTTTGGAACCAACAAAATGAATCTGTTGTGGTCTCTGAGATGACCTAATGTCTGGACACTGCCGGACTGTCTACCATTTTCTGTACCAATATCCACAGTTGTTGATGAACATCTAATACTTACACTAAACCAGAAGAAATCGGAAGAAGTATTCATTACAGTAGCCGCAGTTGTTGGAAATTTGATACCTGCAGCAACCTAGCTTCTTTAATTCATTTCTACTTTCACCTTTGATTTTTGAGTTAACATCTTGCTCACAGATTTTACACAATATCATTGATGTCCAGATATTCATAATATTATGCTCAAATCTTGTCCCAGAAGCATACTCTGTGTACCCACGATAGATTCTATTTTATGTACTATATATATATATATATATATATATATATATATTATACACTTTTTAAACAACTCAAGGTTCTGCAATGCAATATTTTAAGATATCATTTTTCAGTTAATTAGAACTTGAGTTGTTGCTTCAATGACCCATTTCTCATGAGCAGTCATTTCTTCTTTAACCGATCTCTCATGAGCTTAGTTTGTCCACTTGGCACTCACTGCATCAGGTGATACTCACAGTGATGATGCGGTGTGATTGGAACTTGGGAAATGAACCGTCGCATAGCATCAATCATCACCGCCAGGACTAGCACCCAATAACCATGTGGGTACATCATGCTAATAATTAAGGTTTTTAGAAGACCGTGGTACCGTATTCTTCATAGAACCTTGACAGTATACCTTGATCAATAGAATTTATGCTTACTCAAAGAACTATCCCAAGCTAGTTAGTGAAAAGCTACTCTTTCTTAGTAATCTGTCCAAGTTGGAGGTAAAAAAGTGCTCAGTTAATGAGTTGTAATTTTTTTGGTCAGTAAAATCCAATATACCGACCACTTCACACTGGCTCTAATAATTTCAGAGCCATGAGTAAAATTGACAGCTCTCCTAAGACTTGAATATCAAAAATATGTTTCTCTCCCTTGTTTTAGAATTGAGGTCAAAGCGGCCATTTGAGCTCTCAAATTACAAGAGCAAATTTTTGGGTTAATAATCTCTGGATGCTTGAGATGGAAACCAAAATGGCTTTGCTTGTGATGGCCTGAACCACTACTACAATTTCACAAAATACAGATGAAACATCTATGTTTGACATCATGAGATCTTAGATGTTAAAAGCAACAAGTTTCCTATTCATCCCTTTTAAATTATGTGCTTCAAATACTCACAATGGTCAATCCCTCTTGAAGAGAGAACCACCCTTCAAATTCTGGGTAACTGAGTTCCAAAATTCCAATTCTTGTGATCATTTCTTTAGAACCAATCGTAGGTAAACAAAGGCTTCAGATCCATACAACTCGTTCCAAAGAAAGAAGAAAAGTAAGACTCACAGCTTCACATAGTTTGCAAGCAATACAACGCTCCTCCCCTGTAGGATAGCGACGAAGAGCATGCTCACCACGAAAACGAGGACTCAGAGGACCCTTTTCAAAAGGATAATTTATCTGGCAAAATAGCAAATGAATTTCAAATACAGTACCTTAAGATGATAAATTTTCTGAAGCTATTATAATAAAAGCTTCAGTAAGTTATATTCATCTACCATGCCAGGAGAATGTGCTTCTCTAGGCTAAATAAACATGCTTCTATTACATTGGGTAGATAGTTAAGCTCTTGAACAAACCAAACTATATAGTAAAAAACATTTAAGATAGACAAGGAGAAACCAATACCGACCGTCACTTTCCTATCAAAAAAGTACTTCAGAGTCAGCATCAAGCCTCGAACCATTTCAGTTAAATATAAGGAATTCATACTTTTCTCAAGAACTGCATGGAGAGAGAAATGGATCACAAATAAATCACAGAAAACATCAGTAAGTCTTTCTTAAGAACATGCAGAAATCCAATGCTTTAATACAATATTATCTCCGATCAATTCTATTCAAATAATAACGTTAGCAACAACTGGATTCACCTGTGCTCCAGTCCTTTGAAAGGTCATTCGCAAGCTTATCTGTCTCTCTTGTATCCTCTGCAATTTTTAATGAGGAAATCAACTACAAATTGAAACATTGCAGATTCATAAACAATGATTTGCCAAGAAAAGGATGTTCTTACAAAAATTGTACAGCACCGGACACCATATATCCAATCAACCATTACTCTAGTAAACTTGGTTCGTCTAAATGTGGTAAATAAAAGGATTAGGTATTTGACAAAGTACATTTAATAATATTCCATTACTAAGTAGAGAATAATATTCCCTTACACAATCCAATTCCAAATAATAACTTTCAAAGAGCAATGCAGTCTATTTGAGAATATAATTGACAAGAAAATGTGCAATGAGAGATAATTCACACAAAGTTTCTGTTTAAGCAAAAGAAATGGCTTTTTGCATGTTTCCTTAAAAACCCAAAGTTTTGAAACAAACCATGCATACTGACAGAAAAATCGGACTGGAAATGACCCAGTCTGGCTAGTACAATCCATGATGGAATATTCACAACTTCCAAATAATAAGCAACGAATTGGTTGAATATACATATACTATCATTCCATGGCCTGCAGTTGGCAGGGAAACCCCCCTCACATAAAGAATGTTTTCTGCAACAAGAAACTAAATTCCCAAAGTACGCTAGGATCAGACTAGGCTAGCAAAGAAACATTAGGGATCTCACACAGCAGACAGATTGTGGAATATTAATCAGGGTAATAAGGGACGACATATGATCAGAGTACTATTATTAAAGAAAATATGACTGAAGTCCATCGTGATGAAAATTGATGGTCCAAGTTACTTTTTTAGTTGTCTGTGTTACAATATATGTGCAAGGTGGTAAGTGTGAGAGACCCGAATAAGGGGGAAAAATAAATCAAAGCAGAAAATATAAGAAATAAAAAATATATATACAGAGAGTACAAAATATGACTACAAAAATTTGTAACACCTTCCCTACTTTTTTGGCATCCTTAATATTGGAATTCTTACCATTTAACAATCCAAATACAGAAATTGGTATTGATGGTAGGCCAACTATTGTTGCAACACTAAATAATTTTCCATTCAAAACCAAGAAAGGTTAAGTAATTCCGTATGGAAATTTTCAGGAGTTAACCAGCTTGAGTGTGAAGAATTCCATCTTCTAGACTCCAATGGGGTTGGAAAATTGATTGCTAAGTAGATGGGTGTTATGCAACTTTGTAGAAATTCTCATCTCCTAGAGATTACCTTTGTAACTTGTTTGTAGCATCTGAATTTACTTCCCATTCAGAATTTACATAGATGCTACTTGAAGTGAATATCCATGGGAAGAGAAAAAGCTATGGCTATTAGTGAACTCAGACACTTAATACCCATTCAAGGTAAGACTGGGCAAGCACAAAGGACACTTACGACCCTACCTCTTCACAGGCCTAACAATGAATTCAAATCCTGCATCCCTCATGCACATGGGCCATACAACCACAGCTGATCCTTCAAACTAACCAGATAACTGAATGATACTGGACCACACAACCACAACAGATCCTCCAAAACTAAACAGATAACTGAATGAAACTAAGTTCCAGACTCAGAAAATGTGGCAAAATGACGCAAACAGGCAGGATTCTGTGAATGCACTAAGATGAATCAGTGACACATATCTGTGTCCTTTCACAGATCAGGCCTTCTACAAGGAAATAAAGGCAAACCAAACTTGACTCGCATGTTCCTGAGGATGTATAAGACCTGTTCAATGTAATTTACTGAATTATTTATAAGGAGAGTAGAATTATGGAAGGCCACAAAATCGCATGCAACGACCAGACCTTACGGCATCCCCGTCAGCCAATGCCACTTTGGGTCAAATAATCGACAGCTAAAGACCTTCCTCCCAAGACTGGATTATGATTAGGTTTGTTTGGAGACCATCCACGACTCGGGGCTTCTCCTGATTAATTTGCACACTTGTCCTCACTTTCGGGATCACTTTGGATTCGGATTCATTGGGGTGTATCAATTTCCAGTGTTAATTTGTTTCATCCGTAGCATAAATTCTTTGCAACTAATTTTCTTTCCACTTGATGATTTGTTTGAATTGGTCTGTAATATAATAAAGAAAATACAGATCAAATTTCTTCCCTACCATTCAGCCAAAGGCAACTTCACATCGATTACAATACAAATATACCCTTCAAGAGACTACAATAGAACTTTGCATAACTGGCCAATATACTTAAAGATAACAAGCTTAAGGCTTAAAATAGAGGCTATTAGATTATACACTTTTGTTTGTTCTATTAAAAGCATAGTTACCTAAGTCTCGGGGATGGGGAACAAGGGGACAGGGTTTCCGGGACAGCAAAAAAAATCCCAAATTTTGGGGACAACAGGAAAACGGCTCTTAAAATAAGATATAAAAATTAATATTTGAATATTTTAACTTTATGCAATGAAAAATTAGGGATTTAAACTGTATTTAATGCATTTACTTTCCAGATTATAATTTAATGTTCTTGGTAAAATTACAGCTTTTAAAAGTAAAAACATCAAAAACTTTTGAAAAAATTAGAAAATTAGGGGACGTCCCCTCCATGTACCAAGTCCCCAAAAAGTTTTTGACATCCTGGATGGCACCAAAATCTAGGGGCCACATCCCCACGTAACACCGGTTAAAAGTAGAAATAGACTTCCATCCAGGAAAACTGCACTTTGAACCCCTTCGTTAATTTCATTTAGTTATATTTTATAGAGAAGTTATATCCTAAGTTGCCGCATTCGAATTCGTGTTCGAATTACCGATGATTAAATTTGTGAAAAATTACTGGTAAAAAAATCAGCGATTAAATTCGTGATTAAATTCGACTATGAGAAATATACATTTTTATTAAATATATAAAAACAAAAGATAAATTCACATTTCAAAAGAGAGATAATATCACATTTCATTGATTTCATAAGTAGCTATTACAATAATGTGATTGAAAGTAAAAACTTAAAAAAACATGTGCTCGCAGTTCATGACCAAGTGGGCAGTGGGACGATTACTCCGAGCACAGGAGAATACTTGTTGAGTTTTGAAAGCTATCCAATATTTTTAATTACTAATCTGTCTATAAGGCGATCAAAGCTCATGATTCTTTCAAGATTGCAAGAAGTTGCTTGGTCCAAAAAGGTGCAAAAATGGATTTTATGAAAATAAGAAAAATATTGCCATCAATGCATAGAGCTCGAGAAAATATGCACTTTTAGAGAAAACGACACCTGAAACGGAGCCACAGAATGAAAGTTATGGCACATGCAAGTTTTTGTTGCTACATCTTCTGGACCCTTTCCAAAAATGGCAAATTTTTTTGTCATCGTGTTTTTTTCCACCGAAAATCCAAAAATGGAAAAAAATGCCAAAAAAGGAAAGAAAACACGAATTAAATCACAATTTTCAACGCACTGTTAAAATTCGGCAAATTTTGATTTTTTTCCTTGAAGTTCGCCGAATGCGGCAACTTAGGTTATATCTGCTTCATCAATCATTACATGAGTTTTTAGATAATTTCGCATTAAAAATGATAACTGAACTTAACATAGATGCACTTTGAAGAACGATAATCTTTCACCCAAGGTGTATAGCTAGGTTTTATTGGGTTATAACTATTGTGCTTTCTCCCTTTTCCTGATCTTTGGGCGGCTTTTACACTACTTGTCATGAATCATAGGTTTATCACTTAGAATACTCAAATAAATAATAACAATTCAAATACTGCTAATTTAAGTCAAAGATTATACACAACGGAGACAATAATGAATACTGATCATTTAAGTGATAGATTATATGAAACGGAGACAATAATGAAGCACAACTTTTGATGAAACACTGCTTCATATCCATATGGAATGATCTATTCAAGATCAATAATTTTCAGCCCAGTGCATATCACTTGGTTTCTTTGATTTAGAACTATTGTGCCATCTCCTTTTGTCCTAGACTTTTGGCTGGCTTTGATACCAATTGTCATAAATCATAGGTTCAACACCTAGAATTGTCCAAAAAAAAATAACAATTCAAATCAATGGTAAAAGCAATAAATTATATTCAACAGAGATAATGTGTGTGAGGGTTACCTCAGGTTGCATACCAATGAGTATGGTCATTTTTATCAACAGGAGAGCAAATGGGGGAAACTTTGATAAACGGAATCTATTCCAAAATGACTCCTTTTTGTGGATTTAGCTTCATGATGTGATTTTAACTGCTGAAAATCTGAGTAAGCATGGCATTCATGGACCTTTTGTCTGTGTGTTATGCAAAAACAGCTGTGAAGACATAAAACATTTATTCCTCCATTGTAATTTGTTGACCCCAAGAAACACAGGAGACATTCCTAATAAATGACTAAGTAAAGCACTGTGTTTGGTTCCATGCAGGAACAGACAAAAACAGTCTTTTTGACACCCATGTGGAAGGCCCCAATAGGAAAGAAGTCACACAGAGCTGCTAGGTGGAAGGAGCTCAAGGAGGAGATTACATATGATCAATGGATCAGTCACATATAAGAGCACATGGAAGCACATGGGTTTCCTAGGAATACTATAAAATTTAAATAGACCCCTCAACTCCTCATTTGAGACATCATGATTAGATGATAGACATTTTGACAAAGAGAATCTTGGATGTTGGACATCTTGACGTATGGTTGTATTGCACATTGTCATGTCCTTTTTGGAGGCTGATTTTCGAAGACCTTAACCTATTCTCTCTCCGTGGATCTAAGGAGGAAAGCAAGGGGAAGATCTGAATTATATCTTTATTGTTGTCTATGTAGTTGTTTTATTTATTATCATGTATCCTATTGGGAAGCCTAGTGCTCCAATAGAGGGACTTCAATAGTTCGGAAATAAAGGGATTACGAGCATCTAGGCTCCAAATACCATTTGAATATTTAAAAGCACTTACCTTAAGGGGTCGGCCATCATTTTATATTGTAAAAAACACTCCTTGTCATTTTAAGAAGGTTGCTTGGTCATTATTGAATTATGCTTTTGGATGAATTTTCATATCTTAATGAAGGATTGCTAGTGAAGCACCTTTTCCATCTATCTAAAGGACGAAAACTCTTGATTGAGACCCTCCCAAGGACGAAAACCCTTGTGGAAAAGTTGATGTGACGAAAACCCACACTACACTTGGTTTCATACACTTCATTGCTGGTTACATCTCATTTATTTATGCCTAAGTGACTTGCTTGGGAGACTGTTTTGGGTGAAGTGGCTGGTTTTTAGATGAACAAGTTGCATGATTGGATTCTCTATATTTTCTAAAGGTGAAATCTTCCATTTCTATCAATTGTTGAGTGTAGTTTGGTGGCATTTTCAGTTTTGGAAATTATTATTTAAATCGGGAATGGATGGTTAATTTATGATAAAGTTCCTATAAATCAGATTTCTTGCATTTAATGATTACTAGCCATATATTATAAATTATGAGCATCTTTCCTTAAAGTTTGAGTGAGATTTGTGCCTAGGAAAGTGTGTTTAACTTCTCCTAAGAGGTCGCCACCCTAGGAGTAAAGTGTTGGCAGCGTGTGTGAGGGTTCCAAGGTGAATTTTCAGTCATCTACAATCTGCCCTAGTTCTGATTTCAATCAGCTTTTGGTCATTTCTTGAGTTCCCAAAAAGGGACATTACAATGGTATCAGAGCATCATCCTTCCATCCTGTGAAGCATGGAAAAAAATTGGAGATGATCATGAAGACCCAAGAAGGAATAGTGGATGCATTGGATAGGCTTTCCTAGCCATCCAAAACATGCAAGGTAGTGGTTCGGCCAAGGGGAAGAGGTTTCCTACAACCCTTGAATCAAAGAAGGAGAAATTTTCTTTTGCAAGGCCCTACAAATCCCAGTTCGTGACCAAAGAGGCAATCACTCCACATGGGAGCCCTAGACAAGCCCATGACTACACCATATGGCTTGAAGAGTACCAAGCAATGCTGGATGAGTTTCGGGAGGCAATGTCTCTCACAAATTTCATCAAATTAAGGACGGAAGAAAGACATTATCGGCAAAGAACCCTAGCGCCAAAGGAAGAAGTACAACATGCCAAGAAGAAGAATGTTTCAGCCCTAGGGAGAAGAGGTCCTTCCATCGGGATGAAGGAGATTAAGGAGCATGCCACCCAAGGTAAAAATCTTTTTGTGCTTAATGATGAATTGTTGGCATCTAATGGTTGCATAAAACTAACAGTTGTCAATGAAGAGCCCTTGATAGAAAAGGGTATACTTTTGAAGGAACCAAATGTTGAAATTAGACAGAGAAGGAATTCATATATGCAAGCACGGAGGATGTAATGGAAACTCAAAAGAATTGTGAGTGGTGAAGAAGAGCTAGGGTTGCTAGATTGATAGCCACTCAAGGGAAACAACACTTACAAGAGTATAGGGCAAAGAACTCTTCATTATTGACAAGGAAAAAGGAAGTAACCATGAAGCATGAGGCAAGGGAAAAGGAAGGGTCTGTTGAGGAAAAGAAATTGAGAGTTGAATTCAAATTTCAAGGTGAAATTAATAAAATTCAGCTTGCTGGTCTGTCCCAAACAGCCGCCACCAAGGAGCCAATCAATGGAGATATCAACAAAGAACAATCCCCATTTTGTCATCATCCAAAGAAAGGTAAAATTCCTTTGTTGTTCTATGATAATTTATTGGATTCTAATGGTTACACAGGACAGTCACATGATGGAGTCAAATCAGTTTTACTAAGGGCCTATAAGGATGATATTATGCATGAGATAAGGGCACCATTAGATTATTTTCTGAGTGTTGTTCCTAACTCAGAAATTTTGGGTCAAAAGAGTGTCAAAGGCAGCCATGGTATGAGAAAATCTCAGTTTTGTTGCTTGTTGATATGACATTGCTGGTATGTTGCCCTCACACACAGCTGGTTGGGGAAGGTGATCAGATTTCATGCTTGTTATGTCCTCCTATATCACCGCTGATTGGACATCATTATGCACCTCATACTCCACGAAATAATGAGGTAAGAAGTGTTTCTTGTTGTATGGATTCTTGGACTCAAATTCAAAATTGTTTCCGCATGAGGAATATAGGTGCTATGTTGAGCTCTACAAAAAGAAGAATATCTGATTTCAAAATCAATATGGAGGGAAATTTTATCATGATGTGTTTTGGGCATCAAAGGCATGATGATGGTTCTGATTTTCCATTTCATATGTGGTTAACCCATGGTTCCATGAATATGGAAGAGCTAGAAAGAATATGGTGGAAGGGCAACACCCTTACTCTAATGTGTGGCACACCTACTTATCATCCATTCAAGGTGAAGGGTTTTCTTCATAACCAAGGGGTCACTAGGCTTGTAGAGAGTGGCACCACCATACCTTGCACAAAGAAAATGGGACAGCTATCACTTCTCCTAGGAAATATGAGGTATGTGATGAATTTTTTGTGATTAAGTTAGCTAATGATGAAGTAGTTCTTGGAGTTCAATGGCTGCAATCTTTGGGGAATTCACCCTCAATTATCATGATAGAGAACTGAAATTCTATGACAAAGACAAAGAAAATCAGAATTCAAGGTATAAAGGATGAAGGCAATACAATGTCAAATGCTTGGAAATCACATTGTGGTTTGTTTCATGATTGGAAAAATATTATCACAGTTGAGTATGTCAAAAATCAGCTTGCTAGTAACATCATGGAAGGAGTTTGCATGAAGGAACAACATAGGATAGTTGTTTTGGGGCAACAAGTAAGGCACTTGCAATCAGAAAATCCTCCACAACGAAGGTTACTCACACTTGGTAAGAATGTTTATTACTATAAAGTGAATTCCAAAGAGCTTTGGGTTGTAAGTCATCCTTCTAACATGAATAAGATGAGTTTGGAAAATGTGGGTCATGAACCCCAAATCATTATGGGAGTTATTTTAGATCTTGTGGCTATTATTTCCAGTTGGTTCCACATTCTATTTGCAGCCACCAAGTGGATTTTGATCACAAGGAAGTGGTGTTCTTCTTCTAGTGACATTGACAAGGTAAGGGTAACTCTCACAAGATGTTTTTGGCCACTACACTTCTAAACTTGCAATGCTACAACCAAGATGAGGTGTTTTTCCCAATCTCATTTGTTGGGTTGTGGATATCTTCTTGGGGAAGCAATAGAGGGGCAGATTTGAAGACATTCTTTTTATGCGAAATGGTGGGTAAGAGGGTTCACTCATTGAGAACAATTAAGGCCAATGTTCCAACATATTTGGTATTGTTTGGGACGAAATTCCGGGCATGGTATGGCTGTTATACTTACATACCAACACTCATGAGTTATGATCCGAGCCAAATTTTGAAAAGATTAGTTTGGGGCAGCTTGGAAGCATCTTTTGAAGGCCAAGGTAATCATTATGACAGCTGTTACATTTTTGTTTTATATGCGTTGTCCACAATAATTTCAGCTCTCTATCCATTCTTTTGACAATGAGAGAGGAGTATCCAACCATGACGATGAAGGGTTTGCAATCTACTATCATTGTTGATGAGTTTTCAGTTATAAGAAGTATCCCAACCATGTTTGGGTTACATCACACAGGGGGAAATTGGGAACAACCAATGTTTGGACAGTATTTATGAGGCCTTGGCAAGCAAAGTAGAAGAATCGGACATCATATCCACAAAGCAAGAGTGGATGAAGAAGGGGACACATTTTCTCTTTGACGAGTTTGCTTCATGTGCAGGTATATCAAAGGAGGAGCTGAGACTTAATTGGGATCCGAGTACTTGTAATTGCTTGGGACAAGCAATCTTGGGAAGGGGGACTATCATGTCCCTTTTTGAAGGCTGATTTTTGAAGACCTTAACCCATTCTCTCCCATGGGTCTAAGGAGGAAAGCAAGGGGAAGATCTAAATTATATCTTTTTGATGTTTAGGTAGTTGTTTTATTTATTATCATGTATCATATTGGGAAGCCTAGCACTCCAATAGAGGGACTTAAGTAGTTAGGAAATAAAGGTATTATGAGCATGTAGGCTCCAAATACCATTTGAATATTTAAAAGCACTTACCTTAAGGGGTCGGCCATCATTTTATATTGTAAAAAGCACTCCTTGTGGCTATATAAGGAGGTCGCTTGGTCATTATTGAATTATGCTTTTGGATGAATTTTCATATCTTGGTGAAGGATTGCTAGTGAAGCACCTTTTCCATCTCTCTCAAGGATGAAAACCCTTGATTGAGACCCTCCCAAGGACGAAAACCCTTGTGGAGAAGTTGGTGTGGACAAAACCCACACTACACTTGGTTTCATACACTTCATTGTTGGTTACATCTGATTTATACCCTAAGCGACTTGCTTGGGAGAGTGTTTTGGGTGAAGTGGCTGGTTTTTATGTGAACAAGTTGCATGATTGGATTCTCTATATTTTCTAAAGGTGAAATATTCCATTTCTATCAATTGTTGAGTGTATTTGAGTGGTATTTCAGTTCTAGAAATTATTATTTAAATCTGCAGTGGATGGTTGCATGATAAAATAAAAATAGCACTTGTGGGTTCCTAAAAATCAATTTTCTTGCATTTAATGATTGCTGGTCATTTATTATAAATTTTGAGCATCTTTCCTTAAAGTTTGAGTGAGATTTGTGCCTAGGAAAGTGTGTTTGACTTCTCCTAAGAGGTCGCCACCCTAGGAGCAAAGTGCTGGCAGCGTGTGGAGGGTTCCAAGGTGAATTTTCAGTCATCTACAATCTGCCCCAGTTCAGATATCAATCATATTTTGGTCATTTCCCGAGTCCCCCTAAAAGGGACATTACACACATCGCACATGAGCTCCATTGTCATCCATTTGTAATGAGTTTTGTAAGTGTCTTGTATTCGATTAATATATTAAGTGCTTATGTTGAATGTGTCTCTATGTTTACATCAATACTATGAATAGACCCGTTGACTCCTCATTTGAGACATCATGATTAGATGATACACATTTTGACAAAGAGAATCTTGGATGTTGGATGTCTTGATAAATGGTTGTATTGTGTATCATGCATGTACTCGATTAATATGAAGTGCTTATGTGGAATGTGTCTCTATGTTTACATGAATGAATGTTTTGTTAATACTTGTTATGGTTAGAATAAGTATGTCATGCGCATTGTTGATATTCATACATCTTTCTCGCATGAGGAAGCCTTCGTGATCTCACACCGAGCCTCCAATAAGCGCTTGAGCTTCTAGCTTGAGTGATATGTCGTTGTGGTATTTTTTTATTTGTTGAGAAAATTTAGGTCTATGCAAGGCCAAGAGTGTTGTCGAATAAACCCAACATTTTGGTTCCTTTGCTTGGACCCTATTTGCATTGATTGTGGAGATCAATGGTGTGTCACACTAGAACACGTGAAATTGGTGTATGGAGGACTTTGTGTGTGTGGATAGTAAGAGATTGTGTTTGATGGTGATGCTTTGAGAGTAAAGTCTATGTTGAAACCCTGAAAATGGAAGGCTAAATAGTAAATACACATTGTGCAAGGGGTAGGTTTTGGTAGGTTGGGGTGAGACCAAGTTTGTGAAAAAGTATAGAGGAAGAACAGAAGGCTCTATTGAGAGGGGTGAAGGGCTGCATGAGAATATGAAAGGCAGAATGGGAGAGATTACTGTCATAGACTCCATAAAGAAGGGGCGGCTAGACAATATGGATGCCGCAAGTATCCATGCAGACGGGGAAGGGCACATGACTAGTTTGCATAATGCACTCCGATGAAGAAGATTTGTGTAGTGAAGATAGTCAATATGAAGTTAACAATTGAGAGCCACTTGAAGGTGGGGAGCAATGCATAGACTCTGAAGGACTCTTAGACTGAACTTACTTGAAGATGATGCCCATGTGTGCTTCAAATTTCATGAAGAAAACTTTGGTGGAAGTGAAGAGGAGACGGAGAAGGGAGTGTTGTTAAGACAAAAATGTGATACTTTTGAGGTAGAAGAAATAGTTCCATACGTACCATTTTCGCTAACATTGCAAAGCACTCAGAAGAATACTATGCAAATACTACATAAAAGTGAAAAGAAAATTGCTCAGTTGAGAGTCTTGTAGGAGGGACTGTGAATCAGAGTCCATTGGTTGGCGACACTAGTCCAACAATAAACCCTACGATTGGCACACAAGGAGATGTGACTCAAGGAGGTCGATTCTAATGGAAAATGTTGGAGGGGGCACTACAAGTGGATCTGGGAGAGGAATGGTATCAAGAACTAGTGCACAAGCACAATTTCAATAGGTCACGTAGCAAAATATATTTTATGAGATTTCCATGAAGTTCCTTGAATACAAATACATTGAATATGCCTTAAAGCACATGCACATATGTGAGTTAGCTTGGAGAACTAAGGGAATAACTTCGCCACGAGAGGAAAGCAAGCCAATTTACGGCGACATTGTTGTATCATAAGCATATATGGTACATGAAATTTGACCCTAGCCAAACCACCATAGTGAATTTTGACCCGATGAAGGCTATTTTCTTAAAGGTACATATATTTATCCCAGCTACATCCTTTGATTTGCATAGCTACTTGTCTGCGTCATCCAATAGTCGAGTGGCATGATCTTTCCTACACAAATTTTCAAACTTCAGCTCAAAGCACAACACTTCACCTTTACAACTTTGTTGTGTTCTGGTTATGCGCATCCATATTCCCGCACAACTCATACTCCACATTCCCTAAGTATCTTCATATGTAATTGAGCCATGTGCATCATTCTCTTTGCACAACCATTGCTTCAAGCCTCATGTAAAGATCATTTTCCCCCTTTTGTGCGTGTTGCTTCCTACACCCTCAATTTCCTTCTCCACAATCGTGTGAATTTCCCGAGTTATCTTTGAGCACTAACCTCTTCTTGGATTCCAAAAACCTTCTACGCATACCCCCATCACCTATTTTAGTTTCTTCTAAACTTTTCCTGGACCAATCATGCACTAAGTACTCTTGCACATTTATTTACTTAGCATCATATATTTTCACACCAAGAAGCAACCTTGTCAAACCTCTCATAGAATAGCTTATATTTATTTTTACCTAACTCCACATTTTTCACTCGTGTCCATTCTAGAGTCAAGCTCTCTTGTTTGCAATAAGCATGATTTCATCCTTCAAATATGGAATCATGTTTGACAGTTGTTGGGTCTTAGGATCAATATTGCTGAACTAATCACTAGTGGTTGATGTTTTTAAATGAGTGGACAAACCAGTCCTTATCATTCGAAGGAAATCTGCTATTCCATATACATGGATTATCTTTCCTAGGATTACTGTGGCATACTTGGCTGGCCAGAAATCGAACCTTTTTCCAAAACAAACTCATTAAACCTTTTAGCTGCTCCATACGTGTTATAGCTATGATAAAGGTGATGATTAAAGCACAGCGATGATGTATTCAAGCTAGCAGTAACCTGAATAAGAATGAAGAAAGGGTGGTTGAGTTGCTGGATATTCCCACCTTCACCTCTGAACACAAGTCTATGCTGATTGTTCCCTCCAGAGCTCCATACAAGATTTGTTCACCTCTTCATTGATGGGACAACTAAAACAAATCCAGGGATTGTTGGGGCAGGTGGGGTCATTCTTGATGATAAAATAATCTTAATGCAATTTGATGAAGGTATGGGTATCAACAATAATAACGTTGCGAGTTTTCTACCCTTGCAAGAGGTTTAAAATTGCCATCTTTGAAGGATTCAAATTGATTGAGGTTTATGGAGACTCCATTTTAATAATAAATTCCGTGAGGGGTGTTTGGCAGGTGGAACGCTTTCTCATCATAACTCTTTTTCAGGATATCAGAAACTTTTGTATTCATTTCATGTCGTCAGATATTCACACATCCGAAGGAAGTTCAATTTGTTGGCTGATTCACTTGCCAATAAAGGAACTACTCTGCGGCAAAGGGGGATCATTATTTCTGTCAATATCCCATATTCTGTGACCAAATTAAGACTTGTTTAGAAAGGCTTTAAAACGTAATTTGGACTTGATTATGTGTCAACTTTTAGACTCATGTTGTGATATTTCAAGTACTGCTGAATTTTGATTTTTAGTTAAACAGTTGGACAGTTGATCATATGTTCATATGTATTTTGATGTGTTTATTGTCGCATTTTTAAATTATGAAATTATCTCCTTTGTTCAAATGAAAATGAATAATGATGTTTATTGTCGATTGTTGATTATAACAGCACATGAACTTATTGTTTCGGTGTCGTTTTGCAAGGTACCACACCAAGATGCTGCTTGAGAAATGGGAAGTATAAAATGATGATGACAACAAATGGCAGAGCCCTAAAGGGAATACTTGCTACAAGATCGTGGTTGTCGTATCTCCATAATATTGTTATTGCTTGTGCATGCTTACTTTAATTGCTTGTTTACTATCACCATAATTAATTATTTGTTTAAATTGCAAGAATATTAAGTTGTGTAATTAGTCATGAAAATGAGTAAATGAAAATAAAAATCAAAAGGAAAGAAATACAAATAAAAAAATTACAGAAAATGCAAAACATGCAACACGTGTCCCATGCATTAGGTGCTTGTCATGGTGAAAGGAGAAGAAAAAAGGATAAGAAGGGGGCGTTGTGCGGAGTAGACACTTGGAAAAATTATAAAGAAACTCTGCTAAAACTTCTGCGGAATAAAGGAGGAGCAGTGATAGGGGAGGGAGAAGAGCTTGCAAGGAAGAAATTTCTACAAATAAATCTCTCTCATACAGTATTTCGCATTTACTCCTTTTTGTTTGTAGAATCTGAAGTTTTTATGGCTGCCATGCTTGAATAACAAACTCAGAAAATTGTTGTTCTTTTTCTCTTATGCATAGGCAGTCCTCCATAACACCAAAACTTGTTTTTAGCTAGATTTTTAACCATAGTTACCAAGTCCGGAAATCCGGATCCGTTTGGGAGGCAAAAAAATCAAAACCCGGAATTCTTAGAAAAACTTCAGAAGAATCCGGTCTGAAAAATGTGTGTGTGTGTGTGAGAGAGAGAGAGAGCATAATTTAATATAAATGTGAAATTGACAAATACAATGAAAAAATTCAATAACGTAATATAAAATGTTAATATATTTAATATTATTTAATATATAAGGTTAGTGGGTATCTTTTTGGAAAAAATCAATAAAAAAGAACAGGCCAACACGGACTTAACTAATCTGGACTGACCATAAAATCCAGATCCGGCTGGATTTTGTGTGGATCCGGCGGGATTTGGTAGTTATCAATTTAACATAACAATGCCTATAAAAGAAAATAAAATCAGAAGTTTACTACTGTATTTTAATGGTAGACACCATCAAGAACATTTCACTCTAGTTGTGAAAATAAATTAGGAAAGTTACTGAATCTAGGTTTCTCGATCTGGTTGTTATGTGTTGGGTTTTGGAGACGTTTTTGTAGAAGAGTATCAGGAATGAATTCTAAAAATCACATGAGGGAATATTTATTGAAAATGTGTCATATTTTATGGGGAACACTCAGATATGGGCATCCCATATTGGGAAAATTTGATGAAACAACACCCAGAGAAATGAAGGGTTTCTTGTGCGTTTTACTTGGAAATTTCTTTGCAAAAGGTTAGGAAACTTTTTTGGAAAAACAAGAAGGGAATTCATTCACCCCATAGGAGGAATTTATTTCTTTTGTAAATCAATTTTAGGGTTGTACCTGATTCGCCGCATGTGTGGAAAATCTCCAGAAAATATTGAGCTTAATTTCTAGGGTTTTTAATCTTGATGTGCATTTAAAATTCTGGGTTTTGCTCTAAAATAAAGAGTGATGGGTGAGTTTTAGATCCATTGTCGGAACTGACTTTCTGATAAAGTTCAGGTCTGAAAAAGTAACATAGTTCGGCTCATGTACAAAAATTCATGTCTAAATTTTTTGGTTTGATTTGAGTATTTCCGGGCAAAATCTTTGAATTTTGGAAGAAATGCATTCATTTTTGTTCCCAATTAGGTACACAATCGTGGGAATATTTAGAAACCATTTTTAAGAAAGTTATTCATGGCCAATTTTAAGGTCTGAAACTGCAATTCAATTCGTCTCATATGTAAAAATTAAATAATTAAATATTGGGTTGAATTTGGCGGACTTTCAAGTAAAACAAGGTTGTGGATTTTGTTCCAAAAATTTCCATTTTAATTTGTTTATACATTTTTGAAAAATGGCTTTCACCTTTGAACGCTCTAGGTGGCTGGCCAAGCCTGAGTTTCTACTGGATTTGGCAGACCAGGAGGAACATCCCTATGTGAACTGTGGATTTCAAAAATGTAGCAGGAAATTGATATGGGTTTGTCATAAAGAAATGCTTATGATGATTGTTGTTATTTTTATGATGAAATTGAAATTAATTTGATGAGTGACCACGATGGAATTTAGGACTGATTTCTGATCCAAAATTGGATCATAGATGTACCCAATTCATGTAATTCATATTGTAAACACTTGAAAAAGACATTTATTGTAAAAATCACAATAGAACCTCTATGTTTTGATGACATATTTGGGTTCCTCTCGAAAAATACACACTTTCAAAAAAATGGCACCCAATTTGGAGTTTGTGTGCAAAAGTTATGGCCTCTAGAAGTTAGAGGACTTTTCCTTGATACAGAACCGCCCGGTTGTTACACGTTCGTCAGTGGCGAACATGCATTCGCATGGCAGTTGCACATTTGTCAATGACGGTTGTGCGTTCATCAATGGCGGTTGCACATTTATCATTGGCAAACCCATAGTCATCAATGGCAGTTGTGTAACTCCCTCCTACAGAAGGCGGCAGTTTTGTTTCGAGTCCAAAAAACAGGTGAATTTGAATCAGTTGCAAACATTTTAACTTCCATAAGCTATTTTTGGACTTTTTAAAAGTTTTCTAAGGCAAAAGGAATCAATTCAAGTCTGATGGATGTCAGTAATCATCAAGAATGGGCAGAGGAGTTACAAAATGAAAATCTTCATTGGCACTAAGGGAGCTGAATGTTTTAGAGAAAACTCAAGTTGTTCGTAGCTAGTAATGATATATGGGAGTGTTGTAGAGGAGAGAGAATGTCTGTAAAGTGCTAAGTATTGTACAAGCTTTGGAGAGAATTTTTCTTTCCATGAAGGCTATAGAGATGGTAGTATGATGTACATACTACAAATTGTGAATTGCACAGTGAAGAGGAATGTTATTGCCTCACCCGCTGGAGCTTTTCCCTTATTGGCTTTCTCAAGGTAAATCTTGCATTCTTGTGTGCTTGTAGTTGTTCTCTTCTTTCTTTTGTATGTGTTGTATAAGTTGCACATTCATTTCCAACATGTTATAGCTTTGGTTTTATGCAAATTTAAATTATTCGTCACTTTATTTGGGTGGGAGCAAAAGTATCCGTGTTGGTGAAGCCTAGTGTGGAATATCCACCTGGCTTACGAATCAGATTGGTATCAGAGCTGGTTATCATCAATATTGTTCTTTGTTTGGTATTGTTAGTGTTGAATTGCAATTTATGCCTATCACCAGAGCCAGCAATGCCAGTGGTGAAGGTATCCTAGTGCCCTTTGAAGCAGAGATTTTCACAAGAAAGTGGAAGCAAGGATTTCGTAGCATGGCCCATATTGATGATGAAGATGCCCAAGCAGCAAAGGAGAGATTTCACAAGCTTGAAGAGGATGTGGCTAACATCTCTCTTTCTATGTGTAAGCTTGACTGGTTAGAGTCCATCATGGGACTTCTCATGGAAAAGCTTGGTGTTTCTACGGAGGCACTAAGGACAAACAAGGAGGACGCTCTTGAGCATGAGAAGAAGGGAGAATCACCTGTGCCAACCAGGCTCCACCTTTCAAGGTTGAGGAAAAGATAGAGATTCGCCCTATGATGGAGATGTGAATGCTGAGAAGCTAGACCATTGGCTAGCTCAACTTGAGGTATATTTCAGTTTGCATAAAATTAATAAAGGTCGGCATATTTCTTTTGCAAGGTTAAAATTAACCAATCATGCTCTAACTTGGTTTGAAAGTTATGTACATACCTTGGTTGTTAAGAAGCTTCCTCCTATTACTAAGTGGGATGATTTTAAGATGCTAATCAAGAAGCAATTTTATCCTATTTGTTATGAGGAAGAGAGGTCCATGTATTGGCAATATCTCGGGAAAAGCAAGGCCAAAGCATGCAAGAGTACACAAGTGAGTTCCACAAGAATAATGTCCAAATGGGAAAATATATAGCGGATCAAGACATCTTGATGAAGTATGTCGGTGGGACTCCATAGTCATTTGAGGAGACTTGTCCTCTTGGCCAAGCCTACGGATGTAGATGAGGCTTGTTCTCAAGCTCACTACTTAGAGATGGACAAGAAGAAAGGTTTGTCTACCTCTCAAAGTGCTCCAAAACAGCAAGGTGAGTCCAAGGAAAAGGGTAAAGGAAAGGGGAAAGGTAAGAAAAATGCTACTTCTATTTCTAACAAGGATATTAAAGTTCATTGTGGTGAATGTAATGTTGACACTCATTCCGAGGAAAAATGTTGGAAGCTTCATCCAAAGTTGCACCCATTCAAGAAGAAAAAGGCTATGGCCACTCTCCAAGGAGAGAAGATAGGTTGCAGCTCTGATGTGGATGAAACTTTGTGTTGTACCTCTATCAACAAAGAGGTATGTTTGGGTAGTACTAGTGCTCAAGATAGTGAGCTTGCTAAGCTTTTTCATATTAAAATTTAGATGAAGAAAACAAAAGTGGATGCTCTTTTTGATACTTGTTCTCAAGCTAATTTGATAAGCAAGGAGTTAGTAGATAAGTTGAAAATAGAGACTTACAATCATCCAAGCCCTTATTCCTTGGGATGGGTGAAGAAAGGTGTAGACATCAAGGTCACCAAGCAATGTAAGGTTCAGTTTGGTATTAATGCACATTTCATTGATGAAGTTACGGTGGATGTTGTGCCTCTTGATGTGTGTGGTGTAGTGTTTGGCAGCCCTACTTGTATATCCGAGATGCTATCTTCATGAGGAGAGCCAACCAATACCGCTTGGTAAAGGATGGTAAGAGCTACATCATTTCAGCCTATAAAGGAGACTCAAAAATCTCTTTGGTAAGTTCCTCTGAAGCTAAGAAGCTTATTAATGCTAGTGGGAAGTTTGCTTTGCTTCTTTTGAGAGATATTCAAGATAAGGAAGTTGTTGCATCTAAGACCTCTTGCAGTATGTTTACTAACAAAGAGCAAAAGCAAATGAATGAGTTGGTAAAGCAGTTCAAGGATGTTTTCCAAGAGCCTAAGGGGTTGCCACCATCTAGGCCAATTGAGCATGAAATACATTTGCTACCGGACAACCCACTTCCAAATCTTGGTTTGTATAGGCAGTCCTTGAAGGATGTCAATGAGGTAAAACAACAGTTACAATCTTTGATTAAGGTGTAATCCGTCCTAGTACTTCTCCATGTGGTTCTCCTATTGTTTTAGTACCTAAGAAAGATGGTACATGGAGAATGTGTGTTGATTATAGAGCACTTAATAAGATAACCATCAAAAATAGGTACCCTCTTCCACGGATTGATGATTTGTTAGATCAATTGTAGCATGCTAGGTACTTTTCTAAGCTTGATTTGAAATTCGGGATCACCAAGTGTGGATTAAGGAAGAGGACATTTGGAAAACAACATTCAAGACAAGGCAAGGGTTATATGAGTGGTTGGTTCTACCCTTTTAGGTATGTAATGCACCAACTACCTTTATGTGGTTGATGAATGAGGTAATGAGGCCATTTATTGATTCCTTTGTCATTGTGTATTTGGATGATATTCTTGTTTTCAATAAGACTTTTGATGAGCATTTTGTTCATTTAAAACAAGTTTTGAAGGAGAACCAATTGGTGTTGAATGAGAAGAAGTGTGAGTTTGCTCAACAATCACTTGTCTTCTTGGGGCATGTGGTTGGAGATGGGGAGTTGAGGATAGATCCAACCAAGATAGAGGCCATTTTGAATTGACCCAAGCCTTCTAATGTGACCGAAGTAAGGAGTTTTGTTGGTGCAGTTTAGTATGTATAGAAGTTCATCAAAACTTATCCTCTATCATTGTTCCTTTGCATTTTATTACAGTAGGTCGTAAGACTTTCTTGGAGTAAGAAGCAATGATGTATTTAAGATTTTTAAAATATAAGATTAGTCGTGCTCTAGTTTTAGCTTTGCCTAACTTGCAATTGCCTTTTGAGGTGGGAACTTTATGCTAGTGACTATGTTATGGGTGTTGTCCTACTTCGAGGATACTTGAGGAGGTAGGCCCATATGTTATCATTCTAAGTTGTTTCATGGTGCAATTCTGAATTATTGTACATATGATAAGGAATTGTATGCTCTTGTTCAAGCGGTCAAGAAATGGAAGCACTATCTCATGGGTAAGGAAACTATTATTCATATAGATCATCAACCTCTTCAATATTTGCAAGCTCAAAACAAACTTCAACAAACTAGACACTATAAATGGATGGGTTTCTTGCAACAATTTCATTTAGTTATCAAGTATAAGAAAGGTGTGACTAACAAGCTAGTTGATATGTTGTCTAGATATAATGTCCCTTTCGGGATCAAAACTGAAATAAACAGATATTGCACAAACCCCAATAGATAACAAACTGAAAATGTATGACAACAAGTACAGCAAACTGATTTTTGCAATTTCATCCCAAAATACTCAAATACAAATATACCCAAATGGTTCCAAAGCTTTAGAAATATTTTTAGAACACTTAGGAACAAGGAAATGATCATCCAAGCCACCAACTGATTTTATTTAATTAAATTTATGACAACAGCAAGTACACTCACAGATATGGCCAAAAATAATGATTCCAAGGCCCAAATACAATTCCGGAAAGTACAATCAGCCTCCAAAAATATGAAGAATCCAAATATGGGAGGAAAGTGAGTTTTTATGCCCTAGAAACCAATGAACTCCTCCCAAGGAGGGGTTGTTACCCTAGGAGAGGGTCTGAAATTGGCCAAACAACCTCCAAAGTATGGCACTTCCACCCAATGGACTAAAAATCTGCCCAAACCCTTGTGCTGATCCAACACAGATTCTTGCCGTTTTTCCACACTCAAAACTATGCAAATCTGATCTGCCCTAGCTGAAAATGACTGAAAATAGATAGTGCACCAAAGAAATCTGAATGTAGCCCAATGTAATCTCTAAATGAGACCACCTTATGCAGATTTTGAGGGTTTCCGTCCTCAATAGACCTCCATGGTGCGGTTTCGTCCTCAATAGATCTCCATGGAGGATAAAACAATTGAAGCAGAAAGTTTCAAGAAGTTCAGATGTACAACATTCCTGTGCAAGAAATAAAGTTGTTGATGGATTAGCGAACTGGGCCTTAGATAATAAAGATCTTCTTTGCTATGGCATGCCTCCTACATGGTGGTCCAACAAGCTCCAACGGGATATCAGACATATTCTAAGTTTGGACTCCTAACCATGATTATGTTTTTAGCTTTTCTTTTGTATCATGCTCAAGCTTGGGAAAATAGCTTTCAGGCTTGGCATAGTCATATATGTACTTTTGATTTCTATCTAATTTAATATTTTGGTGGTGTTTTTTTCAAATAAAAATAAAAAGTTGGTATTTGAACTTTTTCAAACCAACTTAACTTTTTTAATTCATAATTAGAAAGTTGCTTGAAAATAGTATAAAGCTACAAAAGCAGCTGACAATCTTGACATTAAATACTTCCCTTGTTCTTTCCCTTTAAGCCCACGGAAGTGAAATGGGCCAAGGTTTTCAAAATGAACAAGCCCGGAGAAGGGGACATTACACTAGACTTCCTTTGCTTTTAGCTATGGGCGCTTAACTCTTCTAGAGCCCTTTGTGGATGAGTCTTACATAGAAGGATTTGAGCAAAAATTCAGATTTTGGGGAGCCATTCGTTCAAGCAAAGAAGCCCCAAAGCATGGGTTTTTAGGGAGAGTTCTATCCAAGATAGGTTGCTATACAAGAAGGGTAAGCTTTGTGTGCCTAAGGAGGAAAGAGTTCAGCTGATGAGAGAAGCACATACTTCCAAGGTTGTAGGACATTTTGGTGTTACAAATACTATTGCACACTTACAAAGGTATGTTTATTGGCCTAATATGCAAGTTGATGTTGCCAAATTTATCAGAGGTTGTGTTTTATGTAGTACTAGCAAGCCTAGTAACAGAAAGTTGGGGTTATATATGCCATTACCGGTTCCTTTTAGGCCATGGGAAAGTATCTCCATGGATTTTGTAGGTGGGTTGTCAAAGAAGGGTCATGACTATCTCTTTGTGGTTGTGGACCGGTTTAGCAAGATGTGTATTCTTATTCCTTGTAAGAAAACCCTTAAGGGCAGTGATGCAACTAAGTTGTTTTTTGCTAATGTGTGGGTTCATTTTGGTTTGCCTAACTCCATTATTTTAGATCGGGACTCAAGATTTATTGGAAAGTTTTGGGCTACATTGTGGGAGAAGATGGATATAAAATTGAAGCAGTCTACCGCTTTCCACCCACAAACCGATGGGTAAAAAAAGTGGTAAATAGAACATTGGTACAACTCTTGAGAGGGTATAATAGGAAGCATCCTAAGACATGGGATGAAAATTTGGTATATATCCAACATTCTTATAACCGGGCAATTCATGCTTCTACTAGTAAAACTCCTTTTGAAACTTGTTTTGGCTATCTACCTACATGTGCATTTGATGTTGTTTTGAGACCACCATGCAAGGACAATGGGAAAGTGGATCCGAAGTCCACAAAGTTGAGAAATTCATTGAGAAAATTCAGCAAATTCACCTCCATGTGCAAGAGAGGTGAAGGAGTCACAACCAAGTACAAAGCATGACATGATCAGCATAAAACCGAGCATTCTTTCCTTGTTGGGGATAAGGTATGGTTGTACTTGAGTAGAGATAGGCTCCAAGGTATTGCTAAGAAGCTCAAGCCTTTGAGGTATGGTCCATTTGAGATTTTGGAACAAGTGGGCAAGAATGCTTTTAGGCTTGATTTGCCTCCTTACATGAAGATCTATTCAGTTGTCAATGTTGAGAACTTATGTCTCTTTGAGCCTTCTATGTTAGACAATGAAGATGAGGAGTTGTTGCTACCCTCAATTGAAAATATCTCTCTTTATAGTTAGACAGAGTTGGAGGAAGATGTCGTATTGTAGCTTAAGGACAACACGAAGAGGAGAGAAAGAACATTGGCTTGTTGGGTTAAAGGGTCAACTACCTAACAAAGCTAAATGGTATTCCAAAGAAGATGTGGGGAAGAAATTTCCTCACTTGATCAGTTATTGAAGCTTTTAGGGAATTAAAAGCCTCAAATTGGGGAGGTATGACCCACAATTGGATCGTATATATGCCCAATTCAAGTAACTCATATTGTAAATGCTTGAAAAAGACATTTATTTTCAATGGAACCCTTATGTTTTGATGAAATATTTAGGTTCCTCTCAAAAACTACACAATTTCAAAAAGACGGCACCCGATTTTGAGTTTGTATGAATAGTGAAGGGGAGTGCTATTGCCTCACCTGCTGGAGTTTTTCCTTTGTGGGTTTCTCCGAGTAAATCTTGTGTTCTTGTGTGCTTGTAGTTCTCCTTTCTTTTGTATGTGTAGTATGAGCTGCACATTCATTTCGGACATGTTATAGCTCCGGTTTTATGCAAATTTGAGTTATTCATCACTTTATTTGAGTGGAAGCAAAAAGTATCCATGTTGGTGAAGCCTAACGTGGAATATCCATATGGCTTATAGATCAGATTTCAGTTTACTATTCTGCCTTACATGTCAAAAAACAAATTATTTAAAATGTAAAGAAAATTGCTTATTTGTCTAAGAAAAAGGGTTAATTCTATTTCATTATAATTTTAAGAAATTGTAAGCTAGAATCAACAATGATTTTGTTCAGCATATGAAAAAGATTACAAAGTGTTTTTATAAAACACAAATGCTCGTAACAGTCCCTATAAAATAGGTTGAGCCAAAACCAAGTAACAATGGAACTGTTACTAAAGCCTAACAACTAACAACCTACGTAAAGTTGTTTTATAACATAACAACTTTATCTTACATTTATATAAATGATGAATTAGTCTATTCCTTCTATTTCCCCTCTTAATTCATCATGGCCTCCAAAGTGATCGAGAGAGAGGTTCTCTGAATGCCTCAAGTTTAGCCCATGTAAGTGCCTTTGTGAAGACATTTGCACGTTGTTCTTCTGTTGGGCAAAACAGAGTTGGATGTTGTGATGTAGAACATGTTCGCGTATGAAATGTACTTGTACCTCAATGTGGTTCATATGTTCATGAAACAATGGATTGCGAACAAGCTTGATAACACCTTCATTGTCAACATACAAGACGGTTGATTACTTGTGTGGTACTCGCAGCCTCCTTCAAGTATGCGACATAGCCATATCGCTCATGCAGACAACTCCTCCTACAAAGACAATATTCTCGCTTCAAGAGGAAGATCGAGAAACAAAGCTTTATTTTGTGCTCCCCATGATATTGGACCAGATCCCAAAAAGAACAAATCCAAAAGTGAATTTCTTGTCATCAATATTGCCTACATGATATGAATCCGAATATCATGTCAAGAAGAATTGATCATTCTTCTTGTATTATAGGCCAAAGTCCATGGTTCCTCGTATGTATCACAGTATCTATTTTTGCTTGCACAAAGACAAATTTTCGGCTATTGCATAAACCGTGAGAGATAGCTAACAACATAGCTAATGTCTAGCCTAGTATATGTGAAGTAAATGAGACTCCCAATCAACTACCAATAGAGAGTGGCATTTACTTAAGGCGATGGATCATCACGAGACAACTAATGCTTTACCTCCATGGGCGTGGCAAATTGTTTACTATCCATCATCCTGAAGCTGCTCTAGCAGTAGTCTTGGCATATATCATTTGGGACACAAAATATGGTGTTCCTTTTGCCATACTTCAAATCCAAGACAAGATAATGTTGCGAACTCCGAGATCTATTATGTCGAACAATCGAGTAAGATCTTTCTTTGTTGCATCAATCATCTTCATTAAACTACCAATGATGACTAGATCATCGACATAGACAACAATTACAATCTTCCCCTTGCTTTTTGAGGTAGAGATTGAGATCATAAGGATTCCTCTAAAACTCGTGACTCACCAATCTTTATATACCATGTCTAGGGAGCCTGTTTGAGACCATACAGTGACTTGATGAGTCTACACACCTTTTCTTCTTTTCCAGGTATGACAAAACCTTTTGGTTGAGTCATGTAGACTTCTTCCTGCAAATCTCCATTTAGAAAGGCACTTTTTACATCTATTTGGTGGACTTTCCAACCAAACTGAATAGCTAGAGAAAATATCATCCTAATGGTTCGATCATAGCCATGGGAGCAAAAGTCTCTTTATAGTCAATGCTTTTTTATCAAACCACTTTGCAATGAGCCTTGCCTTATGTTTGTCAATACTGGCATCTCGCTTTGTACTTCATCTTGAAGATCCATCTGCAACCAATAGGTTTCTTTCCTGGTGGAAGATCTACAAGCTACCAAGTGTTATTTTTGATCAATGACTAATATTTTGCATCCATGGCATCTTTTCAAGGTTTTAACTCTACGGCTTCCTGAACTATAATGGGCTCAATAGATTCAACAATTGTACTCATTAAGGCCAAATTTACCTTCTTGAGCCATGCAATGAGTGTGTGGTCTAGTGGTGGATATGTTTGGGACTCCATTTAACTTAGCATCTTGTATCACATTAGTATACCATTTATGTCTGCATACGTTGAGTTGTTCTTGTGAGTGGTGGACCTTCTAGATCATCACCATCATTCCCATCATCATTGTCATCATCAAAGCTTTGATCACCTTCAATTTTACAAGACTGATTTGTTCATCAAGTGAGCTTGTGGAAGGTGGATCTAACTCACTCTTCTCATGAAACTCAACATCCCTGTTGATATAGATTTTTCTAGTTTTTGGATCCATGAGTCTCAGAACTCAATGTATTTTGATTGTACCTAAGGAGATGTATTTTTAGATTTCATATCCAATTTTGTTCTCTTCTTTTTGGGAAAGTGCATGCTTTCCTTATATCCAAAAAATCGAAGATGAGCTAAAGATGGCCCATGCCCTAACCATGCTTCTTATGGAATCGCTCGATCAAGAGCTATTGTGGGAAATCTGTTTAGTAGATAAACTATTGTTTTTAATACTTTTACCTAGTACGTTTTCTCTTAACTCAAATCGTCAATCATGCAATGCACCATTTCCATGATAGTGTGATTCCACCATTCTATTGTGGTGTGTGAGGTATTTTTTAGATTTCATATCCAATTTTGTTCTCTTCTTTTTGGAAGCATGCACGCTTTCCTTATATCCAAAAACTTGAAGATGAGCTATCGATGGCTTGTGCTTTGACCATGCTTCTTGTGGAGTCACTCTAAGAGTTGCAGTGGGAACTCTATTCAACAAATAAATTGTTGTTTTTATTGCTTTTACCCAATATATTTTCTCCATACCTGAATCGTCAACCATACAACACACCATTTCCATGATAGTGCAATTCAGCCTTTCTGCAACACCATTCTGATGTGGCGTGTGAAGTGGAGTTAGTTGGCGTCCAAATGCCATGTTCTCGCCAAAAACACTACAAATTCTTTAATGGCACATCTACTCCATTAATCTAAGTCGAAAGTTTTCATTTTACAACTACTTTCAACTTCCAAAGACACTTTGAACTGCTTGAAAGTTTTGAAGGCTTAGTCTTTGGTCTTGAGGTAGTATACCCATATTTTACATGAGTAATCATCAACAAAGAGCATGAAGTACTAAAACCCAACATGACTAGGTCTCATCTGTCCGCAAAGATTGGTGTGCACCAAATCTAATTTTCCAAAGCTCGAAAGTTGTTTTTAGCAAACGGTACTCAATGTTGTTTGTGTCTTTAGAGACAGACTTGGGCATTTAGCTATATTTTTCCTCAACGAGGCATTCTCTCACCGTATTGTAGCAATCGAGTGTAAAGCAGGCATCCAAAACTCACATGCCCATATCTTTTATGCCACAATTGTGTTGAGTTTGAATCCTTTGCAAGAAGTGTCTGATTGTTCTTCAGAACAAAATCAAGTTAGAACATTCTCCCAATGTCAGATGCTCATGCAATGACTTTCCAACACTTGGTATTATCTCTCGATAAGGCTTATCTTTTACTTCCTTTGCTATCAAAATCAACTTTGAGGTTGTGCTCCAATAGTTGATTGACAAAGAGAAAATTCATGGCAACTCCTGGGGCATATAGGACATTTGTTATTGTGTAATCATGTGTTCCAAGAGGTAATGAGATGTTAATTCCTAGGACACTGTAGGAGCCATCATCACCCAATGAAACAAGATTTTTGTTGGGTTGGTTTTTCAAACTGAAGAACCAATCTTGTCTTCTAGCCATATGTCAGTCCGCACTCCGAGTCAACATAATTGGATAGAACTCTATGAAGATGTTTCATGTGATTGTGCAAAACATATAGGAAGTCATCATTTGAAGGTTTGTCCTCTTCATAAACAATGTTGCCTTGTGGTTTCTTTTGCTTCCAATTTCCCTTTCTCTATCCCCGAGACTTGTCGGGTTGTCCTTGTGATGATTGTTGGTTATTGGGCTTCTTGCCTCTAGAAGATCCCCGTTAGAATCTATTATACGGTAATCTTTCAATTCCTAGCCTCTTTTACCACAATAAAACATTATTTTTGTTTGTTACCACAATAAAACATGCCTTAAAAAGGCTTCAATTTTTTCACCACTTTTCAATTTGAGACTGTGTAATTGACTTTGGAGGTGGAGAATTGTATTCCGCTTATTGTCCCGATATACTAGGTTGAGTTTATCCCACACTTCCTTGGTTGTTATAACATCATGAATGTGGGGTTGCACCTCATCTAAAACTCCAAATATGATAATCAATTTTGCCTTTTGATTGGCTCTCTCAAATTGTCGTTGTGCAGCAACATCATTGTTAGGTTGAATGAAGGAGCCGTCAACTACATTCCATGTCTTCAAATTCAAGTTGAGTTCTAATCTTGGTTTTCCATGCAGCATAATTATCTCCTCTTAGTAGCTGTGAATTTGGCAAAAATAATTTCGAGCATTTGCAATCATTTTTGCAAACTGCGGGAGATGGATGGGTTCTTTATCACTCCAAACAAGTCGCCCTTTCTATATACCATCAATCCAATATACCACACCTCTTGATATACGCATCCTTCGATATACCCATCGATACATGGAAGAAGTTCGTCTTGTCGATATACTCGGTGGTACATGATAGAGACAATAATGCATGTGAGAGTAGAGTATTTCATGGTACCAATACAATGCGTGAAACGGATTCGTCCCGATTAGTGGCACGTGCTTAGTGGCCAAAAACCACATGTCGGGATTTACGCCGAATGATTATGGCGAATGGGTAATGGAGGGAGGGTTCAATGAGTGATTGTGACCTTATTTCTCCCTAATGATTGATAGGGACAATGCCTGACATTGTTGTTGCAGCTGCAACTCTATTAAGCGATGGATGCAATAAATCAACGTGTCAACATGTCACGTAAGCACAATTTAGAGGCACCGCTAATACCGAATGTTGTTGAATTAAAAACTCATGTTTTTGTGCGTTACATTGATTCTGAATAGAGAACTGATAGTTTTCGAGATATTTTATAGAAATATGATGCAATGTTGTGAATATAGAACGAAAAATGCAACCCCCGAAAATTGAATTTTTTTCGAATTTTTTTTGTTTTTTCAAAAAAAAAAAACATTTTTGATGTAAACTTTTCTTTTGAAATAAAAATAAACCCTTATAAAATTGTCCCTAGTTGTTTTTGTTAAGAAAACTTATAGGCAAAATAATTGCTTTGGTTGAATGGGAGGGTTGATCCTAGACCTCCACACTCAAATGTTTCACCAAAATGCTTTTGCCACTCGAGCTCATGAGCCCGTTAATAATGCAAGGAGCAAATATATATTTAACCGTAAAAAATGGTTGAGCCTTTAAAAACGATCCTTACTTGATTAGGGTTGCACTTAGGGCCAAAGCAAAATCTTGTTTATTTGCTTTTGTTGAGCACTCGACAAGTCAGTAGGGCCAAGGGTTGGGAGCAAAGGCCTTTTGTCACCATGGACCCAAAAGAGAAGACAAAGTTGTATGGAGGCATTTGTTGCCTTTTACATAGTCTCAACCACCGTTATTTTGGTCCCCAACCGGAGATATACCTTATCACCATAGAGCTTGTATTTTGTAATCGAGTTTGCAGGAGACAACGCCTAAGTTGCTTGTTTCACCGAGACTCATAAGATGCAAGGTCGATTCGTTGATTGAGATATATTGGGAGTTGGGGTCTACGATTGATCAAAGCCAAGAGGAAAGACAGGGTCATTGTCGAGGTCGAGCATGAGACAGAGCTCACGACATATCCGAGGAGAGCTTGAGCAGGATCAGATAAGAACATGTCTCTGTGTGCAATTTTAAGGAGAGTTAACTCGGGGACGAAGGAGCTCGGTTAGGACCAAGTTCAATGCTTGAATAGGGTCGAGCTCGGGTTTGCTAAAAGTACTCCTTTCACCAAATTTGATAGGAGATAGACCAACTCCCCTAGGATCTTTCCATATACCACTCAAGATTTATGCATATGCATCCATGTGTAAAGGGGTGTTCAGCTTCTTCCACCTCCACTCAACAATGGATTGAACATGTTGATTGTATAACTCCAAGTTGGCGTCCCTTGCTCAAATAGCGGCCATCATCCGGTCAAGCATACCACAATACACTCGTATATCTCACCGAGGTTGGGGCTTTCAGAATCCCCAAATTTGATCACACTAAAAACCGGAGATACAATCGATGCGATGTATCTCACATTTGTCTAAAATGTGTCTCGTCACCACTACTTTCACCCTCTTCCCCTGCTCTATCTAGGACCCATCCCACTTAGACCACTCTAATGTCATGACAACACATTGTAGAGACTCTTACAACTCAAGCATCTTATCTAGCAAAATAAAGTAGGATGCAAAACATGTGTCCACCGGCTTGAGGAATTCTTTCCTCGAAAAGCTACAAAAGAGTACCAATGATGTATAGTGGTTGCAGATTAATATCTGCACCTCTCTAGCCTCTACCACTACACTTTTGACCCAATCAATTTTTTCAATGTCTTTTAGTGCATTGTTCATGGCATGCACGCAACATGGGTCCAAAATATATGTTGGTAGTGAGCCTCAACAAGCTTACCTTCTACCCTGCACATGTAAGTTTCATTTGTAATAACATGTACAACATTGGCAGGGCCAACCTCCTCAATGGCATCTCGCAAAATGGTAAATTAAAACTCTGCATCCTTCTTCTTTCCTGAACAGTCAATGACCCTCAAAAAGTAAGGACCCTCTCTACATGAAACAATGATATTTATGAGTGGGTGGTGTCTAATATCCGTCCACCCATCCATGATGATGTTGCAACCGTGAGAGACCCATGTGCACCTCATCTCCTCCATCAATAAGTTAACCTTGGAATAGTTCCTATCCAAGATTGTGGTCCTCAACTTTGTGTCTCCTTGGGGCACATCTTTGTCTCCTAGGGACACATAACATGCACCTACTTTGGATACTTTAGCCATAGCCTCCTTGTAATAAAGATAGTGAGCAACATGAAACAAGACGTTGACAAAATAAAAAAATCCAATAAAGATCATCAACCTCGTACCTAGCCTTTGATCATACATATCTACAACTGGATTGAAGACCACGACCTTCCTCTTTCCCCTACTACCAAAATCCTCCACTTTGGTCACCTCAAAAGTTGCTACAATATTTGAGAAAGCATTCCTAGTTCTCTAAGAGTGAGAACTAAAAGGGGTGCCACCAAGGTCACAAACCGATAGACTTTTGTTGTGACATTTCCATTATACAACCTCACTATCTTTGCCCCTCTCTTCAAGTGATAGCTGTCCACAAAGGCCAACACCTTTCCCTGAGATGTGCAATAAGTGCACATTCAACCTAGTAATGTTGCCCACCAAGTCAATGAGCATATATTGCACTTCCATGTTTTAGTCCCCCCGAAGTGTTTGATCTAGGACCTTCAACAATTTGAGCAAATTTGTTTTACAGGGTTTTTAGTTAAACGATCGTCTAGCATATTTGCTCAAGATCTAGGAGGGGCAGATAAACTTATCAATACTCCCAGTGAACTGTCAGTTATCATTTGCCTTTCTCCTTGCACACCCCCACCCATCTCATCACTCATTTGAATATCACATTCAGCTTCATACTCACTATCTGAACTCATTTTGGGGCTGCAATAATAAAAACAGCAATATAACTATTCTAAATTCTAATATGACCCATTGTGGATTTGAAAAATAACAAAACAATAAATTAATAATGCCCTTCTTTAACCCACTTTGCATTTGAGAAAAAAAAACAATACACCAATACCCTTCTCCTTCGAGACTTTTTAAGTTTTTACCCAGTCTTTGCATTTGGGAAACAAAAAAAATCAAAAGAAAGCAGCAATGCCTTGCCCTTCTTTTAAGTTTTTAACCCACTTTGCATTTGGAAATTTAAAAAAAAAAAGCAATGAACAATGCCCTTGTTTAACCCAATTTGGATTTGGAAATAGATAAGAAGTTTTAAAAAAGCAATGTGAATGCAATTGTTTAACCCAATTTGAAGTTCACATTTGGAAATTCAGAAAAAACAATGAATATGCCCTTGTTTAACCTATTTTGCATTTGCAAATAGAAAAAATGTTAAAAAACAGGAATGTGAATGCACTTGTTTATCCCACTTCAAAGTTTGGATCTAGAAACTTTTTAAAAATGCAAGCAAGGGATTATTGTGCATACCTCTTGTTAATGCTCTTGCTCTTCTTCATCTACCTCTTTTTCCTCCCCTTGCTCTTCCTCTTTAGCTTTATGTGATTAGAATGAATATGAGTTGTGCTTTTTATAAGTTTTTTAGAGTGCTTTAGGATTAGGGATGTAGAATAAACACTTTAAGTGAAAAAAGATAAAAAGGTTTATGTTTTTAAAATGTGTATTTTTTTAAAGCGAAAAAAAGTTGGCCCATGTGGGGCATTAGGAGGTCCCTCAACCGTCTCGGGGACTTCACAACATCCCCTACGACATTCCCTTTCCGCTGAAGCACCCAAGATGTTCCCCTATTTTTTGTGGGGGGTAGGGGCAAGGGGACGTTTCATCCCGGTCCCCAAGCACCCAAAACATCCTAGATCTTCGAGACAGCTTGGGGATGGGGGGTGTGGGTCCCCACATAACTATACTTTAAATCCACTTATCATTTCTTATCTTCCATTTCCCCTCATGCTTTTATCACTTCTCCTCCAAAATTCTTTGAAAAACCTCTAGAAGCTATAAACCACCCTCAGGCCTGGTTTATAGATTTCATACAAAAAAACCACCCCTCTCAAATGTAGAACAAAGTCTCTTCTAGATTTCACATTCCTTATTATTTCAGGCTTTTGTGCCCATCCACTAGACAAAGAGTCAATAAATTTCTGATCCGAAAATCTGGGATGACAAGGACAAACATGCATAACTAATGAATATATTGATGCATGTTGCGGTCGTCTTTTGAAGTTACATGTTAAGAGTAAGTTTGCAATGAGCTACCATTATACATTATCAACTCAATCATAGTGCCTAATTGAAACTTATATCAAATTGAAATAAACCAACCTCATTACCTCTAGGCTCTAGTAAATACAAAAAGCTCAATATAAGTTTCTTTTACTACATGTATGTGTGTGTTTGTGTGAACATGTTGTATGCATGTTTTAATTAATTATAATATTTTAAGAAATAAGAAGAGAGTAAGAAAATTGATTATAATGATTGGTTGAAAGATTGATTCGTAATGTGAAGATTTTGTGAAGCACCAAATTATTGAATTTACCTTTCTTGTATGAAATAGTTTCACATGAAGTGGATGAGCATATAAATGAAATCCTCAATATCAAGTTTCCAATTCAAACATATATAAATGCAGTGTGTCCATATATTTATCTTTATCTATCTAGCTATTCATTTATCTACCCCATATATCTATCCATTTATTTATACAAGCGTTCTATTGACGTAAAAGAAATCTCAAATTCAAAATTATAGCATGAACAATGTCACGCACCCTTTTTATTGTAGAGACAGAATGTATAAAACTAGTTGGACCAAATTGTTGTTTGTCCACCAATACTCGCTTGTTGGCTACCTATATAAGTAATCCCACTATTAATACATCAAAATGTGAAAAACAAAACAACATGAACCACTAATCATTTTTCTCAAAAAATGTTGCATTTGATGCAATAATTTTAAAAACGAGGATTGTAATGATATTTTATATCATTAACAGAACTAATGATCAAAATAAGCAATCTAAAAATGTAGAATAGACAATAATAGTAATGTTAATTATAGTATACAAAAAGAATAATGCATAATTTCATTAGCTGTTTACTTATTCAAGAGGAAAATCATCTTTTCTGGACTATTTAAAGATAAAAGACAATTAAGTTTCTAACCTACATCATGTGACACTAATTTGAGTTCTAGTTCTACCACAAAAGACAGATCTATCAATGTCAAAGAAGGTCAAATCATTATTAGAATTAGTCAATATTCTACCTTATGCCTCCTTTTGTTCTTCTTTTGTACTGTAATACTGAGTTATGGCCCCGACCAGTTGGCAGTTCCACATACCTCTTGACAAGCATTGCCAACTTAGTATATCAGTAACCATTGGAAGATGAACCACTCTGAAATCCATTGATGCATCTTCTTAATCTACTGATTGTGTATAAATGAACTGCCTGATGCTGTAAAGATCAGAGTATAGCTTCACATCTCTTTTCAAAGATTATTGTGTCTATATCTCATATCATCAAAGTTGCTGATTTTGTTATTGTTGCAAATATTATTCTTTCCATGCGTGAAAATTGTTGTCCCCTTTTTCCACGTTAGCTGCTTTAATTTCATTTCTGTCATAACACGTTAGATTCAGCCAGTTAATATGTTGTCCATCAGATTGCCTTTAAAATCAGACGATCTAGGCAATCTTCCCAGCAATCGGAGTGATCAATGCACTCTTGGATGATTGTGGCATTTTCTATCAACAAAGTATAACAGTTGTTTCTAAGCCTTCAGAACCACTGCACAAGCAAATCCTGAACAAATTTTTACAATCGAACTAAAAACAACAACATCAAACAGATGGTAAACTATCGTGAAAGTGAAAAAATAGATAAAGCTGTACTAGAAATTGTATTATAGATTTTGGCCCAAACTTTTACCAGCTTTTGCATACAAATTTTTGGCAAAGGAAATAAAACTCTCTTTGCCACAAGATAGAAAGAAATCTGAACTAAATATGGGTTATAATCTAGTTATGGATGTAAAAGAAAGAGATTCCCATCTTATATAGGGTCCCTTTTACCCATCATTCACTCCCAATAACCTCTTCAATATCAACTTCTCCGCTTCACATAGAGCGTACGTATTTCTAATGCACAGAAGGCTAATGAACAGGTTGTAATGTCCCTTTTGGGCTGAAAATGGAGAAAAGGGTTTATTGGCTATCATGAATTGATCTGATCTGAAAACACCTTCAAGCACACACACAACTGAAAATAGCTGAGAATATCTTAAAATGATCAACCAATACAAAATCTGCAGTCTCCTAGGGCAGCAAACTGCCTATGAGATTTGAATCCACTTTTCACTATGCAAATCAATGTAGAATGCCACGAAATAATTTATCTAGCCACAGCAATATTTATGCATCACAAATACATCAAATATTGAAGAAATATCTGATAATCACAGCTGGAATTAAATATTTATGACAGCAGCAGTTCAGCCAAACCAAGGGCTAGGAAAAATAGCAAATCCTCACCAAGATTCTCCAAAGTTCAGATTACGGCCTTATAAATTATGCCGAACAAGAATATCAAACCAAAATAGTGAAATCAGCCCTAAAACATACCAAACCCTCCACCCATGCAAGTCGCCTAGGGTAAGAAGGGGGAAAACCCAACAATAAACCACTTTGAAGCACTTTGGAAACCCCCATATGGGATTCCCCTCAAGCTTGAGGAGTTTTCATTCCTCAATCTTCCAACAATGGAGGTTTTCGTCCCCAAAGTTGAGCCACACTAAAGGTTTCCGTCTTTAGTGGAGAGTAGGGCACACCATGCACAAACTCAAGATATCAATCTTCAAAATAAACATGCATAACCTTTTCAAATGAACCTTCATGTCTTTATATATCCTCAAGTGGCACCAACATCAAAATAGAAGCCCAATGCATATGTCGACCTTCAAATAATTCTATTTCTTCATTAACTTCTATGTAGACTCTCCAATCAAATCCGCCCCTAAGGATTAGAAGTCCTTCCACCATTTTCAAACCAAATAAGAGGCCTTCATGCCCAACTCGCCATTAAAGAATTTAAAAATATTTTTACGCCATTACATCAAGTAGAATACGTCATCCATTGAGCCAATATTGACCCAAACAAAGACATAATGGGAACTAGAAGAAATATGAATGCAATTCTCATTATGTCCCATTTAGGAGACATTACAACAGTTAAACATTAGTTTGTTATATATGCTTGAACATTAATTCCAAAGACCACTCACCATAGAATTGTCTCTAAGATCCATTGTTTACCTCTGATTTACATCACTACCAAATTAGGGCCATTGAAATCAAATCTCATATCTAGGCTATTGTGCAAAGGGATCCTTTAATAAAGCTACCATAAACTAGATTCAGCGCCATGAAACAATTCATAAAGCTATCTAGGTTGGTCTTGGACAAAAACGCAACTGAAATACACCAAAGATGCCATCTGCATGAATAAGCACAATGGTGAAAGCTCAATCAAAGTTGTTAATCAATGCTAACACTATAAACCTATCAATTCCAACATAAAAGTGGCAATAATCAAACCAAACCTTACCAAGCTTTTTGAAGTAATGAGGGTAGGAATATAGTTTCCCAATTCAAAACCAAAAGTAAACCCTAACATTGGGCAAATCAAAACAATTTTTAAATAAACCTCAATTGGGATCAAATGGATATCAAAATTGAAATATGATCATTACTACAAAGTTCTCCTCGACAAAGAGGTTTGTGTAATTATGGACAAAAACATAACAATTAGGCGATCAATTAAGTGTTTTTCATGAAATATATGCAAATTTTCTAACCCATGTGGATGTGTATATCCTTTTGGTGTGTACTTTATTCCATAACAAGAGAGGAAATAGTAAGATGCTTCTATGTCTACTCTAATAAAAATTGCTCACGTGGAGAGTACCCTATCCAAAGAGTAATTCGTGACTATCTCGGTTTCATGGCAAGACACTAAGTGATGCAGGAGCATCATTTCATGTAAATAAGCACATTTTAGTTTTCTTAGGTTGTCTTAGGTTGTTGGAGGTCCTAATGGATGTCTTAGCATGTTTCAAGTCCATTTGGACTCTTCTTACATTGTAATAAGTGGTATTTGGAGTTTCCCTCCAAAACCACAATTCAAATATTTAAATTGGTCTATTGAGTGTTTAGAGGTCTAGGAGTTAGAACAAGTTAAATAAATGTTGTAAAAGGGGTCATGGGACATAAATACACTTAAGACATGGTCTACATGGTCCTAACTTGGCTTTGGTTCACCATGGTCAATCTTACCCTAGTGAGTTAGGTGGTTTAGAAACCTAACTACCCTCTTTCTCACTATTATGCTGATGGGATTTGAATGGAAAGAGGGATAGATGTTAGAGAGAGGGTTTTGAGAGGAGAGGAAGTTTGTAACAGAGCCAAGGCTCAAGAAGCCATGTAAAATCCATTGATTTGTAACTGAAAGACTTCTTGGAGTAAAAATGTGTATTGATGACTAAATAGGACATAGTGGATGAATGAATAAGGACTTTATGAATTAGTCTTGTTTATATATAATTTGTAAATGTGATTACGAGTCCATAAAGTCTGTAGGGAAGATGTTTGAAGATGGTTGCACCATAGTGGAGTCATATTCAAGAAGGAAACAGTGATTAGTGAGGAATATGAGGTAAGAGACAGTTTAGTATATCTAAGAACTATTAAATGAATAACTATAGAGTTTTCAAAGGGTTTAAGAGCTATGCACATTGTCATGAAAATATGGAATGACAATCCAGAGTCCATGCAGGTGTAGTATTTGCATAAGTTTCTAAAACTAGTGAAAACAGGGTTACACAATCGTTATGGAGACTAAGAAATCAAGTTTGAGTCCATAAACTGCATTACAGAGCATTATCATCATAAAAGGAGATTGTCAAAGTTGAGAAGAGTCCTGTAGAGGCTTTTGAAGCCTTGACAAGAGTTATAAACTAGGAAAACCAAAATTATGACTAACCGAGTGCTCCCGGACAGTAAACCCAGAGCCGGGGTTTTAGAAGTAGAGAAAATACATATCTTGAAAAGTACCCAGTAGAACTTGATAAAATTTTGAGAAGATGGACTGACAAGGATGTTTGAGGTGTATGAAAAGTTTCAAGAAGAAAGAAGTAGATTTGATAGGTCAAATCATGAAAACTCGGGCCTGACTGTACTGTACCCTGTTTGAGAGGGTTTACTCAAGAAATATGGTTGAATAAGTGTAGTTCTTTGTTTTACTCAGTAAAACTTGAATGGTGGATGCATAAGGCCAAGAAAAAGGTGAAAAAGTGTTGGGGAATAAATAGTAGTTGACTCAAGAACAAAAGCTAAGTTCCTTAACCTGTCCCGATCAAGAATTCAAGGACATAACAGTGCATGGAATGTTTGGGTGAGTGACATTCATGGGAGATCTAAATAAACATTGAAAAGATGTTTTCTACAGAGAGAGAGAGAGAGCTTAAAGAAGGTGTGAACAAAAGGTCCTAAAGGAGACCCTACAAAAAGTTGAAAAGTGCTTAAGACTTGTCTTTTGTATCATTCTAACTAATGAGGGCTAAAACAAAGTTTTGTGTTTAGACCTTAGGTGAAGGCTTTGATATTAAACATTGTGTTGTACAGGTGTATTGGAGCCCTAAAAAGGTCATTGAAGACTTTATTAAGGTGGAGAAGAGTATAAGCTATGAATCAAGCTATATGTCAAAAGTGATATATGGTGAGAACTAAGCCCTTACGCAAACTGAGCATTCTTGTGTTTTGAAGAAAGTATGAAATTTAAGAACCTAGAATGGTTGAGTTAGAGACTATATGAGGTAATCAAGCTAATAACAGTGATTGAAAAGTGTAAGAAACCAGATAAAGACATTAAGAACTTTAAAAAGCAGTTGAGAAAACCTAGAGGCCTAATACGGCTAATTTGGAAAAGTGAAAGTAGTGTTGGGTGAAATAGACAAAGACATGAGAGATGAAACTTTCCATGAAGCAAGATTGGGATAAAGGGTGTCTGAAAATGTGGGTAGTTTCTCAAGAAGGTCTGTAGATTGCTCTAGACAACAAGACTTGTACTAAAACAGGGCTACTAGAAGGTTGATGGAAAATCGGTAAAAGGAGAATAACTTGACTTAGGGTTTGAGTTGAGTTCTAAAACTTTGGAATGAGTTAAAAACCCTTAAAGGGTACCTAAAAAGGTTGACAGTGAGAGCTAGTTCCCTGTGGAGTGTTCTGGTCATTAAGATTTGCTTTTAGGAAGGGCTACAAGCAAAAGACAATAAGGTCAATATGGTGAATGGTAACAAATGATGTTTTGAATCTTTTGAAGATACTAAACATGTTTGATTGGTGTATTTGAGCAGGTGAGAAGAGAATATAGCCCTTGAATCAGTTATATGAGGTAAGTTGGTGTTTACAAGCAAAATTGGCTTCTCGATCAATGCATGATTTGAATGATATTGATTGCTAACTCATTGACTATGGTTTACAACTTGACCCCTCTTGCCATCACTAAGTGTTACAAATTCCAGTCCCTGATCTTCAATCTAAGATATTGTCTACTGCTAGTTAAGTAGAGACCTCCCAAAACTTAAAAGTTCAACCACCTACAATGAATTTGACAAATAGATGCAGGTTACCATACTTTTAGTGACAACAATAAGCAACAAAAATGGGTATTTTATGGACCTTCGTTCAATCAATGCAAATTTACTAATGAGGATTTTAAGATTCTCAAAATATTGGATAAATTTACACTCCCATAACAAGAATCTTTGGCTTTTACATACACTCTCGTGCACCAATTGACCTACTGAATGAAACCATAATATTTACTCATAGCGCCATTGTCTTCTTCGTCCTTTAGCAATCAAGAAAATCAAGCATCTACGTCTCCTTCCAAGCTTAATGCATCATATGTAGACCTAAGGAACCAGGATGCACATATGGTGGCCCAAATTGAGTCATGAAACATATTGCAACTCAGTTCAAATGATGTGACTAAGATACCACACAGTTTTCAACTTGAAACACACGCACACACCCACACACACACTCAAGAAACAAGATTCGTCAAGTACAGGGATGAAGAACAATGCATGACAAAATAAGCAGGTGCAGAAAGGCTCAAGGCTGTTTCAAAAACCCTTAGGCCCACAGACAGCTGAAGAAACATCTACATTTGACAAGTTGACTGTAGCTAAACTCATCAGCATGTTCTAACAGAGCCAAACCTGTCATGATTAGAACAAGGTCATATAAGGAGGTTTATATTTATCTGAACACCATCCCACATAGGAAAAAAATAGCAGATTCCTATGAATCCAAGGAAGTCTAAATTCTCCGAATTCTTTCTTTTCATGCTTTTTTTTGTTTGGGATCTTCATTCGGTCTGTTTGCTCATATTTTTGCATAAGTAGACCCCTTGGGGAAATGTTTTAGCATTGAATACTGATTTTGGAGTTGTGACATGTATGTACAGCTTGAGTAGTGAAGGGAATTGTATACGAAAATTTCAGAGCAAGGCAGCATAGGAGAGCATTCTAATAGTACTTCAAAAGTCCCACCATGTTCTTGGAGGCTTTGTTGAAGCATGATGAGGAGACAAAGCCCCACTCTTTTGGAGTTGTCTTATATTTGGTTTTTCTAGGGTAAATTCTTGTGTCAATTCCTCTTTTCATGAGTATCCAAACAATTTATTTTCTTTCAATTCATGTTATGCAACCACTTCCAACAATTTCAGCACTAAAGCATCACAATTTTGGGGCTAACTGTTTTCTTGAGTGAAGTACTTAGAGGACAGCAAGCATAATTCATTATATCGGCAATGTTACATAAGTTTTTGGGATGCAGGAACACATTTCCAGGGACGGCAAAAAAATTCCTGGATTTTGGGGACAGCAGGGAGACAGTCAGGGGACCTCTACGAAAAATACATATGAGAATAATATTTGAAAATTAAATAGCATAAAATTAAATTATAATAAAATTGAAAGAAGCCAAAATTAAAATAAAATAATGTGATCCAACATTGAATGATATTGTCACATTACTCGTGAGTCATTAAAGATTAAAATTGATTACATGGTGTTGGTTAGCTCAAGTTACAATGACAATCCGTCATCAACAATTCAACAGTAACTTACAAGTATGAACTTATAAACTAGACAATGTAATGTCCCTTTTTAAGGGGACACAGAAAATGACCAAAAGCTGAGATATGAACTTAAAAATCAGATTAGGAAACTGTTGTAGATGGCTAATTTAATCCTACAATCTGCAAATTAGACTCTTCCTAGGGCAGCAACTTCTTTGGAGAAGTAAAACCCCTCAAAGGTGGGTTAAACCTTGCTGACACCCTTCAAATCTTATGCCAAAATTATTAGAAAACCCTCAGCAAACACAATCAGCTGTTAGAAATCAGAATTGAGCTTGGAAATAATTAATTTTGGAACCCTCAACCAGCAAACTTCAACAAGCTTGGAAAAATAGTAAAACACCTCCAAAATTCACGAAACTCAAGATCTTGGCTTTTAAAAATATGGAGAACAAGATAATAAATTCAGATTTACCAAATTATCATCACCCATACCAAGTAATACTCCCAAGTGGGTCGTTCCACTTCAAATAAATAGATTATTGATCCAAAGAGATAAATCATGCAAGGAAATGATAATTTATTGCTTTCCAAACCAGCTTGCATACATAAATCCTTATGGAAGGGTTTTCGTCCTCCACAAGTCCTCAATCAAGGGTTTTTGTCCTTGAGAAAGGTCCTCAATCAAGGGGTTTCGTCCTTGAGAAAGGTAGATAAGGTGCTTCACAAGCAAACCTTAACCAAGATATGAAAATTCACCAAAACATAATCCAATAATGGCCAAGCGACCTCCTTATATAACCACAAGGAGTGTTTTACAATATAAAAATGATGGCCGACCCCTTAAGATAAGTGCTTTTAAATATTTAATTAGTATTTGGAGCCTACATGCTCAAAATATTTTTATTTCCTAACTACTTAAGTCCTTCTATTGGAGCGCTCGGCTTCCCAATAGGATATTGTCCGAGAGATGAAAACTCTCAATCCGAGAATCTCTCCAGCAGAACTACCATTACCACAACCATGAAGGCTTCACACACTAGCAGAACCAAAATTATAACCAGCAATGGATCAAAATAATGGTCTCCATGATTATTAATCAGCTCACAAATGTACAATACCCGGATTATGTTTACAAGGAGGGAGTGCCCATAATATAGGCTAACAACAAGTTATCCTCAACTAGAAAATAGGGTGGAGAGCTAATATTAGGGAACACTACAAATCCCTAAAATCATGCTCAAGCCACCTACGTGAGAATAAAATAGCAAGTTGTTAATAAAACAACTATACTCCCAAAATAAGCTTATCTCAAGTGAGTGGTGTGAACACGGCTAAAACTAAGTAGGTTGGGAAATATCCTAAACCACTTAGTAGTGTGAACACGTCAACTCCAACAAATACACGATAATAGATAAAATACCTACCTAAACAACAATAAAATAATCCAGATCTTCCCCTTGCTTTCCTCCTTAGACCCACAGAGACAAAAATGGGTTAAGGTCTTCAAAAATCAGCCTTCAAAAAGGACATTGTGGGATACAATGAACATAAAAACAATGAGGGTGGGGGTCTTGGTGGTCACCCTCTTAGGTTTAGGTTGATACCTTTTAAATTGTATGTGCTTTTTAATGTGTTCTTTTTTCTGCAATTTGATGTCCCCGAGACGGTTTAGGAATGTCTTGATGTCCCCAAGATGCCTCGGGGACAATAGAATGTCCCATGTTCTTCCTCCAAGACAGGGTGACATTTCCATGGAAATCCCTCTTTTGGTTTGTCAAAGGGGGCAGGAGGGGGTTGTTTTCTCCCCATCCCGGCATCTCGAGACGAGGGAAATTTTGGGCGAGACATATCCCCGTGCAATGTTGTATATTAGATTCAAGCATATAAGATTCATGTTGGGATTAGTTTTGGAATAATCTAAGCTTACGATCAGATTGGTATCAAAGCAGTTTTGTTCCTTGGTTTGTGTGGTTTCTTGTGGTGTGATCACTTCTACAAATTGATGCCCTTGGCTAGTTCGGCGAATATAAGAGGGCAAAGTGAATTTGTTTCTTTGCATCAAGAGATATCCACAATGAGGAATAGAGAAGTGAGAAGAAGCATGGCCCAAGAAGGAAAAAAACACCTAAATAGGAAGAAGAAAGGTTCTTAAATTTGGACACAAATATTTCAAGCATCTCCCACTAAAGAGTTGGTTTAACTGCTCTAACCATGGCTGAATATTTCCGAGATGTCAATAAGCAAGACGTACTCTTATTTATTGACAATATCTTCCGCTTTGTCCAAGCAGGATCGGAGGTATCAGCATTATTAGGCAGAATGCCTTCCGCTGTGGGTTATCAGCCAACTCTTAGTACGGAAATGGGCTCTTTGCAAGAGAGAATAACGTCTACCAAAGACGGATCTATAACCTCCATTCAAGCAGTTTATGTACCTGCAGACGACTTGACTGATCCTGCTCCTGCTACAACATTCGCACATTGAGAAACTTGATCAAATGGAGAAGATTTTGGAGGCCCTAATTGGAAAGATAGGGATTTTCATGGATATTCCCAACACAAGTAAAAAGGTGAGAAAATTCCATCCGTAAAATCATGAGGAGAAGCCCTATATCATCCAAGCACCCTCAACTCAACCTATACTCAGTTGGGAACAAGGATAGAAATCTAGCCCCATGAAGGTGATGTAAATGCTAAAAATCTTGATCATTGACTTGCACAACTTGAGATATCTTTCATTTGCATGATATTAGTAAGGAGCAAAGAAGCAAATTTCTTTTGCAAGGAAAGTTATGCTCATTCTTTGGCTTTGAAGAAAATGCCACCAATTTTTATATAAAACAAATTTAAGAAGCTATATAAGAAACAATTTTAACCTATTTGTTATCGGAAGAACATTAAAATAATTGGCAATATTTTTGTCCAAGGCATGGTCAAGTGTGCACAAATATACAGTGAATTCCAAAAGAGGGCTGTCCAAATGGGGAAGGATACTCAAAACTATGACACCTTGACTTCCTACTCTTTGACACCTTGACTTCATAGTCATCTATGGAAACCCATTTTGTTGGCGAATCCTAAAGATATAGATAAGGCATGCTCATAAGCACATTATCCTAAGATGGACAAGAAGAAGTGTCAAGATTATAAATTTTGGAAGAGTCTAAACTAATTATGAACCATGTTGGTATAAAAGCAGTTTTATTCCTTGGTTTCTATGGTTTTATTGTGGTGTGATTACTTTTGTAAACCGACGCCTTTGACTAGATCAGCCAAGATCTGAGGAGAAAGAGAATTTGTTTCTTTGTATCAAGAGATATCGAGGAGAAATAGAGAAATGAGAACAAACATGGCCCAACAAGAGAAAATAATACGTCAAGAGGAAGAAGAAAGATTCTTGAAGTTGGAAGCAGATGCTTCAAGCCTCTCTCATTCAAAGGAGAAGCTTGATAGGATGCGAGAATATTATGGAGGCCCTAATTGTCTAATTAAGTATTTCTGGTTTTTCCATGGAAATTCTCAAGGCAAGTGAAAAGGTGAGCAAAGTGCAGCCCAAAGAACCATGAGTAGGAGCCCTATGTCATCCAAGCACCCCGACTCACCTACATTCGGTGGGAGGCAAAGATAGAAATTCAGCCCTACAAAGGTGATGTAAATGCTAAAAAGCTTGATCATTGACTTGCACAACTTAAGATATATTTTTGTTTGCATAATATAAGTAAATAGTAGCATGGCAAAGAAATTGCTTTTGCAAGGTTAAAATTGTCTAGCCATACACTCACTTGTATGAAATTTATGCTCATTATTTGGATTTGAAGAAATATGTAATGTCCCCAATTCCGAGCAGTTGGCCTAACGGCCATATTTTGGTCTTAGCCTTGGTCATTCCCAAGGGGCTAACGACTTTGGAGGTTATTGGGGATGGTTGTCTGATTTCCTACTATGTTTTTGTTATATTTTGGGCGTTGGGAGGGTCTAATGGGCCCTTTGTGTTTTATTTTGTCGTTGGGATCACTTAAGTGGACACTTTTGGCATTTAATGTTATGTTTCTTCGTTGGGGCCACTTAAAGTCCCTTTTTGGCGACTTGGGGGGATATGTATTGCATTAAATGTTATATTTCTTCGTTGGGCTCATAAAAAGCTATATAATGAGGTGGAGGGTGGAGTTGGAAATCATTCATGCATACACTTTTATTTTTTTTCATGTGCAACTGTTGTTTGCAACTATTTAGCTTGTGGAGTAAGATCCCACGGGAACCCTAGCTTTGGTGGTGAGAGATCCATCCCTAGCTAGCAGGGCATTCTTCGGTAGTGAGAGATCTACCCTAGCTTGTCATTTGGAGCTGTTTTCAGGGCTGATTCACAGAGATATTTTCAAGGTTTTCAGAGATAGGGTTTTGAGGGTTTTGGTGAGTTTTGGTGGAGATAATCAGTTGGTTTTCGGATCAGACCTACGGCAGCAATAAAGGAAGGGTTTGGCATCATTTTCAGAGAGATTTTCACAAGGGTTTTGGCCATCTACCAAAGAGGGCGACTTGTTTGGGAGATTGCAGCCCTATTTTGAAGGGTTTCCAGTTGGCCGTTTTCAGATCTGAAGGTTGGAAAGTCATCTTCTATATTTGTATATGTTATTTCCCAAGTTTCATAATTTTTGCACTTGTATTCGGGAAGATATGAATTTTAGAAGTTTTCCAGCTGTTTTAGGCACGCTGTAATTTTCTGGCAGCGTTATATTGACTGAAAAATTCCAAAAATATTTCCCTTGTGTTCTTTATATTATTATCTAGTTCTCTTTAAATTTTCAAGTGATTTGAGCGGATATTTTGGGAGTTATTCATATTTTACTGTTCGCTGCCCTAGCTGTAATTTTCTGCAAAAAACCAGATTTCTGTTTGGCTGTGTTTTGTCTATCTTTTGCATATTTTACAGTGGTATCCTATAAGGGATATTTCAGTGGTATCAGAGTTGTTGTTCCTCCAGCCTGTTGGGGTTGAAAGATGGGAGACAGAGACAGAGACAGTGAAGAGATGGGAGTAGATCTGATGAAACAATTGTTCACCAATATGGTGAAGCAAAGAGGAGATTACCAACCTCTATTTGAGCCACTCACCGAGAGGTTAGCACAGGGGGTAGGATTGAGGCTCATGCGAAAGGAGAAGCTAGCAATATGGGACAGCATGGTAATAGAGGTGAGAGTGGACATTCGGGACAAGGGTCCCCTCATGCTTCTATCAGGCCCTTGGGACTCCATGAGCCTTCTTTCTGGAAGGATCCGAAAGTTTCGCAGACACGACAGGACCGCAAACGTTGTGGATGAGGAATGTTGTTGGGAGAAGTACCGGACATTGAGTGAGGGCTTCCAGACAACATGCCATTTCAAGAGTATTGCAAAATGAAGATCGGCAAGCAGCCCGGGAGAGATTACCAGACACAGGTACCTGAGTTTCAGAGGAGATTGGGACAAATCTCTATTCCACACTTCGATGGCTCTAAGAAGTGTACCACGCAGTCTTGGATTCAGAAGTTGAAGACTTACTTCGACTTGAATCCCATGCGTGAAGAGGATGCAATTAAGTTTGCTATCCTACACCTCGAGGGAGATGCTCATGACTGGTGGCATCATGGATTGATCACACAAGGGCACATGCATATCACTACTTATGCAGATTTTACACAGAGGTTGATGAGCAGAGTTCGACAAGAGGGACCCAGATAGGCACTTCAGAGAGTTGACTCACTTGAGGCAATGGTTCTCTAGATCAGTACATTGCAGATTTTCAGAGGTTATCAGTTATGGTATCTGATGTTTCAGAGATGAGGTTGACTTCACTCTTCATGGCAGGGTTGATTGATGCCTTAGCAGGATTTGTGAAGGCATTTGAGCCTTCTTCTTTGCATGAGGCTATTAGGAGATCTCGAGACTTGGAGTTATCCACTCCAAAGTCGAGGTTCCCCCTCGCGTTCAAAGAAAAAGAACCTCCATCTGGATCAGACGAACTTCAGCAGAGGGAGCCTCCACCGAGGCAGGAGGTGGCTAAGAAGCCATTCATTTCCCGAGAGGACAGAGATGAGTTGAGGCGAAAGAAACTATGTTTCGATTGCCGCACACCTTGGGTTCCAGGACATGATTGCAGAGGTAGAGGGAAGGCCCAATTCATCGAGGTCTTCGAGGAGAGTGAGGATGACAGAGGTGAGGAGTTGGAGACTCACGAGATGGATGATGGGGATGGAGTTGCGATGGATAGTGCTGATGCGGAGCAGGAGGAGGAGACTTTCCCTCGAGAGATTATAGCCACATTGTCTAGTACTCCGATGTACAAGGCATTTAGGATTAGAGGAGTTATGCAGGGTCAGTGAGTTGTGGTACTCATTGACAGTGGGGCTACCCACAACTTTATTGATGCATCATTGGTGGAGAGACAAGGTTTGCAGACGAAGGACTTTGAGGGCTTCAACATTGTTGTAGCCAATGGGGAGTATATGAGATGCACACGAAGAGTTCCACAATTGAGCATCACCATGGGTAACTACATAGTTACCGATGATTTCCACATTGTTGGTATGGGAGTGACCCACATAGTGTTGGGAGTGCAGTGGCTTCACTCTCTTGGTGAGTTTCGGACTAACTTCCAGACGATGGAGCTGAAGTTTAAGTCCGAAGGCAGGAATGTGATTTTGAGGGGATTATCGGCAGGAGCACCTAGGGTGGTTGCAGCTGAGGGGATGGAGAGGACTTTCCGGCATAATGAGGGGTTTTATTATTGCGGATCGATGTGGAGTATGATGGATGTGGGTGTGACCAATAGTGTTGCACATAAGGCAGTTACAGAGATTGGGATTACAGGTTCAGATCATCCGAGTTTATCATTATGTTGGTTGTCTGAGGTTTCGGTAGACTGGAGATCTCATTTGCTTGTTGAGTACTCCAAGAACCGACACACTTGTGAGATTCTGGATGGTCACATACAGGATGACAACTACAAATTGGAGGATGAGATGATCTTATCGTGACAGATTGTACCTTGTGTCGGATTTGTGGTTGAGGATGGAGATACTGCGACATGTGCATTATTCTTCCATGTCTGGACACTTGAGCTTTGATGAGACCTTCAACTTCATATGGGAAAGGGTCAGATGGCATGGGTTGAGGGAGGATATCCTCAACTTTGTGCAGGGATGTGTAGTTTGTCATGGTGACAAATCAGAGTATGCATGTTCCTTATTTCTGGAATTGATAGGGGATAACACTCCTATATGTTTTACTGCTTATGTGGATGACAAGCACTTCACCCATGTGCTAGCTAGCCGAGGGACGGAGTCAACAGGAGATGCAGTGAGTGATCACATGATGACAAGCTTTTGCGCAAGGGGTATGGACAAATTGACAATTTCAGTATGGGAACCAGTAGAGAGTCGATGTGGGCATTATTCTACTTCAAGGGCAGCATTGTTATCTATCTTGCATGGAGAGCATGATGACTATATGAGGTGTTTTGGTTACTTCGATCACACCGATCTTTGGTTGACAAAGCAGGGTGAGATGGAGGCACTTACTTTGTGGTATTCAGTTTCTACAGCACAGGAGGATAATGCTTGGGGTCAAGCATTTTTCGGGAGGGGAGGGGAGGATTGTAATGTCCCCAATTCCGAGCAGTTGGCCTAACGGCCATATTTTGGTCTTAGCCTTGGTCATTCCCAAGGGCTAACGACTTTGGAGGTTATTGGGGATGGTTGTCTGATTTCCTACTATGTTTTTGTTATATTTTGGGCGTTGGGAGGGTCTAATGGGCCCTTTGTGTTTTATTTTGTCGTTGGGATCACTTAAGTGGACACTTTTAGCATTTAATGTTATGTTTCTTCGTTGGGGCCACTTAAAGTCCCTTTTTGGCGACTTGGGGGATATGTATTGCATTAAATGTTATATTTCTTCGTTGGGCTCATAAAAAGCTATATAAGGAGGTGGAGGGTGGAGTTGGAAATCATTCATGCATACACTTATATTTCTTTTCATGTGCAACTGCTGTTTGCAACTATTTAGCTTGTGGAGTAAGATCCCACGGGAACCCTAGCTTCGGTGGTGAGAGATCCATCCCTAGCTAGCAGGACATTCTTCGGTAGTGAGAGATCTACCCTAGCTTGTCATTTGGAGCTGTTTTCAGGGCTGATTCACAGAGATATTTTCAGGGTTTTCAGAGATAGGGTTTTGAGGGTTTTGGTGAGTTTTGGTGGAGATACTCAGCTGGTTTTCGGATCAGACCTACGGCAGCAATAAAGGAAGGATTTGGCATCATTTTCAGAGGTTTTCACAAGGGTTTTGGCCATCTACCAAAGAGGGCGACTTGTTTGGGAGATTGCAGCCCTATTTTGAAGGGTTTCCAGTTGGCCGTTTTCAGATCTGAAGGTTGGAAAGTCATCTTCTATATTTGTATATGTTATTTCCCAAGTTTCATAATTTTTGCACTTGTAATCAGAAATATATGAATTTTAGAAATTTTCCAGCTGTTTAAGGCACGCTGTAATTTTCTGGCAGCATTATATTGACTGAAAAATTCCAAAAATATTTCCTTGTGTTCTTTATATTATTATCTAGTTCTCTTTAAATTTTCAAGTGATTTGAGCGGATATTTTGGGAGTTATTCATATTTTACCGTTCGCTGCCCTAGTTGTAATTTTCTGCAAAAAAAAAAACCAGATTTCTATTCAGCTGTGTTTTGTCTATCTTTTGCATATTTTACAGTGGTATCCTATAAGGGATATTTCAAAATACCACAAGTTTCTAAATAAAACAAATTTAAGAAGCTAAATAAGAGGCAATTTTCCTACTTGTTATGAAGAGGACTATTATATTAATTGCATAGTTACCAAGACTGGAAATCCAGATCTGATCGGGAGAGAAAAATAATCTGAAATTCTTGAAAAAGTATGGAAAAATCTGTTGTAAATATAAATATATATATGAGTATAATTATATAAATATGCAAAAATTGATAAGTACAATTAAAAAATTAATATTGTTAACATAAAATGTTAATATAGTTGATACTAAATAATATATAAGGTTGTTGGGAGTTTATTTAATATCAAATATATTAACATTTTATGTTATAAATGTTAACATAAAATGTTAATATATTTGACATTAAATAATATATAAGGTTGCTGGGAGTTTTGTTGCCAAAAAAACTAATAAAAACATATTTTTAGGAAAAAAGCTAGGCTTGCCTAACTAAACTTATCTGGGCTAGGTAAAGAATATGGATCGGGACAGCTTTTGGACAGATCTGGCCAGATTTGGTAACTACGATTAATAGGTAATACTTCAGGAAAAGGCATTGTCAGGTGTGCAAAAATATACAAGAGAAATTCAAATGAGGGTTGTACAAATGGGGAAGGATACACGCGACCATGAAACATTGGAGAAGTACATTGAAGGACTTTGTATTCATTCGAGGAGACCTGTTTTGCTGGCCAAACCTAAAGATATAGATAAGGCATGCTCACAAGCACATTACCTTGAGATGGACAAGAAGTGTCCATCATCCTCTACATATGCTTCAAAACATCAAGATAGTTCCAAGCCAAAAGGGGAAAATAAATGTAAAGGTAATCCAACTATTATTATTATTGGAAAATAATATACTAAGACCTATTATAGGCATTGTGATGTGAATAGTGATACGGAAATAGAATATTGGAAGCTTCAACTGGAATTGCATCTTGGGAACCAAAGATAAGAAGGTTGTGACTTCCTTTGAAAGGAAAGAAATAGGGAGCAGCTCTTATGTGGATGAGAAGATTGCTTGCGCTTCCATTCAAAGAGAGGTATATTTGAGTGACAATGAGGTTATTGATAAAGATGAACTTATAAACTCTTTCATATCGAAATTTAAATGAAGACAACAAAATCGATGCTCTTCTTTACTTTTGTTCACAAGAAAATCTGATTTACACAGAGTTGGTAGATAAGCTTGGATTGGTTAGATATTATCATCCTCAACCTTATTTATTGGGTTTGGTGAGACAAAGAGTAGAAATAGAGGTCACCAAACAATATAGTGTAGAGTTTGAGATAACTGAGCATTTCATTGAAGAATTTGTGGTAGATGTACATCTTGATGTTTGTGGTGTAGTGTTTGACAACCCACACATGTATGTGCGAGCGATCTTCATGAGAAGAGCCAATAAATATTGTTTGGTCAAGGATGAAGAAAGCTACATCATCAATGTGTATGTATGAAGGTAAACCAAATATCTCCTTGCTAATCGCCACCCAACCCAAAAAGTTGATCAATGCTAGTGAGAAGTTTGTTTTTTTTTCTTCTAAGAAAAAAATACTATATTAACATCCGAGAATGACTTAGGTCAATATGACTCCAAAATACATCTAATTACAATAGAAAGTGCTAGGGTAAAAGGACCCTAGGATCAAAGACTAAATAAAAAGAAAAAAAAACTAAAAATAAACGAGGGGTAACCACACGGTAGTGAAGCCCTAGCCCATGTGATTAAGGCACCAATACACATAGCCAAGTGGGGAGGGAGAAGGGGGATTGCGAGGGGCGAGAGCTACTAAAGAGCATGGGCTGATTAAATTCTAAAAGATTAGATGGTAGTGACATCACACATCTCTAACCATGCCTAGGATAGAGGAAACATATGTGTAATCATCTATCACCGTAAAAGGCTCAATGCAGGGATTTGATAACGTTAATTGATGAGTATCTAGGGCTGAGGGGGCCATGTTGCACAATCCTAGGAGAAATAAAGCACCTCCGCCTCCCTCCCGCATAATCCAAGACAATGACATAGTTCAATATAAGATTGGTTCTAGCATGTCTACTAACAAAGAATCAATTAGTGCCAACGGATGCGTTATTTCATAAATTTAAGGAAGCTTTCCAAGAGACATGTCACCCAAGAGAGTAATAGAGCATGAGATCTAATTGCTACCAGATTGTCCTCTTTGCAACATTGGTCTATATCGGCAAACAATAATATAAGCAAATGAGATAAAAAAGTAACTTCAATCTTTTGTAGATTAAGGTGCAATCCGTCCTAGTACTTGTCCATGTGGTTCTCTTTATGTAATTGTGTCTAAAAATATAATTCATAGAGGATATTATTGAATCTTGATTGGCCATCGAGAAAAAGTATCATATTCCACGAATGATGGTTTGCTGGACCAACTTCAACATGCTAAGTACTTTACAAAGTTGGATTGGAAAACTGAATTTAAAACAAAGCAAAGTTTGTTTGAATGGTTTCTGCATTCTTTTGGTTTGTGCAATGCTCATGTTGCTTCCATGGGGTTTATGAATGAAAAATTGAGACCATTCATAGGTTCCTATGTCCTCGCGTATTTGAATGACATATTGGTTTTAGCACAACTTATGATGAGCATCTAACGCATTTGAAAAACATTTGGCAAGAATGAAGGAGAACAAGCTCCTAGTCAATGAGAAGTAGTGTGAGTTTGTTCAACAATCACAAGTCTACTTGGGACATGGTTGGAGGAGGAGATTGAGAAGTGATTCAATGGAAGTAGAGGCTACTGTTTATCAGCTCAAGCCTTCCAATCTATCTGAAACATGTAGCTTCATAGGGTTTGTCCAATACTTGAGAAATTTCATACAATCATTCTCCACATTAGTAACACTTTTCATTCCCTAATATATTTGTAGAGTTGAAGCATAAAATCAGAAATGCACCAGTTTTGGCAATACCTAACTTGCAGCTGCCATTTGAGGCACAGACAGATCAAGGGATTATGTTATAAGGATTGTTGTATTGCAAGGAGGTAAGCCAAATTGTTATCATTTGAAACTTTTTTATGGGGCAGTTTTGAAAAATTGCATATATGATAAAGAATTGTACGCACTTATAGGAAAAAATGGAAGCTCAATCTAATGGGAAAAGAAACCATTTTGCACACGGATTACCATTTGCAAACACAATCAAAATTGCAGCAAGCAATGCATTACAAATAGATGTGTTTCTTGCAACAATTTCATTTAGTTATCAAATATTAAAAAGGTGACTAGCAACTTCATTGATATGTTGTCTAGACCACCTTTGATTTCAGCTTTGGGTACATCAACTCAGCTTGAACCATGTGTCCATAAGGCATATGGTGAAGAATATGAGCATGATGCAAATTTTGCATAGATATATTAGCTTTTGCAAGAGGAAGAGGGTACAGATTTTGAACACAGTGAAGACTGCTATCTCCAAGATGATTTATCTACGAGCTGGGGAAGCTTTATGTTCTAAAAGATGGAAGAGTTCAACAGATAAGAGGCGCATACTTTGAAAATTGTTGGTCAATTTGGTGTGGCAAAGACCTTAGCATATTTGCACATGTATGTCATTTGGCAAAAATGCAAGACAATTTAGCAAAATTCAAAGGGGATGTGTTTTGTGGAACACAAGTAAGCTTAGTAATAGGAATTTGGGATAGTATATGTCATTATTGGTTCCTTCTAAACCATGGGAATGCATTTCAATGGATTTTGTTAGGTATTTTCTTATGTCAAAGGAAGCACGGGATTATTTTCTTGTCATAGTGGACTAGTTAGCAAAATTCGTGTTCTCATTCCATGCAAGAAACTATTGACAGCAATGATGCAGCTGATTTTTGACTTACCTAATTCAAGATTCTTGGACAAATTTTGGACCGCATTGTAGGAGAATGGATACAAAATTGAAGAGGTGTTGGTAGAATATTTTGCACTAGACAAAATATAGGTTCCACAACAGTTAAGGAGATAAACGTCCCTCTCTATTATGTGGGAAGGTTCCCTTTATTGAAAGCAAAAGGAATATATACAATATTCACAATATCTATTTGGAGGTTGGGGTTTGAAGCCCGTTTGATGGAATTTTCGAAATGGAATGGAGAGGAGAGGGAATGGGAACGAAACTGGGAGGAAGCGAAAGAAGACTAAAGTTTCATAGAAGCAAAACACTATATCTTAAATTACTCATGCATGTCACATATAAATGAAAAATTGTCATATCGTATAACAAGAAACTGGATGTCCACAAGATAAGATAATTTTATTAATGTCCAACAAATGACCACAAAAGTAGGTCAATGGGACTGCGGAGTACAAATCTAAAATATGATTCAAAGAAATAATGACACAAAGTTCAATAGATATTTTGGGACAAAATGAACTCAAAGTTTCATATAACTTCTGTTATAAAATGTACAGTCGTGATCAAAGCATGGAGAGAAAATGGAGAGAAAGAGGAATTCTCTCGAGTATTGTAATGTCCTTTTTGGGGATTCTCAAGAAACTATGCAAGCTGATCACAAAATACAATTTTCCGATTTATGAGCAAGTTGTTAGTGACTGAAATAACTACGTAGAAACCTTCACTAGCTGCTGAAAGACTTCCTCCTAGGGCAGCAACCACTTTGGAGACTTCTAGCTCACTTTTGAGTCCTCACCACTGCTGAAAATCCAAACTTATGGTATCTAAAATTATAATAAATGTCCAGAAATCACATCATGCAAGAAAAACTGATTTTGTAAGCTTGGGAATAAGAGATCTGATTTTTAGTTGAAACTCTCAGACTGCAGAAATTAATTTATTATTCTGGAACTGTAACTAACTTCCACGAGCTTGGAAAAATAACAAAACACCTCAAAAATTAATGAAACTTCAGAACTCGGCAAACTTATTGGGGTTTTCTACAAATTTTGTATCTTTCGGATTTGAGCCCGAAAGTGACATTACAATGGTATCAGAGCACTTGATCTTACCAGCTTGTGTTTCAGAAGGAGAAGATAAAATGGCAAACATAATTTTTGATGATGCTAGGTTTGAGAGGTTTGCCCAAGGGCAAAAGAGATTGGCTAATATGATGGCACAGCTGATCTATACCATGCAACATCCGAATGGTGAAGGAAGCTCTTCAAGGGAAAACAATAAAATCCAACCACCAAGAACCGTGAGTGATTCTTCATCTAGGTCATTCTGACCTACTTTCCTTCCAAAAGAAGAAACCATTCCGGTGAGGGAAACTCAGCCCTCCATAGTGGATGACATTGTTGCCAGCTACGCTGAATATAGAGCCCTTCCAATTGAGATCCAGAAAGAACTACCACTTGCCAACTTCATGGGATTGAAGAAAGATCGAGTTGGAATTGGACCAAGACCTAAACCACGAGCTACACAAGGAGACTTGTAGCATGTCTTGAGGAAGGAAGAGGAAAAGAATTTCCAAATGGTAATGGTCAAGAAAAACAATCAAAATTGTTTGACATTGAGAAGGATTAGCCCATGGAAGCCCTAGAAACACCAATCACTACAAAGATTTGAGTCATTATCCTATGAGGTGGATTTTTAGGACAGCTCTGGGAAGATACTTGACACGAGCAAGAGTGTGAAGGCAAATCTATCAAAAGCTCCTACTTCAGGCCAAGGAGGTAAGAATTCTAATGACATCCCAACAAATACTCATCCGGCAAAAGAAGGTAAACACTTGGGAGGAAAACCAAAGGTATGAAAAGAATGTTTCTAGAATGTGGCATGGAGCTGAAGTTTTTGATAAACATCTTCAAGGTCATGTGGTTGCAGCCCATGGGACATATACAAGGTGAAAAGACATGTCACTCCACATCCGAAAGTGTTCTCCACGCAGCTGCAAGGGGGCAGCCTAGGACTGCATTTTTTGGACAGCAAAGACGGCCATTCCAGCCGAGTGGATTTCAGCAGAAAGAGATGCCAAAAACAAGAAAGGATTCTTGTCAGCATGGGAAATATTTTAAGAGGCATGTTGGCTTCAAAGACACAACTTGCAGTTGTGGGCATGTTTCTTCTTCAATTCAAGTCCAAGATTGTTTTGGCATGGGGAGCCCAGATGATCTTTTGAGGATCAAGGTAGATGTCACTATTGAGTTCTCCATCTCTTGCGCTTGGAATGAAAGAAAATTTATAGAGTTTGTTGTGCATTCGAACCTCATTGTGAAGGATGAGTTCAATATTGCTAGTGAGTTCTTTATTCCGTGCATGTGGTTAGAAAAGAAGTTCATAAGGAGTCCTATAAGGTATGCTATGCATTCTAACGAAGCGGTGGAAAATCAATGCTCACAATTCATAGGTCACTCCTTGGAACCAAATCCTACACTTGGAGACAAGACTATGGAGGAAGTCACCATTGCCAGGGCAACGAGATACTTGATGTGGAAAATGGATAAGCCATATGATCTTTATGTTGGTTTTCAAACACTTCCCATACAACATAATTGGGTGCTCAATAATATAACTTGAGGATCACGAGGGAAAAGTGGTGTCCAACATGCCATGGAGTTGAACATTGGCTGTCATTTCTCGAGGACTGATGGCAGATCAATCTACAAGCAGATTTTTGTTGCTATGCACGTAGTTTCAGTCATCGAATTAAGCAGTTTTCAATTTATTGTTGTTTTTGAAGAATTTTCAGTCAGTATATCATTGATTCCAGCCCCTATATTATTGTCATTGATGAATTTTGTGAAGAATTTATAGTATGACAGCTGCTGTCCTATTTTTTTCTGTTGTGTGCAACAGATCCAACCTCCTAACACTTTTTATGACAGTCATAAAAGGGTTTTTAGTTACATGGAGAAAGGAATTCCAGCCTACTACCACGGTTGGGGTATTTGCAGCTGTTACAAGGTAGTTTCCAGCCGCTAATATTCTATTTGTGAGCAAGAAAAGACACGGCTACATCTACAACCATGCTTGGGGCAACAAGGATGGACCTTTGGAATTCCATCATGGGAAAGAAAGATATGAGGTTAAGGTAAGCAATAAAAGAGAGTTGAACAGCATGCCTATGAGGCATGATGAAGTAGTTGAAGGAGTGATTTTGGGAACCCTAGACTTCATTAATATGTTTGTTCTATGTGCGAGTCCAGAAATGTAAATGATAGAAATGAAGGTACATAAGTGTGGTTCAGTTCAACATTCTTATATGTATAAGAAATAAAATATAGAAGTGTTGGCGAAATAATTTGTCGTGTTGCAAATTATTGAGTTTTCACCAACACTCAGGGCTAAGCCCCTCCTTGTGTATGAGGAGGCTCCCATTATTGAATGTAAACTACCTAAAGTTGTGGATGGCGGGGACCACACAAGAATACTCCACTAAACCTGTGCAAAGTGCTTGTACAGAGTACAAGGGAGGAATTTGCAGCGGAGAGAGGTAAAGGGGAGTTAAGGAAATAAGGACAAACATGGTTACTTGTTGTGAGTAGGCTTACAAAAATCACATACAATAACCGGAGTAGGTCCACATTCAATTAGAAGAACACAACAATGTTAACAATGATAAGACTAACAAATCATAGACACGAATTCCATTGATTCATTCATCAAAGGCGCAGACACCTTTCTTGGTTTTACAAGATCATCATGTACACAAAGTTGGAAAGTAAAGAGAGAGAGAATAGAAGAACATAAGCAAATAAATAGAAGAATTGCAGCTTTTATTGCTTGATGTAGTAGTGGTAAATCTCAACAACATACATTCAATCAACAATTGTTAACCCCTTGGAATGGAGAAGTCATTCCAATTTATAACATACAAAAATGTCTCTTCATCTCCCCCCACATGACTTTTCACCTATCCCCATCACTTGTGACCTTTCATATTCCTAGGAGATGAGTCTTTTTCTTATTAGTGAAAAAGGACCCTTACAATGTTAATGTTGGAGGTCACTTAAGTGAATAGGACGAAATAGCAAAAAGTACATTCTTAATGAGAAATTAGAATATGGAGAGAGAAGGAAGAGAGAGAAGGGTTGACCGATCTGATGAAGATGAAGCTTTTTTGATGAAGAACTAGCCATTCATGATCCTTGAGGGAGAGTTCTCGGAATGAGCTCATGTCCTTTGAATTCTTTATTGAACCGGACTGCCGCAGTGCCACCTTTTCTTCTTCTAGAATACGGATGTAGCTCAACACTTTGATCCATGTCTTGGGAACATCATTAATAGCCTTGCACTGATTAAACCATTCCTTGTGATCTCTTGCAATGTTAGAAATAGAGCCTTTGATGTTGGCAAGGGACTCCAGTATCCTCATTGAAGGAGAGAGGATCACTTGCCTCCTTTTTGACTAGCTCTTGAAAGAACCGATGAGTTCCTCCGATGATGAATTCTCAGTGAGTGGAAGGGATCCAAGTTCTTGAACACAATTACTGACATCATCCAAAATCTTGAAGGCATGTTGTTCACTAGATTCAATTTTGGAGATGGCATCTTCTATCGTGTCATATCTAGCATTCATTGTGCAGATCCAAATTGGGGACAAGTTCTTATCGACAGATGTGAACACATTCCTACTCATGAGAGTGTGGGAGTCGAAGGCAACTCATCTCGGACACAAGTGGGAACACCTCATCCCAATGGATCTTTTCTTTTTCAATTTCTTCCCTTGTTTTCTTCACTTTTGAAAAATGGTGGCAAGAACATACCTAACAGAGAGAGAAACTCTAGGAGCAAAGCCTTTCCTTTTTCAAGAATCTTCTCAATCCATTTGTCACTAGCCTTTCCTTGCATCATATGCCCTTGCGCCTTCTTGATCATCTCAGGGTCGAAGCTATGATTGGAGAAATGTCTTCCACAAGAAGAGGAGGTACTAAATTGGGCTCCAAGAAAGGTTGAATGTGGGTAGTGAGAGCTCTCACATGCTCCTCCAATTGCTCAATTGTTTGTTTGTACTCCTCATTTCGAGAAAGTATGCGGGTAGAGGATTCCTTGAATAAATGAGCATCACCTTCGTGTGTAGCTTGACCCAATGAGATGCGGGTCAACTCATAGTCCTCATGAGTCATTTCCTCTGTAGGTTTTGTAACTTTCGGTTGGGAAACCTCTACATATTGATTACCGGAAACTCCACTGAAAAAGCGAGAAGTTACTTGTGCCTTCCTACCTCGTTTGGTCTTCAAAATCTTTGTGATGGCCCCAAGGTCAAGTATTGTAGCTTGTTGAGTTGTCCTTGGTTCACTTACGAGCAATTCTTGGATCCATGGGAATGTATCTTCCAAAGTAGATGTGATGTTAGCCACAAGGACATCTTCATGAGCTTGATGAGGGATCACATTTTGCTCATTATGGGAAGGTTCCGCCACCAAGAGAAAACATACTTGAATGTCGATGAAGGACGGGAGGCTGCAATGGATCAATCTTACCTGCTCAAGAGGCTTTATGGGATTTTCGATGAATCTCACCTTCTTATGAAGCTTCCTAGAATAGGGAACCTCTGTGCACCCTCTTTTCATTATCTTTCTTTTCGGAGATTCTTGTTCAATGGTCCTTGGTTGCACTGAAATGAGGTTTTGGTTGCAATGTCTCTTCCTTTGAGGAGTGACCACACTACCAGTGTTTGATTGAGTGTTTAAGAACACTATTGTGAATGACATCAAATGAAATTGGGATGATTTCTCATTCTTGCATACATGGTGCTTCACATGAAATACCACCCATTTACCCTTCTCAACTCTAGAGTACTTCTTGAATGAAATCAGATTTGGGATGTTTACATACCTTCTTGCTCATATGCCTCCCATGGGAAAAGATGATTCCTTGATTCTTCACACATGATGTTTTTGAGTGCCTTGATAGCTCAATTAGCTCACTTCAACTTGCTTCTTGGAGATGATGGCAAATTCAAGACATGATGACTCTCAACTTGCTCCATGAGAGCTTCACATTCAATCTTGAACATGATGACACCCTTTTTCACTTCACAATTCACTTCCTCACCGAGATGCTTACTTGAGTGAAAACATGCCTATAACATCTTGACACCATTGCTCAATTTGCTCCTCATGGAAATGGGTTTCCTCCTCCAGATGGAAGGATTGACCTTTGAATGGAGTTTGATGATGAGTTACATGTTTTGACCTCCAAATTGCACCGAGACACCGCAAAATTCCACCTCCTCTGACTTACAATATGTGTGCTCATTATCAAGCATGGATCAAGTGTTTAGAAACACTTTGTGAGGTATGCATTGCTTGAGATGACTTCCATTCTTACTCACAATGAGCTTCTCTCATCATGCTTATGATAATCACCCTCTTGATGACTTTGGATTTCAATGGAGCTCTTGACTCTTTTTAAAATCTTTGTTGACCTCGGATGTTCTTGATTCTTGCATCAAGTTGTGTTTTGCAGGGATCACTTCCGAAATTATGCTTTGAGAGTTTGAGACAGATTCCTTCTCGTTTGGGCTCCAAAACAACTTCTTTTTTTATTTTTTGACCTCACATTGACGATGATGGAAAAAGCAACAAGATGAGTGAAAACAGAGCTACCAACAACTTTCTACACCAAAATTGACACTTTCTATTTTTAGCAAGTGGGGTGAGAGATTGTTTTTTTTGGAAATTTTGCACAATCCTTGTTCTCTGAAGCTCCTAATCCACTTAGGTTATTTCCACTGATGAGGATTTTTATATTTTTAGAAAGTTTCTATTTTTAGACATTTGCTTTTTCCCAACCTGCTATTTTTAGAAAGTTGCCCAATTGACCCTTTTTGGTGTTTCTTACTGTTCCAGGATATTTTGAATGTTGAAAGTTTATCACTTCATAAAACTTACTATTTTTAGAGTCTCATTGTTCAGAGCACATGTTATTTTTAGTAAGTGGACTTACCGGTGTCGGATTGCAACGAAACCACCATCACTATGTTGTTTTGCACCGGGATCTCCTGCTCCAAATTTCACTATTTTTTGTCCGTTAAAACTCTTGGAAATTAAAAAAACACATTTTTTAGGGTTTGGAATATCACCTTGTTGCTATGAAAAAGCTAGGGCATCATTGGCTTTGTTGTCACATTCTTCCCAAAGGCATTTTGGAGAGAAAACCACTAGCAAAATTTCAACCCAATCAGTATGCACAGTTTGAAAGATATGAACAATTCTTGTTTTCGAAAGTTATGGTTGTTCTGGAAAAAAAAGGCAACATCTCTGATAGAAAATGATATTTTTCAAGGTGTGACAACAACAATCATGGAGGAAGGGTGACCTGCATTGAAAAAATGGTTCAAAAATGAGTTTTATTTCACTTTTACACTTCCCTGCTAACTCTGGTTCAAACCACTGGCTCAAATGAGAGTTTATGTGAGGTTTAAATCAGGTTTTAATAGTGTCGTGATGAGGACACAAGACACAATGGGGGCTCCAAAGTGCGCCTTGGAGCAAGATGGAGACAAGTGGTAGCACGAGAGCAAGTGAGGATGAGATGGAGGGGTGGGAAAACCACCTGCGGAGCCGGGAGAGGTCATATGGATGTCTAAGGGCTCCAGCTTGGGCATGGACGCATTTTCTTGTCCCCTCTATCCCCCGGACAATGGGGACACAAAAGTGCGCCCATAGTGAAGGATGGATGCAAGTGGAAGCAAGAGGGCTAAGTTGGATGAGAGAAAGGAGCTGAAAAATCACTTGTGGAGCCTATAGAAGGTCATATGAGTGTCTGGGGGCTGAGTTTGATCATGGGCGCACTTTCTTGTCCCCTTGGGGACATCGGGGACATCAAGGACACAAAAGTGCACCCATGGTGAGGGAGTGAGGGCGCACTTTTGTGTCCCTCATGTCCCCTTGTCCTAGGGGACAAACGGGACACCAGGTGCTCCAAAGTGCACCTATGGGAGGAGGATGAGGACGCACTTTTGTGTCCCCCATGTCCCCAAGGGGACAATAGGGACAAGAGGTCAAAAATGCACCTTTCCATTAATGGAAAGCCTGATTTTACACTAGCTGACCAAAAATACCCTGAAAACTTACTTCTTTTACCCCGAAGGTTTAGGATGGTGTTTTGGAGTCAAGTCTTATATGAACTCCAAAACACATCCTAAGATCAACGGAATAGATTTCAGACCTTGAATCTCCCTGCAACTCAAAAAATTGGCCCCTTCTTGTTCGGAACTACGAGGGGTAGTTACAGTGTTTGGAATGTTTCAAGAAACACTGAAGCCTCAGACCAAAATGAATGTTCCCGCCATGCAGATAATTCTCATACCTTTCCAATGCCTACTTGTTTTCCTTCTAACTCCTTACAGAACTCCTGGAACCATCCAGAGAAATTAAGGTTCACCATAGAACTTTTCATTCCTTGCACCTGAAAACCCGTTGTTGAACAAATTGTCCCTAAATGATCAAAACATTCATAAATCTTCCTAAACTGCTTCCAACACATTCAAGGCTCCCTAATACCACCTCCGAATACTTAAGTCCTTTTCAGAACTCTCCCAGAGGATGTGCACAAGCTCTAAAATGATCAAAATTGACCTTTCTAGGCTTCCAAGATAACTAGTCTTTTCTTGAAATTCACTGAATCAGCTCATGAACCTTGTTACACATTTTTGCACATTGAGACATGTTCACCAAATGCATTAGGACTACCTTTAAGGTCAAGATGATGATGGCACATGAGACAGGGTTGGTCGGGGAGAGATTTAGTAGGGTCAAAGGGCAAAAACTTACATTATGGCTTAGTTGTCATGGTTTGAATTTTGCATTTTTGGGCTAGTCATTTTGCATGACAACAAGAAGTGAGCCTAATGAGTGGCATGCATATGCGAAAAACAAGGGATGATGATATCCTCCGATCCAAAAACGGAAGGGACACAATTGGGAGCGGGGCAGCCATGCACCAAATTTCCAATCTCAATGTTGTCGTCATAAGCATTATCAGCCCCTACAACACTTTCATTTCATTAATGCACTTACTCCTAATAGTAGTAGTCATGACATTTTCATAATGTTGGAACCATAGTATCAATCACGTACAACTATGTTTGCACACTTTAGGGGAGCTTTTCGGATGGAAAACGTTTGGGAAGGGGGTTCAGCTGAAGCAAATAATCATGGTAGCCACTTGGGCATCGTGGCAGCACCTTGCTGCGTAAGTATTGGTGAAGAGACTCTTATGAGTCAAGGAATGCATAGTTTTCACATGACCAAGGAGAGTGCAAGGTTCTTGGCACTTGACAAGCATGAGGAGCAGTTAAGTTTATTATCAGCCCAAGCAAATGATAAAGAGTTGTTCGCCCTGTCACTGGGGACAGCAAGAGATGAGGAAGGTAAGACGTCCCTCGAGGTAGTAGTAGAGGCTTTGGGTGATCATTTGGAGGCCCAAAGGTATGTTGAGCTTATTGGCATGATATTGGTGATGAAAAGAAGGGTGGAAGAGGTTGCTCACGTTTTCCACGCTATGAAGAGTTCTAGAGGTTAATTTGGGACCACGGTGTTTGCAGATAGGTAGAAGGAGTTGAAGAATGGAGCTTGCATTTGCTTGAGGGCAAGCAATTTTGGAAGGGGAGGATAGTAATGTCCCCTTTTCTAAATTAAAATAAAAGGTGTTTTTAAATACTTAAAATTATTTAGCCTATTCATTATTATATGTTGGCTAAAGGGATAAAAGGAAGAAACTTTATAGAATAAAGTGAAATCATAAAAAGCAGAAAAGTATTAAAAATTTGATTTATTTTAAATGCTAAAGTGGCCAACCCAAGGCGAAGAAAGAAACTAGAGGGAAAAGGCAATAATTAAATCAAATTAATTCTCCAAGTGGGGCGACCCCTTTTGGAGATTGTTCTAGAGGTTTGTGCCATCATTTGTGTATAAAAGGAGGTCACTTGGCTTGTTTGAGGATCATCTATCCCTTATCATAATTTTCATGAGGTTTTTGGGTTGTTGCTCATTCCTTTCCACTTGAGGATGGAAACCCTCTTGTGGGGCTGCAAGTGAGGACAAAAACCCTCCTTGTTCCCTAATTGAAGGATCGAAAACCCTTAAATCCTTGAGAATTCTCCATTCAAGGGTTTCTATTGGGCTTCAATAAATTGATTCAATGATTTCAACGAGGGTTCTTGTGATAAAGGGCTGCTAGGGTATTTTTGGGAGTTTTCAAACCCTCTCCTAGGGTGGCGACCCCTCCTGGGGTGAAGTTTGTTGGCTTCTAGGGCATGACAACTCACTTTCTATCGGTAATTGGGTTCCTCATATTTTTATAGGTTGATTGCACTTTTCGGACATGTATTTGGGCTTTGGAATCATTATTTCCAGCCATATTTGTGAAGTGTATTTGTTGTTGTCATTCATTTATTCCAGCTGGTCCAAAAATAATAATTGGTGGGCTCTTGTCTTATAATTGTCCTAGCTCATGAATAAAATATTTTAAGGGGTTTCTATATTTATTTCCATTTTGTGTATGTGAGCTGCCATAAATTAATAAAAATTAGTCGTTGTTAGGGTTTGAAAATTTCTTTCAAATTGTTATTATTGGGGTTTTTTGCAAATTTTGTATCTTTCAAATTTGAGCCCGAAAGGGACATTACAATACCTTGGGAAGCATTGAACAAACTAAAGGATTTGTATAATCCTCATTCAGAGTTAGAGTTCATACAATTGCAATTAAAATTGTTCAATCTTGAGTTGAAAAATGGTGATGTAATGAGTTTGGTGTCAAAATGACGTCCTTTCAACCATGATGTTGCGGTTGGTGTCAAAATTGATGTATATATGACTACTTTCATAAAAGCTCTCCTCACATACTCAACCTTTTTAAGTTTTTACAAGCAAACAATTTGTTGAAGATGTTCTTTTGATCAATTGGTTGACAAAATGGCTAAACAAAAAAGGCCTTTGGAAGAAAGACTGAAAACTTGGGTGAAAGTATGTGTTATGCTAATCAAAGGGGAAATTCTTCCAATAAGCCTTCTACTTTCACCGATAGAAGCAAGGGAAGTTATAGAGGGTGAGGAGGTAAAACTTGAAATAATAATGGTCAACAAGAGAAAAAAAATGACAAACAAAACATGTTTTGCAATCGCTAAGGTCGAAAAGGGAGTCATGAGGCTAGTGAATGCAAAACATGGTGGGATAAAAATGAGCCCTATCATAAACACAAAGAAGCTAGCAAATAAAAGAAGAAAACCTCGAAACCAAACTCTAATCATTTCACAAGTGAAAATATGATTTCCATTTCAGATGAAGTCAATAATGCCTCGGTAAATACATCATGTTTTGGCGTTTGGGTCCTTGACACCAATGCCACACATCACATGACTTTCCAAAAGGACTTCTTTGAGTATCATGAAAAAAAATTGTGCTCTAGTATACTTTGCAAAAAGATCAAGTTTGAAACCGAAAGGAAAAGGGACAATTCGGCTCAAGTCACCAAGTCTTCTAGATTTCATTCTCAAAAATGTCCTATACTTCCTCAACTGAAAGAAACTTGTTCCCTAGTGTAAATTTAACAATAAGGCCACATCATTCCATTGGATGATGGAGAAGTAAAAATCACAAGAAAATGTGATAATGCAATTGTAAATAACTTTTGAGGAAGGAAAGTACTAAAACTCGGGGTGAGTCTTCAATCTCAAAGAACTTTGCTTATCTTATAGAAGGATGTCACAAGTCTTTTGTGGCATGCCAAATTTGGGCACACAAACTATGATAACATTCCGCACAATGCAAAAGAATGGTGTTGTAGGATTGCCAACTTTGCCCAAGAAAATTGAAAAATGTGAAGCTTGCATTTTGGCTAAACACTCAAGGGAACCATTTCAAACATCAAAATGGAAAGTTGACAAAATGTTGTAGTTAGTTCACTTTGATCTGTGTTCTCTACCATTTTTTTCCATTAGTGGTCACAAGTACTTCATGTTGTTCATTGATCACTATAGTAGGATGACATGGATCTATTTTCTAAACAAAAATTAGAAGCCTTTGAAACTTTTCAAAGGTTTCAAACCATGATTGAAAATGAAGTGTAATCTTGCATTGGGATGCTCGGGATGACAATGGTGGTGAATTCATTTCAAAGGTGTTTGAGGCTTATCTGAAGTAAAATGGGATCAAGCATCATCTAATAATCGCTCATGTTTCTCAACAAAATGGAGTAATTGAGAGAATGAATAGAAATATGATGAATATGGTTCATGCAACATTATATTTCAAAGTGGTCAATCTAGATTTCTAGGCGAAACAACTCAAACAGCAAAGCAGTATCTCCAAATAGGTCACCATTAACAACCCTTCAAATGAAGATCCTGCATATGAAGTTTGGTGTGGTCATCTTCCTCATTGCGAAATCTTCGGGTTTTTGATCCACATGCTACACATTGATTCCAAAGGAGAAAAGGAACAAGTTGGACCACAAGAGTCGAAAATGCATCCTTTTGGGATATTCAAAATCCTCAAAGGCATATAAGTTATATGATGAAAAGAACAAGAAATTTCTCATTGCAAGAGATGTTTTTTATGAAACCACAAAGGACATAACCAACATAGATCAACAATTGAGTCGACTCGAGAAATTTTCCAAATTTGATGTTTACAAGGAGATAGATAAAGCAATCCTAAATAATGAGGGGGGACATGTAATTGGGAATCACTTGAATCTGTATTATCTCTTGTAATTGAAAATGAAACACCCCTATAGCAAAAATTCAAACTTCATCAAATGATGAGCAAGTGTTTTCGAGAGTAGTCAAAAAAATGGAGCTTCAAAACAAGAAATTGAGGCACTAGTTGTTCCACAAGAGACAAAAAAAGATGCCTAAATGGCTCACACAAACACTCACAAATGTCAAACCTGATGAAGTTGGGAAAACATGCACCAAAAGCACATATAAAACAAATCAGAAAATAGATAAAATGCTTAAAGAGATTCAAGAAAAATGGAAAATTGGACCTTGGAGGGTGCACCAAGTACAACCCATCTTTTGACCATCCAAAAAGAAGTCAATATTGTTTTGACTTTGAACCAACCTCCTTCAAACAAGTAGAAAAGTTGGATGCATGGAGAAAAGCGATGAAAAGTGAATATGATGCCTTGGTCAAAAATGGGACTTGGAAGTTGGTTGATCCTCCAATCAATTGTAAACCAATCGGTTGCAAGTGGGTCTTTCGCAACAAGTACAAAGCAGATGGCTCACTTGACAAACACAAAGCATGGCTTGTCGCAAAGGGATTTTCCCAAAAGGAAGGATAGACTATAATGAGACCTTTGCACCTACAATGAAATGGACTACTATTTGGACTTTGTTGGCTTTGGTAGCACAAAACAGATGGAAAGTTCATCAAATGGACATAAAAATTGATTTTTCTAATGGTGATCTCAAAGAAACAATGTACATGACTCAGCCAAAAGGATTTGCAATAGACAGCCAAGAGCACAAAGTGTGCAAGTTGGAGAAATTGCTGTATGGGTTGAAACAAGCACCTAGATCATAGTATGAAAAGTTACTGAGCACCTCCTGAACATGAACTTTCAACATTTTGAATTTGAAGATGCAACTCTATTTGTCAAAACAATTGACAAAACAGTTGTATTTCTGGTTGTATATGTGGATGATCTACTCCTCATAAGAAACAATGAAAGATACACTACAAAAATCAAAGCAAAATTGATGAAAGGCTTTGAAATGACAGATTTGGGATACCTTCATTACTATTTGGGTATTGAAGTGATTCAAAAATCAAAGTACATCTTCATCACACAACAAAATACATTGGTGAAATTTTGAGCAAATTTGGAATGACAAATTGTAAACCACTTGGCATGCCCATGGAATAGAATTTGAAGCTAACATCAAATGATACTTCAAAGCTTGTAGATGCAACTAAATACAAACAACTCATTGGAAGTCTGATCTATGTAATCACAACTAGACCAGATATTTCTTTTGCAGTTGGTGTTCTTTCTAGATTCATGCAACAGCCTAAGGAAAATCATCACGTCTTGGCAAAGAGAGTGCTTCGATATCTAAAAAGAACACAATTTTGGGCTCAAATACTCCAGGGCAACAGATTTCAAACTTGGTTGATATTAAGATTCAGACTATAGAGGTGATTTAATAATGGGAAATCAACTGCAAGTTTCCTAATGAACCTAGGAACAACAGTCATCTCTTGAAGTCAAAGAAGCAATCATTGCTAGCATTTTCTTTAGTAGAAGTAGAATATATAACAACTGCAAAGGCAACCAAGGTTATATTATAGCTCAAAGGATTCTTGCATATTTGCAAGTAAAACAAGTTTCTTTTACACCACTCATGGTTGACAACATTTCAACAATCCAAATGGCCAAGATATAGTATTTCTCGACGTAACCAAGCACATAAACACCAAATATCATTTGATTCGGCATTATGTGAAAGAGGGCAGTGTTAAATTGCTACATTGTCCAACTGCAAAGCAATCAACAGATATCTAACAAAGGCACTTGGAAGAGAAAAATTTGAAAAGTTCAGAGGCATGCTTGGTCTCACAATAACCCCTACAAATTAAGGGGGATGTAATATTATTGTACAAAATCCTAGGGAAGGCATTTGTCTTCTTGTGGAATCTCAAGAAACATCCGAAGGTGAACTAAAGTCATCTTGGAGATGAACTAAGTCATTCTCATTGTCATAAATATATATTTGCCTCTCTTCTTTGAGCTAATGCAATACAATTTCGTTTACGCGAATGTAGTTTCCTAAATTCTCGACCCATTTTCTTGGTCTAACATGAACTAAGTGCATGGAATTTTTTAAGTTATTTTCAATTATTTGTGTTATAGTTTCACATTACATGCAAACTCTTGATGATTGTAGTACCCCAAATTTGGACCAATGGCATTTGGCATTTATCTCAACCAATTCCTATTTGTGCCCTTAATTGACTTATTCCTACATACCGCTCGCTCAATTTAGCACTCCATAGCCACTAGGTCACACTTGTTACTTAGTCTTGACCAATGAAAAACATATTTACTATATACGTAACACATCTTCGGACTTACGGCCACCTTATCCAATTTATAGAATAAAGATTGCACTTTCCCAGACAAATTCACCTATCAAGAAGAAAATTGGCCAACATTTTCGCCCTTCACTCATGCAATGATCAGATTTTCAAATGCACAAGTTACCCCAATCGCCTAAGGGTCAATTGAAAGCGGAAAAACTTTTCAAAAAATTAACATATACAAGTACAATCACCCCACCCATCCGAGGGCCTCGTCTCTTACATCTTTGGGCTACCTAAGAGATCATAACAAAGCGTCCAATTGCAAAATCACTCTTTAAAGGACATCAACCAGCTAAAAAGTTTGAATACATCTTATATAAAGCAACCCTAGGTCATTACCACATGCTACAATCTAGACCCAAGATCAATACCAAGTGTTAGCGCCCTTTTAGGATCCCGCCAACACATTATTTATCGCGAATTTGCCCACATTCATCGGAATAACTATTTGAGGCTTGATCCCTATTTGGAGTATTGGTACATAGTGCAACCAAGGATATTTTTAGTGGCGAATATTCATAATTTGGCGAATATTCCATTTTAGGAAAATTTGAAAAGGCAAATTTTTCTGGAGTAGGTCAGTGTCTTGTTCGCCTAAAATTTACAGTATATTTTTTTAGGGGTCGGCTTCGCCAACCCCTTGAAAACATCTCCTATATAAACCTAGGTGATTCGCCGGGTAGTATACTACTAACTTACTACTAGCTTACTGAGGTACCAACATATCAAGTATCGTGAACTTGCAGCAGGCAAGTTGTTGACGCACGACAGAAGTCGACGCGTGATGGAAGGTTGTTGACACACGACAATCATGTGTTGTTGACGCACAACAAGAGGCTACAGACGCACGATAGGGGATTTGCATTTTACAGTCATGCGACAGTGAGTTTGTTGTGCGGCAAAGAAGTTTACTATCGCATTTGACGGCAAAGAACTCTGCTTTATCGGCACAATAAGGTCATCATCGCCGCGTGACAACAACCTTGTTGTCGCACGTCACGCCGAAGGTTGCACGACAAATGACCTTGTTGTAGCATGTCTTGAAAATCAAGCGAAAATGTTGCACACAAACCCCAAAAAATTCGGCTTTTATTTAAAGTGGTTCTAGGGATATTCGCTAAAGATTTTCCACCTTCAATTTCTCGGAGATCTCTTAAAATGAACCCTGAGTGCAATGCTCATCACACCACGGGGTGTCGGTGATGCCAATCCGGCCAAATTGGACTAACCTCTTTTTAAGGTCTTGAAAAGAGCTAGGGTTTTGAAGAAGCCCTAACCTACTACGAGATGTGATCACCGGAATCTACACACAAAATTGGGAACCTAGATCACAATGCTAGAACTAGATATGAGCACGAGTTTCATAGATAAAATCGGCTACATAGGACAAACCCACCCGACAACCGTCCCAGACGGATGAATTTGCCCTTCGTACACTACTAGATCACCTAATTTTACACGGCGATCCTTGCGTGTTGTAATGTCCCTTTCTTAGCGCTAGTCCTTTTGGAATATTTTGAGCCCATTCCACTCCGGTGTGCAAGAAGGAAATGAACAAGGGGAGTAATTATTATGTTTTTCAGTTATTTTCAGGAGAATTGCATTCTTCTTTAGTAGTTTTCCATATATAGTTAGGTCGGTGGGATTAAAAGAAAGGCAAATGAAAATAGAAGAGGAAGGATCCATTATGAGGTCGGTCCTAATTGGGGGCATTCTAATTGGTTTTGGCGCCACATCAAGGTATAAGAAGGGGTCGCTTGGCTCATTTGATCATCATCATCATCTTGTTTACTAATCACTTTGCATGGTTTTTGGGCTGATTGCTCAACTACTTCCACTTGAGGATGAAAACCCTCTTGTGTGGCCAACAAGTGAGGATGAAAACCCTCCTTGTTTGATTGAAGAATGAAAACTCTTCAATCCATTGAGGACTCTCCATCCCGGGGTTTCCAAAGAGCTTCAAGAAGATTGATTTTGCAGATTTTCAACTAGGGTTTGGTTCTACAGCGATTTTCAGGCCCTCTCCTAGGGGAGCGACCCACCTTGTGGAGTTTGGGGGTTTCTAGGGCACGACAACATCCAACTCAACCATCATTGTGTTTCTCATATTTTTAGCAGCCAGAATCTACATTTGGACTTCATTTTTGGGCTTGGAATCCTTCATTTCCAGCCACTTTTGTAAGGGTGTTCACTGCTGTCATTTTATTTAATTAAACAAATTCAGTTGGGGTTGGAAGGCTGATTTATTGGCTAATATTTGTTCTAAAATATTTCTAAGGTTCCCTAGATGCTTTGGATTGTGTGAATCATAGTTCAATTGATTTGTTCACTTTCTATTGGGGTTTTTGCAATTTCCCTTTGTTTTCAGTTACAGCCCGTAAAGGGACATTACACCAGCGCAACCAAGATCCATCATCATAGTCGCCACATCAGATTCTGCAAGCATTAAATTGGTGCAATCTTTTCTAACCATAACCTGCAATTTCAATGATCAAACTTTCTAAACTTTGAATATCCGATATAATTAAACAATACATGATTTAAGATTTGTAGAATTACTGTATTTATAGTTCTAAATTTTATTTACACAATATATATCTTGTTATATTTATAGTTCTAAATCTTATTTACACATAATATATATCTTAATTAGGAAAAACCTTGATTTGATATTATATTTATGTGAACCCGCTTAATTAATTTACATGCAGCCTACATTTTCCATCATTATCCTTAGGGTTTCAGATCTTAGTCCATCTTTGTTGGTGTTCGGTCTGATATTTATCCTCTTAGGGTTTTTCTGAAACCCTTCTACTCTTTGGAGCCTAATCAAATGCTATATTCTAAAGGCATCTAAGCAAGCTAAATCTACAACCCCAGCACATCATAGTGCTCGATTAGGTGAAACTAAAATTGATAACATCCAAATACCCTTAGGTCCTCAACGTCCTAAGAAGATGGCCCATATCCCAGAAGTTCATGTATCCTCCCCAATTGAGGTTACTCCTAGCACAAATGAGGGAAACATCGTTTATATTCATGGTGATCCCCGCACATTACGGAGAATACGATTGTCATTAAGACTTTATCCGGCGTGATGAAGGTGACCAATCTCAACCTAATGTCATTCGGCACATGTAATCCAATAAAATATACCTACAATCAAAATGGATATACTCACTCGAGTACTTAAGGATAAGCCACAACACCTCGATAATATCCTCGCGATGTTACAAGCACCTCACCAACAAAAAAGTGCATAAAGGACCAAAGTTGGGGAAACTCGCCGTGAACCCCAAAACCCACCTTCCACTAGATGTCCTTCCCATTTAGGTGTTACTACAACTCAAGTGATTAATTAGGCTTTGGCCACACCTAATGTTCCATTTATGGGGGCATCACACATTGTCCCCAAGCTACCATGCCTACACAATAGATGGTGTCCACAATTGGACCTAGTGCACCCCATATGGCTCAAGCTCCTATTCCTAATGTCTATCTCCAACAGCAAGACATGCAAGCACAAATAGCTCTCTTATCACAACACTGATCACAAATTACCATGAGCTCCATTGGGTTACTCAATAACCCATTGGAACCTAAGGTTCTCTCCACTACCACCTGGCTTTTTCCACCAAGATTTTCATTTTATGATCTTAAATCTGATCCAATGCATCCCTTTTGATCCTTCATGGAGGCTATATGCATGACTATACCTTATTAAGTTCTTTCCACGCAGCCCCAAAGAATGTGCACTTGAATGGTTTTATACACTCCCTCTAGGTTCTATAAGGACATTCCAGCTATAGATGACAGTTTTCTTACTCATTTCTCAATCAATATTGGACAATGCTTATCTTTTGCACAAATTACTCAAGTCAAGCAACAATCCCACGAAATGGTTGCAGATTATGTATTACAATATAAGACTTTGCTTTCATGAGGACCTAAACACATCGATGAGAACGAACTGATTGAAGTATTCACTGCCAGCCTTAAATTGAAGCTCCAAGAACAAGTTATGTTTCTTAATTGTACATCCTTTGAGGACCTATGTCAAACAGTCAAAGTATATAAGACTAAGCTCATGGCAGCCAACATGTTGACTTATGAGACCACACCACCTAGTAACAATAAATTCCAAGCAAATCCCTCATACAAAGGCAAACGAACCGATAACAAGAAAGTTGAAACTGTGAATGTCACACAATCAGCTCCTGCAGCAACCCTTACAATAGCAACTACACAATGATAGAATTATTTGCCACAACCTCCTCACACTATCTTACAAAAACTCCTTGAGTGTAATCTAATCCAACTACTTCTACCTACTATCGTTGACATGACAAAGCAACAAAACCTTACGTTGATGAACATTTATCTTGTGATTATCACTAATGTCGCAAATACACTACAAACAGATGTTTTGGACTACGCAAAAAGATCCAAGAGCTTCTTGATAACAAGACTATTTCTCTACAAGACCTTACGCTGAAAGATCCCTAAATGGGTCTCACTTGTTTTCCAACAACTCTAGGTCAATAAAAAACACCAAATACTGATCTATGATAATTATGGCAATTACCCTAATGCAGATCTGGATTTATTTGAGAAAATGCGACTAGGGTTTAAGATAGATCTTAATGCAAATGACACCCAAAAGTTATATTTTCGATTTCAGATGATTACCCAAATATTTAGAAACTGAATCATGAAAAAAACTGAATTTATTGCAGCCAAACAACCCAGAAATCAGATCTGAAGTCTGCTTAATATTCTGCCTGAAAACCCTCAAAATATACTTCAGAAAATGATGAAAATACAGCGATTTGGTTTACCATATTATGGAGAATATTTGACAAATATTTTTGAGGTAAATACCTTTGAAATTGCTGTCACACCTGCCCACAACAGATCGATCCAACTGCTGCTCAAAACCACTGAAAATACCTTCAAAAACTCTTCACAAACACTGCTGAAATGAACCTGGAAATCTGATTAACAACGCTGGAAATTTCTGAGTGAAATCCCCTCTCAATCCCTTGGGGTTTTCATCCACAAGAGGTAGAATTCACAAGGGTTTTCGTCCTTGGAATCTCTGATAAAAGCAAGAGCTCTTAGCAATGCAAAATCTGATAATAAAAATCTGGAATGATAAAATGATCATATGATGTCCCTCCTCTAAGTCGACCCTTCCTTTTAAAGGGAAAATTGGCCCAAAGGGACCTCCAACTCAACCAATCACAACAGGTGATTTCTTCTAGACATGTGCCCCAAATTTTCCTTAGACTAGGTCACATTTTCTTGGGAGGAGTAATAATTTTTATTCTTTCAAAACTCCATTCTTCCTCCTTTGTCCAAGTCACATTTTTCTAAGGAAGCTAATGTCACATTTCCCTATTTTCCCATTACATGGACAAGTCGTACCTCCCTATGGTAAATACAATTAAAAATAATTTTATTTTTACATTTGACTCTTATTTTATTAATAAGCTTATTATTTATTATATGTGCAACTTATAATATTTTATTTTAATATTTGCACAATATAATAAAATAATAAAACTTAGTCACCCTTGACACATCCTTTGGCCGTCGGGTAGACAAAAAGGGCCAAAGGTCTTCAATGAGATCTATTCGAAAAGAGGGACATTACATGCGCCATATGCCGGCGTGACGATTGCGCAACCCAATGCACGTATAAGATTGTTTGCTGATTATCCAGTATCAACTCCAACGACCTATGTGGATGATGCCCATCCAGTTGATAGCATCATTGGAATCACACAAGGTATACCACCTATTACCATTTCTGATTCAAAGATTCCTTTAGATGGGAACGAAGCATCAAGACCTATATTCATCCACGCACATGTGGATTCACACCCAATCAAAGTGTTATGGTACACAACAAATCTAGCATGCATCTTTGCACGGTGGCACTTCTTACATCTCTCAAATATACTGCGCATGAGACCTCATAGTACCACGAGAGACGATTCGAGGCTTCGATGGTCGACAATAAAACCCACTTGGGGGCATAGTTTTCACGGTCCCAACAAAATTATCAATATGTTCCTTGGATGCCCTTGGATCCATGACATGTAAGCTATTCCACCCACATTACATAGATGCTTGCAGTACATACACAAAAACATGGGGGTGACTATTCCCAATATACCTTATGAATACCCTATTCCATATTCCCCGCTCCAATTCCTACTCTACAAACGATGCCTCGTAGTGAGGCACATCATTTGTAGACTACTACATCGAGCTTTGATCATATTCTTAGACAGATCCCACGACACTTTGTGATAGAGCATGACCACATGCACATTACAACTCCTACCTCTCCTTGGATGCATCCTATGTTATCTAGCCATGCGCAACACACAATAGTGCAGCAGCAGCCATGCTGAGACATGACCCTCGAAGGACATCAATGCACTCTCCTTTACACCAAAAGCCTACGGCGATCGCTTGTCACCCGACCACGATTCACATTACACCATTGAGGATGATATCTTGAGTATCATATTACACATGGATATCATCTAGATTCAAGCATTACACATTAGCGAGCACGACTACTTTGCATTCTTCACATGCTACACTTGTAGATACAGGACATCGCATTGACACAATCAATCGGTTAGCTTCCTATGGCTATATTCATAGCACCTTGTGCACACACGCTCAACATTATTATCGATGCTTCAACGCCTTCTTCCTAGTTCTCAATTAGGTTATTACCCAACAATGTAACACATTTCATGAATCCGATGTGATTATTGAGGGAGCAATACTTACCCAAGACCCCACCTTGTCACTTTCACCGTTTATAGCCTATGCCCCATGGCCATTAGTAACAAGATACTTACCTACCGGTGTTATTTTTCGTCTCCTTTTCCCAAAATACAAAAAAATAGTATAAAATTACAAAAATATAAAATCAGGGACCTACATATCACATGTTTGGTCATTGCATAGGTTTGAGCCTTATAATCATTTGAATTCCGCACTCTACACTAGCTTAACAAAGGTGTACTTCATAGAACACATGAAGCAATTAAAACCCACGGCCATTACACACCTTGTGGATCTTACATCCTAGCACCCTAGGGGCAGGTCTATGCTGACATCTTACATACTGATCCTACTTTGATCGCATCTTTAATGCATTACAACTTCTTCAACCTTCTATCCCAAGGGATGACTACCACATTGGGGGCATACCTACACCGGGGCATCTACTGAGTTTATCACGATCATATATTTCTACACTAGTCCATTGCGAGGACCACATTGCTTTATTACTTATGACACATGCTATATCATGTTTAATCTGATGATCACATTGCTTACTTTTAGACATTGACTTGATCACGGTCCATGTTTACTTGCATTTATCATTTATTGTTCACTACTATTGGCTTTAGGCTCTCGACTCGGTTACACAACATTGTTGCTTACACCATTGATTGCTTTGACTGCTCCATGCACTTGTGTGTTACATTCGTTTATTGTTTTAGACCACTAATTGATTTGACTGCTTTGTGTATTTGTGTGATTACATGTTTTACTTGTTCTAAGACATTGATTTGACTACTTTGTGCACTAGTATGATTACATTCCCTGATTGTTGTATGACATTGATTGATTTGCCCGCTTCTGTGCACTCGTGTGATTACATGCTTTGAATGTTTTGCAACATTGATTAATATGATCACTTTGCAACATTGATTGATTTGGCTGCTTTGTGCACTTGTGCGATTACTATGCAATATTATGCGCTCTAATTGCTTTAGACATTTGTATGAGTTGCGATATTGTCTGCATTTTGATTGCTTTGTGCACTTGTATGGTATATGTACTGTTTTCCATATACACTTGTATGATCTATGTTGTGTTTTCTCTATGCACTTATATGCTCTATGTTATGTTTTCTCTATGCACTTGTATGCTCTATGTTGTGCTTTCATTGTACCTTGTATGCTATATGTTTTGTTTGCTCATATACTATGGTTGTTTATGCATGACCTTTCATGGTTTGTTTACTTTATGCTCATTCACATCGGGTGCCTTTCACCCCTCTTTCTTCTTACGACACATTACTCCCAATATATTTTAAATGGAATGAATATCCTACAACTCGTTACTTGTTATATCTTTTGACGGAAGGAACATCCTATAACATATTGCTTACTTTGCTTGAGTTATTGTTGTTAGATGCACCTTATTACAACATACTTTGCTTACGACATACATTGCTTAGAATATCAACATACTTGTTTAGCACATATTGCTTGATTGGGCTCTGGGCTGATGGCTGATTTGTACTACGATTATGGTTTGTTCACATTGCTTATTACACATGACCTTTAGCACATTGATTGAAGAAATCATTGCTTATTACACATTGCTCATGACACTTTAATTATGACATTTTGGCTCTAGGCCCATTGGTTGATACACTTTACTGTTAGGTCATTGCTTATCACACATTGTTTGGGGCACAACAGTTGTTACACTTTATGACTAGATCATTGCTTATTGCATATTGCTCGTGGTATCTTTGGTTGTTAAACTTTACAATTAGATTATTGTTTATTACACATTGCTCATAGCACCTTTGGTTGTTGCACTTTATGATTCTCTCACAACTTATTACACGATGTTCACTGCTTACTACATGTCGATTATCTCATTGCTTATTACATGTTGGGCCCATACTATTACGATTATGCCAATGCTTCTTACACTTTTTGGCTTTCTATTATTTCTCATCACATACTTGTTTTTGAACACACAAGTTCACAATTAACAATCCTAACATTGGTCAAGTCAGCCAAATCTTGTCAATCATGTCTCTTTATAATGGGCCTGTCATGTCATATTGTGTCATGTCATATCATAGGTCATTATGTATCCATTAGGCATTGAACTTTGTGTTGTTATCATACTACTCTTCCTATCATTGTTATGTTATCTTGTTGAATTACTCAAAAACTCTCATGACATGTTTCACTCTTTTGATGATACATAACACTTGTGCTTAAAAAGCTTATATCTCATGAACTCTATTCATTATTATAATGTTAATTGATACACTAGATATGGTTTAATATGGTTTATATCATTGATGTTCTTGCTTATACAATTTTACACAACCAACACTTTCTCTTTTGAGCTAAGTGATACTTTACAACATCCCTCACCTCAAAAGGGGGCATATTGTGGGTTTTTTCTAAGAAATTCATACAGATTACATTGTATGATAACATTCACATAGTTATTTTGAATACAAAACTAAGCTTTAACACATGCCAAATCATGACATTATGGCTTATATCACGCTTATAAACAAATTGGCCCTGTGGCAGGCTGAAATGTACATAGGGTAGCTATATGGCAGGCTCAAATGTACAACATAGGGTAGCTATGTGGCAGGCTCAAATGCACACACGATGGCTATGTGGAAGGCTCAAATGCTATAGCTTTCTTACATTTTGACATTTACATCCCTTACATTTGACAACTCGGGGCATACATTTGTACACATTTCATATTTTAATTTCAGTTCACGAGATTTACTTATTTTTATAAACATCTTAATTGGACATTGATACATTTTTTTAACATGTGGCACATAGGTTCAAAAGTATGGAAAAAAAGAAGGAAAAGGGAACACACATCCAGACTCGTACATGCCTTGTCCTTTTGGGGAGGTTTGCGTTTACAGTTCATTTGTTTTAATCAAGCAAAATTTTGAATTACTAGATTAAAATGGGGGCAAAGTGAAGTGCCCTAAATCGAGACCAATGGCGTTTGGCAATTATCCTTGACAGTTATCTTAGTCCATTCCTATTTGTGCACTTAATTGACTTATTCCAATTTCCTACATGCATCTCGTTCGGCCACTAGGTCACACTTGTTCCTCTATCTTGACCCATCAAAAACCTATTTATTATATGCAAAACACATTTTCTGACTTATGACCACCTCCTCCAATTTACAGAACGGAGTTTGCACTTTCCCGGGACACAATCAATTGTCTAAGAAAAACATGGCTGACGGATTTGTCCAAAGCCGACTTTTTCATCCTCCATTCATGCAACAATCAATTTTTCATATGCACAAGTTACCGCAGTTGGCTTAGGGTCAATCGAGCAAGAAAACCTTTTGCAAAAGTCGCATATAAAAGCACAATCACCCCACCCATTCAAAGGGCCTCATCTCTTACATATTTAGGCTACCTAGGAGATCACAACAAAGCACTCGATTGCAAAATCACTCTTTGAAGCACATCAACCAGCTATCAAGTCTAAGTGCATCGTATACGACTGCCCTAAGTCATTATCACATATTACAACTCTTCCTCTCCCTCAGTTTGATATAGTTGTTAGTGACTCTTCCTTCACCTGGATTCAACCCATCATTGAGAAGAAAAGGAAAACTTTTCCCAAAGTGATTGTTCCTGACTATGATGATGTGGCCAGCATACTTCAGAGTACTCCTGCTCCTAAAAGGCCAAAACCAGTTCCCATTCAGTCACGAATTCTTCTAACTTCTAATTTGTAGAAATTGCTAAGCCTACATCTAACAAAAATAAAGTACAAATGACTTTGGCTGACAATGAGCTATCAAGAATTTCATTAGGAGAAGTCGGTCATGAGGAGATATTCACAATTTCAAGGAATCTACATCAAAGCTTGTCGAGACGGTTGAAAAGGGGAAACAAACTCAAGAGCAACTCAAGGAGCAGGTTCGCATCCTCACTTCATATGTCAAATTTTTCTTGTCTCGTGACTCTACCCTATTGGCATCCATTCCTTCTTAAACTTCAGTTGAAGATATCGATCCCAAAGTTGTCTCTGAAATACATAAGCACAACAACCATGGCAAGGTCATTAAGACTCGGGTAGAACAACTCTTGATTGATGGTCTTAATTCCATTGATGGAGACCAAAAGGCACATAGGTAATTGGTTGAGGCCCAAGATAATTTGATGTCTTGAATTAAAACAGCAGAAAAGGAGGCTTCTTTATGGGGAAGTTTGATTGGGATTTGAGAGCAATGGCAGTCACTGATGAGAAGATTCTCATTTCTGAGAAAAATTTCAACAGCTCCCAAGATAACCTCTCCCGAACATGGTCTAGAAGTGTTGAATGGAGAATAAAAGTGCTTGAAGAGAGCAAGGCTGATCTTCAAACACATATTCAGAAGGGGGAGCCCTTAAAGTAGAAACCTCTGCTGATATGAAAGCTCTTCGTTGTGACATTCTCAAGGAAAATTCTTTTAAGCTAAACACAGTGCAAGATGTAAAAGAGCAATTCAAAAAAATAGTAAAGGAGGATCTGTTTGTGTGGAGGGATTCAGTAGAAAAAAATTGGATGAGCTTTCTGAAATACACAATGGGATTACTGAAGCATCCAAAAGCCTGACAAGTTTTGACAGCGGATGTTCCAAAATGATTGATGCTATGGGCACCTCGTTGATCAATCTATCCAACATAATAATCACTAGTGAAAGGGAGATTGTAGCAGTAGATGCAAAATTTAAAGTTCAAGTGTTAAAGCACAAGAAAACAATAGATTCAAATCATTAGTCTTCTTCCTCTCTTACTTCTTAATTCCTCATCTTCCTCACTTCTATCCCTTTGTGCAACTTTTCTATTTCCTCGTTGCACTTTTTGTAATATTCTTTTCCACAAATTAAAAATTGTAGAAGTCACTTGAAGTGGAAAAGTAAAATTGTAAAAAAATTGAGAAGTTACTTAAGATATAGTTATGAGGTAGTTAGGCTCCTAACTCTATTTAAGGAGGGGGATCTCTCGTTGTAGAGGATTGGATTTTTAGAAGATTATACTCAGGGATTCAAATTTTTCTCTCTACTCTTGTTATGAATGTGCATTTGATTATAGAAAGTAATATGAAACTTTGTGTTCATTTTGTGCCAAGAAATGCAAAGAGGAATTATTGAACTTTGTGTCTTTATTTCTCCTTGATCATATTTATTATTTTTCGTGGTACTTTACTTTCTTGTTATGTGATGTCCAATACATTATTTCTTTTCATTAATCTTTGACATGCATGAGTAAAGTAAGATCTGATTTTGCTTATTGAAAAGTGCCGTCTTCTCCCTCCTTTCAACACTTCCCTCATACCCACCTTTCTATTCTCTCTCATCTCCTTCCCATTCTCAAATTCTGCAATGTGCATAAAACCCCAAACCCAAAGCTTAGCTAGTGTAAAAATTGTGTATATATTGTTCATTTATCTTTTGGCTTTCAATAAAGGGAACCTCCCCTCATCATAAAGGAGGGGACTTCATCCCCGAACTATTGTGGAACCCATATTTTGCGAAGTGCAAAATATTTTGCCAATAGAACACTACAAGATCACCTAATTTTACACAAAGAACAAATCCATGCCTACACAACCTAGCCTCATCATCGCAAAGAGCGCATCAACTTCCAAAAATAGTCAATTGGTGCAATCTTTTCTAACCCTAACCCATAATTTCAAATATCTAACTTTCTAGACTTTGAATATCCGATATAATTGACCAACATGATTTAGGATCTGTATATTTACTATATTTCGTATTTCTAGTTTTAAATCATATTTACACGGTATATATCTTATCGGAAAACCCTAATTTTGATATTACAATCATGTGGTTGTGTTCCATCATTTTATTATGAATACTTTAGTGAGCCTTATTTTAATTTAGATTGGAAAGTGTTGGCTAGATTTTCTGCATAGCATAAAACCTAGGCAGTCATGAGATAAATCTCCCTCATTTACCAGTGAGGCTCCCGTGTCAGATTTGTCAATTAAAATATGCTAGTATCTATATGGGGTTTTACTTTAACTATTCAGCTCATGAACCATAGTTGTATAGTTCTACAACAAGTAAGCAGCTATTTAAAGAAAGGAAATATTTATAGAAGAAGGAATTATATAAACACAGAGAAGAAATGGGGAAGATGTGCATCCCAATCAATAGATAACAGAGTTGATTGCATGCACATAGAAGAAACCAATAGATATCAACATAGAATTATAAGCAAAAGCAGCTCTAGATCTAGATCTAAAATAACACAGTTTATTAGAAGATCTAAAATGGAAAGCTAGAAACAAAATACACCGTGACACAAAGTTCTCCGGATATCTGCTCCTTTATATTTTTTTGCTTCAAGTGGCTATCGAGGTTTCATCACAAAGTCTAGAAGAAGAATGCTTTTACAAATTCGATCATTAACCCGAAGGTTCTTCCTCTACTTATAGAATTTAGAGGGGCAATTACAAGTAGGAAGCTTTGAGTGAACTGGCACATGTGGAAGTCGGAAAGGAAACAACTGGTAATCTCCCTCCTAGAATTCCTCTTTGCATGATTTGTAATCCTTGAAAATAGAACCTTCTATTTTGCACGCCTCACCACCTATCTCCAAGTAGTTGACTTCTTCAAGTAATGGGTTTTAAACCAATCAATTAAGTTGTATAATTTAATTGATCACTCAATTATTTTGTCGGAGGAAATAAAAGAAAGAAGAAGAAAGAGGAAAGTTGCAGTCTTGTTTTTTTCATGTCTGCACGCAGATTCTTCTTCTTCTTTGATTCTCACCAAACCGAATCTGAAGCGGCCGGATCTGAAGCGGCCGGATCTGGAAGCAAGTGACTGTGATTTGCTTGCGGGTATTGCCTTTGACATGTCTTCCTTCTTATCCTTGAAGCTTTTGCAGTTCTTCTCCAAGATATGCATCAAGAATGTCGTAAATAACTCATCATTTTTATTTTTAATTGCATATGAGCAATTAAAAATTCTGGAAAGCACTCAAGTGAATACAACTTCAATGAAGGCTTCAACTGGAAGATTGGGAGCACATGCACAAGATCCTGGAAGAAATTTTCCACGCACTGACTTCTACACGAGCTGCATTAGAAACAAGAGGATGAATTTTTGCCGGAAGCTTTTGCATTTATGAGATCTGGATCTGAATCTTGATTTGGATCTGGGACTGGATTGTGTCTCCGATGTCGCAAAATCTGGGAGTAATGCAAGATTCCGTGGAGCTTTCTTTTTCATCCCGCTTTGCCATGGCTATATCTATCTTTGTCTAAACAATTCTTTTTCTCTTTATTCGGCCGGAATTCTTCACAACCAGTGCAGATCTAGATAATTCTTCAGATTCAGAGGATATGTTCAATGTATTGGACATTGATTTAAGCTCCGTTTCTCTTATAAAAGCCCCTGTGATGAATTCCTGCAATTAATTGCACAAAAATGGCAACCGAACATAAACAAGTGGATTTTAATCATAAAAATCTGCATATATCAAGTCTGCTGCCCCAAAATTTGATGTTTTATTTGCATGCAAAGCAAACATGAATTTTACCAACTTCACCTAAGCACCTGTATCACTTATGCAGACAATTATTCATACACAAATCAAGCTCCTTCAAACCTAGGCGCTAAAATTGGAAGCTTCTAGCATTAATTTCACCTTCTTTTGAGCAAAAATCCTCTTCAAATGGGGCGCACATTTCCTCTGGGCTGCACTTCTCTGCCTGTGAATTAATTAATTCATCCTTATGGCAGCCCCTGCTTATATAATCCTTATGATTCTATAATTAATTAATGTCTTTCCTATTACTGGCAATTAATTAATTAATTAATAAGCTTCACTCTTCAAATGGGGCGCCTATTTTGTGCATGCTCATGGCTGCCATTAAATTTATTTAATTTTAGACTTCTCTTCAGCTTAACTCAAGCCTCACAATATGCTTTGACCTTAGCCACCTTTGAAAATAGGAATTAATTTAATCATTTAATACTTCAAAAGTATTAATTCTCTCCCAAAAGGGGCGCACTTTTTGACATAAAGGGGTGCATTAAATAAATATAATTTATTTAATTTTGAATGATCTATTTTCAACCTCCTTTTGTCCATTTACCTCTGTTGACTTTTCCACAAGCCTGGGCACCAAAATTGGGTGAATAAATATTAACAAATATTTATTTAATGCATTTATTATTCACCCAAGGTGGGTCGCACTTTTTGGCATAAAGAATTTCTATTTTTAAAAGTCACATGACAATGGGATTATTTACCCTGCAAGGCAGCCCTGAAAATCCCATGATTCACTTAAGTTGTTTGACTTTTATAATGGGATTATTTACCCTACAAGGCAGGCAATAAAATCTCATGATTCACTTAAGTAATTTTTCTTTTATTCCACAATGGGAATTTTTACCCTGCAAGGCAGGTAAGAAATTCCCGCCTGCCTGTTGACTCTAATTTTCCTATTGTGACTTAAATGACATTGCTTCTATGGGAAAAAGTACCCTGCTAGGCAGTTACAAAATTCCCACCTGTCTGCTGCTTCCAAAAATCCCATGATCCACTTCAAACCTTCTTTTTCCAAAAATGCGGCCAGCCCAGAAGAGGCTTTTTGGTGCACGGCTTTGTCTTTTCCCAGAGAATCAACTCTCCGATGGCGAATTCCTTCTGGCACAACATGCGTATGTGATCTCCAGATACTTCAGGCCAAGAATCGGGGCAAACCGCAAAGGAATTGATCCAAATAAATTTCACGAAAAAATGAAACAGGAAAACACAAAACGTTGTCGGAAGTTACAAAATAAAGCCCAGAATGCATTCCTGGGTAAAAACCTACTGGTATATGGGAATAATGACATGTACGATCACAATAGGGTTAAACCGGAGCACAAATTGCCTCAAACGGGGCTCAAAATAATTAAATACAAATTTCCATGCAGTAAACCCCTAACCCGATGACAGAATAAAACAATTTCGGGCATCCGGGTATTCGGCGAAATTCGTTAATATGATTCTTTGGGATTATCTTGACACAATACATGAACTTTCTGGCAATAAAAACACAAAACGACCCATTATTTTAAAAGTATGAAAAAAATTGGATAGGGTGGTCTCAAATTTCAGGATGAAATCTGGGGACACCAAAAGGCTTGGAAGAATCACTATGTGGATTTATCGTGAGTTTAATTATTTCTCAAAGTTAAATAGATGTTTGTAATTTTTAACTAAGGTATTCACCGTGATCTATATGTTAAGTGGAAAATTAGATTGAACTTTGCTAGTTTGTGTATATAATTGATTGTTAGTTCCTTATCAATCACTTTAAGATTGGTTTGAATGTGCTTACGCAACATGCAATTCTTCATTGGTTTGTGTAGCTGCAAAATCTCAGTGACAACATTTTTGTTTTGTGAGCAGCTGAATTGAACTCTGTTATTTTAGTCATTCCTTGTGAATCTTCTAAATTATCGCCGAGCGGGCTTCTTATTGCTAAAATTAATCTTTTTCCATGCAGAGAATTTACGCATGTTGTTCTAAAATCCTTAAGACTCTTGCACTAGGTTTATGTGAATTTGAGTGAACACTGGATTCTGTGAATGGTGGTTACTGAATAATAGATCTAATCTATGTTTGCCTTAGCAAAAGATAGGCAGGCTGAAATCTGATTCTCTTGTTTTCCCTACCCTCTCTTAAGTTTTTATGAAAGAAGACACATCATAGTGTAGTTGATAAGTATCGTTCTGAATATCCATTCTTGTGCTTGTGTATGTTTGATTACTTGGTACATGATATTGTTCAAGAACATTCTACCGGAAGCTTTTAAGGTCATATGCTTGCAAATTCTGTTCCACCAACAATTTCGTTTGATAACCACAATTTGCAACTTGTGCCTTAGATTGAATCTAGCAAATCCTAAAACGAGAGGGTGTATACCCATCATCTTTTGTTGTCTGTGTCAAAACTTGCACCAACAATTTGGAAACTTCATTGAAACATATTGGCTTGTACATATTGTATGATGATAGTGGAGATCAGGAGGTATAGCCCCACTCTTCTAGAATTTTCCTATATTGGGTTTCTACATGGTAAGATTGAATCTAGCAAATCCAAAATCGACAGGGTGTATACCCATCATCTATTGCAGCCTGTGTCAAAACTTGCACCAACAATTTGGAAACTTCATTGAATCATATTGGCTTGCACATATTATAAGACGATAGTGGAACTGAGGAGGCATAGCCCCACTCTTCTAGAATTTTCCTATATTGGGTTTCTGTGTGGTGAATTACTGTGTTAGTTCCTTTTTCATGGGTATCCAGCTCTCAGTTATATCCACAGTTACCTATGTCTCGGGGACGAGATTACATGGTTTCAAGATGGAAAAAAATCCAAAATTTTGGGGACAACAATTAAAATAATATATAGAGATTAATGTTTAAATATTTTAACTTTATTCAATGAAATTTAGGGGTTTACGCCTTATTTAATGTTTTTAAGATCCTTGAGAAAAGTGTTTAATGTTTTGGTAAAAATAACAGTTTTTGGAGGGGTTCTTGTTTTAAAGTCAAAGCACGGGAAAACTTAAGAAATTAAAAACAATTAACAATTTTGAAAAAGAAATGGGGACATCCTCCAAGTCCAGAAAACATCTAGGACGTCACCAAAATCTAGGGAACAAGTAACAATAAATATTTTTGCTTTCAATTAATGTTATGCAAACCACTTCAACAATTAAGTATCACAATGTGACAATTTCTAAGGTTTATAATTGTTTTCTTAAGAAAAGTACTAAATACCTTAGATTCAAGCATATAAAGCTTTGTGTTGGTGAAATAATTTTAAATATCTACATTAATTACAGATCATGCGAAACAACAGTTTTTTGAAGACCCCAAGATACAAGATGAGGTGGATATGTTTTGTGAAGAAAACCATGATATTAACAAAAAATGGGGAAAGCTATGCTATTGAAAATTTGGAAGTTGGAGAAAGTAGACAATAACAATAAGGGGTTTGAGTCATTGATGTGATATACACAATCTTCAGAAGCTTGAGATTTGAGTTTCTAGCAATCTTCAGATTTTTCAGATGCATCACAATTTTTAAGTTTTAGATATTAAATATATAGACCTAAGTTACTAGAATATATATAGAGATACAACAGTTTTTAGAGACCCCAAGATAGAAGGTGATGTGGATACATCCCCATCCACACACATATTTCTCTCAATTTCTCACTTTTTTTTGTGGAGAAAACCATGATATTGAAAATTTGAAAGTAGACAAATAACAATAAGGGGTTTAAGCCATTGAGAGGATATGTGAGATCCTCCAAACTTCAGAACCTTGAGATTTTAGTCTCTAGCAATCTTCATAATTTTCAGCTAAATCGCATTTTTTGGGTAGCAATATGATATCTGTTTTAGATTGCAAAATCATTCTCAGTTATGGAATTCTGCAGTTGTCTCATATTTTCTTTTCCATTTCAGATCTCTATTTCCAGAACTTAAGTTTTTATTTCAGAAGCTCACATATTTGTTTCATACATCCAGATCTAAGCTGTTATGTTTCATAGCATATTGACACAACATTAGGAATCTACAATGTGAAAATAAACTAAGCTCCATTTAACTTGCTTGTCTTTTTGGTCGTCATGTTAACCCCAAGGCTACAAGTCCTCTTCCCGGTTCTAACATTTGTGCTCCTCTTTGGTAACAAAAACAAAATCATAACAAGACTGAGCCAGATTTTCTAAAATTTTGAGAACCTCTCCTTCTCCTCCATCTTTGAAGATAGTACATTGCCACTTGCAGTCATAATTCCAGCTTCTCAGAGACACCATAACTTCTAGAAATGAGCACTTCATTTATTACTCATACATAGTTGGATTATCTGATATCTCTCATCTAGAAGACTCTTGCATCGAACCTTTCATAACTCTCCATCTGCTCAGATTATGGTCCATTTATACAATTTACTGTGCATCAAAAGAAAATTGGGTTCCTCAAGTGCCAAAATTTGGCTTTCCTCCAACATCTGTTAAACATGCAGATATCAAAGTTATTCTCTGAAATCCATACCTATAATCTGCAAATTTGTTGATTATGTAGATGATTTGGTGAAGAGGCTGTAATACCACTCCGTGCTTACACAAACATCTCGTGCACTTACATTCATACATTCATTTCTTGGGTAATCCCATTCTAGTGGCTGAGTCCAAAGTAATCACTAAACATCACAATCAGAAATACTTTTTCAAACACTGTACTCTCATGTGTTCTATGACTGTGCTTATTGCAGACTTGTTATCGAATTTTAACATTTAACATTTAGATTAGTGAAGCTAACAAAATTAAATAGCAAAATTAAAATATTAAATAATGACGTGGCAGACAAAATTAATCACATATAATTTCAATAAACAAAAAACACCACAATATCATGAAACAAAGTGCTCATTATAAGCAATTTGTTACAATAACTGAGAAAAACTTAAACTTCCAGAAAAAACTAAAAAAATAGTTTACAGGATTGTGATGGAAAGATCCCAAGAGAGAGAGCTCTCCAACTGTTTCTAAATACACCATGAAAAGAGGAGCACTACAGAACGCCACACTCCAGGTGTTGGTAGTGCCAAGTGCTAAAGAAGTAGGTGTTTCCTCCTCTGTGCCATGTTTTAGAGGTTTCTTCTCACTTGCTCAATACTCTAACAGATCACTGGGGCTGCATACATTTCATCACATTGCTAACATGGTCCAATACCTCTGCTCTACGTTTTACAAGAGAGAAAGGCTATTTTGTATTTATAATATGCATAGTTACCTAAGTCTCCGGGATGGCAGGACAGGGTTTCCAGGATAGCAAAAAAAAATCCAATGTTTCAGGACAGCAAAAAAATTCCAAAGTTTGGGGACAGCAGGGGGCGGCTATTAAAATAGTCTATAAAATTATACATTTTAAATATATACAAATAAAAAATTTTAAAATTATGAATAGTAATCTGTGACAGTCCAGTACCTGCATTTGTGCTCGAAAATTTCTGTGTTGATATATCACTCTTGATTCTTATTATGTCTTTGTAATACAATACAGTTGGGTTATGGTTAACCGGCAAACATTTTGATCTATGCCTTACTGTTTTTATCATCTACACAACCTTTCTCTTCATATAGAATTATACATATAGGCTTTGTAAGTTTGTTAAGTGATTGGGGCTTCCAAAGTGAATTTTAATTAGATTTATAATTTTATACATACAGACTTTTTTCAAATAGATATGAGTGGCTTCCAAAAACAATGTTTTACTACAAGAGTACAATAGATCCTCATCCTTCCCAAATTTATTTCGTTGAGGCCATCCATGACTAGACATCGGAAAATTTGCGGAGAAGGTGATCGAGTCATGTGAAACCCTTCAATGGGCGAAATTATGTGACAAATTCTAGATAAGCACCTTGAAACATCCCAAAAATCAAATTCATCGTCTGAAATAACAATATTAGCTTTTTATTTTTTATTTTAGAAAGTCGGGTTTTAAAGAGAAAAAGCAACAACAAAAAAGAGACGTCAGGAATGTCCTGACATCTCCAAAAACAGCAGGATGTTTCTAAAACATCTCCTGATATTTGGCCAACCTGGAGATGTAAACCCTGAAAACTGCTGCACAGGAAACACGGGGTGGGGCATTTCCCCGGCCCGTCATTCCCAGAACATCCGGGATATCTGTTTTTTTTTTTTTTTTTTGGGGGCGCATCCCCATGTAACACCACTAATATGCCATCCCTATAGCATATATTAAGTTGTCATATAGACGGTAAAACATCTTCCTCGAAAATTCCAGATGTACTTTTAGCTTTGTCCAGTTGAGTCGTAGAAATCATTATATGACATGAAAAGGGAAGGTTTCCAAATCAATAAGAGAGGGCGTTGAGCACTTCTGGATCTAATTTTGTCTGCGATATCAGTGTTTTTAATTTTTAAGTAGAAAACAATGTCCTGACTTTAATTGTTACCTTGCCATGTTAGAATATTTGATGCAATATGATTTTAACACAAGAACCAGTATGCTTCTCTTTAGAGCAACTACTTGTGCCTTTGCCGCCACCAACCACCAGTTATAAAACAAAATAAGACCTAATAACAAGGATAACCCTAGTTTTTCTCATGATTTTCCACATAACTCAGAGTGTTAAATCACAAATCAATTCCTCTCTTGAGATATTTCTTTAGTGGCTTTATATCAGAAGGCCCCACCCCATTAATCCACAAAGGCAAACATTAAATTGCAAAAAAACTGTCTCAAAACCATCCCGGTAGACTCTAGAGCTCCTAAAGAGGACATGGTAACCCAGAAAACACATGATACTAAACCTCTGTTTGACAGGGCACCATACAAAATATGTATTGAGAGCTAAACTTTAACAAAATCAGAGGCTGAAACTGAGCCTATAAGGCATCCAAATGACTATAAGCTTAACATAAAAATCAAAAACAGCAAATAGGACAGGGCAGGACTCAAGACATAAGGATTAAACCTAAGTGGTGAAACAGAAATTCCATATTTCTCCTTCATAGCCATTATCATCACTGGCACAATAGAAAGGAGCTTTTGGCTCATTAGGTGACTCGATTTTGACCTTTTGACCTGAAGCCTCGCAATTTCATCAAGAGGAATCGGGCAAGCCTCAAGTACATCTTGAGAAGTGTTGGAAGCAGTGATCTGGGATGTGGTGAATTTTCTAAGATTCTTGACTGTCAGCATGAAAAAGATATGCAGACTTGAGAGGCTAGCACTAATGATTTCAACGTAGTTTTTACTAAATTCTAAACATTACGTCTGGTGTGAGTGCCACTGAAATCTAGGAAGAGCTCATAAATTTTAGCAGGCTATCTTTGAGTCATTGTCCTCATCTTAATTCATCCCAATGCTCGTAGTTTTTACTACTTCTACCCACTTCTGCATAGCAGGATTGCAATTCTTTCAGCCAAATGCTCCAAATAGTCTTCTTCCAGATTAGATGCAAACTGAACAGGAATAGACATTCTCTTGTTTTCTCCATAAGTTGGAGCATCAGCCATGGCCGGAAATTTTCATACAGCCTTCAAGGTCGTATCAGTCTCTAATTTTCTCCTTCCTGATTGAACCAGCATCCCCCAAACCTAGTTTCATCTATCCAACCGGTCTACCTTCCGTGCCATGATATTCACCAGAATTTTTCTTGTGCCATCTCATTCAGAAAGCCATGGAGAAATCGGGTTTGGTGTAGGGACTGACAAAGGCAAGTTAATAACTCTAAACAGAACTGCAATTTTTTCAGAACCAGGACACAAATTTGTTCCAAGCATGGAACCAAAGAGGAGCAGAGCATAACAGAATCAACAAACTGCAGAGAACTTATAGAACATCCAGTGTGCCAAAGCTTTGTAACTGTCCAGCATGTCTTAATGATGTCACACCAAGAAGGTCTGAATTAGTTCAGCCTCATCAATCCCATAGAGCCAACTCGCAATCCACAGCTACCATAATACAGAGTGTTAATGAAAGTGAGTTATTGCAATGCCAAGCATAATCACTTTTTAAGAAAAATTAATACGTATTCAAACCATCTAAATTATATTTTAATAAGGAAAATATATTTGAGAAAAAGGAGTTTTGTCTAAGATTTATCTTCATGTTTTGTCCAAAATTTGTGCTCCCGGTATCTTCTTCCATGTCCTTAAGAGTATCCAATTTTGCTAAATTGTCCACTAAGGCAAATCTTCATCTTACTTGCCACGACTGACAAATATATTTCAAACTGGGCATCCGCTATGAAGGCATCTTCTACATAAAATTCATCTGAACTTGCAGAGATATATATCCTGCCAAATTCATCCAGAACTATCTTTCAGGGATTTGAACCGGTGGATCTGCTATGAAGGTATTTATTTTGCAAAATGCACCCATAACTTGCACCCAACCTCATCTGTTACAGTATCTTATAGGGATTTGGACCCGGTGCTCTGGCATGAAAACTCTGGCGATTTACCACGTGATCTTGTCCCATTGACATCCATTTCTTTTAAAATTGAATTCTGTATTCATCCTTTTTAAATCCAACCCCCTATGGAACTTGGGGCTCTGCTATGAAAGTATCTAACCTGCAAAAAGCGCCCAAAACTTGCACTAGCCTCATCAATCGAGTTATGCTATCTTTCAGTGATTTCAATCTGCGGCTCCTCTATGAAAACTCCATTCATTTACCACTTGAGTTCATCCTGTTGACATCCATCTCTTAGAATTGTCTTATGTAATTATCCTTTCTTGAATCCAAATCCCCATATTTACGTGTCTTATCTTTTCAGTCCACGCCTCACACCAATAAACTATAGAATTATGTTCCATTCATTTCAACACCGAAAACCCTAATTCAGTTAATTATTTATGCCATTTAAGCAATTAAAACCAGCATCAGGTTTTGTTTTACGGGGAATTTCTAAAGCTACCCTAAAGTTTCAGAAACGGCCCTAATACAATTAATAACATATCAAAATTATTTCCTTGTAACCAAAAAGTGGCAATACACTAACACATTAAACCCTTCAGTAACTGACATAAAGTTCAGCCAGTGTCAAAAATTTAGAGTTTTCTACCAGGTTCGCAGGTTTCTGATTCGAATGCTCTAAGGGCCATATGAATGGATGGAAAAACAAAAGAGCGAAATCAAAATTAAAATTAAACTGTGAGCACAAGTGTAAATAATGCAGTTCAAAAAAATGTACCGCTTGGCTTGTACGTAGGCCGGAGATAGCGCGTCGAGCGAGAAATGACGCCATGGTTGCGATCTGTGCAATATTTCTTCTTTGATAAAGCTGTTGTTACTACGGGTAACCAGAATGAATATGGCAACAAGATGTATGATCTGGTACAGTTTTGTTTGAGAAGAGGCGGTACGTTTAAAACTATATTACAGGGGGACTTATATTTATGTTTTTAATAGATGACTGCCCCTACATAAGTAGCGCTGCCACGCGAAATATGATGTAGTTGGAGATGGGTTGAAGAACTTAAATTTGAGGGAGTAAACATCGGAAGAGGGGCAACGAAGAAGGGGTTTGAGGAGAGGAGAAATCTACGGATAGGGAAAATGTTGGGGAAATTGATGCAAAATTGTTCCTTCTTACAAACAATGATATATGAAATACATGTCATTTATGTCAATCGTTTGAAAGAGAAGGGGGTGTGTGTGTGTAGCTCGTTCGGGAATGTACTCTCGAGATATCTCAAAAAGCATGGCATGGTCGATGAATACTTCTAAGGGAAACTTGTATGTTTGAATCTCAAACTCTACATGTGTTAGAATACCAAACTCTACATATGTTAGATATGGGAACTCTGCATTTAGGGTTCCTTATGTCATCAATTTGATACACATTTGTGATTAGCGTTTCTTTTTAGTGACAAAGGTACCAATTAGGGTTTTCGATCATCAATAGTCTTGATATGTTGTCTCATCAATAACCACCAAGATACAAAACCTCAACCTTCCATTTCCCCGAAGTGTGTCAGCACAACTACCGAGACTCCCATTTGGAAACGCCTAATGGCGTAATTAATGTTTGAGGCATAGGTAAAAGAGAAAAATATTTTTTTGTGTATACGAGTCCTCCTTTGATCCTCTAGCTCATCCAAGGTTATATATAGAGAACGTTTCAATTTGAATATTACAATTTGGTTGATCGGCTTGAAGATTATAGTTTGGTTAAGTAATGTGAAGAGTGTAGGTTGTTGATGAGCTAACAAATCTAAATGTGTGGAATTTGTTGAATGCATGGATGTCGGTCAAGGACAGGTTGGGAGAGATGTGAACTTGTATGTCGAGGCATGGGGACACATGTAGCTTGCATTATCTAGTTATTTGGAGAGTCGACCAATGCAATGTTTAACCACCACAGAGAAAGCAAAAAGTGTATGAGTCGAGGGAAGATACAAAGTCGTGTGATCCTATCGGTGGCGCGAAGGAGCTACCAAATGCGAGAAAGTTTGAATCGCGATACTCAATATGGGATCCATGATGCAATATGATGTTGAACTTGGAGGACCCTCACTATGAAGACGGATACTGTTGATCATGAAACCAAATGTGAATCCAATACAGATCGAAGTCAAGGGATCAAGTCAAGCTCGATGAAAGTAAAATCTTTGATGTTAGCATGAAGCCAAGCGAAGAACAAGGGAATGATGAGGCATTCACTTTACAGACCTAGTGTGAGGAGGAGAACAAGTTAGGAAAGATAACAAAAGGTGGATTCCAAGGTGGAAGGAGGGACATGGGACCTCCTATCCTAAATGACAAGGTCTCTAAAATCATTCATGAGAGAGCCTCCCGCTCAATCCAGTGGAAGATAATGACATGTATCGAGACATGGACATTTAAATAAGAAATGTGTTACTCATTTTTGTCATGGTTTTGGCTAGGCATGCACTTTTATGCACTCTCATATACCTTCCACATGTCATGTGTATTTTAAATTTCAAAGCTTAACAACTCTGCAAAGGATCCTTTGCCTTAAATCAGTGTTTACTAGCCTAATGAGTATATACCACGCAAGCTAATATGGTGTAAGTTGGTGGCGTGGCAAGCCCTACCGCTAGTGACTTTTTTTTTTTTTTCAAAACATTGGATGCAAACATGTCACTGCAATAGATGGTCGAGAACATGGTGTGAGAAGAATTGGTGGCACCTAAGAGACCCAAAATCATGTGGATGACATAGATGCGACCATCAACAACCAAAGAAGCTAGATCCATCTGATATTTTTGTGATGTCACAATTTTCTCGCATGCGATCTTGTTTAGAAAAATGTTATTGACGTAATTACTTGTTAACATTACAAATTCAACAACCAATATCATGTGGTATTGTTCGTGGATAATTCATTTCTTGCTTATCTTTTTTGTGCATATATAAGTGAAAATCCCCTAATAAATTCATTTGTAGTAGGATGTGAATAACAACATACCAAGATTCAGTATAAACTAAACATTTAGAAGTGAAAAGAACATAAATGTGGAATACGCAAAAGCAACCTAGTATTATATTTCTTCTTTCTTGGAAATTTGTTATATTTATACGTCCATTCTATTTTACCCATATGTTGTTCTCTATATTTCAATTATTGTGGGAAATTGATCTTGTTGGAATTCATTTGATATTTAGTGGTGTTGTGCAAATTGGGCCCTTTGTTGTAAAGGGTAATGTTGCGAAAAACATTAATAGACGACCTTTAAATTCCGACAACAAGTTGTAGACACTAAAATCTGGTAACTTGTCCTTGTGCAATGCCAATTTTGACCTTGTATCCTTGTCAAGATAAATGCTCACATTTGGAATTCAATCTCATCATCTCTTTGGCCATTCTACAACTTGTTTATCTTTACACCATGCTTTGTCAACAAATTTGGAAATATTATTTAATCAAAGAGGCATAAAACATTTGATATTCATTGCACAACTTTCAATTCAGGAGTTTCTCTCTCTATCCAAAATTCTATGGAATGGTCGGGATTTACGATCCAATATTGATTGACATATATGGTCCTACCCTTCTCAATCATCAAATTTTCCTTCCATGATAATTCATTCTTTGGGTCATTTTATCATAATATATCACCTATAAAAGACTATATAAGCAAGTCATTATCACATTATAACTTACCTAGCATTTTTACAAGCTCTATTTTAAGCATCATTCGAAATCACTCAAAGGGATCCTAAATCTACTCAAATCAGTTTCACATCATCTAGGGTAGTCCCTACTACAAGTCTGAAGCACTCAACCATGGAAAGGAGTCTATCTTCATCCATCTATAAGCATGCAAAATATTGTAGACCCACGTCTTTAGCAAGAGTAAAGTCACTTCAAGCATTGCACAAGGGTTTCAATCAACACAAGGGTTAGGTCACATAGTTCAGCCATACCAAATCTCACTACTACCATGTTGGGTTCATTCTATATTATGCAATTAGCCCACTATCTTGGTGTCAAGAGTCATAAGGGCAGGCATAGGGGTTGGTTAGCTTTGCACAATTACACAACAAGAGCCTATGAGAACTACATGAGGTTTGAATCCACATTGAGGATACGTAATGTGCAACACTAGGATTGGTTTAGCAAGTATGATTTTAACTACCTAGGGTGGTCCAACATCACACACATACACACACATGTTTTTCTACTTTGGTTTGTTAATGCTTTGATGAAGGGTTATGTAGGTTGTCAGGGTTTCTACTTTATTGTCAGGGTCATCATAGGTCATCCCAAGGTTGTGTGAAGAAGATAAACACATAATGAGAATCATTTATAGACAAGTGAATCACCCACAAAGTTTCATATTCTAATTTTCCCCGATCAAAACCATATAATCATTGTCTGACTATACGGTCCTTACCTAGGTCGTCACAAATTTTATATGGTCATACACCTGCATATTCTTCGGCTTTAAAATATTTTGTGCAAAATATAGAGCTCTAGATTTTCCTACTCGATTACCTTGCACACATAAATTACTCTAGAATCATTCTCGACAATTAAGTTTATCTCTCCTCTCATTTTTGAACTAGTTATTTATTGTTTATCAATCATTTAGCTCATTTCAAGTTTGAATGCATTATTTTGGTCATGTATAATTGATGTTGGAAGTTAATTAAATCAAAATAGTCTACTTGTTACTAACCCTTATACCGTTCTTGTTGTTGTGTATCCTATAACAACTATAGAAGTTAATTAGGGTGTAAACATTTTGTGAACCCAATGCGATATTTAAACTTGCACCTTCGATGTGACAAGTAAAAGAGAGGTTCCCATTTGGGTTCTCAAATGCGAGGATCCAATCTAAGATCAGCCACACCATGTAAACAAAGGTGATCAAGGATAGCTAAAGTCACAAATTTATAGGATAGTAGCCCTAGCCCTAAGATAGCTATAGGTTTCCAAGAGCTACAACTAAGATAAAGATAGGTATCCTACTAGGATTATGAAGTAGAAAGGGAAACGACCAAGGAGTGAATAAATGTAAGGAAATGATAACAATAATACAAAACAAACCTACGTCTTCTCTAATCTATAACAATGAATTACCAATAACAACAAGCACACACATACAAAATGAAAGACTAAAGAGAGTTAGAAATACTTACATGTAGTGTGTGTGTGTGTGTGTGTGTGTGTGTGTGTGTGTGTGTGTGTGTGTGTGTGTGTGTGTGTGATTGTTGATGCATAATCCTCCCTAGAGACAACAACACCAAGAGAGAATCACTATGGGTGGAGAAGGGGAAAGCTCAACAAGAAGATCTCTAGTCCTAACTCACTATGGTGACCCAAATGCAAAAAAGGCAAGCTTCAAGACACCAAATTCAACTAAGAAGTGCAAAATAGTGTGAGTAAGAGCAGATCATGTGTAATTTGTATGTAAGCAAATAGTTGTCAAGTTGTGGTACTACTAATTATTAAAATATGTTGTATATTTTGCATATTGTATACCCAAGAATATGTTAAATGTTAAAAATTTGGAATCCCTATTTTCCTAGGAGTATAGATATGTTATTTTTATCTATACATGTATATGGGTGGTGTCATAATCCATGACTTATGGGGAACCATTATGGGTTGTTTGTTAGCCCATGGTTTTGGTACCCATTGTATTGTAAAATTACTTTGACGGTTTCCTACTAATGTGCTTACATATAGTTGGAGATGTAGTAGGGTAGAGCAGAACTTGGAAGTACATTATTGTATTGTAAATGGTTAAGTTAATGCAATAAGAGAAAGAAGTTATTGCGCTAGGTTTTTTCCCAAAAGGGTTTCCCAGGATAAATCTTATATTTTTCATTTGGTTTCTTTGTTTATCTTGAATATTTTGTTAAGTATAGCTTCTTGTTTATTAGTTTATCGAATCGATTCTCTTCATTTGGTATCGAGTGAGGTTTTAGCTTTTATGCAAAGATTTAGGGTTTAAAACCCGTAATAAACTTTTTTCAAGTGGGAGCTCTGCGGGGGAATTTTTCAAGTAGAAGAAAATGATGGGAAGCGCAAGGATCGAGATCAAAAAATTTAATGGCTAGCATTTTGAGTTATGGAAGATCTTGTTTTGGATAGAGATCGGTGGATTATTGTGTCAGAGTCATGCCTATGGGTATGAAGGTAGAGGGTGGGAAAAGATCGATAAGAAGGCAAGGAGTTCAATCAAATTGTGTCTGCATTAGATTTAGTTTTGTTGAATGTTTCAAATGAGGAAATTTGCTCGAGATATTGTGGGAGAAGTTGGGGACTATGTATCAGACAAAGTCTCTGGTGAACAAATTGTTTATCTGAAAGAAGCTATATTCATTGAGAATGAATGGCGAGAGACTGCATTGCAAAACATCTAAATGTCTTTAATACTATGGTAAATTAGTTGATTTCTATTGATATTAAAATGGAAGAAGAGGATAAATGTATTACTCTTTTTGTTCTTTACTTGAGTGTTGGGATAATCTAGTTATAGGTATTACTAGTACTATGAAAAAATTATTAGTTAAGGATGTAGTTGCGGCCTTCTTTATGTTAAAAGAAATGAGGCGGAAATCCATTGAGGATTATCAATCCAAGGATGCCTTGTATGTAAGAGGTTGTACCCAAGAGAAAAGAAAGAAGAAGCAAGGATAGTCAAAGTCCAAAAGTAAATCAAAGACTACAAGAAAAATATAAGAGGAAATGTTGGGCTGTGCTAAAATGAGACATTTCAAGAAAGACTATAGATCTAAGAAGGTATAAAAAGGTAATTCATCTAACGATGTTGGATGTACATATACAAACCCTCTAATGAAGACTCGGGAGATTTATTCTTGGCAGCTTCTAGATCACATGCATGTGATGGTGCATGGTTGATTTACTTGGGTGCCTCCTTCCATATGACTCCACAGAGGGATTGGTTTTATGAATATAAAAAGTATGATGGAGGTGATGTATATATAGGAGACAACTCAACTTGCAAGATCATCGGTCGTGGGGAATCAAGCCGAGGTTTAAAGATAGAAGGATTAAAACCTTCCCAGTGTTATGCACATTCCAAGTTTGACCAAAAACCTAATATATGTAAGTAAGATGAATGATGTAGGTGTGTAGGTAGCATTTAATAAAGATAGTTGCAAGATGGTTCGAGGTGCAATGGTATTGGCAAGAGGCATCCGTACCGGAACACTATTCAAGCTTGAGGCAAGCATTGTTATTGATGAGTGCAATAACTCTGTGGTTCCAGAGGATAAGAAAGCTTCGATCCAACTCCTACATCTATCGCAGTGAATACGGTGTTGTGGCATCAAAGGATGGAACACATCGGAGAGAATGGAATTCGTACTTTAAACTAAAAGGTATGGTTGAAGGAATTTCTTAGTGTCATTTAGATTTTGAATTTTGTGAGTATTATGTGTTTGGAAAGTAAACGAGAGTGAAGTTTCCTACTATTGATACAAGATCAAAAGGAATTCTACATTTGATACATAGCGATGTGTTTGGACCTATAAAAATTTCATCATTAGGAAAAGCCATGTTTTATGTTAGTTTTATAGATTATTTCTCAAGAAATACCTAAGTATATTTTATCTGAAATAAGTTTGAGGTTTTTAATAAATTCAAAGAGTTTAAGGCTCTTGTATAGAACCGAGATAGAAAGGAAAATAAAGGTTTTGATAAGTGACAATGGTGAGGAATATTACTCTAATGCTTTTGAGCAATTCAGTAAAGAGTGTGGAATAGAAAGGCATAAGATGAATCCATATACACCATAATAGAATGGATTTACAAAAAGGATGAATAGAATGTCGATGCGTAAGTGCGGGAAAAACTTTGTGTTATTTGATTAATAGATCACCAACATCCGCACTTGAAGAAAAAACTCCACAGGAAGCATGGACTAGTAAGAGACCCTCTGTTCCACATTTACATGTATTTGGTTGTATTGCTAATATGTATATTCTAAAAGAGAAAAGAACTAAGCTAGACAATAAATATTCTAAGTGCATATTTATTGGATACTCTAATGGTGTAAAAGGATACAAGCTATGAAATCTAGAAACACAAAAAGTGCTTTTTAGTCATAATGTAATCTTTAGAGAGCTTAAGGAGATTCCAGAGCGGAAGAAAAAAACTAGAGGAATATCGTTTTAAAATTGAGGAAGGTGAATCATGTCCAATTTGATGCGACTACAAAAGATGAACCACAAAGAGAGTTGTAAGGGGAAGATTCAAATGAAGTAGATGCGGAACCAAAAGATGTTGAACCAAAAAATACTATCTTAAGAAGATCATATCAACTGAGAAGGGTACTTAAGAGGTATACTTCTCCTAATTTCCGTTCTCTACTGCTTTATCAATTTTGTCTCATTACTAATCATGAACCCAAGACTGTGAAGGAGGCTTTTGGATCAAATGAAAGTAAGTTTTGGAAAAAGGCCATGGAGGAAGAAATGAATTCCTTATATAAGAATAATACATGTGACATGGTGAAGTTACCTCCTGGAAGAAACCGGGTTGGTTGTAAATGGGTGTTTAAAAAGAAGTATAATGCAGATGGGAAAATGGAGAAGTATAAATCTCGCATTGTGGTAAAGGGTTTCTCTCAGGTGGAGGGACTCAATTTTGGTGAGATTTTTTCTCATGTTCGTAAGTTACATTCTATTAGATTTATTTTAGTTATTGTTGTTGATTTCAATCTAAAAATAGAGCAGATGGATATTAAGACAACTTTTTTCATGGTGAGATTGAGGAGGAAATCTACATGACGCGACCATAAATCTTTAAGATCAAAGGAAAGGAAGAGTTGGTGTGCAGAAAAAATCATTATATGGTGTAGACACCTATAATTATGTCCAAGCAATTTAAATACTTAAATTGCACTAATTATCCCCTTTCTCACAAATCAATGACATATCGTCAAAAACACTCATTTTCCCTCATATCATCATTAATTAATTACACTAAGCTAATTAATTAAGTTGCTATCCAACAAATACCTAATTAACGACCTTCATTAATAAATCACCCCTTCTACCTAGACTAATTAATTATTATTAATTAATTAGCTTTCCTTCCATTTAACCAATAAATCAATATTTAATTGATTTAATCCCCTTATAATAGCTTAAATCGTACTAATATTCCTCTAATTAGCTTCTATAACTTACATTTACCTATTAGTTAATCACCTTTGATTAATTAAAATACCCCCAACTCCCATGACTTGTTAAACATGTATTAAACCCTTCTAAAGTAAGATTACCTTTAATAAAGCAACCTTATCCATTCCTAATCATGTTTTACCTTTATCCCACATTCATGAGAATGTGTTGAATCCTTTATCCTTTGGGCTATATAAAGAGCCCTCCACCTACCTTTTTACTTACACCTAAACTCCTTAGAGAGCAAATGTAAAGCATATAGCAAAGAGACTAAGAGCTTGCACCTTGCCCTTTTGAGAGTTCATCATCTTGAAGAGTTAAGCCTCTTTCTTAAGTGCTTAAGTCATATGGGAGGTGTCAAAGGGGTCTTGTAGCCCAACTTTGATTAGCCCTCATTCCTAGGTTACTTGGCATACTAAGGACAACTATTTTGATAGCCATGGAGCTTACTTAGGTCCATTCATTTATTTGTTGTTAGAGAATAGAGGAGTTTAGATATTTAGCATTGTTAGTTTCAAAGTTTGTATTGATGAATGCTAGCATCTAACCCTTGTTTAATTCTTATCTTGATGGTGTTTAGTTTGTTGTTTAATTCTTGCTAAGTTAAGGCTATTTAGGTGTTAGTCTTTACTCATATTAGCATTATTTTGAAAACAAACACATGCACACATATGGCTTGAAATAATCACCAAGAATGTGGAACCAGAAATTTGACAAGTATGTGTTGAGACTTGGGCTTGAAAGAAGTAAAGTTGACCCATGTGTTTATTTTAAACAGGAAGATGAAGATTATGTTATCATTATACTATATGTAGATGACATGTTGTTAATTGGTAACAATAAGAAATTGGTCAGTCATATTAAATCTCAACTCTCATCTCAATTTGATATGAAGGATCTCGGTGCTGCAAATTTTATTTTGGGCATGGAAATAAAAAGAGTTTGTGTAAATAGGAATCTGGTGTTAAATCAAAGAAAGTATCTTAAGGTGATATTGCAAAGGTTTCAAATGAATGAAACTAAACCTATTAGTATTCCTTTTACTTTGGTCAAAATTTGTCTTCTCAACAATATCCTAAAAGCTCAAGAAGAAATAGAGGACATGTCGAGGTACCATATGCTAGTGCGGTTGGTAGTTTGATGCACACAATGGTCCAGCATGTACTAGACCCGATATTGCACATACCATGGGAGTAGTGAGAATATTCATGTCAAATCACGGAAAGGAACATTAGACTACATAAAGAGAATCTTTAAGTACCATTGTGGGAAATCGATTATGTAATTTATTATCAAGGTAAATGCGATCAAAGTAAAACTTTAGATCTTTATGGTTTTGTGGATTCCGACTAGGGTGGAGACTTGGATATGTGCGGAGTGTTCTTTGGTGGGTATGTGTTTAACTTGTTCAGTGGAGCGGTAAGTTGGATGAGTAAATGTTAAGGAAGTGTTGTGATAACCACCACAAAGGTTGAGTACATGGAAGCTACTCATGCAAGTAAAGAAGTTGTTTGGCTTGACGAGTGATATCCACATTTGGGTTCACTCAAAATGCTATACGATTGATTGTAACATTCAAAGTGCAATTTTTATAGCAAAGAACCCTAAGTATCATTCAAAAATGAAACACATTGATGTGCAATATCATTTTGTAATAGAAATGGTGGAGGAGAAGAACATAATACTATGTAAGGTGGACATAGATGATAATGTTGTCGACTCTTTAATCAAGGTTGTGAGTGTTAAGAAATTTTTTTGGTGCAGAAAATTGATGGGCTTGAATGTCCTAAGTTCTTTACTATATGGTAGTGTAGCTCCATTTTTCAAAGTATACAACAAGTGGGATAATGTTATAATATGTCTTTGTAAATTTTGCATATTGTATACCCAGAATATGTTAGAATGTTAAAAATTTTGGAATACCTATTTTCCTAAGTATAGATATGTTATTTTTATCTATACGTGTATATGGGTGGTGTCATAATCCATGACTTATGGGGAACCATTATGGGTTGTTTGTTAGCCCATGGTTTTGGTAACCATTATATTGTAAAACCGCTTTGATGGTTTCCTACTGATTTGCTTACATATAGTTGGAGATGCAGTAGGGTAGAGTAGAACTTAGAAGTATGTTATTGTATTGAAAACAATTAAGTTATTACAATAGGAGAGAGAAGTTCTTGCGTTGGGTTTTTTTTGAAAAGGGTTTCCCAGGATAAACCTTGTGTTTTTTCATTTTGTTTCTTTGTTTATCTTAAATATTTTGTTAAGTATAGCTTCTTATTTATTAGTTTATACGATCGATTCTCTTCATTAATAAAACAAGAGGGCATATATACCCAATGCAATCACTTGGGAAAACCCTATGGTCATAGGCTAAAATTATGAGGAGTGGAGGTCGAATATGAATAACAAAGATCCAGAGTGAACAAAAGCAAGTATAATAACGTGTAATAAGAGGAAACAAGTGAGCGTAATGGGACAAATAGACATAAAGAGTGTAATGTGTGAACAAAGGGAAGAAATGAGGCTTGTATAGAATGATTAAGTTTGATAGCGACATCTCTCAAATGTTGTGGTCTAGTCCACATGGCTAAGTCGATCATACCCCAACCCCGACATACCCCATTAAGGCACCCACTTGGGAGGAGAATACATCAACAACCCCTAGAAAAAGAAATAGTTGGATGACATAAAAAATATGGTGTACATATATGCCCCTATTGAGAATAAATCCTACCTCTTTAACTTAATTGAATAAGCAAGAAAATAAGACTTACCTAACCTCAAAATGACGAGGTTCAAGTGATACCCTTGGATGTGAGTGACAATAATTGATGTTGCAGACAGTAGAAGAAATGATGTAGATTCCTTTCATGCGAGAAAACTCGTGAGATCACAGACACTAAACAAAATATGATTAGTAAAATATGAGGCAAATTTCCTGTGAAAGGCTAATCCTTGAAAACTAAAGGACTTCCTGATAAGGGTATTAATCCACTTTTTACACAATCAAGTGATTTAAAAACAAGTTATGATATACGATAGATAATAAATGGTAAATGTTGTGATAAGTTTCAAGTTTATTACAAACATATAGCTAATAAACAATGAGAAGTGAAAGGCATGGAATAAAGTTTGAATTCGAATCTAAGTTAGAATCAAATCTCATAGGAAGGAGAATTCTCTTCTTCAGAGAAATCTAAATTCTCATCTTCAATGTATTATTCTTTAAAGAAGTCTGAATACTCATCTTCAGTATCGTGTTGGTGCTTAGATTCAAAATCTAAATCCTTAGAGTCAGTTTCGTTCTCGTATTCGGACTCGAGCTCAAATCCTCTAATTCAGCTTCGTATTGATATTCAAACCAAGCTAGATTAGCTCGGATGTGCAGGACCTCAAAGTATGCTTCCCAAAATTCTTCTACAGCATCACGAATCCACTGAGTGGACTCAAAAATATTCTACAACTGATCCAAAGGGGTAGAGTGAATAGCACACAACTCAAGATCATGTAGGATGTCGTATTGTTCCTAGTACACTGGATGACGGACAATGGGAAACGAATTGATGCTAGTAATCTCGTGACTTGGACCACCTATTTCCATCTAAAACAATCCATGTTGGATAAAATGTTAGAAGAAAACATATTTGAAATAACTGATGAGTAGATTAGATATATATATCGAAGGAAGATATATGTAACAAGAATCACTTTGGTGATTCCTGCATATCGCCGCGATTGAAGAGGATAATGAAAGATTGATAAAATGCAATATTTTACTAATTAACTTGAAATCATGGTCTTTCGGGAATTAGATGATAATGCGAGATAAACAAACGAATAGATAATAATACCGAATATGGAAATGAAACTATAGAATGATATCTAATCTCGATGGAAGCGATGTAAGAAATTTATGAAGCTTGCGGTGGATGATGAAATCTTGATCTACACAGACTCAAAATGGCTCATGAAGATGCTTGAAGATCATGAATAACAATGCTTTGGATGATAACATGTTTATGTTGATGTAGAATAAAACTAATGAACTCCAATAGAAAACTCGACTTGAAAATGTAAGTGGATGATCCCCAAAGAGGGACTGAAAAACTCTCTTAAGTAATCACTGTGATTAACCAAATCACCAAAGGATTTTGGTCTGTTTAAATTTGTTTAGTAAATGGTTGGAACAACTTGCTAAGTTAAGTTTTTTTGTTTTGAATTTTGAGGGCAAGTTGTTAATTTGTTCGAAATGTGTTAGGTTGGCAGTGATGATGAAGGAATAAGCTAAATTTAGCTAGATTATGTTATGAATTAGCCTAATCTAGGTTTATAGATAATTTTAATAGGTTTATAGATGATAATGATAGGTTTGTCGAGATAAGGGAGTTAGAGAATAGGTTAAAAATGGTTTTTAGGGAATATTTGGATAGTTAGGAAAATGATTAGGTTAGGTTAGATAATTAGGTATTATTTAAGATAAAGGAAAATAATGATTTTCATAGGTGGATATATTAATTTGATTAAATGGTGTTCATGTTAATAAAAATGAGGATGTAGTATGTGTCCTAGGGTATGTTTCTAATTAATCAAATTAATTGAATAGAGATAAAGGGTGTTTTTAGTGAGATGTCATGTGTTTAATTAATGATTTGGACAAGGATGATGGAGTAGATTTTTGGTGTCTACATTTGCCCCTTTTTGTCTAGCGGCTTTAATGGCAAAGCATTAGACAAAAATGATAAAAATTCGATTTGTATGGGTAATTCCACTGCAACGCAATACAGGGAACACCAATGTTTGTATATGATGTGTTTCGTAAAATTTGCCCCAATCTAAGGGGTATCAAAACAAATTGTGCTTCGAGGGACCAAATGATAGGGGAACCAAATGGTTCAATACCTATAGTTGTGTGATCCATGAAAGTAGGCTAAATAGATGGGAATGTCAAGTGATGGGGGCCAAAGGGCACTCGTCCCATAGACATATGACAATTCTGGTGTTGATTTTGTTTATTTGATTTGATGTTTCAAGGACTAGGGTCCTTTGAAAGGAATATTTTTGTGAAAAAGAGTGATGATTGACATGCTTCGGAGCAAAAAGGAATATATGCCAACACTGGAATGAATCGCCAGCGATTGATGAAATCACCGATGATTAGGGCAATCATCGGCGATTGCCCCAAGGTAAAGTTTGGGCTATAAATAGTCACTCGCATGGTTATTAGGCTCATTTTACTGAGCTAAATACAAATTTTCGAGTGAATTGGGGTGAAAAATGTGTTTTTGGGTGAAAGAGTGAATATTTCGACACCATGGCCTCATCTAGCAGACACCGGAAGCCCATGATGGCTGAGGTAGGCAATTTTAACCTATTTTTGTTATTTTTGTTGATTTTTTTGTAGTTTTAGGATTTTTTACCATGTTGGGGGCGTACGGATGCCCTAGTTTTGATGCACAGAATCACCAAAGTGATTCATGGAATCGCCAATGATTGAAGTGAATCTGACAAACAATTCACCTATGGTATGGACAATTTCTATTTTTGATTGATAAAGTATGATTTTTAAGAGATGTTTTCAATTTTGTATGGTGTTTGTGGTTCCAATTTGGTTTTTAGTATTTGATGTATTTGTATTACTGTAGTTAATGTTGATTATATTTTTGATGATGTTGATGTTGATGTTAATGGTATGTTTTGATGTTTTAGATGTTGTTGGTATTTTTAAGTGATAATGTTGATGTTGATGTTTTAATGTAAAGATGTTTTTGATATGTTGTGGATGATATTTCCGATATATATATTTATAATATATATATATATATATATATATGTATATATATTTATAATGCTAATGCTTGATATGTGTTTTTTTCTATAGCGAGATGCTAAGTTAACTATTTGTGATCGTATACCATTGATCTTGGATGAGGTGAGGGCTGACATGACAGATGATGACTGGGAGCATATTGAGGTAGTGGGTTTTGGTGCTATGAGGACTTATAGGTGGATTCACAGATGTCGTAGTTTGATGTTGGCATTGTTAGAGTGGTGGAATCCTTCCACCGTACATTTTGGTTGTCTGCTGGGAGATTACGATTACTCTAGAGGATGTACATCATATCCTGAGACTGCTTATCCACAGAGAGGGCATATATATTATTACTAAGGTGGAGAGGGCTGATGTGATGACTAGATTATATAGAGAGGATGCAGAGGGATGCCGGATACAAGTCGGGGATTATTCTTAAGGTAGATTATATTCAACTGAGAGAGAGGTTGTACCCATATGACTATGATGATGATGATTATCATTTGTTATGCTTTGCCAGATTCTAGAGGTGGTTGTTTCCCATGGATGACGACTGGGGTTGTGTCCAAGATGATGGAGCACCGTACTATTTTTGAGTGGGGTCTTACCCTACTTGCACAGACTTTCGGGAGTTATGGACCTGGAAGTCCCGTAAGAGGTATGGGATTGATGTGGCCTTTCTTCTACAAGCTTGGGCCTTTAAGCACATTTTAGTTGCTCGACCAATGGGGTTGTCATGGGGATTAACGATGAGCATCCCGGTGTCGTGAAGTGGTGGCGGGATGCGGGTCATGGGTTAAAGAGGAGGAGTAAAAGATATTATGGAGAGTTATTATTTGGATTACAGGTGGGTGATGTAGTATGGAGGCCTTACCTGGATTTGCCAGCTTAACTTGAGTATCCCCATGAGTTGATAGGTTTATAACAAGCTATGTGGCTTTAGGCTCACAAAGTGGATGAGCATGAGTTGTTCCATTTCGATCATATCAGGAGACAGTTTGGATTGGTTTAGGGTATACCTGAGGAGCCCATATAATATAAGTGGGAGGATAGAGACACTAAGAATCTAAGGGCCATTGTGACGAGACCCATGATCATTGTTGATGAGCAGGGGGCTATGGGCCCTAATGAGGATGGTGATATTGTGCCACTTGATGATGCGGGGGTCACTCTAGATTTTATAGCATAGTGGATTCAAACACCGAGGGCTTTTGACGGAGACCCGTGTAACGCGAAGCGAGATGAGTCTGTGCTCGGGTGGAGGGAGGGGCACAGGCTCAGGAGGCCATTTAGGTTTCTGACGGTGATGATAGTGATGAGGAGGAGGGTGATAGTGATTTGGCTATAGTTAATGCGGTGAGGTAATCGATAAGGCCGAATATGTCTCGTTAATGTATAATAAATGATCTTATTTTCCTCTCCTTTTTATCAAGTTTGACTACATTTAGTGACTTTTATTTGATCTAATATAAGTTAGGATGTAATTGCCCATCTTTTGTTGATTAAGTTCTAACATTTAAAAAATCAGTAATTCCTAACAAAGGGCTTTCAAAATTTAGTTTTGTAATAAAAACAGTCATAATCATCGGAAGAACAAAGTATGAAGCGGTCAGCATGTTTTTGGAAGCATTGGTTTCAATACGGCTTAGTTACGGCTCTTCCAGGACTTAGTTACGGAACTCAGATTCTGCAGATTCTGAAGCTCTATCACTTAGTTAAAACTTTAAGACTTAGTTCTAAAAATCCAGTACTTAGTTCCGAAATTTTCAGACTTAGTTCTAGAACTCCTGCATGTAGCTCCAGAACCCTCATGATTAGATCTGGAATGATTTCCTTTAGTTCCAGAACTTCTTTAAAGTTCTGGAACCGGTGTGAATTTGTTTATTCCAACAAAGTCCTGATTTAGCAATCAATGATCCTTTCAATCGGAGAGCATTAGAAGATTTTTGATTCTTCATACTCGTAGATCCATGGATAACTATCATACAGCAGTACGTTCAACCATGTTCCAATTCAACATCTATTTTGGGCACGATTCGGTTCCATCTGAATCAATAGGGCATCTACGGTTGTAAATTCACCTTTAGAAGGAGTATATATGTGCAAACCTGCGAGATAGATAATAATAATATAGAGATAGATTGATATACATAGATACAAACACAAAGATAGAAAGAGACAATACGTTTTTGTAATGCAGAACATTTTATCAATAAAATAGCCATTTCTGTTTTGAGAGTATATTAAGTTTTCAAATCATATTTCAAGGTGGAGCAAGGGCCCACTCCTCCAAGAACCAGGATCTTCGTTTTATTGGTATTTATATTTCCAGAGCAAATAGTATAGATCTATTAATTCTATAAATGCTTTTGATTACTCAAGTTGAAATATGTCGTATACTTGTTCCTATAGGTGTTCTAGATTAGATTCTTATTTCCTTGCAATCATCTTTCAACATTCTCAATTGTGTGTTTATTTCCAAAACAAGTGTGTTTATTTTTGTAACGTATGTTTACTTACAACAATCTATTTCATTCTGTAAATGTGTGTTTATTTCCAGCAATTTATCTCTGCAGAGAGTGTTTACTTCAGTTGAAGGTTTTGGCCATGAAGTCCTCAAGACATTGAGAAAATCCCCTAAAAAACAAATACCTACAGTCAATTACTAGATCACTAAGATTTCTTGTTGCATATAACTTCGGACACCACCCCTGGTTTGAATATGACATCAACAAAGAGTTGATTAAATGAAGGGAATAATGACACCCATCATTTTGGTGTCATTGTTAGGGACTCAATAGTTAGAATTTTCTAATTAGGTGTCAACAAGAGCAATAATCATACATCTAGTAATTGTAGGATCTTCCCTATGTCATCATAAAATTTATGAGTAGACCAAGAGACTCCAAGGGTCGATTCCTCCCAAAAATATTTGAACAAGAATCATCATCTTCTCGATCAAATAAGGAAGTTGACCAAGAATTAGAAGCACCATTGTCCCCTGTTAGACAAGAAGTAGAATTGCCACCTTTGGAATTCTTAGATCAATCACAAGAAGGAAGTAGAACCTTTAGAAAAAGATCATATCCCAAGACCCGTTTAGAGAAAAAATTTATTCACAATTGAGTAGTCAACCTCCTACTCTTGACTTTTCACCTTCCCCAAAGCAAATCACATACCATATTGATTGGGAGAAAAGTCTATAAGGTACTACAGAAATGGCATGAGAAGCTGAAAGAGAGCCTATTAGGACCTTCACTTATCCAATTCAATTGGATGATGATGATACACCTATGAAAAATATTTCACCTACAAATTTACCCACGTTTAGAGGGATGTCTTCTGAAGACCCTGACTAATTTCTGTTTGAATTTAAAGTACTATGTCAAACTTATGATTAAAAAATAGATAATCATAAACTCAAGTTGTTTCCATCTACCCTGAAGTATGCAACAATGAGGTGGTTTATGGGATTAACATCTAATTCTATTACCACTTGGGCACAAATGGAAGTTGCCTTCCTAGACAAGTATCAAGATTACTATAGAGGGAGGAATAGGAAGGAAGAATTTTTCAAAATCAAGCAGGAGGAGGATGAGAATATGGAAGATTATTTAGACAGATTCCTCTTTGTGAGCAAAAGATGTGGATTTGTACTACAAGAAGAGTTAAGCAAAACCATTTTTCTTAAAGGTCTAGATGATGAATCAAGGGAGACACTTGATCTGATGAGAGGTGGAAACATTGATCAAATAAGAATGAATGATATTAAAGACATTTGTAGAAGCTATTCACGAGCAAGGGGTGGACCTAGAAAAGGAAAAATGGTTAAAAATTTAAACCCATATATGAACAAACTAATGGATGAATTGACAAACTTTAAAATAGACATTTTAGTTCAATTAACCTCCACCATGGATGGATTGCAAGCTAAAGAAAATGCTAAAACTAAACCATTAGCTATGTATTGTCCTAGATGCAAGAAGAAGCATGCAATAAGAGATTGTCCCCTAGAAAAACATAAATGTGTCTTATCTGTGAATCTAGGGACCATGAGAGTAATGCTTGTTCTCTTCTTCCATTTATTAAAAATTAGCTTAAACAAAGCAACATTCCATCCACATCAGAAGAAGTAAATTTTGTCCAGAGACAACCTAGCCAAGGGCAGTTCATGCCCAGGTTAGTTCCTAACCCCGGATGATGCCATGGGTAGCTCAGACAATGCCACAAAATTGGGGATAGCCACCTTGGGCACCTCAACCAACATGGAATCCTCTGGATTGGGCAAGTCAATCTTGGTATGCCCAAGGACACCAACAACCATGGTTTGGTCAAGGAAACCCGAATGCTTGGTCACAACCTAGGTGGAGCCCTAATAATTATGCTCAAGGGAGGACATATCCCAATCAGAATCAACAAGCCATAATGGGTTCCCGAGCACAAAATTCACAAAATGAAAATGTGGTCCAAACCTAAATACTAACACATCTAGTAGCAAACCCAAGAAACAAACAAACAAATCCTATCTACTAACATAGCCAAAAAAATCAATTGATCCGAATGTCATGGATTGTAAGGATATTCAAACTAGATCCGACAAAATAATTAGTAGTCCACTGTTATAATCACGGAGATGACGAGAAGAAGTTTGAAACCCCCAGACGATTGTTCCCAAGAAGGATGTAAAAGAAAAAGATAAGGAGCCGATATAGTAACTCTCTTTGAGACTCCATTTCTATAGAGATTTAAAGAAGCCATAGAGACGAAGGATTACGAGTTGGTACAGAACTAAGGCAATTGAATGTTGAAATACCATTATTACAAGTAATTAAGGACATTCCAAAATTAAACAAATTAATGAAAATGCTATGTTTAGAAAGACATGGAAGGAAGAAGCAATACCCTAGGACTATTAAGGTAGATGGGAAACTTGTTGATTTACTAGTAGGAAAACTTTTGTTTCCCAAATACGGAGATCCTGAAGTCTGTTATTTCTATCTCTATAGGGAATAAAGATATACATAATGTTTTGGTTGATTTGGGAGTGGCTATAAATGTGATGACAATGGACACTTTGAAAACATTACCATTAACAGGTATACAACCTACTAACACCATATTACAGATGGTAGATCAATCTGTAGCAAAACCATAAGGATTTATTGAAGATGTGGCGGTTATGGTGGAGTCATGGGAATATCTAGTTGATTTCCTTATATTGTAGCCAAAAGGTAAAACACTTGGTTATCCCATTATTTTGGGCAGATCATGGTTAGCTACAATTCTTTGCCTTAATTGATTGCAGATCAGGTGATATGAATATCTCAAATGGTAATAATTTTAAGCAAATTTCCTTATATCCTTCTGCATGACCTTTTATTGATAATCAAGAACAATTGTGGGTTGATGCTCCTGATACTAATAAGCAAAACTTGTCTTCTTTGGCCATGATCACATTGTAGGATCACGTACATGAGGTAGAAGATATGATTAATCAACCATTGAATGAACACCAATTGTCCTTGGAGCAATCGGGAATAGTTCTAAAACCTACGAACTTAGTTCGGAACCTGCAGACTACTGTTCCAGAATCATCAGATTTAGTTCTGGAACCATCACATTTAGTTCTGGAACCACACCAACAACAATTCCCTGTGACTATACATAATTTCTCTCTGGAGGAACGAGATTTCTCTTAGGGAGAGGAAGAATCAGTAGCTTCAGTTTCAAATATATCAGGAAATGGTGAAGAATTTATGGAAAGTAGTAGTGACGAGGAGTTTAACCTACAACAAGATAAGTATCATAACTCTTCATACTGTCCTTTTTCCAATATTCTGTCTCAAGGAACTTTTGGAGATGTTGCTACATATCATATGTTGTTGCCACATGCATGGCCACTAAATACCTTAATGGAACCCTTTCAACAAATCAGTTCATTACACATTGGAACCAAACATGTTGAGATTCAGCTGGGTAAAATTTTGAACATTAATAACTGGTTGAAGAATGATGAAAAAGCTAAATTGTTTGATATTATGAAAAATCATACTAGAGCTTTTGCTTGGGAATAAAAAGATATGAAAGGAATCCATCCAAGTATTTGCACTCATCACATCTATACTTTGAAAACATTAGACCCGGTTAGGTAATCTCGAGAAGGATTAATCCAAATTTTTAGAGATATAGTCAAGCAAGAAATTGAAAACTATTACAAGTAGGTTTTATCTACCCTATCTCAGATAGTCAAGTGGGTGTCTCCTCTTGTAATTGTTCCTAAAAAGAATGGAAAATGAAGAATTTGTGTTGACTATAGGGAACTAAACAAAGCTACACTGCGAGAGATTATTTTCCCTTACCATTCATAGATCAAGTCCTGAGACAACCTTGTAGGTAAGCAGTACTTTTCCTTCCTAGATGGCTTTAGTGGATATAATCAAATCAGAGTTGTTGCTGAGGATCTGGACAAAATTATCTTTACATGTCCATGGGGTACCTTTTCCTATAGGGTATTAACATTTGGAAGATGTCTTGCTCACCACCTTCCAAAGAGATGTATTAGCAATTTTGCAGACCTAACAAATGACAGTGTAGAGGTATACATAGATGACTTCACTTTGTGCATGGAGATACATTTGATGATGCTTTGAGGAATTTAGACAGGGTATTAACAAGATGTGAGCACCATCTGTCTCTTATTCATGAGAAGTGTTTGATGATGGTTGATGAGGGGATTGTATTAGGACACCACATTTCAAAAAGAGGAATTCGAAGCAACCAAAAAAAAATCAAAATTATTTCAGAGTTACCTATTCCTCAAACCCCCATAGATATCAAGTCATATTTAGGGCATCTTTGATACTATAGATGCTTTATCAAGGATTTTAGTAAAATTGTTACCCCCATGTTTAATTTTCTTACCAAGGACTGTATGCTATTTATTTTAGAAAGATGAAGAAGGAAAAATGTATGTTATTTATTACCTCAGTAAAAATCTTACTCCCACTGAAAGAAATTAGACTACAACTGAAAAAGAATTTCTTGTTGTGATCTATGTAATTAATAAATTCAGACATTATATCATAGGGTACAAAATATTTGTACATACAGATCACTCAACAATTAGGTACTTAATGAACAAACCAGTGGTTGGAGGTAGGATAATTAGATGGTTATTACTTTTACAAGAATTTGATATTACCATAGTAGATAATCTAGGGAAATCTACTGTGGTAGCTGATTTCTTGTCAAGGCCGATCACTACAGGGGAAGCGAGATCCGATTAAGGACAACTTTCCAGATGAACAATTGTTTTCTATTTCAGCTGATACACCATGGTTTGCTGATATGGAAAATTATCTTGCAACAGGAAGTTTCCTCCTTTCACTAAGAAATAAATGAAAAAGTTGATCAAAACCAATGCACAATTTAAATGGTTAAATGGAATGTTGTTTAAATGTGGTCCTAATTTGGTTTTACGCAGTGTGTGAGAGAAGATGAAATCTTTGACATACTCAGGGCATGTCATGATGAACCAAGTGGAGGACACTTTTCAGTGAAAAGAACAACTCATAAGATACTTGACACTGGCTATTATTGGCCATCTTTGTACAAAGATGTGAAGAGATATATCAAGCGGTGTGATCCCTATCAAAGGATGGGACAACCAACTTTTACCAATGAAATGCCTCTACAACCTCAAGTGGTGATTGAACCATTTGAAAGATGGGGGTTGGATTTTGTTGGTCCCTTTAGTCCTCCTTCACAAGGAAAGGAGTACATTCTTGTGTGTATTGATTATGTGACAAAGTGGGCAGAAGTGCAGGCTTTAACAAATGCCACTGAAGAAGCAATTGTTGATTTCCTTTGGCACAAAATTATGGTAAAGTTTGGTGCACAGGAAGTATAGTTTCAAATATCGGTGGCCACAATTCATGTCTAATATGATCCAAGCCTTCACAATGCATTATTAGATCAATCATAGGAAGTCATCTCCCTATCACCCACAATCAAATGGACAAGCAAAAGTAACAAACAAAGAATTGGAAAACATCCTTACCAAAACAATTGAATCAAGCAGAAGAGATTGGGTAAAGAGACTACCTGAGGCTGTTTGGGCATATAATACAACTTGGAAGACTACAACAGGGTTTTCACCATATGAGTTAGTCTATGGGAAAAATCCCTTGTTACCTATTGAATTTGAACTACAAACATTGAGGACATCAGCTAAAGTAGGTATTGAGTTGGATGCAACACAAAAGGAAAGAATTCTTCAACTCAATGAATTGGATGAGTTAAGGATGGAAGCACTTCAGCAGATAGAGATAATCCAAGATCAAAGAAAGTAATGGCATGACACACATATCAAGAAGAGGCAATTCAAGGTAGGAGACTGGGCATTACTGTTTGATTCTAAGTACCAGATAATTCAAGGGCAAGTTGAGAACCAAATGGTTGGGACCCTATTAGATTGAGAAAATATTTGACAATGGTTCTATTCAGTTACTTCCCATTGATGGTAGCAGAAGGACACTTTTGGTCAATGGACATAGGCTAAAACTTTATAGGAAGCCTCCTACTAAGGATGAATTCTTGAGGCAGATTGAAGTAGACAAAGAATTTGATCATATGGAAGAACCCAGTTCTTCCAAAATGATCAAATAATCAGATGGATAAATCTAGAATAAAGGGAAGAGAATGAAAACCAATAAATGGCGTTCTCTTCCCCCAAAAATAAATAAATAAACAAATAAAAAGGAAGGAATGAAAACCAGTAAATGGCATTCTCTTCCCCAAAACATTTCTCTCAGAGATCAATTGAAAACCAACAATGGCGGTTGATCTCCTCAATAAATGGCTAATCCAAAATAAAAGGAATTTCTTTGAAATTCCAGCTGTCTTTTCTAACCGTTTTTCCTTTTGTTTCACTTTTAGGAATGATGAGTCATCATGATGGAGGGATTACACCATCAAGGAAGGTAATTATGTCTTTAAATTATTAAAGATTAGATTAAATGTTTGCATGTGTGATTCAATTTGATTTAAAAGTTGATTGATGAGTCATCTATTGTACATTATGATTAAAAGTGAGTAATCATGAGGATGATGTCGGTGGAACAAAAGTGGCAGCATGTTTATAATGATCTATCGTTTGTGCAGAATAAAAAAAGTGAAGAAGCAATTACAGAAAAACTTCAAGAAAGAAGAAAAATAATTATATTTGCATTCCGCAGCTAAACACAATAGTTCCACAAAAGCACAACTATTCTCGTAGCTAAACCCATCGATTCCGTAACTAAACCCATCCGTTCCACAATTAAGCAAAGAGTTTTGTAGCCAATCCGAACAGAGTAATAATTTAAAGGAGAACAAATCTGAATCGCCCTCTTTACCATGGGGATTAAAAAGAAGTCAGAACCTGAGGATGATACCCAGCTTCTTGCAGATGAAGAAGTGGCAGCTATCTTTGAATAGCAGGGTGGTTGGAATTCCTGAAAAAGTTCTCGAAGTATAATGATGAATTGGTAAGAGAATTCATTATAAATTTAGAATAATCCAAAATAAAGGTTAAAAATATTGTAATTCCTTTTTCTGTGAATACAATAAGCAATGTATCTGGTGTGCCAATTGTGCATGTCCCAAATCCTATCAAAGGGACCTTAAAATATCTGGTTGAAACCCTACTACAAGAGGGGGAAACTGAACCCCAATATATTTACAACACTAAGAAAATCATAAAAGCGGTCGAAGGGCTAGCTTGCCCAAACCCTTTGATAGAGGGCATTTTGAATTGTCAAGTATTTAATTTGTGATGGTCAATTTGGGTCAGTGGGAAGAGAAGTCTGAAGATGCTCATATATCTTAGATATGGAGCTACAAAACCAGAATATATAGTAAACCTTATAGGGTTTCTTTTTGACTCCATTCATACAATGGACCAGAGGTATTCTTGGGGTGTTGGAACAATCAGACATCATGGGTTAGTTCATTTGGTGTTCTGCACCATTTTCTTGCAAAAAAAAATGGAGAAGAAATATGGGAGAAATTTCTTAACAAGTTTAAGCAAAACCTTGATATTATTGGGAGGGCAATACCAACTCCTTTTTCTCCTATAACTAATTTGGAAATTGATGCCCCTACAAAGGAAAATAAGGAAATAGATGGGGAGAATATACCAAAAAGAAGAAGATCTGAAAGAAGGATTAAAAGCTGCAAAACCTATTTCATGTACCTTTAAAAGAAACTCCTTCCTCTGCAGCAGCTATAAGAGAGCTAATATATGTCTCTGACAGTGACAGTTCACCTAGGCAAGAGAAAGAAGTGAAAATCAGAAGAATCTCTAGGAGGAAACCTACTTCTGGACATATTGAAGCTCCTCAAAGAAGAAGAATTCATAAGATGTATAGAGAAATTCCAGAGGAGATGACAGAATAGGACAAGTTGGAAAGAGAAGCTATGGATATTTTGGGTAGCATGGCCATGACTCCTCCTGGACCAAGCTAAACTGAGATGGAAAAAGAAGATGAGAGATTTGAGGAACATGTTTTTCAAGAGTTGGGTGAATCAACAACACTATCACATGAAGAAGAAGAGTTGACATCTTAGAGACGAAAAGGGAAATTCCCTTTAGTAGAAGAGGAATGGTCAACCCCTAAAGAAATTTTAGAGAAAGAAGAGAAACAACCGGTTAGGTAGGCTTTATTTTTGTCCGTAGAACATAAGTCATTATCGGAGAAAAGGATGAGGAGTTGAAATTCCTTAAACTCAAATTGGAACAGAGAGAAATGCTCATTGGGGAACTAACAACTCAGCTCACAGATATGACTAAGGAATTGACAATAGTTAAGCAACAGATGATGGAGAAAGATGAAGAATGTCAAATTTCCATAAGACATAGTCTTTATGTCAATAGTCTCTACATAGACCAATTAACTTATTGGCCACTCAAGCAGCTATGGGATGATACTTGCAAGGAACTCGGTGAAATCAAAACATCCAATGAGGACTTGAGAAACAAGATGGAAGACGAAAAGAAAGCAAGAAAGGAATGGGAAGAAAATTTTACAAAGAAGAAGGAGACAAATTTAAATGTCTTGTAAAAATACAAATGGTTTGCATAATGAGTGAAAAATTACTTGCATGCAGGAGACCTTCTCCTACATATAGCTTGTTTCTAGAAGAACAATTCATTCACGACATTCAAGAATTGCATGTGGCCTTCCACATGAAATAAAATATGAATTTGAGTTCATGACATCCTATTCTTTAGCCACGTCTGAAGCAAAAAAATATTCTTTGCAAATTCTATCTCTGTAATCTTATGCTAGAAAAGAACATAGGCTTCATGATCAATTTTTATGTGGGAGAAAGCCAACTTAATGCATTTTTTTCTATTCTTCAAAATCAGATTACATGGAAGGAAAGGGATTACAGGCATTCTACGGGCATCTATTGAAAGTGCTACGCCCTTAATCATATATCTTATATTGGATGTATATAGCCGACTTGTGGCTATCATAACTTCTTATCATTATGTATTTCTTTCATATATGTTATATTTTCATTAGTGGGTCGGCCTTGGTGTTGGCCATAACATAGGAATAGTATATATAGAGGTTAGTAGGTAGTATTTGATCATCATTGGAGCATTTGAGTATTATTGTATGGTTTGGAGGTTGCCCCCTCGAAGTGGCGTAGCTATTCTTATTGCATATTGAGATCATTATTCTAGAATATGGTGTTATTGGATGTTATATTTCTACTCATGATCTGAATTATACAAGTAATTTCATTACAAGTGGTATCAGAGCTTGAACTCGGCCAACACTGCGTCAAACCCTAATTTTGAAGGTTCGTCCATATCTCAACATCAGTAGCGAATTTTTCTGCAAAATTTTTTGTGGTGTGGTGAAATCAGTCAAGTAAGCTTCCCTCAAAATTTTAATACTTTTTGACTTGTTTTGCAAAAGTTATAGCGGTTTTATGTTTTTTCATAATTCGGCTACATAGGGTGCAATTTGTGGAATTTTTCAAAGTTATTTACATTTCCAGAAAGAAGATTAAAAATCAGTTTGAGTTCGTTCTTTGAGTTTTATAAAATTTGGCCGAATTCCTATTGAAATCTGAAACCCTAAATTTCGACCTTGATCCTTAAATCTTACTATTTTGGGGCATCATGGCTGGGCCTTCGACAAGAGGAAAAAAGAATTCCATCACTCCGGGTAAAACCCCTGATAAGGATGAGATAATAGTTGAGGAGTTAGAGTCAGAAGGGGTAGCTACAGAGTCCTCAGGGTTAGGGTTTACTTCAACTGACCATAAGGTCAGCTATCTTGAGTTAGAGTTGCGAAACCTTGAAAGTAGAGTGGCCAGCAAAAAAGATGTAGAAAAGATTGGACAACGATTGGAGGATTTCATTCAACAATTTAGCTACAATATCATGGGTCATCATAGCATTCCTAATGAGCCACAACTCAATCATACTCACACTAACCATGGTGGATCTGCAAACATGACCAATCCAAATACAAACACTCTACAAGCCCGTCACATGCTTCCAAAAGTGGAAATGCGTAAGTTTGATGGAAAGGATCCACTCAATTGGATTAACCAGATGGATAATTTCTTTGATCTTCATCAGATTCCATTGGGACAAAAGGTTACCATGGCATCATTGTATCTGGAACCTGACCAATTCATTTGGTATCGATGGTTATGTGCTCAAAGGAAAAAGAGTGGCTTCAATGTTACATGGAAAGTATTCACCGAAGAGTTGCAATTGCACTATAGTTCTAGTGTGTCAGAGAATTATTTCAGCCAATTAGCAAAGCTCAGACAAATAGGAACAGTCAAAGATTACATCCATCAATTCCAAAACCTTTCCTTACGGGTGGAAAATATTCCTGAAGATAATTTGAATGACTTATTTCTTGGGGGTCTTAAAGAACAAATTGAGACTGAGGTGTGTATGTTTAATCCTCATAAGGTTTCAGACTCTATGATCATGGCACGTAGGGCAGAGGAAAAATTTCTTTCAAGTCGGAAACAAACTGTCAGTACTATCAGAGATCGTAGCACCCTTCCACCATCATTCCCTCGGCCAGTGAGACTGACACCTCAACAAATTGAAGAAAAGAGAGCCAAAGGGTTATGTTTTAATTGTGATAACAAATTTGGACCAGGACATAAGTGTACGAAAAAAGAAGTTGTTCTACATTGAGGGACCTACTGAAGAAGAAGAAAATGAAGAAGACGAAGAGGTAGAGCTAGAGGAGGAATTAGGAGATTCCCAACCAACAATATCATGCCATGCAATTTCTAGTATTAGCACTCCCCAAACTCTCAAAGTAGTTGGATTCTTAAAAAAACAGAGGGTAACAGTATTGATTGATTCGGGAAGTACTCATAATTTCATCAATCATAAGTTAGCGGTACGCTTGAACTGCTTTGTTTATCCAGCTCCAGAATGTCAAGTCATGATTGCTGATGGGAAAACTGTTAGTTGTTCAGGAAAATGCCATAACATTAATCTCACCATGGGAGATTACTTGCTAACTAGCAATATGTATGCCATTGCCATGGGAGGAGTAGACATTGTGTTAGGAGTTCAATGGCTTACCACCTTGGGAACCATTGAAATGAATTTCCAAGAGTTGTTCATGCAATTTCAGTCAGAAGGGAGGAATTTTAAACTAAAAGGACTAAGAGCAAAATCCCCGCAGATGGTAAGTTCTCATCAGATGCAAAAATTGCTTAGAAAGGGTGCAGAAGGGTTTGTGGCACAACTATTTTCATTGGAAGCACATCATTCCAATACATTTATACCCGCAGATATGCAAGCAATTATAGATGAGCACTCAGGGGTTTTTGAGAAATGCCCAAGGGTTTGCCTCGAAAAGAGACCATGACCATGCCATCCAAATAGTACCAGTACCGGAGTCAACCACCCAACATCGGACCTTATAGGTACCCCTATATGTAAAAAGAGTGAGATTGAGAAGATAGTTCAAGAGATGTTAGAAGCGGGACTTATTCGTCATAGTCAAAGTGCTTACTCTTCTCCCTAGTGATGGTACGGAAAAAGATGACAATTGGCACATGTGTCCAGTTATAGGGAACTCAATAAGTACACGCTTAAAGATAAGTTTCCTATTCCTGTAATTGATGATTTGCTAGATGAGTTACATGGTGCTGTTTACTTTACAAAACTTGATCTTCGTTCTGGATATCATCATATTAGAATCAAGGATGAAGATATTCATAAAACAGCCTTCAGGACACATGAAGGACACTATGAGTTCTTGGTAATGCCTTTTGGACTAACAAATGCACCCTCTACATTTCAAAGCTTGATGAATTCAATATTTAAGCCATTTCTTCGAAAGTTTGTTTTAGTGTTCTTTGATGATATATTAATCTATAGTAAAACATGGGAGGAACACCTGCATCATGTAAATAAAGTGTTGGAAACTCTTGAACAACATCAACTTTATGCAAAGCCTTCTAAGTGTTCTTTTGGTGTCAAGGAGGTTGAATATCTGGGTCATATTGTCTCTTATGAAGGTGTTAAAGTGGATCCTAACAAGATAAAAGCCATGCTTGAATGGAAGGTTCCCAAAACCCTAAAAAATCTCCGAGGATTTTTGGGGCTTACAGGTTATTATCGTAGATTTGTAAGGAATTATGGCAGCATCGCAGCACCACTCACAACTTTATTGAAGAAGGACTCTTTCCATTGGAATGAGCAAGCTACTATGGCCTTTGAGAAGTTGAAGGAGGCCATGTGCACCACTCCAGTTCTAGCCACCCCAGATTTTTCAAAAACATTCATTGTTGAATGTGATGCTTCAGGGTATGGGATGGGGGCAGTACTCATGCAAGAAGGGCGACCCATTGCTTTCGAGAGCCGTCAATTCAAAGGTAAGAATATCTCTAAACCAGTTTATGAGAAAGAAATGTTAGCAATACTTCATGCAGTGAAACAATGGAGACCATATCTAATGGGATGACATTTCAAAGTAAAGACAGATCATGATAGTTTGAAATACTTCTTAGAGCAACGCTTATCATCAGAAGAACAACAAAAATGGGTCTCAAAAATGTTGGGGTATGATTTTGAGATAATATACAAGAAAGGGAAAGAGAATGTAGTTGCTGATGCTTTATCTCGGAAGGATGAATCTACCCAGGCATTGTTGTATGCCATATCTGTATATACAGGGGAGGATTGGATAGAGGATGCAAGGTCTGAATGGAAAAATGACCCAGGTACACAAAATCTCATTCAAAATCTCCAACAAGATCCAAACATGTCAGAAAAATTTTTATGGAAAGGAGATGTTTTATGGTATAAAGATAGATTATATCTATGTAAGAATTCAATCCTTAAAAATAGGGTTCTATCTGAGCTCCATGCTTCTCCAGTAGGGGGTCATTCTGGCTTCTTAAAGACTTATCATCGTATCAAGCATGATTTTTTCTGGGAAGGGTTAAAAGGAGATGTACAAAATTTTGTGGCAGAATGCATGGTTTGTCAGCAAAATAAGGGCGAAACAATTAAGTCCCCAGGTCTTTTACAACCTCTATCTATTCCTAGCCAGAGGTGGGAAGAGGTGTCTATGGACTTCATCACAGGATTGCCTAAATCAGAAGGTAAAAATGTAATCATGGTGGTGGTGGATAGACTCACCAAATATGCCCATTTTTGTGCTTTATCACATCCATTTGTTGCGAGTACAAGAAGAACTTGCCTTCTTCGAGGATACAATTCAGAAGCTACATGGGACACCAAAGATTATAGTAAGTGATCGAGACCCTATCTTTACTAGTAATTTTTGGACTGACTTGTTCTCATGCTTGGGCACACAACTAGCTCGTAGTTCCTCTTATCATCCCCAGTCTGATGGGCAAACAAAGGTGGTAAACAAGTGCTTGGAGGGATATCTTCGTTGTTTTACATCAGATAAGCAAGCGAGCTGGGTCCAATGGTTGCCGCTGGCAGAATGGTGGTATAACACCTCCTTTCATACTTCATCTAAAATGTCTCCTTTCTTGGCATTATATGGGTATCATCCACCATCTATCACTTCATCTTTGAGAGTCCAGCCAAAGGTTCGAGCAGTTGAAGAACATATTCAACACCAACAAGAGGTGCTTTGTAGTCTCAGGGAGAATTTGTCCATGTCACAAAACCGCATGAAGCAGCAGGCAGACCAACATCGCAGTGAAAGACATTTTGAAGTCGGTGATTGGGTTTTTGTGCGTTTACAACCATATAAGCAAATGTCCTTAAAACAACACAAAAAGGATAACAAGCTTTCACCTAAATATTATGGTCCTTATCAAGTGTTACAGAAGATTGGCAATGTAGCATACAAACTGGAACTTCCTCCAACTACTCGAATTCATCCAGTATTCCATGTATCTTGCCTAAAGAAGGTAATTGGACAGACAATATCAACCCAGACAGTGTTACCAGAGCTTGATGAAGAGGGTAGAATCATCCTGGAACCAGAATGCATCCTTCAAACATGCACTAAGAGGTTGAGGACAAGGGTCATCACTGAGTATTTGATCAAGTGGAAAAATCTAGACAATGAAGATGCAACTTGGGAGGATGCAAATTTCCTGCAGCAGCATCCAGATCTTCTCAACATTGGGGACAATGTTGCTTTGAAGGGGAGGGGCATGCTACACCCTTAATCATATATCTTATATTGGATGTATATAGCCGACTTGTGGCTATCATAACTTCTTATCATTATGTATTTCTTTCATATATGTTATATTTTCATTAGTGGGTCGGCCTTGGTGTTGGCCATAACATAGGAATAGTATATATAGAGGTTAGTAGGTAGTATTTGATCATCATTGGAGCATTTGAGTATTATTGTATGGTTTGGAGGTTGCCCCCTCGAAGTGGCGTAGCTATTCTTATTGCATATTAAGATCATTATTCTAGAATATGATGTTATTGGATGTTATATTTCTACTCATGATCTGAATTATACAAGTAATTTCATTACTGAAAGCTAGTTCATCTGGTCTCTGCATGAGGGCTCATTATGGTAAACCATATGCTTTCATTAAACATTTTAGAACCTGTGTCTTTGATAGACGGTTCAAGACACATTATCTTGCTAGTTTACAGAAAAGGATTGATGCCTTCACCTCTTATGAGGAGGAAAATTTTGAGGAGATTTATGATGGATGTTTGAAAAGATGGGAGCTTCTTACAGTTGCCTTGAGGAGAAGGGAAGTAATATCTCCCACAAATTTGATCTGGAGTCTGGAAAGAGAAAAAGCTTTATGCACACTAATCCCTCAGATCAATGAAAAGCACAGGGGCATATGTGTTAGTATTAGTTTAGTTTTAATACATTGTTGTTTGTTATGTATTTGATGGACGATTATAAACTGTCCTCCCCTCTAGAGCTTTATATTTAAAGGTCTGCTCATTTGTTGCACGCATTGAATAAAATCATTCTTGTCTCTACCTTCATTGGTATCAGAGCCTAGTCCGACCTAAACACTTCTTTGCCCTCAACTAAATGTTTATAATATGCGTTATCGAAGCGAGTGGTGGAGGAATCTAGAAATGCTCCCGTGCTGAGGTTGGTGTTGCTCTTCGGACACAGAGCGAGCAGTATGGCTTTTAGAATCAGGGCAATGATGGCACTTTTCTGTGCCTGCATCATCTGCATTTGCAACATCGGGGTGGAGGAGGGCATTAAGCTGGGTTAGCGAAGATTACTACAAATAGACATGTCTAAACATAGAGAATGTGATTAGAGACACCATTCACAACGCTACTAGATTCGACCCTAAAATCCCTGCTCGCATTCTCCGCATGCATTTCCATGACTGCTTCATTGGGGGATGTGATGGGTCGGTCTTTGTTAGACTCCATAGCCAACAATCTGCAGAGAAAGATCGACACCCAATGTCTCACTTTGCACGCATTTTATGTAATCGATGATGTGAAGAGCTAGTTGGAGTCATGTGTCCCTAAACTATTTCATGTGTAGACATTCTTGCCATTACAGTGAGGGATGTCATTGTGTAGTCTAGAGGTCCTCACTGAGATGTTCTACAAGGAAATATAAAACACAATGGAGCTAATATTGCTCATATAGAAGATCCACAAGATTCTGATGAGAGTGAGGAAGTTGTTGATGAGATTGGCTTCACATCATCTCTAGTATTGTAAGCAGCAACGAATGAGGTTGGAGGAAATCTAGCGACCTCTTGCAAGCTGCAAGGGACAAGGCCACCGACAGATATTATGGCGAATAAGGTATTAATGACCAATTCCTTAATTTTGGTTTGTTTATTTCAGTTTTGTGTTGGTTGTTTTGTTGTTTTTCATTAAAGTGCAGATATTGCATAGTTTCCTGTTTGGGACCTCCTAAATTGAAAAGTGTCGTGGGGAACAGAAAAGCACTAAAAGCAGTGCATGGTACTCACACTAGGTTTGTGGTAAACCTGTAAAACCATTGAGGTAAAATCCTCTTGGTTCATGGTAAACCTGTAAAACCACCGAGGTATCATCCTCTTGGTTTATGGTAATCCTATAAAACCACCAAGGTGAACAGTCGAAAAGTGCTCCTGTCCCTCTAGGTTTATGGTCAACCTTAGAAAAACCATGTGTATCGAGACCATGTAGGCACATGCTCATGTGAAGACCCTCTTTGCGGTGTTCTCATTAAGGGGGACATCCAGTATCAGGAAATGTATGTTTGTACGAACAATGTAATAAGGGGGGGAATGTTAGCATTAGTTTAGTTTTAATACATTGTTGTTTGTTATGTATTTGATGGACAGTTATAACTATCCTCCCCTCCCGTAGGCTTTATATTTAAGGGCTCTGCTCATTTATTACATGCATTGAATGAAAATCATTATTATCTTTGCCATCAATATGGATGGGAATGAGAACAAGGCCTCCCCTTCTTCTCACTCTCATGTCTCCATGGCAAAACAAAGAACCTCAATATCCCACTCAATTTGAGGAATGGAAGAGGAAAGTAGAAACAGGATCAGGGTATAGTATTTCTAAACTAAAACACTAGGATATTCAATTTTAGCCATTTGACTTGAGTAGTCAATTGGAATGCAGAATACACAACCCAAGATTTGAAGAGTAAAGTTTGTAAGAGGACTTACAAACAAGTAAGTATGGGGGAGATGATAAGGCCAAAATATGTCTCGTTAATGTGCAATAAATGATCTTATTTTACTCTCCTTTTTATCAAGTTTGATTAGCATTTTGTGACTTTTGTTTGATCTAATATAAGTTAGGATGTAATTGTCCATCTTTTGTTGATTGTAGTTCTAACATTTAAAAACTTTATAATTCATAACAAAGTGCTTTGGAAATCCAATTTTGTAATAAAACAGTCCAATTAGTCGGAAGAACAAAGTATGAAGTGAGTCAACATGTTTTTGGAAGCATTGGTTTCAATACGGCTTAGTTACGAAACTTCCAGACTTAGTTCTAGAACTCCATTACACGATTCTGAAGCTTTATCACTTAGTTCCGAAAATTTTAGACTTAGTTACGAAACTCCAGATGCTTAGTTACGGAATTTTCGAGTTAGTTCGAGAACTCATGCATGTAGCTCCGAAACCCTCATGGTTAGATCTGAATGATTTCCTTTAGTTTCGGAACTTCTCTAAAGTTTTGGAACCGATGATAATTTGTTTATTCCAAAAACTTCCGATGATTTAGTAATCAATGATCATTTCAATCAGGAGCAGATTAGAAGATTTACGATTCTTCATACTCGCAGATCCATGGATAACTATCATACAACAGTATGTCCAGCCATGTTCTAATTCAACATCTATTTTGGGCACAATTCGGTTCCATCTGAATCAATATGACAACTATGGTTGTAAATGCACCTTTGGAAGGAGTATATATATGCAAACCTGCAGATAGATAATAATAATAATATAGAGATAGATCGATATACATAGATACAAACATAGAGAGATAGAAAGAGACAATATGTTTTTGTAATACAGAACATTTTATCAATAAAATATCCATTTCTGTTTCGAGAGTATATTAAGTTGTCAAATCCTATTTAAAGGTGGAGCGAGGGCCCACTCCTCCAAGAACCGAGATCTTTGTTTTATTGGTATTTATATTTCCAGAGCAAATAGTATAGATATGTTAATTACAGAAATGCTTTTGATTGCTCAAGTTGAAATATATGTCGTATACTTGTTCCCGTAGGTGTTCTAGATTATATTCTTATTTCCTTTCAATCATCTTTCAACATTACGAATTGTGTGTTTATTTACAAAGCAAGTGTGTTTATTTCGTAAACATATTTTACTTACAACAATCTATATCATTACTGCAAATGTGTGTTTATTTCCGGCAATTTATCTTTGCGAGAGAGTGTTTACTTCAACAAGTTTTCATAGTTTGATTTCAATAAGGTTTTAGCCATGAAGTCCTCGAGACATCGAGAAAATCCACTAGAAAATATAAAAAAGAAAACAAACACCTATAATAAATTACTAGATCACTAAGGTTTCTTGTTGCATATAGCTTCGGACACCACCCCGGTTTAAATATGACATCAACAAAGAGATGATTAAATGAAGGGAATAACGACACCCATCGATGCGATTGAGAAGGTTCTGATGGAAGGAGATATATGTGGCACGTAGAGAGAGAGGTGATCTATTACGTGTCCAGATACCCTAATAGCTGAGTGAGATAGTTTAGTGATTGAGCATGATGGACTCAGAGTGTAGTTAGCTTAGGCTATTATAGATAGAGACCGATATGAGCAGCAGAGAGATGGGATGAGGAAGGCCTTAGGGATTACAGGTCTTCTGTTTCTGGTGTGGAGTTGGCGGTGATGGCTTAGAGAGCACGAGCCGGTGGACAAAGGTCGAGGCTAGTGGATCAAGACCACAAGTTAGTGGATTGAGGAGAGCACCTGCAGATACCGAGGATGGTTTCATGGCCCATTATTAGACACTACAGGTAGAGTTATGGTATTATATTGATATGGCGACTCATGAATATTCGGATGCTAGATTGTATGTTGATTATTTGACCACGAAGGTGATAGGTTTGAGTCAAGTGCGGTGAGTGTGGGTTACCCACCTCAGAGACCAAAGAGAGGAGGACGGTAGCGAAGCAAGAGTTGGTGGAGATGTTGGAGTTGTTGGTGGTCTTTGGTGATCGGGAAGAGAGGGTAGTCTTGCCTCTCTAGTGAGTTCCTCGAGAGAGTTCTATTTCTTGACTCGTGATATGTAATGATGATAGTTTTGATGTATGACTCATGGAATCCTATTTTTGTATGACATTGATATGATATATTCTTATATACGGCTCATAGAAGCCCATTTTTGTATGACATTGATATGATACATTTTGATATACGGCTCATAGAAGCTCATTTTTGTATGACATTGATATGATATATTGATGGTGATCATGATGTATATGGACTTTATTTATATATGATGATGAGATTTTATGACCTATGTTGTTTTTCCTTGATTCTTATGTGTTAATGTTTTTTATATGTATGGTGATGTATGTTTTAGAATGTGTTAATGATTTGTATGTGATGATATAAAACATAATGTATTGGTAAAATGTTTTTAAATATTTATGTAAGGCATGATTTAAAATGTAATCTTGAAATGATTTTGCATCAAAAATGTGATTAAGTAAAATAGGGTAGAAAATGAAATGATTGCTCCATTATGGATTTGATACATACACGATGGGTTTTGAAAGCTTGAAAGCACTTGCACTTGTAACCTTAACAAAAGTTAAATGAAATTATCAATGGATAGTTACACAAAGTCTTAATAAGATGTGGGATTAGTTGAATGTACCTTTCTAAAACATGAAAAGGGTTTTGTATATGTAAGTCAATGCGGGAAAAGGGGTTCTCCTTTTCAACGGTTCATAGAGAAAATGCCCCAACTTTACATATTTGATTTTGAAGCAAAGCCGATCAATACCCCAACTTTACATATTATGGGAAAGGCGATAAAAGCGGGAAGATCTCTTGGATGCTTTTGATATTGATGTATTTGTTTTGAAGGTTGATCAATATGGGAAGCATTTTTACATAGGTAGACATCCTTGAAGGGCATGGTCTATGTTTTTAATTTTTGACTTTTACAAGATATCCATCCTTGAGGATCGATCATGATTTTCTTGTAGCTATCTTTGAGGATCAATCTACTTTTTATATTTTGAATAGTTGTCCTTGAGGATCAATCTATTATATTTTGAATTTTGAGAAATGCATCCAAATGATTTTTATATGTATATTTTTAAGCTGAGGAAAAACCCTAATAGACCATTGTGAGGAGGGGAGAAGATGTGTATATGACCTACACACACGTGCCCCATGTCATGTCTTTTAATTAATATAGGATAGATGGGTGTAATGATTTAAAGGGGTTCCCATAGAAGAGGAACTTGTCCAAAGTGAAAGATGTGATGAAACAGAGCCATGGTTCTCATCTTTAAGGTATATCTAGGATAATGATGGATAACCACATGATTTAAAATCATTACTATGACAAGATGGATGATTTGATGGAGTGACAAGATTTTAAATATAACTACTATCATGACAATCAATCATTTAACAATAGAAAGGCCGCAAGTGCAAGGCATTCAAAGGTTCCTTTTTAGGTTCACCATCAAGAGAAGCAAGATGATATGCTCTTGACCCATACTTGTGCATGATAATGTATGGACCTATCTAATTAGGGGCAAACTTTCCACGTTTACTTTGTTCTAATTGAGTGACATTTTGATTTTCTTTAAGCATAAGATCACCAATTTTAAAGTCACATTATTTGATATGTTTGTTATAGGCTCGTTTGATGTGTTCTTGATAAACTTGATGATGTTCAAGGGCCATTAGACATTTTTCATCTAACAGTTCAAGTTGTGTTAGACGAGTCTTGTCGATATTCTTCATTTGGGATGAAGTCTTTAAGTGATACACAAAGTGATGGAATTTGAACTTCGAGAGGTAAGATAGCTTCGAACCGTAGACAAGTGAATAAGGTGTAGCTCCTGTAGGTGTATGGATACTAGTTCGATAGGCACAAAGAGCGAACGAGATTTGGAGATGCCAATTCCTGCCCACATCATTTACTATTTTCATAAGGATTTTATTAAGTGTTTTATTAGAGGCTTCAACTTTGTCCATTTGCTGAGGATAATATGGTGATGAAAATATGAGCTTGATGTTAAAATTATCACAAAGCTTTTTAACTTATTTATTTTTAAATGATTTTCCATTGTCATGATAAGTTTATGTGGGATGCCAAAATGACATATAATGTATTGATATATGAAGTTGATAATAGGTCCTGATTTAGTCAAGGTTAAAGGAATGGATTCAACCCATTTAGTGAAATATTCAGTAGTTGTGATAATGGAATGATGTTGTTGAGATGATTTAGGATTGATAACACTAATGAGGTCTAACCCCCATTGAGAGAAAGGCCATAAGTCCTGAGAAGGTTGTAATGCCTGATTGGGGACATGAATGAGATTTGAATGAAGTTGACATTTAACACATTTCTTGACATAAACGCAACAATATTTGGTGATAGTAGGCCAACAGTACCCTAACCGCATGGCACATTTAGCGATGGAATTTCCACTGAAATGTTCTCCACAAACTCCATCATGGACTTATTGAATTGCTTTGGTTGACTCATGTGATTTAAGGCACCTTAATAAGATACCATCAAAACTATGTTTATAAAGGATACCGCCTATAATAAAAAAATGGGTAATGCATTAAAGAAATTATATTTTAGCGTTATGTGATAAGTCGGATGGGATTTTAGATTTGGAAAGGTAGTCATAGATTTGAGTATACCACAAATCAGTTGGATCATTATCAACAACATTGATAGGAGGGAGTTCATTTTGATGTGAGGGATAATCTAATCTTTGAATGACAATGGATACTTTAGTGTTGTATTTTTATTCTTCCATTTCTAATGGGATGAGAGCTCCTAAAGAGGCCATTGTATCTGTAAATTTGTTAGAGGATCATGGGATGGTTTGGATAGTGTAGTGATCAAAAGTACTAAGGAGAAAGTCAATGTTGGCTTTGTATTTTTGCAAGATTTCATTTTTACATTGATATTCTCCTTTAACTTGACTGATAACGAGTTGTGAATATCCATAGATTTCTAAGATGTGAACGCCTAGGAGAATAGCGGTCGTAAGGCCCATAATTAAAGGTTCATATTTTTTCGTATTATTGGTGCATTCAAAGTTAATTTTGAATGTGTTGGGTTTCGAGAATGGAACATGGGTTGAAATCACGGTCGGGGACAACAAGTCCCTCCTCTTTAATGAGAGAGGTTCCCTTATTGAAAGCAAGAAAAACAAATGTACATATATACAACTCTCAATGTTTGGACCTTGATATTCTAGAATGTTTTTATACTTAAAATATTATCAATCAGAAGGAATTGAAGAATAAAGGGATGGGAGAAGGAGGAAAACAACAATCCTTTTGGGAAATATAGATAGTAGAGTATCTCCCTACTCACATTGAACCAAGAAAATATAGAAAAGGATCAATTACTTCACCACTGGCACAAATCTGCAGACACAAAGTTCTAAAGATTCACACAGACTAGAACACAAAGTTTCTATTGAATGTAAAACAAATGATCCATTGAATCAAGCAAGGAGAGAGAAAGATATATCAGAAGAAGAAAAGAAAGAACTTCTGTATTGAATTACTTCAGAATTTACAACCTTCCCAGAAAACCAGAATCACCTTTTCCCCGTGGCCAAAGCCATATATTTATAACAATTTGTATACATCCATACTTTGTCCCCAAGAAAATAATATCCGAAAGGGATAATGTTTGTTGCAGATCCGCTTTTGGAAAGTGACATGAAACAAACACACTCATGAAAACCAGAGGTTCAAAAAGGAGAATATTTCATTAGTTCGAGCATGATTATTTTAGCAGGGGACATCTCATGATTTTCTCCTTCATGTGGTCCTGCCATTTCCACCTTTTAACCACTTTCATAGCACTCAAGTGCTTACTGGATAAGTTTTATCCCTTTTATTGCGTATGCCTAATAAAATCCGTTTTCTGATGATTAAACTTTACATCTCTTTAAACTTATCAATTCAGCTCCAAAACCAATCCAAAACACATCTCATGAAGGAATGACAAGGAATCAGAGAGAAAAGAAAGGAGAATGATCCATTTTTGTGTTTTGCAGAGCTCTGGTTTGTTAATGGCGATAAAAACTAGAAGAGGGCATTCAGCTATCTTTTCCCCCTTTTACCTTCAAATTTGGACCCTACACGTGGCAAGATCCAAGCAATGAAAGGAATCAATACCATATATCTAGGAAAGAACTAGTCAATACCATAGATCAAGGAAAGAACTATACCTAACAACTAGATAATATCTCCTAATATCTAAATAAATAAAAAGAAATATCCACACACATAAGTGGGTGAGGATAAATACAATAAAGGTAAATAATGTACCTAGGTGAACATGAGCTAAGGTAAATACCTACTCTAACACCCCCCCTCAAGTGAAGCTAGGGGCCAAAATAGAAGTGGCATGTCCATAGTATGAGTCCCACAACTAGGCACGATGAGGTACTCATTTACAATACTTGGAAAAAGGGACACCGAGGTACCCAAAACCAAAGAACAACAAAGTAAAGAGAGTAAAACCCACTCCAAGGCATCCCAAGAAGCTCGGCTCAAAAACTCGTATAATCTTTGAAGAATTTTGGTGTGCACTGTGGTCTAAATCCACTGCTCGATCACAAAACTCAAAAACAATCGACAACTTTGGGCTTCACCAGAAATAGCTCCATCTGAGTGTCGAAAGTGTAAAAAAACACCAAACATAATTTGATCAACTGCTTTGCAAATAGGTGTGCCACGATCCAAGAACAATAACCAAAGCAACAAGGCAAGGACACAAACTCCAGTGTCACGATCTAAGAAAAGCCAAGGTAACAAGGCAAGGACATGAAACCCGAAGAAGTAGGATCAACACCACACCCTCCCATACTATTGAATGGGTGGAGTGATGCTACAAATCTGTATGAGTTGTCAAAACAACTACTCGAACACTGAAAAACTAACATTGGGCTCCACCAGAATAGCTCCCCCACAAGAGAGACTGTCAACATGCCAAAAGTGTCAAAATACGAATCAAAATCTCTCAACAAACAAGAGAGATACACTACACCTGCTAAAGAAAAATGCTCAAAACAAGAAGCATCACAATGCAGAAGGTATAGAAAGTGGAGCAAGAGGCCGAATGGTGGAGGAGCCACGCCTGTAGAGTCCTCTCAATGAATGCCTATGTCGTCTCCACGAGTGATCAGATATCCACCCCAAATCAACATGGATGGATGAAGAAGATGCCTACATATGACTTGGTGCAAAATGCACAATGGGTGCATGCAAAAGAACATCAGAATGTGTGTCAGGTTGATCATGTCTGACAACTGAAATCTTAGGTTTCTCAAGCCTAAGTGAAGGTGTAAAACTCATGTGTTGCTCATGATCCTTAGAAAGAGTCAAGCGAACAAAAAAAGGAGCTCTGTCAATGTGTGATCCCAATGAAGTATCTACTCGAAAACCAATGTCATGACGAGAATTCCACTTAACATGTGGAATAGAGGAAACAATACCTTGTGAATGTCTGCCAATGACTCATTAGTGAGACCCATAGAACGGAGCATGCAAGAACTGAATGCAGTGGTATGCTTCTTAAAAAAGCCATGCGCAAGCGAAAGTAGGATACACAACATGTGGTGCTGTAATAGGCACAGATGTGGAAGAGCATGCAGTAACAAGCCTCACAGGTTTAGAAGCATCAAAAGCGAGTTTAGGCTCAAAGACTGGCAGATCAATGTCAGTGGGTACAAGAGCAACAACTGCAAGTGGACTAGGAGCATGGATATGGTTGTCCACAATATGATGGTGATGTTGTAGGCTAGCAAGTTTGTTCTGCAGGGAGTGTATTATTGTATCCTTATCGTGAATGAGTGATTGTAGAAGAGAATTTCGCTTCTTGAGCGATCTATTTTCTTCCACAAATTTTACAATATCCTCTTGAAGTCCACATACTTAAGAGAAAAGCATATCATTCTCAAAATCCATGATAGGTACAAACTGTAACTCCCAAAAATTTAGGACGTTGGCTCAACCGAAATTGCATCCACAATTGATTACAACACTCCTCCATATTTGGCACTTTATAATTATAGTGCAAGTCTCAAAATAAATAACTCCAATGGAAAGAGCATGAAAAAACAAGCACTTTTGCAAAAACAACACTCAAAACCGAGTTACCAATCAAAAGTTACAAGCTTTTTAATATTTTGCTCTGTTATTTATTTTAGGTGCCACTAAAACAAAGTAAAATGTTGTTGCCTTCACCGCACAAATAAAATTAAAGGGGGTTGAAGTTAAGCACCCCTCATATGACCAAGGGCTAAGGATTTTAATGGGTGTTTGCACAACTTACTATTCTGGGGTGTGTCGCGTGTTTTCGAGAAAGTCACATCCAACTGCCGCTTCTGGTAAAAATTACTATTTCGGACTGTGTAGACAGTGACCTTTATTGCCGAAAATAGCAACCCGTGGATTTGCCCAAATAGAAAAAATAGCAAAAAACGTGCAAAAGACATCCAGTGGACCCTATTTAAAAGGAAAGATCCGAAAACCTTCTTGTGCACAAATCGAGGCAAATTCATCGCATTAGAAAATTGCTCTGTGTAGATCTCGAAAAATCTAACAGACCCAAAAAATCCTGCGATTTCTTTCTGGTGGGCATGAATCCTAAGTCGAACCAATGTGCTTCTCTTCAGCATTAAAAATCCACAAAAAATGACCTGCTGCTAAAACGGTCAAGTTTATAGTCAATCTTAGGGTTTTCACGCCTTCCGATCCAATGGAAGCCTCTGTTTTCCATAAAAATGCATACAACAACAAAATACGACCAAATCCCAAATATATGAATACACAAATAATTTATTTGCAAAATAAAACTTACAGATGGATGCTAACAACAATCTCCAGCTCTAATACCATGAAAGGAACGATAACCAGATCGTGCGAAGCCAAGAACATAGATGCTAATCAAACATCACGATCAATAAGATGAAAGCAATTCTCCAGAATAACTTTATATAAACCTTTGCAAACAAATGAGCAGCAATATCATATATTATTATGGAACTCAATGAAATATAATGAGAATGGGCCTTGCTTATATAGGTAAGGAATAACAATCTAAGAACCAGTCAAGGTCGTAGATCAAGCCATAAATCATGGAAAGAACTAGTCATCAAAGAACTAGTCAAGTCCATAGATTTATGAGAGAACTAAACATCAATGATCTAGTTAATACCATAGATCTAGGAAAGAACTAGTCAATACCATAGATCAAGGAAAGAACTATACCTAACAACTAGATAATATCTCCTAATATCTAAATAAATAAAGAAATATCCACACACATAAGTGGGTGAGGATAAATACAATAAAGGTAAATAATGTACCTAGGTGAACATGAGCTAAGGTAAATACCTACTCGAACAAAGAACGACGACCACGGGGAGAAATCGCATTTCTGACATCTAGGAGAAAAAGTGCATTTTCTCGATTTGCTCTGCCCCCAGCAGCTCTGCCAAAGGCCAGACACGTGGCATCATTTGAGTGGTTGAGGAAATGCGCTTTAATTTGCCATTTAAACTTTTTTAACAAAAGGCTCAAATTCTCATAAATCTCTGCCAACTTTTTGTCCACTCAAAATTCCCACTGCTCTTAAGAAAGTGAAAATTTAAAATTTTGAGTTTAAGTGTTTTCTCTATTGTGCGATAATGTGAAATGCCAAAGAAATTGAGAAATCTACGTTTTGGGTCATTTTGTGTGTTTTTGGGGCTGTCGGACATTTTTGTCCCGCATGTCCCAAGTTCAATTGGGCCCTCTGTTCCCGATCGGCAGTTCACCCGAAGTCTGTTTTTCGGTCCGCCGTCGAACTTTTTGTCCCAAATGTCCCAAGTTTGCCGGACAATTATTGTTCCATTTTCGTCCAATTCGGCCGAGCGTGCGATTGTGTACTTTTGTCCCACGTGTTCCAAGAGCATTTGTGCGTCTTTTCCCCGCTTACGCTTTGAATCGGCCGAGCCACGTACTTTTGTCCCACGTGTTCCAAGAGCATTTGTCGTCTTTTCCCGCTTTGCCTCGAATCGGCCGAGCCGCGTACTTTGCGCTTTCGCGTCCCACATGTCCCAAATGAACCAAGTGCCATTCATGCTAATTTTTCCCGCTCTACATTCTTGGGGAATTCCTATTCCATTATCATTTTGTTGTCCTCTCAATTTTACCCACCCTTTCAAATGTAAATTCGTGAAAATTGGAGCCCTGCCATGGAGGAAATTTGTGTTTTAAACTCCTCATGACACTTGTTTTCATTTCCCACAAATTTCCTCCATGACATGTGGCTCCAATTTTAGGTTATTTGCTAGGGTGACCATAAGTTTTAGGTTATGGAATGGAATTGAGCATGAGAAGGTGGTATTCCCCTTATGTAAGAAATTGTACAACATTACTAAGGGAAGAATCATTTGGTAATTTGGAGGATGGGATGGATATGCTAGTAGATTCTTTGTTAGAGGATTATGATATGGATTTAGGTACAAGGACGTCATTTAGATGATATGTCATGTAACAATCGATAAAGGGATTTGGATTTGCGGGAACTATAAATGTTTGACCTTCATGTTCATATTTGAGGTAGCGATGGAGGGTTGAAGAAACACAACGCATAGTGTGTATCCATGGTCATCCTAACAACATGTTATATTGGAACTCTCCTTCTATAATGTAAAAGAGTTTATGTAAGTTTTTAGTGTCGACTTTAAGTGGTAGAATAATTGTATCTAATGTGGGTGTGATGGCGTCGTTGAAGGATCATAGTAACACTGGAGTTTGACCAATGACGGAAGGGGATAGTTTGAGTTGATTTAAGGAAATGGATGATATGGCCCCCATCAATCATGACCCTTCTGATGAGGACATCATTAATTTGAGTAGTGATAAAGAGTGGTAAATCATGTTCCTCTAGCCTAAGTGAGGGAATCTCGTATGACTCAAATGATATGGTTGTGGATGCTTTAAGGGCCCCTACAAAATTTGTGAAAGATGAAGGGTCATTTTTGGTATTGTTATTGATTAAAGGGCTTCAATCATAGCTTGCTTATGAGAAGGTGATGTTTGCACTAGCTCGTAAAGTAACATTTTGATGGGAGCTTAGTGTAAGCTGTTTAATGACAACCTTCGTATTGAGGTGAATGATGAGTGTGGTACAATAAGTATTGAAACTTTGGATTTAGGTGATTTTGTTTGATTAGTCATTTCAGGAGCTATGGAAATAGATACTTTAGGCTTATCAGACTGATCTAAAAATAATCAAGTTATTACTACCTAATCTCGGACCCTCGTAGGCTTAAATTATTTGCCGACAATTTGCTCCTTTTAAGTAATCAATTTAAAAATTAATGCAAGACAATAAAGACAATTACACAAAGATTGATTACGGAGTTCGCATTGCCTCGTCTCAAGGGTTCGTGGTTGAACCGTTCCACTAGTCAAAACTTGTAAGTTACTATAGTACTTTCACAAGAAAACCTAATGGAATTTTACTTGCCTATCAGTACACTAGTTCTTTGAAAACTTCCAATGATCAGTCGAATTGTTCTTCACCTTCCTGATGCACAATCTCCTTCAGCTTTGATTGGCCTTCTCGCACTATCAATGCGACACTATATTTAAAAACCCTAATACTATATCCCCCCTTCACTAATAGGCTTAACAAATTAATAAGCTCGGGTGTCTTTACAATGCAAATGGGTTCCCTATTTATACAAAAAATAGGGCCCTTAAAAAATGCAATATAATTTATCCTAAGGCTATTTTTAAACCTTAGCCATACATAGAAATTGGGATAAAATTTCCACATTGGCGGATTGCATATGAAATGGGATTAAATACCCATGTTGGCGGAGAAGCATGTTTAATGGGATAAATATCCCAAATAGGGCGGGGGGATAATAGTTTAGGCTTTATTAAGCCTTTCCACGCATTTTTATAGTGGTCAAAGGACCACCTTAGGCTTAACCGCCCCCATCTCCACCGCTTCACCACCTTCCACGTGGTCATAGCTTAAGCATTGGGTTTAGTGGTTGAATACTAATGTATGAACAATAGGTTTGATACTAATGTATGAACATTAATATCTTGGTTGACATATACATATGCGTGGCATTTGGAAATTGGTATGTAATGGATTTACCAAGTAAATATAATTTTGACCCATGTAATGTGGTATGGAAATAATTAACTCGGTCAATAGCGTATATTCCACTTGTCGTCTCCCGATAGGCAAATCGATCGTATTTGACTCGTGGTGGCAAGCCACGTGGTGGCTTGTGGACCCACCACGTCGGTGATAATACCATAGTCCACACAGTGGCCAGGCTCCCCTCCGTAATAAAAGTTGAGCCTCTTATTCCGACGCGCCATTCCATTCCATGATTATTGATGACCGAAGGTTAAAACCCCTCCAATTTCACCAATGCCTTTTTGCCACATGTTGTAGTGCGATTGGTCCAATGTTGACCAGTTGACCAGAGTTGACTTTCTCGCCGGCCGAACTTTGGCGTAACATATCTAGAGCTCCCATGTCCATTTGCTTGCGTTCTCACATTCGTTGGAAAGATATCAAGATGATCTTCTACACAAACCATTTAGGGATGTTTAGGGAACTTTAAAAAATGATCCCCGATCACATTCCCCACTTTGAGAAAGGCTTTTTGTCCCAAAAAGCTTCCATACTATCCTAAATCGAAAAACTCTGCTACCACCTTAGAAGTCTTTGTTGTAGTAGACCCTTAGGTCTTCTCCTCCACCCTTCTCACTTTGAAAACTCTGCTCCGATCTTGGACCTATGGGTTATGGGCCAACCACGCTTCCGTTGCACCACTTTGATATCTGAAGAAGACCTCCACGCCTCCACTTTATGGTGCTAAGTTTCTGAATGAAACCTTAACGCTCCTTCTGTGCGGTGCTAAGCTTCTTGATATCTAACAACAAGGATATTCTTTGACTCTATAACACAACTCCTGGCTCCGAGTTGATTCCACAGAATCCAAACTGGTTTGAAGGAACTCCATGTTACATAGAGCTTTGATTGATCCGATGTCGGTGATGGACAATGACTTGTCCTTTTTTAGAACTCAACACCTCCGATGCACGATGCTAAGTCTCTGTAGACCTCAATGCCTCCAATGCATGATGCTAAGACTTTATAGACCTCAATGCCTCCGATGCATGATGCTAAGCCTCTTTCAAGACCTCAAGCCTCTAATGCATGATGCTTGAAGTCTGATCAGCTACTGAAACCTCAATGCCTATGATGCATGATGCTAAGCCTCTTATAAGACCTCGAGTCTCTAATGCATGATGCTAAGTCTGTTGATCAGCTACCATTCGTATGTGTGGTTGTAATGCCTTGACACCAAATGACATTTTGAGCTAATCCTTTGAGAGCTCCTCTTGTTGACATATTAATATTAGGTACCATTCTGTTGCACGGTCGCAATGCCTCTACACAGAATGAAGTTCCGACCCGACGTATATGCCAACGGTGATTCAGCTACCATTCTGCTGCATGGTCACAATGCCTCTACACAGAATGAAGTTATGAGCTGATCTCTGTGAACTCTACTATTTACACAAATGGCAGATCAATCTCCAAGCTTATAAATATGATTTAAATCCTGTATCAAAGTTGTAACAGGTAATCACAAGCTGATTAGGAGATAGGTGCCCCTAATAGGGTCTTTATACAACTTTCAAATACAAGTGTAAGGAAATTATATCCTAATACATCATGTAGAACTAGTTGTAAAAATGCTCCATTTTTGGAGTCTTGTACAATAAGCTTAAAATACCAATTCTATAGGAAAATAATTTTGCATGGTAAACCTATCGCAAAATTTCTCCTACTTGGTGGCTTATGTACTTAGTCTTCTCCACTACATCGCAATGTGGATTGACCTTATTTGTCTCCTCCTTGCCAGACCAATGAATAAACAAGGAAAATATACTTTGCATTTGATGGTGTTAGAAAAATCACCAAAATAATTGCCCTCTGGGGGTCTTACTAATGCAAGTATAACAGAGTACAAACGTTGCCCAGAATTGGGTCTTTAACTAATGTGCCATGTCTGGTTAGATGTCTACACACATTGCCCTCAAAGGGGTCTTACCAATACATTCTACCCTACACAATAGTTTTCAGGTTTTATCTGCATATGAGATATAATGGAATCATCCAAATAGAATTGTGAGAAAATTACTGAGTATGTTAAACCTGTCTCTTAGTCTATCCCACCAATCTAGAAATCTAGAAGTACAAGCCAATGCCATCCCTGTCAAAACAACTTTGTCTTGATTAACTTTGCTCGATACCAATTTGCTTGAGATTAGCAAGTTTGCGGTGTTGATTACCGACTACGATACCAAACATGATCTAAAAATAATCAAGTTATTACTACCTGATCTTGGACCCTTGTAGGCTTAAATTATTTACCGACAATTTTCTCCTTTTAAGTAATCAATTTAAAAATTAATGCAAGACAATAAAGACAATTGCACAAAGATTGATTATGGAGTTCGGCAATTGCCTACGTCTCGGGTTTGTGGTCGAACCGATCCACTAGTCAAAACTTGTAAATTCTGATAGTACTTTCATAAGAAAACCTAATGGAATTTTACTTGCTTATCGACACTAGTTCTTCGAATTTTTTTGATGATCGAATTGTTCTTTACCTTTTTGATGCACAATCTCCTTCGGCCCGATCGGCCTTCCGACGCTTATCAATGCAACACTAGCACTCCGGTCGACAATCCGGATTTGCAAGTAATTGGTGTGGCTCAATGGGCCTATTGGGTAGTTTATAATTTACTCCCAATCACAAATATTTCGTCTACTATTGCCTAAAATAATAGCCTAATAAACAATATCTGTGTATAGTATTTTAAAGCTTTTAATATAATTTAAACACTATATTTAAAAACCATAATACTATATTCCCCCTTCACTAATAAGCTTAACAAATCAATAAGCTCGGGTGTCTTTACAATGCAAATGGGTTCCCTATTTATACAAAAATTAGGGTCCTTAAAAAATGTAATATAATTTATCCTAAGGATATTTTTAAACCTTGGCCGTACATAGAAATTGGGATAAAATTTCCAAATTGGTGGATTTCATATGAAATGGGATTAAATACCCATGTTGGTGGAGAAGCATGTTTAATGGGATAAATATCCCAAATAGGGCGGTGGGATAATAGTTTAGGCTTTATTAAGCCTTTCCACGCATTTTTATAGTGGTCAAAGGACCACCTTAGGCTTAACCGCCCCCATCTCCATCGCTTCACCACCTTCCACATGGTCATAGCTTAAGCATTGGGTTTAGCGGTTGAATACTAATGTATGAACAATAGGTTTAATACTAATGTATGAACATTAATATACCGGTTGACATATACATGTGCGTGGCATTTGGAAAGTGGACTTACCAAGTAAATATAATTTCGACCCATGTAATGTGGTATGGAAATAATTAACTCGGTCAATAGCATATATTCCACTTGTCGTCTCTCGATAGGAAAATTGATCGTATTCGATTCATGGTGGCAAGCCACGTGGTGGCTTGTGGACCCACCACGTCGGCGATAATACCATAGTCCACACAGTGGCCGGGCTCCCCTCTGTAATAAAAGTTGAGCCTCTTGTTCCGACGTGCCATTCCATTCCATGATTGTCGACGACCGGTGGTTAAAACCCCTCCAATTTCTCCAACACCTTTTTGCCACATGTCGTAGTGCGATTGGTCCAATGTTGACCAGTTGACCAGAGTTGACTTTCCCGCTGACTAAACTTTGGCTGAACATATCTTAAGCTCCCGATGTCCGTTTGCTGCATTCTCACAGTCGTTGGAAAGCTCTCAAGATGATCTTATACATTGACACCATTTAGGGATGTTTAAAGAACTTTCAAAAATGATCCCCTGATCATAGGCGAAGTAGATAACTCAGGAGTTGGAGGTATGGCCACGAAAGTTTTATCTTTCTTTTGCTTGGATTGATCTGTGCCATAATTATATGAGCGAGTGACAATGTGTATGACATCAATCTGATGGGAAGAGATCTTATACATGGGATCTTTAGATTTAGACATAGATGATGATGTGGTATGTGATTTAGAAGGAAGGAAGGCTAGATTACCAAGTTTTAGAGCAATCAAGTGAAAGGCCTTACAGTATTCTATGGAATGTCCTCGTGTCTGATGGTAATCGCAAGAGACATTGAAGTCATACCATGTAGGTTTCCATCCTCATGGGTCTGATGGTTTAAGAGGCGGTAATGTTATAAGTGATTGTTGGAGGAGGTCATCTAGAATAGTTTCATAACACCCCTTAGGTAAGGATACAAATGGTAATGAAGTTTTGGGTATCTTATCCTTTGGCGGAAGTAAGGCTTTGATTGCGGTTTTTGGGTTGTTTGTTGTTGAGAAGTTTTAGATGGTGTGAGGGATGAAGGATGAGGGCCTAATGGAGAGACTTGGTAAGTAGGTCTTGGTCTTGGCATGATAGGATGGTTACTAGGAGTGGAAATGACCCTTCTAGGAGGAGGTGGGAGAAGAGGCCGAGGACCACAAAATCAATATGATTCAGGGAAAGTATAAGAAGGAATTTTGAAAACCTAGACAACACCTTGTTTGTGAGGTCCTTTTATGGTTTTGGATGAGCTAGGTATGGATGTAGAGGTAGTTGTTAATGAGCGAAAAGGGGTTTGAATGATACGATTGGTGATATCTGAATGAGTTGTGGATTTTATAGTTTTAGGATTGATTGGTGTAGGGACATTTGGTTTTGTAGGTGGAGGACTAATGTGGTTTGTAATTACCTTAGGCATAGGTGTTTGTGTCATAAATGTTTCGAGAGGTATCATAGTTATATTTGCAAATGAAGGTGTAGTCATAGGTGTAGATATACTAGAGGATGTGATTGGTGGGGAGATGGATTCAATAGTAACATGTGACGAGGATGGGAGAATAGTTTTAGTAACATTGATAGCAGACGGGTATTCAATAGATGAAAATTTAGGTTCAATGGATGTTGATGTTGATTATGTAGATGTGGGTATTAGGTCAGTAAGTGTTGATGTGGACTTAGGAATAAGTAGTGTTTTGGTAATGGTGTTGATAGTATGATAAGCATAGACGACATTTGTTTGTGGTTGCTTAGTAGATGGGGCGTTACTAGGAAAGGGTTGTTTAAATATGTCAAGATTTTGATTTGGGGGTGCATTTGGGTTATCTAAGTGAAGTTCACCCTGTCAATCAAATCTTGAAGGACATTCTGAATGTGTGACACCTTTCGATGTTGTGTCCCTTAAACCTATGGTATTTACAATAGTCATTATCTCGATACCAAGAGGGTTTAGATACAGATGTATCAATAGGTCAGATAGGTGGGAGAGATATCATGTTTATGCGGTGGCAGTTTTCAAATACTAAGCTATAAGTCTCTCCAATGGGTGTGTAACTATGCTATTGGTGGGAACTTTTAGCGATGTAGATTTTCATTAGGAGTGGATTTGACTACTATGGCATTAGCAAATGATTTGGATTTATTAGGATTAGATGATGACTTTGATGGGAATTCAATTCGTGGATTCTTAGGATGAAGTTTAACTTGACCATCTTCTAGAGCTCATAGTTCCAATTTATAGGCCATAGTAAAATCTTCGTCAAAGGTCTAGAATGATTGAATTTGTAATGTTGATGAAATATGTTTGGCGCATGATTGGCAGAAAACCTTAATTAATTCATCTTGTGGTAACAAAAAGGAAAATTGATTGATCGTACCCCTCAATGGGAAACAAAATTGGCAATGGACTCATCCTTAAACTGTTTGATAGCATAAAGGTCATTAATAGTGACTTTGCGAGGCTATGTTTATGGAAAAGTGCTCTAAGAATAATTGTGCGAGTTGAGCGAAGGAGAAAATGGAGTATTACGGAATGCTATTGTACCAATCCAAAGCAGGACCGATTAGGGACATGGGGAAAGTCCTCAACATGAGGTCTTGGTCATGAGCTATTAGATAGCAAGTGTGACAGAAGGCACAAATATGTTGTTGAGGATCTTCCTTACTATAAAATTTGATAAATTTTGGAAGTTCCCAGTGAGGTGGATATGCTTTGTATGGGACTGAGGGGTGAATAGGTTCATTGCAGATTTGATCGTAAGAGAGCACATTTTGGGTGCAGATGAGGTGGCTTCCAGGACTAGATATATGGTTCATGAGGGCTTGAAGGGGATCAAGTTGTTACAGTTCTTTGCGAGGATGAGCCGGAGTTAGAATGAAAATTGACTAGGTTGTGAGTATATTTGAGTGCTTTGTTGGGGGATGTTACTTTAGTAAGGAATGTTTTGTTAAGGAATATTTTGTTGTGGAATATTATAAGTAAGTGGAATGTTTTGTTGAGGAATGTACTATTGAGAAGGAATACTTTGTTGTGGGATATTTTGTTGTGGGATGTTTTGTTGAGGAATGTATTGTTGAGGAACATTCTTTGATATGGGATATTTTGTTGAGGAATGTTTTGTTGAGAAGGAATAATTTGTTGTGGGATATTATAGGTAGGTTGGGACACTAAAGGTTGTGACGGTTGAATATACTTGATAAGGATGTGGGATAGATGTAGTGGTAAATGGTTGTGAATAAGGAGGTGGTTGCTTGATAATAAATTACAGAGGTAGTGAAAGATGGTGTTTGTTGTGGGATGTTCTACATGGGAATAGATTGTGGTATGGAGATTAGTGGTGTGATGGTTGTGGTATGTGTTATGAAACAAGGTGAGTGGTGGTGATAACACTAGTATTGATTAAAGGAATAGATGTCGGAATGGACATAGTGATATTCTGAATACTACTAACTGGTTGAGATACAACAATAGAAGCAACAACATAACTCATTGGAGGTGTCTAGATAATCGAGGATCTTTGGAGGGTAGATAATGAAACACTAGTATTGTTTTGTGGAGGTGTTGAACCAGTGGAAGGCTCGGGTGAAGATGTATGTTTTTGGGTGGTTGTGTCTTGAGAAGAAATCATATGAAGACTAAGAATAGGAATGGAAGATGAAACTCGATCCATAGGGATCCAAAATGACACAACTTCATTAGATCAACCAACAACAAAGAAGGAAAATGAATAAACGGAGGTTCTATCTATGTGTTAACAGAACATTTGCCCAACCAGGGTGGTGGTCTTTTAACCGCCGCCCACCATGACAGCGAGTATCCTATGACCGCCTGGTCTGTATTAGTCGGCGGTCCTGTCACTTTTAGATAGAAAATAAAATTCAAAACGAATACAGTCAATATTGGAAAGGTTGTCTATGTCTCTTCTCCTCCATGACCTTTCCCATCCTCTAGTGCATGAGAGGACATGAGAAAGGCTATAAATACATGTAGGAAGGAGAGTTTTGATTATCGGAAGTAAGAGACTTCATGGGAGTAAGTGTAAGAGTTCTAAAGTGTTAGAATTGAGTTTGTAGAAGAAAGAGTTTGAGAATAGAGCAGTCAAGTAGTTGGGAGGAAGTGTGAGACATTGTCAATTTCCTTTCTCACTTATTGTAAAGTTTGTATCTCTTATATTTTGAATTGGCCAATAAAGCAAAAAGGGAAGAAAGAGTTGTTTTCCCTTCCCAACTGGTTTTCCTCCTCTGAGGTTTCCAGGATAAAAATCCTTGGCATATGTGTGTGTGTGTTAATTCATTTCTCTTGTAAATTTCAGTTCTAAGGCATAAACAATTCAATCACTAGCTCAACTATCATTTTCTATTTGAAAGTAGAACAACAATATAATTGTGATTTTGTGAATGATTTCCAAAGTAGATAGTTTATAGATCATTTTGGTATCAGAGCTAACAAGTATCCAAGACTGTGGTATTCGTTCTTGGATTTGTATGACAATGATGAGATCTAAAGGTGAAGAGGCTTTACCTTGTGATCTAGATATTTCTACAAGGAAGTGGAAACAAAGAATTTAGGGACAAATGGAGGAAGAAAAATTGGTCCGTAGAATCGAGATGTTGGAGACCATGATGGATAGGATGTTTAGAAGACAAGAAGAACTTGCAGATTTGCAGAAGATGGCTTCTGTTAAGCAAGACTCCATGGACTCAATGGTTCAAGGCTTAGCCAAAAATTTTGGCATAGGGAGGAGCCACCATGAGGAAGAATATGGGGAAGAGCGTGAAGAAGAGACTTCAAATGCAAGAGAGAAGGTAAAATATGATCATGCTCCCTTTAAAGTTGAGATGAAAGTTGAAATTAAAATCTTTGAAGGACAAGTAGATGCAAAGTTGCTTGATAAATGGTTAAAACAATTAGAAGTCTACTTTAGCGTCCATAATGTCACTGAGGCACAAAGGATCACCTTTGCACATCTCAAAATGGAGGGACACACTTTGGTTTGGTGGGAAACCCATCTAGCCACTTGTGAAAAGAAGAAACGTCCTATTGTGAAATCTTGGCAAGAATTTAAAGAATTACTTAGAGCTAACTTCTATCCTATTGGCCACAAGACTGACCAAATGATTAAATGATAGTGTTTTAGAAAAGGCAATGGTCAAAGTGTGTAGGACTATACTATGGAGTTTCAGAGACAAGCTATGTTGTTGAACATGGACTTGAGGATGAGGATATTATGACTAAGTACTTGGGAGGAATTCACACTCACCTTTGAAGAAAAGTCATCTCCATAAAGCCCAAATATCTCAATGAGGCGTGTGTGCAGGCATACTATATAGATGATGAAAAGAAGCAAGGAGAAGTAAAGCCAAGGGCAAAGCAATTGACAAATCAACAAAAGAAAGAACATGGGCAAACAAGTAACAAAGGTAAGTGGAAAGGGAAAGGTAAACAAGTTGTCACTACTTTAAATACTTGTAAAGATCCCAAAATTGTTTGTAAGAACTATGATATCAATGGTCATACTGATACTTACATGTTGGAAGTTGCATCTGAAGTTACATCTGAAGAACCAGAACCAAGGACTCAAAGAATTCCATGATAGCTGTAAAGATAGAAGGGGAGGTGGAAATCGAAGATGACTCTGATGTAGACGAGAGGATTGGATGCATAACCACCAACATGGACAACTAGGAAGAGGAGATGAGTAGACTATTCCAGATCAAAATCTAGATCAAGAGAACTAAGGTAAATGCTTTGGTTGATATCGGTTCTCAGTCTAACTTGATTTCTGAAGTAGTTGTAAAGAAGCTTGGTCTTGAGACTTACAGTATCCACACCATTATCCTGTGGGTTGGGTGAAGAAGGGTGTTGAAATTTAGGTAATAAAAAGATGTAAGGTCAAGTTTGGGATAAATTCCTAGTATATTGATGTATTGAAGTTGATGTTATTCCACTTGATGCTTTTGATGTTGTTTTTAGGAGTCCTTACTTGTATATCGGGGATGCTTATATTTATGAGAAGGGAAAACCAATACAAATGAGTTAAGGACAATATCAACTACAACATCCGAGCACACCAACGTAAGACAAATTACTATGGTGAGTGCTAACCAAGAAAAATGACTTATTCAAGAAAATCATTATCAATTTTGTTTACTTTTGTTAAAGGATAAACAAGATGAGGTAGAAGTTTCGAGATTTCTAATTAGGGAAAACATGATTTGGATAGTATTATTCGATCTTTTCGAATTTTTAGGCTCCCAGGTGGGTTACCCCCAAAACGGGAAGTAGAGCATGAGATTCGGCTATTGCGAGTCCCCTCTTCGAACATTGGGTTGTATAGGCAATCCTTCTTGAGAGTACTAAAGTAAAGAAACAACTCCAAGAACTACTAAACCAAAGGTGTGTGATATATCCGAGCACTGACCATACGATTAAATCTATTGTGATGGTGCCAAAGAAGGATGGTTCTTGGAAAATGTTCATTGACTACCGTGATTTGAACAAGATCACCATACGAGAATAGATATCCACTTCCCCACATAGATAATCTCTTGGACCAACTTTAGTATGCCAAATTCTTCACGATGTTGGATCTCAAGTCAGGTTATCACCGAGTCAGAATGAAGGAGGAGGATATAAGGAATACTTGCCTTCAAGAAAAACATGGTTTGTATGAGTGGTTAGTACTTCCATTTGGTTTATGCAATGCACCCACTACATTTATGAGATTGATGAATGATGTATTGTGGGATTTCATAGATTCATGTGTCATTGTTTATCTAGATGATATCTTGATTTTTAGTGCCACATGGGAGGAACATCTAACTCATTTGCAACAAGTTTTGCAAGTTCTCAGGGAGAAACAACTTGCTTTGTAATATGAAGAAATGTGAATTTTCCAAACAGTCACTTGTCTATCTTGGGCACGTGGTTGGAGGAGGATAGATATGAGTAGATCCAAAGAAGGTGGAAAGCATCACAATTGGCCAACACCATAAAGAACCACAGAGACTAGGATTTTTGTGGGAGCAATATAGTACATGCGGAAGTTCATTATGGGCTTCTTCATGATTACAACACCTCTACACAAAGTGGCTGCAAAGAGTAAAGGTTTTGATTGGGGTAAGGAACAAGATACATCCTTTGAGTTATTAAAATACAAGATTGGTCATGCTTCAGTACTTGCTCTTCCTAATTTTCAGCAACCCTTTGAAGTAGAGACAAATGCCAGTGATTATGCTATGGGTGCAATGTTTCTTCAGGGAGGTAAACCCGTATGTTAACATTCTTAAGCTTTTACTTCAATAGTTAAAGGATATTCAATATATGATAAGGAAATGTATGCACTAGTTCAGGCAATTAAAAAATAGAAGCTTTATTTGTCGGGTAAAAAAACTATTGTGTAAACTGACCACAAACCTCTCTAGTATTTGTAAGCATAGTCTAAATTGCAACATGAAAGGCACTACAAATGGATGGGGTTCCTTCAACAATTTCATTTGGTGATCAAATAAAATAAGGGTAGTACAAACTTGGTGGCAGACATGTTATCTAGGTCGTCTACACAGGAGAAGTTCTCCTGCTTGGCCACTATCTCTCAGATCAAGCCCTTCATAAAGGAAGCTTACGGAGAGGCATATGCCTAGGATAAAGACTTTGGGGTGACATTTCAGCAGTTGCAGTCCCAAGGGGCTAAGAGGACGGGGATTGAAGATTGTTATCTCAAAGATGAACTGCTCATTTGATGGGGAAAGATTTGTGTGCCTAAAGAAGAAAGACTTCTATTGATGAGGGAAACACATACCTCAAAAGTAGCGGGACATTTCGGTGTTGGTAAGACCCTAGACCACTTTCAAAGGTACATGTATTGGCCCAATATGTAAGAAGTATCAAAATTTATACGTGGATGTAAAATTTGTTGTACCAACAAACCTAAGACTAGGAAGGAGAGTTTTTATATGCCTTTGTCAGTACCTACTCGTATGTGGGAGGAAATTTCTATGGAATTTAGAGGAGGATTACCTATGTCTAAACATGGCCATGACTATCTCTATGTTGTTGGTGATAGATTCAGTAAGATGTGTATTCTTATGGCATGTAAAAAGACAATAAAAGCACATGAGGCAACAAATCTTTTCTTTGTTAATGTATGGGTGCATTTTGGCTTGCCAAAGTCTATTGTTTTTGACAGGGATTCCAAGTTCTTGGGGAAGTTTTGGACTACTTTTTGGGACAAGATGGATACTAGGTTATAGAGGAGCACAAATTTCCATCCACAAATAGATGGACAGACAAAGGTGGTGAACAAGACTTTGGTATAATTGATCAGAGGGTATAATAGAAAATACCCAAGGACTTAGGATGAGTCCTTAGCCTACATTCAACATTCCTTTAACCGGGCAGTACACACATCCACTATGAAGTCACCTTTTGAAACATGCTTGGGACATCTACCTATAAATCCATTGGACATAGCGGTTGGGCAACGGGATGAGGAGACACGAGACCTAGAGGTGGCTAGAGAAAACAAATTCATTGAGAGGATTAGGCAAATCCATATTAAAGTCAAAGAACAATTAGAGAAATCTCAAGCCAAGTACAAGGCTAGGCACATCAAAGCATAAGAGAGAGCATAAGCTTCATGTTGGAGATAGAGTTTGGCTTTACTTGAGCAAGGAGAGACTACAAGGTCAAGCACGAAAGCTCAAGCCACTATGATATGAACCCTTCACCATATTGGATCAAGTTGGAGAAAATGCCTTTTGACTTGATTTGTCACCATTTATGAGGATGTACTCAATAGTAAATTGTGAGAACTTTCACCTATATGAGCCATCCATGCTAGATGCAGATAAAGAACTACAGTTGCTACCTTCCATTGAGGATTGCGTCTTGGACTCACGAGGTGAATTGGAGGATGTAGTGCTATAACAAAAGGTCAGAGAGACTAGAAGAGGTCCGTAGGAGTCTTGGCATGTTGGACTGAAAGGGAAGATACCAAGACATGCCCAGTGGTACTCGAAGGAGCAAGTGAGGGATTTATTTTCTCATTTACTCCCCCATTAAGATTTTGTGGGACCAAAACCTCCTTAGCAGGGGAGGTGTGATCCATATGGATCCAAAATGACTCAAATTCATCAGATCAACCAACAACAAAGAAGGAAAATGAAGAAACAAAGGTTCTATCTATATGTTAATAGAACCGCCGCCCAACTGCAGAGGCTCGCGGTGGTCCCGTGACCTCCGATGGAGGTCGCATTGGGTGGCGGTCCTCTCACTTTCAAACAAAAATAAAATTTGAAATGAATAGTCCTAGGATTGGAAAGTTGTCTTTGCCTCTTCTCCTCCATGACCTTTCCCATCCTCCAGTGCATGGGAGGACATGAGAAAGGTTATAAATACATGTTAGAAGGAGTGTTTTTATTATCGAAGTAAGAGACTTCATGGGAGTAAGTGTAAGAGTTCTAAAGTGTTGGAATTGAGTTTGTAGAAGAAAGAGTTTGAGAACAAAGTAGTCAAGTAGTTGGGAGGAAGTGTGAGACATTGTCAATTTCCTTTCTCACTTATTGTAAAGTTTGTATCTCTTATATTTTTAATTGGCCAATAAAGCAAAAAGGGAAGAAAGAGTTGTTTTCCCTTCTCGATTGGTTTTCCTCCTCTGGAGGTTTACATGATAAAAATTCTAGGCATATGTGTGTGTGTTAATTCATTTTTGTTGCAAATTTTAGTTCTAAGGCATAAACAACTCAATCACTAGCTCAACTGTCATTTTCTATTTGAAAGTAGAACAACCGTATAATTGTGATTTTGTGAACAATTTCCAAAGTAGATAGTTTACAAATCAGAAACTCTTGATGTTTCGAGTTAACTTAAAGGTGGATATGAATGTATTTGTTGAATGATAGGTTGGTAGTTTGGATTAATAAGATGTGAAACCCCGGATGAAGGATCAGGGACATATAGTGGTGGTTCAGATACAAATTGTTGGTTTGAATCAATAGGATGTGAAGAACTAGATAAAGGATTAAGGATATTTGAAGATGGTTCGGGTTCAGATTGTTGGTTTGAATCAATAGGATGTGAAGAAATAGATAAAGGATCAGGAATATTTGAAGATGGTTTGGGTCCGAATGGTTGGAGTTGAACACCCCTAGCTACAAGATAAGCATTGAGAGCAATGGGGTTTGAATCCAACATTTCTTCAAAAATAGGGTCTCCTCTTTCAAAGAAATTAGGCTCAAGATTTTGATTGTGAGCTAGGGGAATATGGTTGTTCATTTCTTCTTGTTCAAATGTATGGAATATTTGACTATGAAATTGACGTGAAGAATGTAAGATACGTTGTCGCATTTCTTCATTGTATTGTTCTTCTATTTCATTCCAAGCTTGTTGATGTGTAGATAGAGGAGTAGATGTGATTGGTTGATGAAATGGGTTTTGTTGTTGTAATGGCGTAGATAATGTAGTAGATAATGGTGTAGATACGGTAGTGGATAAGGGTGTAGGCAACAGTGTAGATAGTGGAATAGATAATGGGATTTGTTGTTGCAAAGATGTAGGTAATGATGTAGACATGTTTTCAGAGACTTGATTACGGGCTTGTTGTCTTGTTTGAACCATAGTAAACAATCACACAATCACCTAAAATAGAAAATAACTAAATGGGTGAATTACAAGCAATAGACAAAAACAAGGAAAATGAAATATTTTTAGGTTTTCTTGATTTAATTATGAAAAAGTGAAATGTGTAAAATGGTTAATAAGGGTCCTAGGAAATGGAAAGCTATGGCTACTTTCAGGTATGTTTATGGGCGGAGTCCTCAATACACCCAAAGGTACATGAGGCACAACTCTATACTTTGTCGATATAGGCTTGGTATTGGGGCCTATCCCCTCACTTCACGGTCCCGTTGCGATAAGGGATTGTTTAAATGCTTTGCCAATATACCGACAGATATGTGATTATACTTGTCCGTAAAATTAAGTTGGCTTCTCCTCTTGGTGATCAAATCCAAGTAGGTATCCACCTGGGTAGGAGTGTTTAAATGCATTTTTGATTGTTTTCAGTGATTTGGTTGTGTGTGGGGAAAATAAAGTGAATGTAATCGATTACCTTCCTAATTAGTACTATGTGAAGCAAGAAGGATGAATGGTTCGTTTTAAAACCCAAATCAAAATATTGTTTTCGATGAAGACAATCAAGCAAATAATGCACACCCTCCCAAGCAAAATGGAAAATTTTAGGACTCACCGTAACAAATGCTTCCTATTTTTTTTTTTTTAGCAATTTTTAAAATTTAAAGCAAGTAATCGTCTTATGACAATCCAACAAACAAAAGCAACTATAGTGAGAATAACCTAAAAAACTAGGTTAGCAGAAGCAACATAAAACAAAAAAACAAAGATTAGCAGGACATCTATAAAGTAATGAAAAGGACTCAGATGAATCGTTGGCGATTGCAAGAATTGATGGCGTTTCACCCAATTCTTTGGCGATTTGACCAAATCGCTAGAGATTACTATGCAAAGAACCAAAAATGAAAAACAGATGCTATTTTCAATAAAATTAATAATAAAATGAGGGATAAATATCCCACCGAGCGTGCCAAGATGTTGAGAATAAATCCTACCTCTTCAAATTAATTGAATAAGCAAGAAAATAAGACTTACCTAACCTCGATTCAAATGATAGGGTTTAAGTCGATACCCATGAATGTGATTTGGTGTCCCACATTTCACCACAAATTTGGGACTACCCGCTTGAAAATTGTTCGTTCTTTTTAAAATAACGGGTCTTTTCATGTTTTTATTGCCAGAAGATGTTTGTATTACGTTAAGATATTCCCAGTGAATCATATGAGCCAATTTCAACAAATACCCAGATGCTGAAACTCATTTTATCCCTTCGCCAAGTTTTGTTTAAAATTTTTATTTAATTATTTATTAAATAAATTAATCCTTGTTTGAAGTAAATTGTGCTCTGGTTAAATCTTGTTGAAGTTTTGCATGCCAATATCCACACATTTCAATAGGATTTTCACTAGGAATGAATTCAGATCTTTGTCTGTGACTTCTAACAACATTTTTCATTTTTATTTATTTCTTTTGCATTTTTGTCTGCGATTTTCCCGTTGTATTTCGGTTTATTTCTCTTGGGTCCATTCTTTGTCCCACATAACATTTAATTGCCCGAACATTTGGAGATCATTTACAACAATAATAAGCACCAAAAGGAATTAGCCTCAGAAAGCAAACTTCTAATCAAAAAAGATGAAGTCAAGCACAAAAAGCCTCTCCTAGGAAAGTCACACTTTTTGGAATAAATAGATCTAAGTTGCAATGAGAATATTAGAGGTGGCGGGAAGATTTGAATTTCTTACCTGCCTTGTAGAGGGTAAAAATTCCCATTATAAAATAAAGAAAAATCACTTAAAGCACCAATGGGAATTTTCTGCCTGCCTAACAGGCTAACTTTTCCCACCAAAGAGGTTTATTCACCCATGCAAGTCACACTTTATCAAAGGAAGCTATTTTTAATACAAGTCACACTTTTTGGGAGATGTTTTAATTTGCCAGTGGGAATTTTGGCAGTGGCAGGCAAACGGGAATTTCTTACCTACCTTGCAGGGTAAAAATTCCCATTATGAAAGTCAAATAACTTAAGTGGAAGAGGGGATTTTTGGAGTTACAGTGCAGGGTGGAAATTCCCATCAAATTGACTTCTTATTTTTAGCAATTCCTCTTGCCAAAAAGTGCGACCCACCTTGGGTGAATAACAATGCATTTAATAATATTTATTAATGGTTTATTCACCCAATTTTGGTGCCATAAATAGAAGGAAAGTCAATGCAAGTGGAAGAGCTAAGGAGAAGTCAAGGATGCATGCTAAAAATAAATAAAATAAATTATTTAAAAAGTAACCAGCAACATGTAGACTTGGGCACCCAAATTGGATGAATAAACATGACTATTAATTAATTAAATTGCCAGAAATAGGAAGAGGCAATTATTAAAAATAACATGTTGGAGGTTATATAAGCATGGGACGCCATAAGGGAGAGACAATTAATTCTTTTTGATGAGGATTGCAGCCCAGATAGGTTTTGGCACCAAAAGAAGGAGGATTTTGCATTAAAGTTTATTTTCCATTGTTGGGAAGCTTCCAGTTTTGGCGCCTAGGGTTGGAATAGCCTAATTTTGGTCATTCTGAGCATCTGCATGTTGGTATATATGTTCGGGTGAATTAAATAATATTTTTTCTTGCTTTGCATGCAAGCAAAACCTCAAATTTCAGGCAAAGAGGTTTATATGTAGATTAAAAATCAAGTATTCGTGCCATGAACTCCATCTTTAATGTCGAATAAAATTGTAAGTATTCATCACGGTGCTCAAATCAATGTTAAGTAAATTGAATATCTTCCAAATCAAGAAGTTTCCAGATCTCGCACAAATGGATCCAATTGCAAGGGATTCAATCATAATTAAAAGAAAAAGAGCTCAGATAAAGATTGTTCTAGCCATGTTGAAACATGATGAAAGAGAAAGATCGGTAGAATCATGCATAGCTTCCAGATTTACTGAAGTCAATGATACAAACATAGGACCCAACCTATCACCGATTTAATTGATAGATCTAGATTTCATAATTGGAAAGGCTTCCGACAAAAATTCATCCTCTTGTTTCTAACGCAACCCGTGTAGAAGTCAGTGTATGGAGAATTCCTTCCAGGATCTTGTGCATGTGCTCCCAATCTTCCAGTTGTAGCCTTCAATGAATTTACTTGTATTTACATTCACCCAAAGTGCTTTCCAAAATTTAAAATTTCTCATATGCAATTACAAAATAAAAAATGATGAGTTTTGTTTAAATTATTTACGACAAACATTGCACTGGTGCATGTAGTGAAGAAGAATTGCAAAAGTTTCAAGGATAGAAGGGAAGACAGGTCAAAGGCAATATCTGCAAGCAAATCATAGTCATGCATAGCTTCTAGATCCAGTTTGGTGAGAAGGAAAGGAAAAAGAGTCAACCACATGCAGAATATGGAAGAAGAACAAGACTGGGAGGGTTGCAACTTCCTTCTTACTTATTTTATTTTCTTTGACAAAGTAATTGAGCAATCAATTAAATAATAAAACTTAAGTGATTGGTTTAAAAGCGCTTACTTAAAGAAGTCAATCACTTGGAAATAGGTGGCAGACATGCAAAATAGAAGGTTCTATTTTTCAGTTATAAATCATGCATGTCATGCAAAGAGGAATTCCAGGAGGAAGATTGCCAGTTGTTTCCCTTTTCATAGCTTCCGCATGCGGGAATTCATTTAAAGCTTCCTATTTGTAATTTCCCTCTATACACTATAAATAGAGGAAGAACCTACGGGTTAAAGGATCGGAATTTGTAATCAACATTCTTGTGTTCCAGACTTTGAGCTGAAACCCCTGATAGCTTTCTACAAGCAAAGGAATAGAGAAGAGATTTCCAGAGAACTTTGTGTCAACGGTGCATTCGTCTCTTATTTCTTTTTAGATCTATGCATGAACTTTGTGTTGTCTTAGATCTAGATATGAAAGTTTCCCTTGCTTCAAATTCTACATTTTAAGATCTATTTGTTTCTTCTATGTGCATGTAATCAACTCTATCAACTATTGGTTAGGTTGCACATTTCCTTTCCTTTCTTCTCACATTTAATTATTTCCCTTTCCTACACATATTGCTTACAATTGCTTACTTGCTGCAAAACTGTCTAGCTATGGTTCATGAGCTACATAGTTAAAGTAATACTAACAAATAGATACTAGGAAATACAAGAAGTAAAATCTTACACGGGAGCCTCATCGATAAATGAGGGAGATTTATCTCATGACTGCTTAGGTTTTCAGTTGTGCAGAAAATATAGCCAACATGATTGACGATAATTGATGTTGCACTCTGTATAAGAAATGATGTAGATTCCTTTCTCAGAAAACTCAGTAGATCACAGACACCTAAAAAATATGATTAGTAAAAGATGAGGCAAATTTCCGGCAAAGGCTAATCCCGAAAACCAAAGGACTTCTGATAAGGGTATCAATCCGAGCTTTTACACAATCAAGTGATTTAAAAACAAGCTGTGATATACGATAAATAATAAATGGTAAATTTTGTGATAAGTTTCAAGTTTATTATAAACATATAGCTAATAGATAATGAGAAGTGAAAGGCATGGACTAAAGTTCGAATTCGAATCCAAATTCTCGGAGGAAGAAAAATTCTCTTCTTCAGAGAAATCTAAATTCTCATCTTCAATGTATTCTTCTTTAAAGAAGTCTAAATACTCATCTTTAGTATTGTGTTGGTGCTTAGATTTAGAATCTGAATCCTTAGAGTCAGTTTGTTCTCGTATTCGGACTTAGAGCTCAAATCCTCTAACTCAGCTTTGTACTGATATTCAAACCAAGCTAGATCAGCTCGAATGAGCAGACCTCAAAGTATGCTTCTCAAAATTCTTCTACAACGTCACGAATCCGCTTGGTGGACTCAAAAATATTCTGCAACTAATCCAAAGGGGTAGAGTGAATAACACACAACTCAAGATCATGTAGGATGTTGTATTGTTCTCATACAACGTATGACGGACAATGTGTTATGTTTGTGGAGCCTATTTTCATGTTAGAGTGTGGTACACCTTCCATGTGTTACACTCGGGTATTTTTACGCGGTCCCGCTCACCGATGAGCGGGTCAGGGGGGTTCGGGGCGAAGCCCCCAAAGCAAATTTTCATGGGTGGTTTATTAACCCATGGGTAATGGGTAACCATTATGGGCCGTTTTTGGGCCCATGGTTTTGGGTACCCATTGTTTTGTAAAACTACCTCTTCGACTACCCATAGGTTTATGGGATGGTTTTGTTTTTGCCCATTGTTTGATACCCATGGTTTTGTAAAACTGCTTAAGCAGTTGTCTATTTATATGGTCTTATGCATATGATAGAAATACAAGAAAATGTATTGCGAGATGTGTTTTGAATTCGGTGTGAATTCTATAGAGTTTGTTGAGCATAGCTCCAAATAGATCCGGTATTGTATTGAGAGAGTGGAGGCTTGTAATAAAAATCGAGCAAGTGATTCTTGGTGGACGTAGCCCAAATTGGGTGAACCACATTAAATCTTGTCTCTCTCGTGTTGTGTTATTTATTCTCGCACTTTTATTTGAGATCTGTAATATTTTCTCGCATATTAGTTTCTCTTGCTACGATTCTCGTAAGGGATTATTCCGCATATTTTATCTCTTATTTCCTAACAATTGGTATCGAGCTTGGTTTGGTTTGCTTTGAAGTGTTGAATCACGGGGAAATTTTTATCTTGAGTGGGAGCTATGGTAGATGATGGAAGATCTAGGGTTGATAAATTCAATGGGCGAGAATTTACTTTGGAAGATGCAGATGGAAGATTACCTTTATCAAAAGGATCTTTATACTCCGTTGTCTGAGAAGGTGAACAAACCCTCGAGTATGATAGATGTGGAATGGGATTTTTTGGATCAGAAGGCACTTGGAATGATCCAAATGTGTCTTGCATCTTCGGTATTATTTAATGTTTCAAAGGAAAAGACTACAAAAGATCTAATGGATGCATTAGGGAAGTTGTATGAAAAACCCTCTACCTCTAACAAGATATTTTTAATGAAAAAGTTGTTTAATATGAAGATGTCTGAGAATAGTTCAATAGCAGATCATTTAAATGATTTCAATATGGTTTTGAATATGCTAGCTTCAGTTACAATAGAATTTGATGAAGAAGTTAGGGCTTTATTAATTTTGTGCTCTTTACCTGAAAGTTGGAATAGCCTGGTAATGGCGGTAAGCAACTCGGTTCCAGCTAACTCGAAGTTGAAGTTTAAGGATGTTGTAGGGGTGATTCTAAGCGAGGAAATGTGAAGAAAAAGCTCTGGGGAATCTTCTACTTCAAGGAATGCTTTGACAGTGGAAACTAGAGGGAGATAGAAGAATAGAGGAAACCATGGAAAATCAAAAGATTGGGCAAGGTCAAAATCTAAGAGCAAGATTGTATGTTGGAGCTGTGGAAAGTCTGGGCATGCAAAGAAGGATTGTTGGGAGCTTCGGACAAGAAGAAACAACAAGAAGAAAACAAGGAGGCAAATGTGGCATCGGGTAATGTATGTCAAGATGCTTTGATTCTTTCTTTGCATAATATTACTGAATCTTGGGTTTTAGATTCAGGGGCTTCTTTTCATGCTACTCCACATAGGTATTATTTTGTTGATTATGTTCAAGGGGATTTTGGGCATGTTTTTCTTGGTGATGATGAGCCTTGCAGTATAGTTGGAAAAGGTTCTGTTCAGGTTAAGATGCAGAATGGGAATACATGGCTATTGAAGGATGTCAAACATGTGCCTAC